>JAVJGJ010000057.1:44784181-44806887 GCA_035590215.1 Microhierax caerulescens | reverse complement strand
GGGGGGGGCTTCATTATCAAAGAGAAAAATTAGTATGTGTTAGGCTGGCCAGTCTGGCCGAGGGAGCGGGGCAGCACCGGTGTGCCAGCTCCCCTGCACTGAAAACGCTCCCGCAGGGACACTCTTGCCTTGGGTAGCACTCCCCAGAAACTTCTGAAATTCAGCGTCTCATTATAAAGAAAAAAAGTGACCGTGGAAGACCGTTCCTGAAGGCTTTTGTAATAGATACTGCAATTTTTAAAAGTAAGGGGATGAGTGAAGAGTATTAGAGTTAATAGCTCTCCTAAAAAATAAGTGCTGAATTTAGTAATTAAGCAGATTCATTTGAGGAAAAAAAAAATGAAGTGAATTGGTCAGTATGGTTTAATCTGTTTATAATGCCTGGGTGATTTTTCATTTAATTTATTCAGTTTATGAAAAAAAAGGTAGGTTTAGTCACTGACAGCACTGCAGATTTAAAATGAGATCTGAAGAGAAATATGGTCTTTCTTACTTAAGCATTCTCAGAAATAGTGTAAAACAGTTTAGGTCTTGAAGGTCATTCTTGTTCATGTTTTCGTCAGTGCAGTTTGGATAGCCTCAGATCTAGCCTCCAGTGGCTTGTGGAATCCTCACTGACTTTTAGTTGGATAGATGTGAGGAGGGGAGAACATGTCCGTGTCCTTGGAAATTCAGTTGACTGTTCCGCTACTAATGATGTGAGACCTTGCGTAAAATCTTATTTACTTTTTCAGAATTGCCCTAGTTTCATTATATTCAGAAGAACAACAACGACAAAGAATACAGATCTATTTTTTAACTAAATAATTCCATATATGTATATGCAGTCACAGAGCTTTTGCTCAGAAATCTTTTGCTATAATAGAGTTGAAATTAGGGATACTCCTTTAAAGTTCACTAATTCATCTTAGAGAAATGGAATGCATCTTGTCAACATGCAAAACTGCTTTTTTACAGCTTTGCTGTAGTTCTTTTCCCCTGTTATTTATTAATGGCATTTTTATGTGGATAGTATCGCAAGACTTCCTTTGCTTCTGCTGTTTATTCGTCACTTGAAGTCATAATAATTTGTTTCTAAAACCACAGCTGGCTGCTATAAAGGCAGAGAGAGGAAGACCGTGATTTATGTGGTGAATGAGAAACAAGGACAGAAGAATGTAATACATACTTGTTACTTAAAATTTCAGATATTGTTATGAAAAAGGTAGCATAAAAATTAAATAGGTAGTGTATCAGCAAGATCTTTCCTAAACAGAGTTCTATTTTTTTTTATGAGAATTTAGTGTCTTTTAAAAATAGTACTAAAGATCTGATAAATTTACAAGAGTAATGAATTTAAAACTTAAAAACTGCAAATAGATTTGTAAATGACACTTTTGGCACCTCATAAGAGTACTTTGGTTCACAGTTACCTTTATTCTGTGGTATGAGACTTCCCTAAGTACTGTGGGCTCGGTGGAGTAAGTTAGTATTTCAGTTTTTTTTAACATTGTTAGTTAGCTGGTTTTCTCTTCTGTCTGCGTGAGCCTTTCACACAGTCACAGGGGAGAAAAAAAAATAATTTTTAAGGGTAAGAAAAGGTGATTAAATTAAATTACTTTTGGGATTATGGGCCACATGTGGTGCATGAAACTAAGCTACTTTTTAGCTTCTTTGGCATTAGGATGTTTAATACATGCTTGGTCTGCCTGAAGTGGTTTACTGTATAAAAAACTAGAATGGAGTAGGAGATGTGAAATGGAGAAAGAGAAAAGCAGCAGACACTGAAAACTTAGCTTTCTATCATGTAAACAAAATGAGGTCTCTTAATTTGTCATGTAACAAACAATAATTCTTCTAAACAGAGTCATTAATATGAACAGAAAACTAGTTTATACAAATGGGGATTTAGCATCGCTAAGTACAATTCAAACCAAGTGCTTTATTTATTTTTAGTCTTTACGTTTTGGGGTAGCGATTCTAGGACAGACACCACCTGGATGTATACAGTTATGAATGCTTGTGAGCCAGTTTTAGAAGGTGTATTGTCTGAATGGAGATGAAAGGCACAGACTTAAGGAATCTCTGATTTCTTTTCCAGATACTTTCTGCTGGGCATGAATGTTTTGGTTTGGGCAGTATATCATCCATATAATAGATATTTTTAATAGAGCTTTATATTAGTAGTGAAAACATGAACATTTAAGAGTTCTTGAAAATCAGAAGCAGAATATATTACGTTTCTGTCTTGTTTCCAAATGTATATGCTCAAAAAGAGAAGGAGAGGGACAAGTGCATTTAATTTTTATTTTTCCTTCAGGCAAAAATCCCTTTCATGACCAAGGATGGAGGCAACAATGTTTTTACAATCATGTGAAGTGCCTGTTGCTAGAAATTATTTTCACTTTATTCCTGAAAAGTATGCCAAATTTACTAGAGAGCTAGCATGCTGGTTTATTTATATAATATAATGTGAGCAGAGTAGGGGGTAATGCATTTTTGGTCCAGCTGATTTTGCTAAATTTGGTCTGATTTGCTGAAAAGGTTTACTGATTTATTTAGCTAGATTTATCTAGCTACCTGGAAGAATACAAGGGGCCTCTCCTTGCTCTCTGCTTCCTTCCTTCCTGAAGATGCAGCACAGAATATCCATTATCCATGACATACCATTTTGGTCAGATAAAATCTGTGTTAGTTAAAAGGCCAGCTATTGCTTATCATATATGTCTTATTTATTGATCATATTTTGACAAATGTTTACCTGAGCTGATCTAAACAACAGTGTGTAACTGCCATGGTTCCTCCCTGTCCTGTGATCGCAGTGGTCAGGCAGCATGTCTGGTTCTCAAGCAGAGAAATATGAATATTGAGCCTTTATCTCAAGCAAATTAGAACAATTGTAGCTCCACACCACAAACAAGGTCCCCAGTGTGAGACCTGAGAGAATTTCTCACTCAGCAGTCAGGAGGAAGGTTTGCTTATTTCACAGAGTTCCTAAACCATAATAAATATAGCAGAGAGAAAACAAGTATTTTCATAAATGGGATCACTTTGCTCTTTCCAGCTGCCCCGAGGAACAGAATGTTTTGATGAAATAAATTATGGTGTATACCAAACAATTTTATTCTTAACCAGCTGCCACCTTATTTCCTGCCATTTCTATCTGTTCAGATGTGAATGCTTTATCTTTCTTGAAAATAGACACTTGGTAAAGGAAAATAATCAAAAATACAGTGAATAATTTCTGTAAATCAGTGGTGTTCTGAAAGAAAACCAGCACTTGTAATTTAAAAGCAAACCATCAAGAGATGGCACTAAAGAGAGCAGTACTTTGAAATAACACCCAGATTATTTTCTTTCCAAGACAGTTGAGAAAAAGAAGGATCATTTCCTTTAAATCAGGGGGTAGGCAGACAGATAATCACCGGCAAGAACAAAACTGACCATAAAAAGGTGGTATTAAAATCCTTCTCTCATCTCATCATGTGCTTTATACTATCTATTGAAACTTCTGGTAGCATCTAAAGGCCTCAACTGGATTGAGTAAGAGGTTATCTAGACATACTTAGGATCTTTAATTAAAAACATTAAAGGTAGTGCTTTTATAGTGTCTCTAATTTCCTATTTACAATTTAAAGTAAAAACAAAACATAAAAATAATGTGGCTGGACTTGTTAAGGAAAAGTGGAATGTGGTGACACAGGGTCCTAAGTATGTAAAAAAAATTAAATATATATAATTTACCCAGCAGTTTTTACCTTATGTTATGTTAGGCTTCTTTATAAACAGAATTTTGGTCTGTCACTTTCTTATTTTGTGAGTTACCCAATTTCACTCTGACTAGAACTAGCTAAATATTGCTGAAAGTTAGCCGAGGACAATTTGTAAATATACATGCTTTGACAGCATTTTCTTCCCTATCACATTTCCTTTTTATGAACACGATAGAAAAAAAAAAAAGATTACTGGCAAGAACCATTTTGATAGCAGTCATTTTGAACAACTACTAGGAGAATATTTGCTATGGATTTCAGTATTCAGATTGTAGTATGAGATGCCATGACTGTAGTACTTGTTTATCTTGGGGTTTTTTGGCTGAGAAAGTGTGTATAGGTGTATATATACACATACATCTTTACATACACATGTTCAGAACCATGCTCTTTGAAGTTCTGGATTTTTGGGAAATTACACTCTTGTTTTTGTTTTAGAAAAATCCTAAAGATAGCACAGCTGAAAGCACTGTGAAATCTTGCATTCTCGTCCTAGATGCTGCCAGAAAAAACAAGCCTTTTATGCTTGAGGAGGCTTGAGATGTTTTCTTGCCAGTTGCGAGTCCTACTTCCCAAAGTAAAAGAGAGCAAGTAATGTCTGTGAAAAAAGTTTTCCTGACAGACGGCATGCAGGCAGCTCTCCTGTGCTCTGCCAATCCATAAGTAATTAAAGTTCCTTTGTTGGCAATGAGTCAGTTCTGAAACTAGTAAGGAAAATTAAAACAGGTGATGCAGTGGCTGTCTCCAAAGGAGGGAATTTTGAGTGCAAAGTAGAACAAAGAAGAAGAAACCAGGTTATGTTTCTGAATATATGGTCTCCCATCAGGAATATCAATTTTAAGTAGTTCTTACATTAAAGATGGTTTAATTCACCCAGAGCTATTTGGCCTTGGGGATGAATTCCTGCAATTAAGTGTTTATGATTGGAAGTGCTGCCATGGAAAGCAGACAGATGAATATCATTTCAGGAGTACAGTGAATCATTAAATGAGTTGTAGAACCTTTTTCCTGGCATGAGCCACTTCTAAATTTCAGACTAAGGCTATAATAGACTTCAGCATAAGGCCTGACGTGTTGCTGTATTTAGGAGCTTCAATAACAGGATAATCAACATGTACTAATGTGTTTATATAATTTCAAACTTCTTGCAGTGAATTGAAAGTCTGCTGCCCATGGTATATTTATATGTTGCTTGGATCCAATAAATTTTTCAGATTAGTGCGTTAAGTGTTAGTGTCAGGTAATGGACTTAACCTCCCCCCGGACGACATGTTGGCTTCTTTTGGCTCAAGGCAGGCACAGCTGCATTCCCCACTTCACTGTAAAGAGAGGCTGGAGGTGGGATGTCGTACAGACCTGAAGAGATTACAAGAAAACACGGCTAGCTGCCAGCTACCTCCCCTCTCTCTATTTGTGATGATTAACGCTTGTTTTTTGCGAGGAAGGCTCAAGGCATTGTCCTGTAACTGACTGGCATGTTGGGAGTTTGTAAACTGAAACACAGACCTGACAGACAGACTGGCATTTTTGGGGCTCAACCGAGGAAACAGCCACAGGGCTACTCTTCCTGGTTAAGGAAAGAGCAGTGGTCCACAGCTCGCCTTCTCTGGGCACTGCCTGCCCATTCCCAGGACTGTTTCACCCTGCTGTAAGTGTATTTGCCAGGTATGTGGAAATTAAAGCTCAGACGCTAGTAGGTAAAATTGGATAGAGTGCTTGAGGAAGTTGCTGTCTCCCCTTATACTGTACCTGAGGCATCCTTCCCCTGGCTGTGACAGAGTGCTGCCTGCAGCAGGGATGAGAAATTAACTCGTGCATCTCCTAAACAACTGGAGCTTTCCGTCAGGCAAATTCTGTCACGGGGTGGGGTGAATGGTTGAGGATGAGAGTAGTAACTCTTCAGCCATCTGATTTTAATCCCTTACCATATGTGACTTGAAGTCCTTAGATGCCCTCTACTGCCATACACCAGAATTAACAGATGGCTCTCTGTAACCAAATTCAGATTTGCTGTTTTGTTATTATCTCTCTGTCCTTGTAAATGAATGGGGGAGGGGAAATAATATCCACTATTATTACAAAATATGCAAAGTCTTTTATAAAGTGTGATATAAATTGGGCTAGACATCTTTCCTGACTTTCATTGCTGTTACCCCATATTTCAAAATTTTAACACTATTTTTAGCATTCTCTTCAGAGCTCACTTCTCTGATAAATTCTCCCTCCGGGAATAAATTTGATCCAGAAAGATGCCTGAGGCACAGCAGAATTTTCTCCCAGCATTTCAAGCCACATCATGCTGGATGGAAGGAAGCTGCAAAACCTGCTGCTGTAAATCAGTCTGTTCGGGAAGGAACTAGAGGATGCATTTAGCCATCAGATGTCTCATTTGCGTAAGGCAGAACAGCAGGCAAGAGTCTGTATCTAAAATGGACCCAGAATGAAATTTCTGTCCCATATTTGCCTGCATTATGATAGTTTTTGTGTGCTGGCAGGTACAAAGCAATCCCAAGTCAAACAGGGAATCACTACAGGCTCCAAGAATCAAATGTTTCTGCAGTGCTTGAGCTTTAGCTGTGTTGGTTTCATCAGTTCCTTTTCCCATTTATAAGGAAAGCCCAGCAAAACAATCACCTTTAATTCCCCAGCCCAGGTTCCTAATGCTGATGCTGATTTGACTGAGTGGGTTTGGTCCAAATGAAATTAGCAGCCACGTCTCATGTACATTTTTAAACATGCCTAACCTTTTCTGAGGACAGTCTATTACTGTTTGCTTTACTCTAGGTGGTTGCCAGTGACGTTACTGATAGAAGCTGGCATGACAGGAGTGGAACACGTAACAGTGGGGGATCTGCTCCGAGTAAGTGAAGGGGGACACGTACAGGGGACATGCAGCAGGGCCTCTGCCAGGCTAATAAAACGGTAAATCTTGGGTTCATCGAAGGGGTGAGCTTTCACACTGTGCTTTCTTTTCCCTCCAGCACAGTCCTTCATGTCCAGGCACACTGGTCTAGAATACGCTACCTACATTTTTCAGGACTTTTTTGTTATTTTTCCAGATACGTAACGTAAGTCCACAGTAAAATCTTGTTGTGAATGGGGACTTTGTTCTGTGAGACTATTTCTGAAAACGCCTGGCTCTGCATAAAAGACCTGAAACACAAATTTGTTCATATGCTTTAGTTTTCAGCACATTCATTCCTGCAACCCCTCCTTTCTCCAAGAAACATGTGAAGCTCTTCGAGCCCTCCTGGCAGGTGGGCTGTATATTGTTATGGTGGTAAACCTGTGAGGCTGTACTGATTAATACCACCCAACATTGCATATATTTCTACTAGATCTGTATTTTTTCCACTTTCTTCATGTTCTTTCAATGTCTGTCCCCGTCCCATGCCCCCCCCCCCCCAACTATCAGGGAGTGTGATCCTGCATTCAGAGAATGTAAATAATAGCTGTTTCCATTCAATTTGCATTTATACACTTAACACTTCAAAATAGATTATTTCTAGGCGCTTTCATAATCTAGTCACAATTCCTACTTAGTCAGAGGTACTAATGTGATGTTAATAAAATCCCTTTGGACTGACTGATGGAAAAGATGCAGTAACAATAAAAATCCCCAAATGATCAATCAGTTATGCTTCTGATAGTTATACTTCAACAATCAGTTGATGCGTATTTTTTAATCTCCTTGGGCATTTTCAGGATCGGTTCCTTGGACTGTTCTAAGGGGGCAAGAATATGCCAGGTAAGGAGATGAACTTTTAAAAAAAATGTGTGCTGAACTGGTAGCATATTTTTAGCAAAATTAATTTATCATGAGTACAGCTGAAAAGGAAAAAAAACCAAACCACCTGGCAAGCTACTTAAAGCGAACAGCTCATTTGCCCGTATCACAGATTTTTAAATAAATAAATCCCTTATGTCCTGAGAGTAACTGAAAAACAGCTCTTTGGGGTTTATACCACTATTTTCTTTTGTTGACATTTCACTAGCCCTGAAATGGAAACACAGCATTTTCATTTAGTAATGCCTAAATGAAGATTTTAAGAATTATGTCCAGTTATTTTTTAATCCAGAAAAATCTGAAAGCCTTTCGCCTCATTATTTTACCAGATGCCTCAACTTGAACCCTTTCTTTAGATTTCTTTGATCCTGTGAAGGCTGAGAATTACAGAATATTGACATTTAGTGATCTTTGGTATGGTTCATTTACTCTGATGTGGACTGTTGAAGTTGCTAAATCCTGATTTTCTTTGAAGTTACAGAAATGTACTTCCTTCTGCATATTTAGTTTTGTTTATCCAGAAGAAAAACAGTTTTATTTTTTTCAGGAGTCTCAACTGGGACATCTCTGAACTGGATTGGATAATCTTGATGACTGAGTTGTTTAGGGAACAGTAATTATGCATGTGAGTTGCTGTTTTCACATGTCTCAATAAGCCCATACCAGACTCAGTCAGATTTAGTAGTCCAAACAATCTGAACTCAGGTTATCTGTAAAAATGATGTGGGTCCCAAGTACCTGATTTCAGAGGGCAGTCTTGCATTTCGAATAAAAAAGTCCCTGATGCCAAGAGGCGTGGCTCATATTCACACTAGCTGGGGCTACTTCCCTCTAGAACAGACTCCTATATCCACATCCCACAGTACTCCTTGGATTCTTTCTGGTGCCACTATAGACCTAACATGTAATTCTGATTTTTTGGTGTATCTTGCAGTTTGAAGTATGTGAAATTATGTGAAACTGTACTGCAGCCTGTGAGAACAGTGCTTTCCTAGCATGAAGCTGAGGGTACACATTACACATTTTGGGATGCAGTAATGTTTGAGGGTGTACCAACAGCTTGAGTTTAAAAGAGCACACAAGGTCAAGTCAAACAAGGTGCGATCTTCAGAGCAGTGCTTGTGTGAACTCTCTGCAGGTGTGTGCAGCCATTGCTTTAAAGAGAGCTAGGTGGAACAGGGGGAACTAACAAAAGACACGTGGATATCAGCAGCTGGAGCTTGAGCTTGGTTCTCCAACCTGCGGCAGTAAGGACGTACTCAGAGGGACCCAGAGTATCAGTCTGCTGCTGGAGGCCACCTCTGGCCGAAGTAAAGTGTAGACACAGGTATTTTGGCAGGATAAACCTTCACTCTTAAAAAAAATAAAAATAAAAAAATCTAAGGCTTCTCATGTATCATTTCCACAAAGTCATGAGTTAAAATCTTGGTCATATGGAAGCAAAACACTCACCCAGTTCCAGCGATTCAAGGTTTTGCCCTCAGACTGGATAAGGACTGGCTAAGCACTGCGCTGGTACTAACCACAGCTGCTCTCCATCAGGACCACCACTGCTTTTCTCTTCAGAGACCATTGTGTCACCTTTCAGCCTTACCAGTGGCCTCTTTGGGCTCATTTCAAATCTTTCTTCAACAAGTATGGCCACATAAAGTCAATGAATTGTAACACATTGCTGTAACATACAGCATGGTTATTTTAGTCATTTGAACATACAAATATATGCTCTAGAAAGGGAATTTCTCTGTTATTTTTTCTTATCTCTGCTTATGATGAACTTACCATGAATTTTGTTTGCCCTGTGCCTCTACTCTGGATAGGAAATCCTTTTTCTTAATACAATTCTAAAATTTGTGGAACTTGCTGCCACCCTCAGTTCTCCCATCACTAAACACCAGGATTTTAATGGTATGAAAAATGGCCTGGGGGAATGGGAGCTTTACAAAGATACAAGGCATTCTTGAGAAATAACAAGTGAATCCATACTTAAACCAGTCAGGATTAAAAACTACAAAATAACAAAAAAATATGAGAAGGTATGTGGGGCCTTATACTACTGTATTCCGACCAATTGTTAATTAGGAATCAAAGAAAAATTTTTCCTGGCATTTGTTTATTATTCAGTTGAAATCCTCAGTGTCTCAACTAAAGCAGAAAGTAAAGATCGCTGGCACAGCACAGCTCTGATCCTGGGCAATTCCTACAGATGCTGACTTTAGAAAAATGCTACTTAGCTTATTATTTGTTTAAAATTCTACATAAATCTGAATAATGAGAAAGACTAGCAGTATTTTAGGAAACAGTAAGCTTTACATGCAACTGTATAGCTCAGTTTTGTTAGCATTAGTGAGTAGGAAATAACACGTTTGTACTGGAGGGTCTTACTTTAATAGTTTAATCTTTTACTTAGGTTAATTTTTATTCTGTGTGATAATGGCTTAATGCAGTTGCCTAATTTAACTAGTGACTTTTCAGTGTTCATTAAAATTTTATGTGCTACTTAGTTAAATTTGTATTAGTTTTGGCACAAGAAATGCTAAAACTCATCTTTTCCAGAATACTTCTTTTCCTATGGTATCTCAGATTTTGCTAGTAGGGAGATTCTTTTGCCAAGGAATTATAAGCTTTGGTAGCAGTCAGAACTGCTCTTACTTAAAATGGTAAACTGCCTCTGAGCCAAGACTTGACAAGCAGTAAAGCTGAATATAAACACAACTGGGTTTTGTACTTATTACTTGATTTTTCAGAAAGACTAGTTGACAAAGTTGCTCAGTTCTGTTGGCCATTCCAACCTCCTGTGGTCCCTCCAAGTGATGAAAAACTTTGCGAAACATGGATTATCATTTCTCACCTACATCATGACACTTAATAAAGTGGTACTCCAGGCCATAAACTTTTACTTCTCCAGAAGCCATGCAATGAAAATTGCTGACCAAACATGCTGTTTGGTTTACGCAGCTTCCACATAACTCCCATCTTCTGATGAGCAGTGTCCTAACAGCTGTAGTTACATACAGGGGAACTAATACTCTGTGTAAATTGTATTTAAATATTCAGATAACTCTGTGCAAATTACCCAGTAAATTATGAATTATTGTGTTAATTTTTCTAGAAGGACCTAGAGGTAATGGTTGCAATCATAAGCTCATTAGAAGAGGTGCTATAAAGATAGATAAAATAAACAGTTACCTTATTTCTCCTGTGACTACACACCAAACGGAACAAAAAAATTAACAGCTCAAGTATTATCTTTTAGCATTAGAGGGTTGATTAAGGAGGTGAAATTAAAATCCTATACACAGTTTATTCAAAATTACAAATTAAATGTGTGTGAATTACTCTATTTAGAAAACGGAGTTCCTGTGTATGGACTGCATGCTACTGAAGCCTAGCAAAAAGGGCAAAAATGTTTTTATGTTAAAATTAAGTGCAGTATATTTCTTTTACATATATGCTCTCTTAAATTAAAACAAACAAACAAACCTGCTTTCATTTTCTCTAATGCAAGCACCTGAATCTCAGCTAAGCTTCATCCTCCCTTTATAGATGAGAAGCAAAAAGCAACTCCAGAGAACAATGTGTCATGTATTCTAGACAATAAAATTTTAAAATAAAATCAGCTGCCTTGCTTTGGTACTTTTTTGTGTCAATTGACTGTAAGAAGAGCCTACGAAGATTAACTTAAGCTTAGATGTCTAATTAGTACCCATCTCAGTCCTGGAGATGAATCCAACTTTTACATATTGTAGGTACACAAAATTTGTCTGACTTTATTCCTGTGAACAGTGGGCTTATTTTAAGTCATTTTTTTAATATTATTGCTTTAAAACAAAGTACACATCCTCTATTACAGAATAGGAATGCAGCCTACAGCTATTTCATCTCTTCATTCTACCACTTGGTACTGGGTTCGAGGATGGAATGAGCACGTGAGAAATTGCAGCAGAGCAGCTGCTAAAATTCATACAGATTGAAGTAATTGAGAAATGCAATGTTGGCTTTAAACAGCAACCACTACTGGGACTTCTAACATCGCTGCAGCAGTGGTTTATTCTGGTACAGCAGAACTGAGACACAGCAGCTGAAATTCAGATCTATTACAACAGTAAACAGAGGAGACCTTGCCCTTAGGACTGAACAACTGGAGGGGCAGGAAGGGGTGGGTGGATAACTGCTCCCTGCATTACAGCCATGAGGAACTGAAGCATAAAGCCATGCAACTTGTATGTGGCTGTTGTGTCCCATTACTGCTCCACTACTGGCTCATCATTTTTTCAAAACCGGGAGGGTGGGGCCTTTTTTGTTTAGGTGTGAATGCGCATCTCTGCTACACGTTACAGAAGTGAAAGCAAAGCAAATAGCCATGTTCCACAAAAGAAGCAATGACCCTTTGAATCCAACCACTTTCAAGCCTGCTAGGGAGTTCCTTTTTTCAGTACTTAACAAATTTAATTAAAGAACCACTAATGCATGTCTCGGTAGTGTTGAGTGTGACGATATACCTACATCCGCTATATCGGGCACATCCAGTCGCGTTACTGTGCAAGACTGCCTCCTGGTGGTAGTATCAAGAATCTGCAGAACACCATAATTTGCACACAGAAAAGGCAGAAACCTGTTTGGTTTTTGCATGCTTCCTTTTTTAATTCAGGTCTAACTAGAGGAAGTGAAAGAACTTTCCACTAGGACACTGAGATAAATTGAACTGCTGTTGAAGTGGTCTGAATTGAAGACAAAGTTTTTGCTACTTAATTGAGACAGTTTTCTAATAGCAAAGCCCGAGAGGACTTAGTGACACATTAAAAAAACCCAGTAAGATATACCCAACTGTATACTACCTACAGCAGCGAGCCTAACAAGGTCTGAAACACTTAGTAACTACTAGATACAAAGCAAATGGATAAAAAGTGCCTAAAACTGGATACAAAGACCCCCAGAGCAGACTTAACAACATTGTGAATTTTATGCAACTTAAGTTTTCAATTATGAAGACCAAGAGCAACAGAAATCCCAGATTAACTTTCAAAGGGATCATTCTTTTGCATAAAGTGGGACAAGAATCAAATGGATGGATTTCTAATTCCAAGTTTAAGTGAAGAGAAACAGATAAAGACAGCTTTATGTAGATGTTCAAGACTAGAAAATCAGGGGAACAGCTTGGAATTACTGAGAGAGTAGAATTTTAATTAGGTCATGCATCAGATGACCCAGAAGAAAGATTTAGTAGATGAGAGCACAGAAAGACTGAGTGGCAGCGTAATGCGGGGAAAGATTTTTAAATACCAATTTTACGAATTAATGTAGCAACAAAATGGCAGAGGGTACATGTAGTGAATGTGTTTTAAACTCAGTTTCCAGTAACTGGTCAGAAGAAGTAGTACTTTAAACATAGCAGTCCAGCACTTAACAGATTTTTAGCCCTCAAAATGTCTGAAAATCATCCAAAAATGCTTGGGAAACATTGAGAAATCCACCATTTCTACAGTGATTGTGGATGTTTGATCACAAACAGGGTTTTGACAGGCAAGAAAAGACAAATGTGGTAACAAGGTTTCTGTAAAGCAAAATGCCTTAACAGTATTATGCAGTGATAAGCAAAAGCATCAGGGAGAAGGAGGAAAAATAACTGAAAGTTTAAAGTAGTCCAAGGATATCTCCTTTTACACTGGAGTAAAGTCGAACAGTGACAAATTAGGTCTCAGTTTTACAAAAATAAAGAGGGCTTGATTTTATGCAGTGGAATGTAACAAAACTCTAAACATGAGATGTAAGCTTCTCACTTAAGGACCCGTACCAGTACCAGGCACCATAAATAGATGAAAATACTAATATCTGTTGTACTGCAAATTACTAAAGCCTTTTTTTTTAAGGTTGTATTCTAGGCAGAAAAAAATAACCATTTTCATGCAATTGAACTTGCAGAGTAAGCAGTGGTCCTTTTCATAGACACAATAGACATTCCTTCATGATAGCATGTTTGTTAACACACAAGCAACACATCGTATAATGTGGAGCCAAAATCATTTGGCTGATGTGGGCTTAAACATGGACTCAGATATCTTAACAAGCGTAACTGAAACAGTATGCAAAATGATTTCATGCCCTGCCATGATAAGCCATTATCAGTTAACTGGCATTTGGATTTAAAAATACCAAGATAAATACTTCAACTAGCTTCACATAAAATTTTCCAGAAGTATTTAAAGGCATACTTTTTACACACATCCAACATCACGTTTTTCACAATTAAAGGAAATTCAAGGAAAAAAGGTTATTTGGTAATAACTTCAGAAAAGTAAGCATGTTTTATACTAACAACGACAGGATTAGAGACTTTATGTGGCACTCCTAGCAAAATCTGTAGGTATCACATGCTGGCAAAATGACACTGAACTAAAAGAAGAAACGAGAACCTTTCTAGCTTATCCAAGTTGCTTTAGAAAGGAAATACAATCAAAATGAATTACATATATGGGATAATTATTTTTTGATTATGTATAAGGATCTGCTTATGAGACATTACGAAGTCACTGGGATCTCTGCAGAAGCACAATGTTCTAAGCCAGCTCTTTCTATCAGAAGTCTGATGCCTAAAACTGTAGACTGGAGTAAAGAATCGCCTTTTCCCGAGAAAAAAATACGCTAGATGACATAAAATATTCTAATAGCAGAAACATTTAAGCACTACAGAATGCTAAATCTATGAAGTAGAACGAAGCCAAATGTCTTTGAAGAATTTTATATATTCAAGGGCCAATCCTTCCACCTAGGTAAGCTATAAAGAGCTGTGAGTCTTCACTGATAACCTTGCTGGGCAAAAAACTCCTGCCTGAGCTACAGCTATTCTGATTTATATATGAACATAGTATCCTCACGAATGGTAGTTAGGGTGGGATTAAAAAATGAAAATACCCACCCGCCCCAAACGCACATAGAATTTACCTCAGATATTTAGGAATACTGGGTGACTTAGAAGGACAAGTTACTAAGTCTACAGCTTGGCCAGTTTTCAATATAGGACAATAGGCTTAAATAGAATCACTTGGCTGATGTAGGATTAAACATGGAATAGAGTTATCTTGCAAGTGTAATAGAAGAAGCAAAACTATTGCATCGCTTCTGTAAATACCTCATATAATATTTTTCATTAATACTATCTCATTAATATCTCAGTATTGAAGCACACCTGCATTTCAGTTACCAGGTACCAAAAAAAAAAATTCCCCAAAATAACACCAAACCCCACATGTCTAGTTCTAGACTTCCCATTTTGATGTGATTTCCATGCATCCACTTCACCAATGATAAGCCTCTGACTGAGTTTAATCAGAGCATTCTTGTCACCCGTTACACCCAATTCTATGACTAACACATTTGCTGACCATACAACCGCCTTCACTGAATCCTTACTAGTACAGTTTTGTTGTTTTCTGTCAACTAGATGAAGTAGAAAATAACAGTCAAATTTAATTAGGTATGTTTTCGTTATAGCACTCACACAAAATTGCCAAACATATCACTTTCTGTAATTTTTATTTCCAATAAAGATTAACAGCAAAGCGCTGACAAACAAGAAGTTATCTTAATTATCGGTCTTTAGGAGGATTAGGATTCTTGCGTCTTCTATGGTATCTAGAAGAAAAAAAAGGCTGCAGAGAATGCAAGCTTTGGACAGTCTTTGATTTTCCTGATATGTTTGCACCCAGCAAGTGACCTGAGCTTAAACAAGTAAGGGAAACACAAGATACAAGAGCACAACCCATCGCCACTCATTAGATTGTCCTCTCTGTTCATGGAGTTACATAATGCTACTCATTTCTATTGCTACATCTGCTACAAGCATGCAATAATCCAGTCAGTTCTACAGCTGAATAGGTACAAAGGCTGCTGTTTATTCTTAATCCTTTGTGTGAAGTTAATTTTATTACATGGTCAGCTTTTCCTTTGGCTAAAGTGATTGCTACAGAACAAAGAGACTTGATATCTAAAGGAGTTGTGCCAGACTGTATGTTAAATAGCATAATATTTTGCAGACAAACTAAAAAACAAATTATTCACAACAACAAACTATCCCTACTTCCCTCTTAATTACCCACCCTAAACCAAGGAAGATCCTCTTGGATGTTCATTTAAGTTGCAGCTACCCTTTGGCCATAGAAAGTTCTATCATTTCATTCCTTTTATCTACTCTCAAAACACAGTAATTAAAAAATTCTCTGTGGACAAAAAAAATTATGCCTGTATCAAGTCTCAATAGCTATAAAACCAGCAGCTACCAAAAGATATAGTAACATAGACTGGAAAGGAGCAACACGAACCAGAATGCCATGTTGCCATTAGTGTATCTGAATGTGTATAGTTCCTCTTTAAGCTCAGTGATGCATATTTGCCCCTCTCCTCCTCCTAGCTTTCTCAATACAAGGCACACCAAAGTGCACTTTTCACTATTTCAAATAAAAACCTCTACTGTTCTTTAGTCTGAGAATCACACCATTAAGTTTTTTCCTGAGAAGCTGATAAAGAATAGACAATACATGTTTCCAAGCTGTATTTGGGTCTGTCCATTGAGGGTATTTTACATAATAGATTCTCTTTTGCATCTTCAATAAATCACCTGAACCAGTAGCTAACTAGATTGTATGAAAAAAATTCTACTCTGTGATAGATTTTATCAAAAAAAAAAAAAGTGGCAAAGACTACCAAAGGGGCAGTGTTAAAAAACCTTATGAAATAGTCTAAATAGTCTTACATTCACATAACACTGCATTTAAGATTTTATCTGACAGTATCTTCTCTCACATGACTTATCCTAGGTTGAAGCTGGTCATTAAATTATTCCAGTATTTCCCTTGACCTCTAAAAGGAACAAACACTAAAAAGAAATACTTACTGTCCCACAGGATACCAGCGATGTTTTGTTGTGTAAAACATTTTGCTGAGCTCTTCAATTGTAGGACCTCTATTGTTCTTTAGATCTTTTTCATTCAATCTGGATTTCAAAACTTGATCAAGGGTTTCTTCTTTATTATTCACTGGATCTGGCCGTGGTACGGGCTATAAAAACAGTAGTGTATATATTTCCTTTTTCTCCTTTTTTTGAGAAAAACAAAAAGCCAAGCTACATAGATAGCATTACAATTTACCTTTAACAGCTGAAACCAATGGAATACAGAAGAATGCCTGTAATTGTAAAGGCTGTTTACCACCACCACCGCCTGCCCAGAACAAAACCACACCACTGTGGAGCAGATGTCTAGAAACATCTAATTACCCCAGGTGCTACAGATGATTATCCTACCCCTAAAATCAGCACTGCTGTCATCATTATTGCTGATCTCATCCTTACAATTCACCAGCTGAATCATAAGCCTCAGTTCTACTAATACAAAAGTACTCATATTATTCCTATGTAGAAATTTATTCATAGTGACAATCATCATCACTAAAAAGGCTTTTAGATTATGTGCACCTTGGAGAAGAATGTCGCTTCCTAATCATTTGTGCATCTGCTAAGACCAGGATGTTTGTTCTTATCCTGAAACCTAACTACTAGCACCATTACAAACATTTTTCCTTGTTTTAGTCTTTTACACCTGTTTTTCCCGACAGATACGCAACTGAAATTTAAAAATACTGGTATGTAACTTGCAGGCAAACAGTGCTAAAATGTTTTAAGTTTTCAATGGAGAATTTTCACATTGGGTACGTCAGCAATACAGCTACCATTTGCAGTATTTTACTAGCACACTAGTACATGAGAACTGGAAATCAAAACAAAAAGTGAACACTAGAAAAGTTTATCTAGACTTACTTTCATCAGTGTAAAGAACACATTGGAAGTACTACTAATAGATAAAATATTTAAAGTTTTTTGTGGCGTTTATGAACCCAGAGCACTGAATGGAATTTAAAGCTCGAGCTGAAAACGGCAGCAGCACTTTATATCCTCTTGCCCAGTCTGCAGCATCTGTATGCAGTAGGATGTTTGAACTATAACATGCATCCCAAACATCCTGAGGGGTACTCAGACAGACACTAGTTTTCTCTGTGGTGCACAAGAATTCAACTGCCTCATTTAATTCTATTTGAGTTACGATATGTTGTGGTATCTGAGCATTTCTTACTCTCCAATTTTCCCTCAATTCAACTGAGAATAAGGTCCTCCTCACAGCAGCAGCTACATTCATCGTTCACTTCACAGATACACTGATCACGTACTAAAAAGTACCTCAGGATTTCAAATTTTCAAAAAGATGCCCTAAAGATTCAAAATTATGAACTACTTAAGCTTTTACAAGAGAAAGAAATATAAATGTGTAAATTTGGACATACTTTTGTATGCTCGTATGGAATCTCAAGCGAAGGGTGGTAGCAGACAATTGTCTTCAAATCTGATGTCACTGCAAGTTCCACTTTGCTATAAAAATAAAAACTTACACTCTTAAATATATATCCCCTACAATTTTCAGAAATGCTGAGCACCTGAGCAGCCCAGGTCCCATAGAAAACTGTATTTGACCCTGCAATTACAAATTCTTAAGAATCTTCTATAAATAAGGGTCACAAATACTTGATCTGAACTTGCTCTTCCCCGCGCCCCCCCCCCCTCCAGCCATCTTCATGTTTCTTTTTTGGATGGAGAGCAAAACACGGACTAAAATAAAGTATTAAAGATAGCCAGAAATATGGGTTGGAAAAAATCTTTAACACTTTGAAGAATTGCATATAAAACTGTAGCAACAGATGGAGATAATGATCTCTAGGACAACATGCCTTTGTAAGAAGTATGGCACCTACAAAAGAAAGAATAGGAAACAAAGCTCTGTTTGGGGTTCCAACTTTTGTATTTGATAAAAGATAATAAGCACGATGAAGAAAAAGTCCTACTTAGAGGTTCCTTGACTGAACATGATTTTCTCGCCTTCCTTCCCCTTCCTGTAACACATTAGCTTCCTAAAGCCTTGGATGGCACGGGCGCTGTGTTTCTCACTGTATTTGTATCATCTTTTCTGGTTTCTACAAAGGTTTCCCATGTGGTAGCACAAAAGTACCTAGACTTTGTCTTAACAACAAGCATCAATACAGATGACTTTCTTAGCTACTTTTGCTCTTCCACAAACAAAACTGAAGGGGTACTGGGATCATCACCGTGTTTAGTAAGAGTCCTGCATGATTTTTCATTACTCATTTTTTTAAATATTAACTTCACAGTCATTATGATCAGAAACAGTACTTTAGTTAAAAATTGCTTATATTCAAAACTGGTAGAAGATGTATTTGATATCACTATATGACAACTTCACAACACAGAAAGTAGCCCTGGAATAAACGTCACATGGAAAGGCCACACATTGAAGTACCAATTGTAGTCTTCAGGGAGAACTGAGTATGTAGATTTATGGCAAGCACGATACATAGCTCCATCTGCAAAACAAAAAAAGCAAGTAAAAAGAAGCAAGTAACTAGAATACTAATGTAAAAACAAGCAGAGCTGTGCCAAATTTAAGAATGTTTACATTTTCATCCTCTTCCAAGTCTCAATTAGGGAATCCTCAGTATTAGATTAACAAACCCCAAATACCATCTAAATAGAAGTTCACTTTACTTCACAGATTTCTAGAGCAATAAAAAAATACAGTATCCAAGTGGCTACAGCCTGCATTTACCTTTTCAATTGCATTGTTTTCCTAAGAAAAATCACAGTACAAACAAAATACCTATAGATTCCACCACTATAGTACGTTCTTTATATATGCAAAGAACATTACCTTCTGACTTACCAGGAAGATCATAATGTAATTCATAGCAATATTTACTATAAAAATCAAATGTGTACTTCACTGGCCACTGCTATATATGGTATACAAAATACAGAACTATAATGTCTTGACTGCTATAATGCTAGACAACTTCACCCCTTTCCCCAGGTTCCTGCTGCTCCAAGGAAAGCAACCACAAGAATTACAAGTAGTAACAAAGGCCAACAGCATCTGTGACTGTACTAAACAGAATGAAGGGATTAGCTCCCTCTACTCAGCACCTGTTAGACCACATCTAGGATACTACAGCCATTTTGGGGTCCTTTAATAAAAGACAAACTCAAATGAGTTCAGCAAAGGCCTGCCAAGACAGTCAGAGGCTGCAGCACCTGCCCTGTAGGGAAAGGCTGAGGGACTGGAGCTGGCTCCGCCTGGAGCTGAAAAAGTTTTGGGGATACCCGACAGCAGCCCCCAGTGACTATGTATGAGGACTGGGGTTACTGAGGTGAGGGAGCCAGTCTGTTCATAGCGGTGCATGGTAGAAGGACATGAAACAAAACCCGTAAGCTGGAATGAGAGGTTGACTGGATATGTAGAGAAATCTTTTCCTCATGAGGACAGCCAACCAACAGGACTGGGGTCCCGACAGGTCTGTGCAGCCTCTGTCCTTGGAGACTTAAAAGACCCAGCTGGACAAAGCCCTGAGCAACCCGGCATGACTGCAGAGCTGAGCCTGCTTTGAACAGGAGGTTGGACCACACACCACCCAGAGTGCCTTCCAACTGAGCTTTCCCATGATCTATTCTGATTTTTCTTTATAGAATCATTTAGGTTGGAAAAGACATTTAAGATCATCAAGTCCAACTGTAAGCCTAATGCAAGGTGTTAAACAGTAACAGTCCCTTACATAGGAACCATACCACAGGCATCTTGCCTTCCACAACCATATAGGTGTGCACGCCTAAGATGGGCCTAGGAGCTGCCTGTAGTTGACTTTTACTGGCAAACCCCTTCCTTTACTGCCAGAACCTGACACAAATCCACATGTAAGTTTCTGAGTCCAGTGAAGCTTCTTCTACCACTACACTTTAAGGACCAAATTATGACCACAAGAACTAAGTCTTAGCATGTTCTGATCGTTCTGTTTTCAAGTCATAAAAAGGTTTAAACTTTTTTCTAAAATGTTGATTTATGTTGACCATCTTTAGTTTTAATACAAATAGGATTTTTCTTGGCTGTTCCTAATGGAGGGGGAGAGCATTCAGTGTGTCAAAATTGGGAAAGCTGACAGAACCAAGAAGAAACTTTTCTGTAGCTATCTTTGTCTAATAAATATTTTAGATGAAGAATTATTAAAATTTAGATATAGCTAATACATTTAAATATATATATTTAAATATAAAATTTTTAAATTTAGAATTTCTGTCAGCACTTCTGTGCTTCAGTTCTTCCAAACCATTCTTATTTATTAAAAATTTGAGTTCTGGTAAAATAGTCCTGCAAATAGTTCATATTTCTTCTGATATTTCTTTCCCCTCTTTGCTCACTAACCTCTAAAATGTAGCCTGTCCATTATATTTTCCAAACTCTTTACTACCTTTACTATCTCCCCTACATCTTTCTATTGACATCTAAAACATGTACAAACATCTTAAGAAATAATATTGCCTTTTTTCACTTGTCCTGTATGTTATGAAATTTTACCGTAGTCTTTTCTCACCACTATTTGTAAGTGTGAAAAAATAAATTCAAATCTTCAAATTCAATCAGTGACAAGAGGGGTGGCATTTACAAGCTAGTTAATAAGTTAAAGCAGCAACATATGTGGACCATGGATGCTTCAAAAGAAAAAAACCCCAACCAAGATATCTTATTATTAGCAGAGAATATGGAATAACAGACTTGATTCTGTTCAAATAAAAATTCACTTACATGCTTCCATTACTTTAAAAAGTACAGGAAAAAACTCTCAAAGAACAAGTTTTAGTATAGGACTTCTGGTTTCATCACTACTTACTCTGCAGTGGGGTCTGCTTACAGGTTGCTACTGAACGCATCCAGAACAAGCTGGACCACACAGTTCTAACTGACATTGCCATGCTGACAGCAGAGGAAATCAGTCCTGGACAAGACAGAATTCAGACACCACATCTTTTTTTTCTGTGGAAAACCTCTGAAATAAACAAGTTTCATAACAAAAGGGTACAAAAGACCAATAATTTAATCTCTTGAATATCTTAAGGAGAAATAAAATTTGTGCAGTATATTCATCATTATTTGTCAGTTGTTTAGAAATACTTAATTATTTAAGATCGTGGCACCTGCCTCCTTAATAGCAAAATGCAGTACAAAGACTTTATTTACTTAAAGGTACACCTTTTAACTTTTTTCAAATTTCCAAGCTTGGATCTTCTCAGTTTTTCTACTGGTACTCACCCACCTAAGGTTTGCATCCTTCCTTCTGCGCAAGTCACAGAGTTATACCTGAAATATGCTTTTTTTGTTCACAATGTAGATATCATTGCCCAGTATAAAAATAGAAGTACTCAGAAATAACACTTGCTGTAGTTAAACACTGCAGTTGGTTTCATCCATCTCAAAAAGCAATACACCTAAAACCTATGAAACACCATTTATAATACCTTAAATATTACTCCAGATTTCACAGAAGCAGAACAACACATATAAACATCTTATGTATTCACTGCCTACAGGAAAAAAAAAGGCTTCAAAGAGAATCTTTAAAAAAACGTAACTGGAGGGAGTTTAAAGACATACTTATATATAAAAAAAGCAACAATACCTCTTTAAAACTACTTCATATTTAGCACTTAAGAACATCACCAGAAATGTGTTTCTTCCAATTTTGAAAAATAATTTGCCATCATTTTCGTTACCTGTGACAAGTGCTGCTGAGGTTAGTGAACACTAACACACCATCTACAGAGCTGCTCATAACATGCCTTTGAAAGCTAATTAATAAAAAAGGTGTGAGGAATACGGTGGATCGAGACCACTTTGTCAAAGGACAGGGCTCAAGCACCGGCCCATTCTCGGGCCTCGCCTCAAGGACCACTACAGTTTAACTGGGGGCATTCCCATCCCGCAGACTGCACATGGATCTGCAGGCTATTAAAAGAAAAAACAACAAACAAACAAAACCCGAGTGCGAAAGACAGCGATTCAATCCTTCCGAAGGTATACAAAATCTTTTCCTCCGGCCCGTTTCGGAGGCCTAGTTTGCAGTTCCCCTGCATCAACCGGGCACGCGTTGTCATTAACTACAGAAACAAGGGGGGACGGGGCAGTGCTGCACGAAGCGACCCTCCGGCGAAGCAGCCCGGCCCTCAGCAGCCCGGCCCTCAGCAGCCCGGCCCTCAGCAGCCCGGCCCTCAGCAGCCCGGCCCTCAG
>JAVJGJ010000057.1:44772238-44784081 GCA_035590215.1 Microhierax caerulescens | reverse complement strand
GCAGCCCGGCCCTCAGCAGCCCGGCCCTCAGCAGCCCGGCCCTCAGCAGCCCGGCCCTAGCAGCCCGGCCCGCGGACGCGAGCGCTGCAACCCGGAGGGAGCGAGCCAGCCCACCTGCCGCCCACCGGCCACCACGGCGCTGCCGTTACCTGTGCGGACGCCGCCGCGACCCCCCAGCCGCCCGCCGACGGCCACAGCGCCGGAAGCGGCTCCAAGTGCCGTTTCCGGTTCCGGCGGCGGCTGGCCCCGCGGCACGCCGGGACAGGCAGTGCGGGCGGGGGGGGCAACCCCTGGCAGGGCGCGGTCGCCGCCACCGCCACCGCCACCCTCCCCGCCCAGGGCCACCCCGACACCGGCAACGAACCGTGAGATGCTCCGAGATGCGGCTGCCGCGGCAGCGAGCCGCTCCTTGGCTGGTGGGGGCGGCCCCGCCGCGCCGGGCCTGGCCCCTGATGGCGGTGGGCAGGGCCCGGGGGAGCGGGCGGGTGGCGACCGCTCCAGGTCGCCATCGGTGCTGGGTGGCAGGCCCTGTGCTGAGGGGGCTTCGGGGGGCAGCGCGCCCCGAAATACAACGTGTGCCGTCGTGTTATACTAGCTGCAAAATAACCCCCTCTAATCCTGCAATTTGAAGGGACATCTCTGACATCGGTAGTTTCACAAGCCTGTGAGCACTGCCCGCTTGCTTTCCAGGTTAAGTTACACAGTGGCTGCAGCAGCTCCCTCTCTTCAGCCTGCCGACGTTTCACAGTGCCTGTAATACCTTTCCACTGGGAAGGCCCATTTATGTATATGAAATAGCACATCTCAGATCTTAAAGGCATGCAGAACGCCTCAGGCATGCTGCTGCTCTGGGGCTACTTGCTTCGCTTCTTTCAGAGACTGAGTCACAAAGTGTTTAAAAAAACATACACAACATTGATAAAAGACAAGAAGTAGAGACAAAATTCAATTATCTGACCTGCTGTAGTACCTGAAATGGCTCCAGCACCATGAACTCTCACATGCCCATGAAGCATCTCTAAGTCAGATGAGCCAGCTGTGTTTCAGTTCCTTTCACAGAATTACTCCTCTGGAGTGTCTTGGACAAGAGACCTTGAAAAAGCTGTGACCTCTTCTAGATAACTTCAAACCATTGCATCTTTTCTGGTCATTGGCTGTAGTACAGCAATTTCATGCAGTTGTGGGCGGAAATTTCGCAATTTCAGCAGTGTTCAACTTTGTTCTGTAGCTGCAGTGTTGTAGTGACACTGATAACTTCCAGAAGTGTAGTGGAAGTGTAGCCAGAAATCACTAGTCAAGAGTAGATTGTTCCAATTGGCAGTGGCAAAGGTTTCTTTTTGAATGTTTTTCATGAAAGGTGGAAGACATCCATTCTGGGTCTTACTGCAGTATTAGATTAAGCAAGCCACAGAGAAAAGAGAAGGAGATGGGCCAAAATGTTTTACATACTGCTTGGAGAAATGCAAGGTGGGACGCCATATCTCCACTACAAGACTCCTCCCAAATTTGTGGAGATCAGGTCTCTTCATCATTCCCATTAAGTCCCTTGTGCAGCTACAGAGGGATCTGATCTGAGCTCAAGCACCAACCAGAAGCAACACAGTTCTATGTGTCTTCTGCTGTGTTCCAGATCATTATTCCCACAAGGAAGTCCTTGTACTAGCATGAGGACAGCCCTTGGCTGAAGAACAGCCTTTTGAAGCTGAATACAAGCAAGATGGTGGTTATACTGATAGACAAAACATATTAAGGATTATAAGCTCCAGGACAGTGTTGATAAAAATAAATAAAGGTTATAAACTGTCTGAAACAATTGCAGTCTGGGAATTAAAAGAAAGAAGTGAAACTGCATGTAAGAGTAAGCTTCAGGAATACCTTGTCCACAAGAATAGTGGGGATAAACAGAATTACTTCAAAGTGACTCTTGCCAATTTTGTGACCAGAAGCAGATTGTGACAACAAAAAATACTCGGTGCCCCTGTACTGCTGAATGCTCCTTCTTGCCTTTGTTTATTATCTGCCGCAACAGTGTGATACGGTAATAAAATCAACTGCACAATATGCTCCCCTTTCAGGATAGTACAAGGAGGATTTGCAGTCCAGACCATTATTTTAATCTCTCCATTTAAACTGGAATTGATAACTCCAGGTAATATGAAAAGTCCGGACTTGGTGGTTGAAGAATGTCCAATTAATAGACCACTTACCTTGTGAGGTAGGGGGCCATATACCCCAATAGGTATAAGGTTCACTGATCCACCTGATAATGTAACTGTTGTCACTGTGGCCAGGTCCAGCCCGGTGCTACAAGCTGTGTTGTGTTGGAGGGACTGAACGGTTTTATGCTGGGGTTCACCATGTTTTGGTCCCAGGTCAGGTATGCCCACTGTCACTGAGAGACCCTGTTGTGCATTTTCGGGGCGCCAGGTCTCATGCGCTGCTTCTTGTTTCCCTGGACTGGATTTCCTTGTTTATCAAATTTTGAGCAGCATTGGTTTCCCCAGTGATACCCTTTTTCCCAGTGATACTTTGGGCACAGCTGTGTAGGTGGTTGTTTCATCTTCTGTCTGTTTTCTCTTCTGGGGACAATTCTGCTTCGTATGTCCCTCTTGACCGCATTGAAAGCATTTAAGCACAGCCTGTGCCACTACCATCTGCTGAGCTAAAACAGTGGCAAGCATTTCTGCTTTATGTTGTTCCAATCTGACATTCTGACAAGCATTTATGAGATCAGCAATAGTTTTTGCCAAATGACGTATAGGATCAATTGCTCTCTTACAGTCTGCATTTGCATTTTCAATTGTAAGCTGAAATAGCAAAATCTCAGTGGCTTCCTCTTACTCAATTTGTCTCATAATAGCAGTTTTTAACCAATCTAGGAACTGAACATAAGGTTTCTGAGATCCCTGTCAAATTGATGTAAGAGACGCTTCTCGTCAGCCAGAATCTGGCACCTTTCACAAGGCCTTGACAGTTAATTCTGTGGCTTGCGTAAATACTGCTCTTGGCGGTGCAGCCTGTGCTCCCCCTGTGGCCTAGTTGCCTTGGCCTAGCAACTCGTTCTCTCCAGTACCTAGTCCAGCAGCAATATTATCCATAACCTGTGCAGTCAAAAGTTCCTTATGTTCTGATGTCCAGACGGTATATTGTGTAGATGATAGAACCATTCCAAGTATTGATCGCCAATCAGGAGGGGTCATGACATAAGATTCTCCTATAGCTTGTGTAAGTTGTATAGCAAATTAAGTCTGGAGACCGTATTTTCGTATTGATTTCCAAAATTCCTTAATAACCCCGTCTGGTAAGTGAGCATACTCTGGGGGTTGGTTAGGTTTATACATTACAGGCATAGTTTGGAGGATAGAAACATCTCCTTTGCAGAGCGCTTCAATCCTACATTTATCTAACTATCCATTTGACTGTCCAACAACATTTAATGGCCCCATACGTGTCAGAGGCGGTGTGGGAGCAAAAGGGGGGTCATGTCACTAATAAGTGACATGCATGATATTGACTTCTTTCGCTGTGCCTGGAAAATTGCAACTGCCATAGAGGTAGTGGCTGCCATAACCTTTACTGAAGTTAGTGGTGGGTATAAACCAGGTTCATCCTTGGGGTCTATTTCCCTGGGATCAAAAGGATCGTAAGGTTCTGGCAGATCTGCCGCCAGCACATCCTGTGTCATGTTAGGAATTTCATTATACACAGAAGGTAATATTTCAAAAGACTGGAGCTCTGCCTGTTCCTGCTTCTGAGAGAACAGAGGAGGGGCAGCAGACCCTTGTAAGATACCTTCTGTGGGTCTTAGAGCATTTAAAGCTGTATACACTGTTTTCCAGGTTATAATGATTTCCTCAGGGACTTCGAGCTGCAAGTCTTTTTTATTTGCAGTTTCTCCCCACCTTTGCCCACAAAGAGCTATTATATGAACCTGAGGAAAGGAACCATGGGCAATAGTCTCTTATCCAAACCAGCAATCTAACCAACTTTAAGGCAAATACCGCAAAACCTTGTTCTTTCAAAATTCTCTGTAAAATCTCTTGATGGAGCTTTTGCTCCTTCATAGCTGACTGCCCCATCTTATAATTGCCGCAGCTGCTCACCTCAGTCATCCAGCAAAGGGTGATGCCTCTTGAGAGTGCATGCGTGCGTATGTCTCCTCCGTTTCAGCTGTGGATCCACCACCGGCACTGAGTTTCAGTTCCGAATGTCTTCAGGTCCATGTTCAGGTGCCATTTGTGTTGAATGATTACACGGACTCCAACCTGTGCCCAGTCAGAATCCCTCTATTGCTCAAGTGAACGCCGTATATACTAACACACCAGCTACTAGAGCCAGTCAGCTTTGGATTCGTGGCATTGTGGATGCCAGTAATTCTGCTTGCCAAGCATGTTCATGGTTTCTCTTTTTCAGGATCTTTTGCAGCTGCAGGTGTGATAACAAGCTCATAGTTCTGTGTTCAAGCAAACAACTACAACCCTTGGCTGGCTCCGTGCCATGTCCAGCTCATCTCTAGTGTAAGTTTCCCATGTGAACAGCAAAGGGAAGAACAGGATATAGCGCCTTTCCATCTTGAGCTATACCATCTCCCACAGCAACAGGGGAACTATTGCCCAGGATTCTTGCCTTTCTCCTGGACGGCTGCAGTGCGACACACCAATATACAAATGCACCTTGCTGTGGTCCCTTAGTGCAGAATGCTGTCATTTGAGCTCTGTGTGTGTGAACCTGTGAGACAAGCACAGTAGGCCTTGTTCTGGTTTCCTAATATTAAGTAAAATTAAAGCTTCTCTGACTTATCTTGAAGGTGCTTATAAATTTGTCATAGCTTCTTTAAAAGCTTGCCTAAACTCAGCGATGACAACGACTGTGGTTGACACCTCTGATTCTTAGATACTTTCTCAAAAGGATATTGTTCATCCATGCAGGAGACAAAAATCCTTTGCTGTCAGGTGCAAACCTTGAAATTAAGTCCCTTCACAGCTGGAGATCACAGGAAATCACAGCTGCTTCTTTCTCCAGTGTAAGATGCCTCTTGTTTTTTTAACTTATCTTCTCTATATTGAGCGGCAACCTGTTAGAAAAATCAGTTTTTAGAAACTTCTCACTAGCCCCTTAGAAAATTTCCTTCTCCATAAAAAATACTAGATCTTGATATGAGTGAGCATATTAGCCACCACTGCAATATAAGCCTTCTGTGGTGCTCCTACATTACTGTTTCCTATATCGATTTATTTGCTTTTATTAAGACATTTTTTTTATTCTTTGGTGCCATATGTATTTTCTGAGGGCAGCATACAGACATATACTCACACGTATGTGTGCTCTCCTCAGACACAAGTTTGAAAAAGTAGTTTCTGATGTTGCTGGTGAATGTGACCAACGTCTTGTAATGGTGGGATTTTACAGGCTGGTGGTATTCAGTTGTTAATGGCTATAGGGCCTAATTCATCAATGAGATTGCAAAGAACAGTGGAAGTTCTTGAATGTGAAGTATTTTGGTTTGTGTTTGTTTTTTTTTTTAAATAAATGTCGCACCACATGCCAGCCTGTACTGTTTGGGTTTTTTCCACATAGCAAATGCTACATGGTTCTATGGGGGGAATTTCCAATTCCAGATGGGAGGGCAGGCACTGTGAGGATTACTGGGTATCTGTTGCCTGGTGCTACCACATCTTTAGCCTACGCTTTCACATCACTGCAATGGAGTATCGCTTGCAAGGTTCATCAGAAATTGTTAGCAATCTTCTGTTCATTGTGTGAACTCACTGGGAACACTTGATAGCACTCTGGAATCTTGATTCACAAAACAGCCTTCACTAGATTTTTCAGATTCCCAGATATTAGATCATCATTACATAATTAGTTTTAAATTAGAGGTAACCTGTGGGTGTTATTGTAATGATTTTATTCTAGAAATATGTGCTTTTAAAACATCATGGTAATGGGAAATCTTATAACTTAAACCCTGGCTCTAAAAGGTTGTAATTGAAGGTACTGCAGAGCTTTTTATTTTTATTTTAATTTTATTTTTGCAGAGCTTTATAAACCACATTCCCTGTTAAGCTTCCAGGCTATTTTTAGATAGTTTCTATAAAAAGTTTTTTTAGGAGAGAGTAGATGAGGTCTACCCCCTTCCTGACACATAATGTTCTGCGAGTCTATTCTTGGAACCATGTTCTGACAGATTACAACTTTCTGGTAGGGAGACCGGAATTGCTTCAGGACAGCTCAGAAGCGTGACTACACACTTCTCTAGCATGTCTGGAGATGGGGTTATTAATAACTGCCAAGGGCCTTGCTTGCTTCAGCAGGTTGTAGACAGTGAAGAGGAGAGCTGCTCATTCTGTACTGGCTCAACAGAAAGGAGGCTGCTCTCTCCATTAGTTGCGAGGACACTGTGAAGGTACTAATGGTGAGTTGCAGACCTCTGGGACTTCATGTCTTTGGAAACCTGGAAAGCTTTATTTCTAGGTTGCTCTGTCACTGAAGAAAAAACATCATCGGCTCTTACTCAGTCAGTCAGTTACAAACTTCTCCAGGAAATAATTCTAATTGATAAAGGAGTTGAACTATAGCTGAGCAGCAAACTCTATGTAGTAATGGGGGTAGGACTACATTGGTTGGCTCTGTTTTAGAAGAACAAATTTATAAATCAGAGCTGGTATGTGGATTGGCATGGCTTTTGTGTAAGCAGTTGCACACACACATGCACACGCACACACACTCCTTTCCTCCCTCTCTCCCTCCTTGCGGGAAGTAGAAAACTGGGATTTGGCTATTCTAGTTCTTGTGTTGCAGTGGCATATTTAGGAAATTATTTCTTAGTGAAATCATTCAGGCTGCTTATTAGCAAACTGAATATAATAAATACATTTTTTTTTTCATAGAAACCAGTGCTTCAGAATCTTCCAGGAATAAGCATTTGGTTTCCTTTGTTTCCTTTAAATCTGGAGTTGAAAAGGTAGTACATAATCTTACCTAAAAGTGGAACTGAATTTGTAAATGGATGGGTTTGTTTTGTTGTAAAGGTGGTACCTTAACAATAGAGATGGTCGAGCCTTCACTCCTGAAATAATGTATCTTAAGCTTTGTGAGGTTATTTTATAAATGCAGGATATAAATTTCTAATAAGACACTGCAATTTAATTATGGTTTTAATTCTCAAATCTTCTCAAGTTATGCTGTAGCCAGACAGGTTTCTATGTTTTAAGTCAAATCTGTAAACACACAGAGTAAACGCCAATGCTTGTGTCGACTATCTTCATTCTTTAGCAGATCTCACACCATCACATCAGTGGGCCATGCAATTACCGGTAAGGAGTCACACTGAAACTGCAAATAACAGATGACAAAACTAAAATGCCTGGAGTGTCATATGCAGCCTAAATAAAGTGTGTTCCTCTTGATTACCGTAGTTCAAGTAAACAATATTATGCCTCTATTCAAGCATCCACTTAAAGAAAAAACAAAAAAATTGAAAGTTATTTGCTACAGTGAAGTCTCCTACTCACAGCATTCTATTCTGATGTCCTAAGTTGGTAAAACATGCAACTGGCAGTTTTTTTCTTCTCTCAGTACAGTTTCCCCCAGTACCACTGGTTAAGATAATTCAGAAATTGTCCAGTGACTCTTACAATAAGTGCTAAGTGAAAAACACTGCACTTCTGTACCTCAGTTTCCCCATTTGTACATAAGGATCATAAACTCTTGTAAAATACTCTGGGATTTACTGGGAAACATTTTTTAATGTCTAGATATTACTGTGAGAATTCGTTCTGTATGTGTACATACATACATCTGGGTTTTGCTGTAGAACTGACTTTCTACAATACTTGACAAAAATATAAAAATGCTTTTATGCAAAATAAAGAATTTGGGGTTTGAAATACACTTGTAATTGCAGTAAGACTTTTACAAGATTGCAAAAGAGGGGTAGGAGGAGGAAGTAAGATTAGTCAGCCACAGGCTCAGCTGGCCTGGATGCACCCACTCAGTGAGTAACTCAATGACAGCAAAAGCTGTCATAGGAAGATGGTCAGCAGCTGTGTTGAATTGTTCTGGGAGTATTAATTGCTTAATTGCAATTATTTGTTTACCTTTTCTGTTTACAGTGACATTATAGAGCACTTTGGTGAACAAGGTGATTGCCTGACTTTGTTCTCAGAAATACTATAATCCCAGAAGTGATTCGTGATAGTCATGGATTTGTGGGAGGAGGATTGTGCTCTCCATCCTGGCCTTCACATTTGTGTGGTGGGACAAGGTTGCTCAGCCAGCAGAACTGCTGTGGGAAGGGGTAATCTCACATTGCCACATCTCCCTCTGTTTCCTACTGTTTCTCTTGTGCTAGCTCTGATGCCTCATTGAGCTGGTCGAAAGGTAACTTGGCCAAAACCCCCACCCTGTACTCTAATAGATACATACCCATGGAAGGAGGGGAGCAGGAATACAGGGCAGAGTGCAGGGAAAGGGAGCAGGCGCTGAGCGTTGCTTGCAGTTTCTCTGAAAGGATAAGAGGCATCCAAAGCTGGGTTAGTAACTCCTGGATTCTAGAAGGGGCAATTTCATTCCCACTTGTGTTCCTTGCTGTCTCTGGTGCTTGCTAGACCCCACTGCAAGCCAGATCATTCACTAGTCCAGCAGAAGACCAGGCCAAATGACTGTTTTTCTGCCAAGTTTGTGCATTGAATCAGCTCCACAGAATCTGACGAGCCCCAGGAATGAATGGTAGGGGAAATGCTGTGCATGAGGAAGGAGGGTAGGAGGAGTGAGATGGGAAAAGGAAGTAAGAACTCCTCTTTTTGACTGATTGACTCAGCTGTCTGGTATAACTTGACCTCAGATATGTGGTTTCACGCTATCCCTAATACAGTGAACTAGAGACATTCCCCTTCCCTCACCCTCCGGTATGGGTTCCTGTCCCCTTTCTTGTGCCAGACCTACACAGCTGCATGACTGCCAGTGGTTCATATCAGCTCACAGTTCACCCAGGAACTATTAACGCTTTCGATCAGCTCGTCTTCCATGAGCTTATGATGTGAACTGAGGGAGCAGTGGTGTGTGGCAGAGGAGGGCAGGAGCCTCCGTTTGCAGCAATGCAAACACACAGTGGTGTAACCCTGACATGAAACTACACCCTGAATAACCCCTGTGGAGGTAGGCCTTGGTGGAGCTGGGCTGTAGGAATGAACTCTGATTTAAATGGGGCCTACAAGTGACACCAGTCTCGCTGAACACTGTACCTATACTTCCTCTAAAATGCAAATATAGATGTTGCTTTCTAGAAGACGAGCAGCAGCAACTGTAGTGTGACAATATCACAAAATAGATCTCTTTAACACCAATGTAGCATTAAGACACAGACATTCTCTTTTATTTACAATGCTGGATGCACAGGGGATTGCTCTGCCCAGTGTACACACCAGGTTACTGAGGGTACACATTATATACAGTAGAGTACTTGTACATGCATAGTGTACTGCATATTCATTTTCATTCATGTACAGGATTGGTTACAAGTTTCTCGGTTCTAATGGAAACTAGTGCACACCCTCAGATAGCACCACTGCTGGTTTTTGCTAACTACGTATGCTCCTCAAGTGGGGTTTTGCCCTCTTTCAGTGGGGCTATTTGAATCAGAGGCCACAATCTCCCACTGCCACAATTACCTTTGTCCTACTTTCAGCCCGCTTTCTGTGAATTGCAGCTCTTCAACTTGCCTCCTCTTGCGGCCAGAACTTCCTCACTTGGAGGTTTCTTTCCGCGTAACGTAACAGTGTTCTTTTCACCATCCATTCACTGCTTCCCGTCCTTCTAAGGATGACTCCCTTGATTAGAAATCCCATCATCCATCACTTCTAACAACTTCAGAGAGTCAGCTTGGCCTAAACGTTGTGCACAGGTTTGTTTAATGTATAGCTAAACACTAAAGCAGAGTTTGGTAATTCAGGAGCTTCGATGCCGATCAGAGTGCTTTTCTAAAATGGACCTGCATTTCAGGCACTCCGAACTCAGAAAGAAAGCATCAGGGAGCAGCAAGGGTGGCACTGCTCCCTCAGGGTGGGTGAGCTGGGAGCCAAGGGCACCCCTAGGTGAGCCAGGCGGTGACCCCACCATGCCAGAGGCAGGTGAGCAGGGCCAGGTGGTTACTGCAGCAGGGCCTATCCATGGTCAAGGGGTCATCAGGCAGGACACAGTAATGGGCCAGGTCTGAGGCTGGTCCAGGAGCCCCCAGCGGTCAGGCAGGCACAGCTGAGGCGTAGCTAAGGAAAGACTGAACACCCAGGAACACCAGAGGGTGAGAGTGGAGGCCCCTCTTGAGGCTGTCACAGCAATTAAGGTATATTTGTGCACTCAGCACCCTGACACAAAGCTGTAGAGTCAAAATAGCATCCCACAAAGCCTTTACTGATCTAAAGGCAGTACAACCATCCAGAGTCCTGCCTGATATCCTTGAACTGTTGGTCAGTATGCGTCTGACAAAATACAGGCAAATAATATTTCCAGATTTCTTCACATTCTGCCTGAGGTGCAGGGTTTATTTCAGGGTATTAAGAGAGCAAACAGTTAGCAATTGCCAGTGCTAACACAGCATCAGACAAAGCTCCAGGCAATGAGTCTAATGAAAGATTTCAATTTAACTTGAACAAAAATATCAATCTAAATGACTTCCAAACACATAGCACCTAAATTGCTCAGCCTAGCAAAATAAAAATAGCAGGTTGAGTCAGGGAGGGCAGCTGTCTAAATGAGGATGCATAACTTCATTAATTACAATACTTGGGTTGAAAGGAGAATTTTTTTCCCCATCAAACATTTATTTTACCAAAAAAGAAAAAAAAAAAAGGATTGCTGAAACACTCTGCAGGTTTTGACGAACTACACAGGTAGCACTGTGGAAAGTTAGCGTTTCAGATCTACTTTTTCTTCCCTCCTTTCTCCTCTCTGTCTCCCCTCCCATGCCCTCCTAGAAACTTCTAGGGTTTTTTTAGATGGTTTTAATGCCATTGGCATATGTTTAATGGCATTGACATATGTTTAATTGTATATGTGGCTGTGAAAAATGGTATGAATAAAGAATCCCTGTGCCATACTGCTCAAAATAAATAATCTGGCAGAGAAGCATAAATACATTTCAGCAACAACTTTGAACTCTGGAGCAGGAGTGCTGAAGTACTATTCTACTCAGGGAAGCGGAAAGCAGGAGCATGTTCAGCTGGATCACCTGTGGTGCTTCTCCAAGGATGTCTTCCAAGACACATGGCAAGTGGAGGATATGCACAGAGTGGTGCAGGCGTTGGTCCAGAACCCCAGTTACGGTAGCAGTAATGACTGAGTGGAAAATCCTGAAGGATGGGGGTGGACACTGGAAGGTCATTGGGTTGGGAAAGCACCTAGAAGGTGCAAGAACTTCCATGGGGCATGGCTAGCTTGAGGAGACAAAGCTCTACTGGCACACATGTATCTTGTTCCAGCTTTCATTCAGAGGATTAAGTTGCATCCTTTGGGAATTTGAGTATGCTATAAAAGAAGGATGATTTTTACTATGGCTTTTACTGGAAGATATCACTTGGTACAGAAGGAGCGCAAATGACCAAAGTCTAAAGCCATTTTTTTTTAGTAGTGAGTCTGGATGGCTTTTCCAGCACCTGTATGGATACTCAGGAATATCTGCAGCAGTCCTTGCAGGAGCTAGAATGACTTGGGGGAGCAATCTAAATCTTTGTAGATTTGACAACAGAAACCAATGTTTTTGTTCACTGCCATCTCCTGAGCAAGTAGACTTCAAAAGCTTCTCCCTAAGAGGAGAGAAAGAGAGGTGTCATGAAAACTGGAACTTT
>JAVJGJ010000057.1:44733293-44763273 GCA_035590215.1 Microhierax caerulescens | reverse complement strand
GTAAGTGGCAAATCATACTTTTTACACCACACTAGCAGAATTCTTATTGCAGTTTTGTCATACTTTACACCTCTTTTTTCAGATATATCCATAAGCATTGCAAATATAGAATTTGTCTCCCTGTCCACATTTAATTGGTCTAGTAAGTCTAAGACTAAGCTCCATGTTGTTAGTGATGTTGTTGCAATTTTATCACCCCTGAAGGCAGCCTCAAAAAGAGGTTTTCTAGCATTTTGCCACATATGAACACTGGAGTAATTTTTCAGCGTAACTAGCACAGCATTCAATTTGCACTAGCCTAGCGAAGTTCTTATGGCCTTCTTGTTATATTTCATGGTTGTTTTTTTTCAAATAAGCATGGTTAACATAGAATTTTCTTCTTCTGCACCCATATCAATTAGCCCCTATCTACACTAGGTACCAAAAGTTGCAATTTGAGTTACAATGGACAACAAATACTGCAACACACCCATATTGATTAGTTGCAACAGCTCACCTCTCACAGTGCCTGTTAGGGGTTGCAGGTTCTCCAGCTTGTCTCAGCTACGTTGGGCACCAGTTGTTGTAGTCTGAGTCCAACTCAGTCAGCCTCACACAGGGCACCAATTGTTACAGCACAAACAAACCAGTAGGCTACAACAAGGCTTTACTGGTGGTCAGATTCTACTGCCTGTGCTGTATCTCCTTCCTCCAGAGGTCAGAGCACACTGCTCCTCATCCATCCATCCATCCATCCATCCAACACCCCCCTCCATCCTCAGGGCTATTTAACCACTTTGTGGGAACAAGCTACATCTGCACATCGTCCATGTCAATCAGCCCGCTGCCTCTGAGCGAAGCCCACAGCTGCATGTTATCAATGCTAATCAACTCACTGCCTTCATTCCTCTACAGCAGGAGTCCTCAAACTTTTTAACCAGGGGACTGGCACGTGGATTAAGTGGCAGGCAGTCATCTGTGGCTGCTTGGTTCCCCCCCAAACCCCTGGGGGTGGGGTGGGGGGCAGGTGGGTTCTGTAAATACCGGAGAGCCAGATTGAAGACCCTGGGGGGCTGTTTCTGGCCCATGGGCTGTAGTTTGGGGACCCCTGCTCTACAGATTTGCATTAGTTTATGGCATGACTGACTTCAGTCTTCCTTAAGCCCTCACCTCTAAATCCTAGTGAAAGCAATTGTGACAAATATCTTCCAATCGGTTGTTCAGGAAAAAGTGATGACAGGACTCTGCAGTTAGGTGTTCTCACACGAGCCAACCAGTAGCCCTTCTAGAAAAGGGTGCTTACAGGAGGAGCATGACTGCCATGATCCAACGAGTCAACCAGCTCTTTTGGCATGGGCATAACATTGACCTCTACTAGGGAAAAAGCAAGTGCTACATTCTGCTGTGTTATACTGCTACCCTCAAACCCTTCTGCATAGCCTGAGTGCTCTGTGTGAGTGGGTCTGGTGCCAGAGCAAGGACCACTGCTCCTGCATTCCCAGGAATCTGCAAATAAGCATCTTCCAAGTGCAAAACTGAGGCTGTCTCCTTAGTAGGCAGTTTCAGGCTAGACTGTTGAGTCCTACTTTGGCTACTTGTCTCAATAAGAACTGATGGTGTTAAGTCCATAATAGTACATAGTAAGGAATCAAGGTATTATTTGATGTCAATCCTATCTCTGACCTAATTGCTGGTGTTTACATGTGGGCTTGCCTTCTGTGAGGATGTCCTGGTCCTGGGCACTGCTGGATGATGGAAACAGAGGAAACAAAACCTAGAGTTTATGGGATAGGAAACCTTCCCATGATTCTGGCCCCATTTGTAGGCAGGCTGTGGCCCCAGGATGGGAGTACCTAAGTCAGGGGCTTGTTGACTTCTCCTGCCCCCATGCTCTGGGGAGCTTCTCCTTGTGTGGACACCGCAGTTGCTCAGGTGAAAGCAGGTGGTTGTGCCTCCCTGCTCTGTACCATGGTCTCTAAATGCCCACACATGCAAATGTGCATGTATATATACATGCATGTATGTATACCCCCTACAGACACTTATCAGAGGGAAAGGCAAAGCAGATGAAATAGTGGTAGTTGTCTGCTTTTGTTTCTGCTCGTTCTGTCGACATTATGGGCCATGTCCAGCAAGTGCTTGGTTTATGGTGTTCTCTGGGGAGCTACTGGAGTGACTGAGCTTTGGCCATGCCCTTGCCTAGAGATTGAAACACAGCAATTGGCAAAAATACACTTGCTACAGTAAGACTCACTCTGAATTACTTCTGAGAAGAAAGCTCTGTACCTGGCTTCACTGCCATTATTCATGGCCTGCCTTTGGAAAATCACACAAATATAAAGGGCTTTCAAGGCAGAAGAGAATAATTTGTCATATACCAGTGGCCAGGACTGTGGCTGGGCTTGATCAGTATTTCTTCTTTGGAAAGTTTTACATATCCAATAAAGAGATTTTATTTCTTGGTGACATGAATTGCTCAGGGAAGTGCAAACCTCATTATAACAAATGCAGAAAAAGGAGAAATAATTTTTAGTGTAGGTTATCAGAAATTCTGTTGTTTCTGTTTACACAAAGCTTTTATAAGAGACCAGGGAGGCACACTGAATGCAAAGTCCTCTGCCTACCTGGAAAAAGGAGTGGCGACTGCTTCTTCCTCCCTACCCCTTGCATGATGACAGCTCAGCCAGCTCCACGGGCAACTCTCCTGTTTCTAATCTTGTAACAATTAATTTTTACCATCTCTGTCTCTTGCAATGGAGAGGAAAATGCCTTAACACACTGTGATTGCTATCTGTTTCTGTGTTTGTTAGGTACTGTCCTAAAGCCTTGGCTCACAGAGACCCTTTTCATGCTGAACACCCTGCAAACACAGGTCAGAATATATTCCATGGCCTGGAGGGGCAACACCTGAGAAATGTTGGCTGCATTTGTATAACAGCTGAGCTTTCTATCAAAATCCAGGAATATCATAAACTATCTTCCATCCCCACATAGAAGTCCCTGGCTCACTTGGTGCAAATTCCACAGCTTGGGCTTTGGCTATAATGTCAGTGAATGTAAAAAGAGAGCCAGGACCCACCTCCTGAGCACAAGTGTCTTATGTCCCTTGTGGAAAAGGTGGGCAAAAGGCAGCTGCCACCAGGCCGGGAGCTGCAGGGCTGGCAGACAGCTCCCCCGCTGCCTCGCTCAGTGCATCTCAAGGCCAACTCTGGCCCACAGGACCTCCCATGAGTGGCTGTGCAGTCATGTTGCTGGGGGAAGACATGTCCTTTGGGAGAAGGAGAGCTGGACAGCCGATATCTCAGTGCACTTGCAGCCCTAATTCAAGAGTGCCTGACTCCCTGAAGGCAATACCACACAGATATGCTGGCTCAGCACGTGTCCAGGGTGCCTTCCTGTGAAACCAGGCTGCTCGCAACATGGTAGGGACAGCTGGTGCACATTTGGACTTCACCTAAAACAAAGTTGATACTTGGCTGCAGCCCACGGCTCGGAAGCATCTGTGTGTCCCTCAGGCTGGACTTCACCTTGGTCAAACCAGTCTTTGGGGTGTGGAGAAACTAAAACTGTAATACTTGACATTACTCCTTCCAGACAGAGCAGACTTTATTCAATGATGATCAATAGCAAGGTCAAGATCTTGTGAGGAGTATGTGTGAGGGTTGACTTCTCAAGGAAGCAGATTTGCAAAGTAGCATAGGTATATTCCAATATTTTAGGAGTATCAACTAATGAAAAACACCTGGTAGGTAAGAGCAGGGTCACTTGGCTCCATAAGCTCCAGTCCTTAAAAGCAGTTCTTTGTACAATGAAGCACTGCTGAGGGAATAGAGAGCAGAAAGAGAAATGAGAAACTTTTATCTATGTGGTATGTACTTCACCAGTGTTTGAAATTTCTGGGTTTATCTTCAATGAAGAGATAGCTGGGGGAAGAGAAGATGGAAACAGCTGCTTATTTATGGAATTAAATACTTAACAGAATACACAAGAAAGAGGATGTTTTAGCTCTACCTACAAATGAAAAGATTTTTTTTTTTTAAATGGCTGATGCTAAACATTTTCATATGCTTGATGCATCAGGAGGGTGCTGGCAGATGCCATTACAGAAACAGAGCAGAGGGTTTTCACATTCAGTACCCTTTTTTGGCATGCACAGGTTCCTCAAGCTCCTGTTTGGGTTGGCTTAGGCACTTGAGTCGTTTCAGTAGAAAATGCAACTAGTCTTGATGGTCTAAAGAGAGATTTTGATTGATTGAAAAAATAGCAGAAGGACTATTTTTATACCAGGGGCTCTGGGCAGCTCCGGAAAGAACCAGCTTGGCTGGACTAAACCTAGACAAACAAAAATACATTATCTGTAGCAAAAATAAGATATCTAGAAGAAAAATTAACATACCACAGAGTACAAGCAGATCACTGTGAAGCTGAAGCTAGCACCTCATACTTGCCCCAGCAGATATGTGGGGACACAACAGTTCTTTGAAGCAGAATATGGGAACATTTACGCCTAATCCAGTTGCCCCTATCAGTGACCTGAAAGCACTATTGTGCAAAAGTATCTGATCAATGTGCAATGTAGCTCTTCAGTGGGTAGGTTTTGAGAAACTGAAGGAGTATGTTCAAGACTTTACAGAAAGGGGCAATGAGGGAAGACAATAAAAGAAGAGCTTGTCCCTGGACAACTGAAAGGAGGGAGAATGTGGGTACGTTTCTCTGAAAGAGCTAATGCTAAAACCTTCTCCACCACCAAAGCCCCCCCAAAAAAAAAAAAAAAAAAAAAAAAAAAAAAAAAAAAGGCAAGTTTTTTGCTTGAAGCCTGAATCCACAGATGTGGACACGTCACTTTTTGTTTACCTGTTTTAGTAAGAAGTCTGGTCTTTACCAAAATGGTCTGGTAGGCCTTTTCCATGGATACAGAGGTTAGGTTTTTTTTGATCATGAACTGAACACAAACTGGAGACTTTGTTTCAGCAGATAAATAGTATTGAAGTGCCTTGGGGAAACTCCTGAGATACATTTTAACCGCTTATAAATTCCCCTTCAAGTCTCAGACAAACAATTACATGAAACGCCACTGAGACAAAATTCTTTCTGAAAAAAAAATACCCAGGTCACTGTATTCCCAGATCTTTTGGTCACTTGCATATTAATCCTAGACATGACTTTCTTTTTGTGTGTCTTGTAATTGCCAATGTGTGACAGGAAAATATGTTAACATGCCATATGAAAATAATTTAATAATAGGAAAAAGCCATGTGCAGGGATGAATATATTTTATATTGGTTTCAAAATTACTGTGAGAGCCTGGAAACTATTTATATGCTGTCTACAACAGAAAAATAGTCCAAATAAAGCAAAGGGAACTTTTTGTTGGCAAAGGAACTATTGCTCTATTGAAAAAAAAATAATTACCAATTTGTTTGTTAGCTAGAGATAAAATGAATGCTGTAGTTGTCCTAAATTGTTCCCAGCTTCCCGAGATATTCTTAAGAGGAGGTATTGCCATGCATATCCAGTTTCAGGCAGCTAGACAGAGTTTTCAGGAAAAGTTCATGTCTGATGTGAGATTGAGTTCAAGTAATTTGGAAGGAAATACAGCTTTAAATGAGTAACTACTAATTCCTATTATTTTCCATCAAACAGTTGTAAAATATTATCAAAATAATAAAATGCCTCATAGAAGAAGATTGCTGAATCAGACTGAGTTGGGAACAGTGAAATAGCAGAACAGCACTAATGAATCATGAGTTATCAGCTGCTGACAATTTTTCAGGAGAAATATAAAGATAAGAATGCCTGCCATGTTAGAAACTTACACTGCAGTTGCTGGAGAATTGCAATGACACAGAAAGACAAACAGCTGTATGAAACCCCAACATGATATGATCCTGGAGCTGCCACAGTCCGTGTAAATTGTGCCATGTCTGACCATGATAGGAAATACTGTCTTCAGACAACAGGTATCTAGCTTTGCGGTTTAATGAAGTTGTGATTGTTCTTTACATGGTGGCATCTCCAGAGGTGGAGGTATGGGTGGAAAAATGGAGATGGGGGTGGAAATAAGGATGCTGAGCTAACTGCTTCATCTGAGAATGTCTCTGGCAGAGAACAATCCTGACAGGCTAAATGGGAGCTGCGAGATAAGACAAGCGGAGCTGAGGGATGTCCGGCTGCCTAACAATGTTCTGATGACTTAGTAGAAACCTGCAGGTGTTCCTGATAGTGTAGTACTCCCCAGAGATTAATTGCATACTTCTTGATATTCTACATTGTTCTATAGTGCTCTGTATTACTCTGTATTATTATTATTTAGAGATTCTGAACTATGTTAATAGAAACTGTTGTGTCAATTTGGGCTGTAAGAAGGAAGTTTTGGGTAGGAGGTCTCCCAAAAGAGCCAGCTAGAAGAGGCTCTTGCTGGGTAGAGGACTAATATTACAGACCACAGATCAGTGTGACCTGTGCCATCCTGTGAAGCAGACCCTGCCAGGCTCTTTTGCACTGGGTAGCTATTGAATGACACAACAAGTTGCTTGTTTTTAGATCTTTTTAAAGCTGCAGTGCACTGTTGTTGCTATACAATCAGCGAATGACTCAGGCCACAGTTCCCTGTGTAACAGCCCTGCAGCTTGTCCTAGAGGTCATGGGGTCAATCCCACTCATCCGTATTTAGTGCCCAACACATCACGTGAGTAACTGGAGACTGTGTGTGCTCAGGGAGTGGGATCCCATCCTTAAAATTAGATGCTTTGTTGGGAATGAGTTTTGTGCTGGGACAGGCTGCGGCTGGATGAATTTACTCTACAATCACTTACTGCCGTATGAATGGTCCTACTGATAAAGCTTTTGTGTTTGTGTGCTTGCTAACTTCAAAGGACACTATTGCCTATATGAATTCAGATCAGATTTCAGGAGCTGCATTAACATCCAGTAAGGGCCAGATGGCTGACTGTTTGAAGAACAACTTTCATGTTTAGCTTTTAAGAAGCAAAAAGAAAAACCAAAACCACCAAACCCCACCCCACCTCAAACCCGTAAACTAATAGCAATGTTAGAATGACATTTTTGTTTCAACTTTTTATTGCTCTCTTTTTGTTTCCAGCTCACTTCTTAACTAAGTGGTAATTCATACTCCTGAAACTTGTCTCAGCCCCAAATTAAAATCCTTGAAGCATTCTCTTTTTCTCTTCCTATATATCATGTTTCCTTGCATTGTCCTTGGGTGGTACTATTTGTGGTTCAGTGAGGACAGAGTTATCCTCTACGTGCTGGCGGAAAAAAAAACCCAGCAAATCTTGTCTGGCAGTTTTACTTTGTAAGCTAAATGATCCCAGCTGAATAGACAGTGGTACATTGCTGCTGTGAGCGTAGGTCCCACGAGCAGGACTGACATCCCTACCAGCTCTATCACCAATACACCAATACACCAATACACAGAGACTCCCTCCTGTCTCTCACCTGCCCTTCATCCTCTCCCTGCCACTCCTCAAGTCTTGAAAAGTTCATGTTTAAGAGCACACAGGAAGGCATACTGCACTAAGATTTTCACTTGCACAAAGTGTTTATCAGGGTACATGTTCATTTGACAACCTAATAATATAATCTTAGGTAGTTAAGAAAGCTGGAGCAGGCAGCCAGTGGAGTGAGGAACTGAAAGGAAGGATATTAGTCACTTGACTGCTGCTAAGGCAAGACAGCAATGCTGTGGTAACGAATGTCAGGAATGTCCATTTTATGGAAATAGGGATGTTTGGTATTTGGGGCTGGGCATGCTTCTGTGGAAAAATCAAAATAGAGTAGAAGCTAATAGGATTCTACTGAAACTTCAAAAGATTACGATAGAAATTACTTTAGCCTAAAGTATATTGTTTCATTTAAAATAATTTTATATGCAGTTTTAGTGAGATTATCAAGAAAACACTGTTTAATTCTATATCTTATGTAAAAATGTCTTCTGGATTTTTCCAGAAGAATAAGGAAGCAAAGGGTGGAGATGTTAGAAAGATGGTCCTGTGATGATTTCTGGCCAGATGCAAGACTTTTGAGATTTCCACTGCTATTTAGCTACAACTGGATTAATAGTTCACATGAATTAATTGAGCAGATTCTGCTCTTTTCTGCATGTGGAATTGACCATGGGAAGATGCAGATTTCCTTCATCACCCCCAAACCTAATTTTTGACATGATTTTTTCAGTTCCTATACACATAAATTACACACTGTGCTATAAGAATAAGGCCATTCTTCATAAGATTATTGTAATAATAAAGTTCAACAACAACTATGAGATATACAGGTATGACAGAGGGCCAGCAATGTAACTTGCTGCTGCCAAATACACCTCATCTCATGTTAATTACCAGTTTCTCTCAATAGTTGGAATTACTAAGTCTTTTCCCTGGAGAAACTTTAGTGAAGCTACTTTATCTTTTGATGTACTTGGATCTGAGTGTATCTCCAGCTGGAAAAAACAAACAAACATTCCAAAGAATGCATTCAGACTTGTGCATTTTAAAATCAAAATCGTATGCAAAGCTTTGGATAAAACATATTGGGTTTGCAATGTGGTGTAATTTTGTTCACATTTGCACTTCATAAGTCTGTAATGGGGAAATCCTAACTCGACTGTTGATGAAGTTTCTAATAAATCAGTCTTGAACATATCCCGTGGTGCTGTTACAAAAACTGACTCTGCACTGCTTGGCCTGTCTGTTGATATTTGTATTGCCACAAAATTGCAGACTCGGCAACATCCAGCATGCTGCTGCCGACCACAGTTTTGAACTACTGTAATGACCTTGCTCAACAAACATACTCGTTATTTTTGACACAGAGGCAATTTAACAACCAGTCTGTACACTCTTTGGTTGACATTCCCAGAAGTTATCATGTATTTGGAGGGTTGCTTAATGTATAGCTAGTAGTTATTTTTGAACTGAACTGGACATTTTGTAATGCTTCTATTGACTTTTTTAACCTGTAAATGAATCATGGAAAATTACATCTGCTCATTGCTGTGGGGTTAGAAATGTAATCTTTTTTTTCAATGTTTATATGGGGCACTCTGATAGGAATCTCTTTATGCTGTACCAAATCAAAACAGAGCTTGGCCCATGGCACAAAGTCCTGTGATTTACAGGCTGAAACAAGTTTCAGTTCCAGCCACCCTAGTAATTCAGGCTTTCATCTGGAAATACAGTCTCTGTATCTCTGAAGTTGGGAAAATTTACGAATCAGAGCACTTTCCCTGAGGTCATGTCTCCTTGGGAAAGAAATAAAGCAGGAGTGGGGAAAGAGGGGTGGTATTGTACCTAAATAGATCAGTTAAAGTTCCCTAAACTTGTCAGATCCTCAGCGATCTTCAGTGTTCCCAGCATGCATGCACTCCAGCCTACGTGCACAAATAGTTATGCTTTTTCAGTGGCACACACACACAGCATCCTGCAGCTTTTAGAGTGGAAAGCTGATTATGTGATATTAAAGAGAAAAGTGCAGGTTTCATGTGTCTGGTTATAATGCCACATGCACACACACACAAAGTTGTTCCTGAATGCTGGATGAATTACTCCTCTCAGACTTGGGAGCTGAATGAGCCACCTTCCACGTGCCTCCCAGCTACTGAGAGCTCCTCAGGGCCCATATTTATTTTCTGTTGCTTTTTTCATCCCCACCACTCTGTTGTCAAAAGTATCTTGACAATTCATTTACAAATAAGTGGAGAAATATTGTGTACCGTACTTGTAGGGTACCTTAAAACAACCAGTGCAAACAAACCCTGCTGGAGTGCTTGAGTCTCCACTCTCAGGAGTGCCTGCCCACTGTCTTGCTGGGGGGTTACCGTCCCTGTGGCAGGGGGTGCCTCTCAACCTCTGCCAGACACAGACTGACCTTCTAACTTAAACCAGCCGTGTGAGCCTTACAGCGTGGCTGCTTGTGCCTGAGGACTCGTATAAGGATCGTGGCATTTGTAGTATCACATACACAAGAAATTAGAAGCGTTCTGCAGGCTTTAATCAGCATCACAGCTCCATCCATATACGTATTCATTTCTACTAGTGTTGCTACAGTCCCAGTCCAATAGGTGCACAGACTTGGACTTTGGTGTTGCCAGGCACTGCCAAATGCTCACTGGTGGTAACTGGTTTGTGTTCCAGTATGGACTGGGTAGTTAGATGTGGTGGGTGGACCCTGGCTGGATGCCAGGTGCCCACCAAAGCTGCTTTACCACTCCCCTCCTCAGCTGGACAGGGGAGAGAAAAGGCAACAAAAGGACAGGGAGTGAGTGCTCACCCATTATCATCATGGGCAAAACAGACTCTACTTGAGGAAATTAGTTTAATTCGTTACCAATCAAATTGGAGTAGGCTAATGAGAAAAAAAAATTAAATCTTAACACACTTTTGCTCCACCTGTCCCTTCTTCCTGGGTTTAACTTTACTCCCAAATTCTCTACGTCCTCCCCCACTGAGGGGTACAGGGGTTCAGGGAATGGGGGTTGTGCTCAGTTCATCACGTTGTCTCTGCCGCTCCCTCCTCAGGGGGAGGACTCCTCACACTCTTTCCTTGCTCCATTGTGGGGTCCCTCCCAAGGGAGACAGTCCTCCACAAACTTCTCCAAGGGGAGCCCTTCCCACAGGCTGCAGTTCTTCACAACCTGCTCCAACATGGGTCCCTTCTGCAGGGTGCAGTCCTTCAGGAGCAGACTGCTCCATCGTGGGGGGTCGCGAGCCCTGCCAGCAAACGTGCTCCAGTGTGGGCTTCTCTCTCTATGGGTCCGCAGGGTCCTGCCAGGAGCCTACTCCAGCATAGGCGCCCCATGGGGTCACAGCCTCCTTTGGGCGCACCTACCTGCTCCAGCGTGGGGTCCTCCATGGGCTGCAGGTGGATATCTGCTCTGCTGTGGAGCTCCATGGGCTGCAGGGGGACAGCCTGCCTCACCGTGGTCTTCACCACAGGGTGCAGGGGTGAAGAATCTGTGCTCTGGTGCCTGGAGCACCTGCTCCCCCACCTTCACTGACCTTGGTGTCTGCAGAGTTGTTTCTCTCACGTTTTCTCACTCCTGCCCCTCCCTTCTTAAATAAATTATCTTAAATTTAAAAATCTTAAATGTAAATAAATTATCACAGAGGCACTACCAGCATTGCTGACAGGCTCAGCCTTGGCCAGTGGTGGGTCCATCTTGGAGCTGGCTGGCATTCCCTCTACTGGGGGAAGCTTCTAGCAGCTTCTTACAGAATCCATCTCTGTAGCCCTCCCTGCTACCAAAACCTTGCCACGCAAGCCCAGTGCAGATGGCATTTGACAGAAGCTCTGTATGAATTACTGTTTGCTTTAACCACGCTTTGATAGTTGACTCTGCACTGTATATTAATGCAAGACTAATGCAAATGTGCTCCATTGGTATATCTGCAGGAGTGGTTTCACTATTAGCTTAGTGAATTTAGTTATGCCGTACTTTGCTATAGCTGGGGATACACCATGAAAAGCTTGATCTGTGCTAGTATGTAGATAATCCTCTGGGAATTTGCATAGGATCTCAGCTTCACAGTTCTAAAATCCTGTAATCTGCTCTGGAAAATTTGAGAAGGAGGTCATTTTCAGGGGAGAGCGGTGTTGACCTTAAAAATGCCCCTCTTCATGTTACTATTGTTTGGCAATAAGGTCTTGTTCCAAGAGTGGGTAGGTTCTGGATTTTTTTTTTTTTCTGGGAAGGTTGTTACCTGCAGTAAGTTGGTCTTCATCTCCCTGTGACTGTGCGATCGTTAAAATTGTGTGGTGATAGGAACTGGAGAACCAGAAATGCATGAGGGAAGGCTGTGAGCAATCTGGAGTTGATGGTGCTTGCTTAGCAGAGCTGTGGTTTCAAGCTGTGGAACAATTGTTCATAAATTGAGTACTAGTTAATGGTTTCTGAATCTACTGTACCACTGTTCTGTTCTTTGTTTTTTCACAGCTGTTGCTTTTGATATGTTGACACTCTGAACGTTTTCTTGCTTTTCTTTTTGAGGTGGTAGTGTAGTTACAGTTGGGGCTGGTGGTAGGGGCTGGGGAACCGGCAGGGTGATAGAAGCATTAGCGTACAGAGATGTTAGCCTAGTAATGAGTCCAGGAAGCAGAGGCATGTGGGATGCTGACACTTGGGGAATATATGGCAAGGAAGAGAAGAATTAATGTGGAGACCAGCCACTGGAAACCACAAGTGCAGCCTTCTATTTATGATGTTTGACCTCAACCTTACAGTTTATTGGGCTTTATTGCTAATTCTTTTTTTTTTTTTTTTTTCCTAAAAGGGAACTTTTAGATGTTATTTTCAGAAGACTTCCTTCAATGTAGTTGTTTTACAGTGACACAAATTTAATCTAAACATTCTTAAATCTCTCTTGGCTATGGCATCTGGTTAGGTAACCAATTAATTTTGAGTAATGCTGATTATAGCCAGTTCTTTACATAATTGTAGCTAATGAATTGATAGACCCTAGAAGAACTTGTGCCAGAATGTAATGTACTGTTATAAAAAGTGTTTGAATTAAGGCTTTGTGGTTTTCTGAGGCAGCTTTATCCGTATATGTAAAAGGAGTTTTGACTGATACGTTTCACTTTCCCCTACTGCCTCCCCCTCAAAAATCAAAGCAGAAACATGCATGTGGTTTACCTTCTCGTGTGCTGCTTGCCAGTTCTTGAAGGAGATAACTGTGATCTTTCCCCTTATCCCACTCTAACAGAATAGGAAAGAATTGCCATTTGGCAAGTAGTTATTAACTTGTCTGTGTGCCAGTATGCTGCTTTAAGTTTTGCCCTGTGCCACTAAAACCTTTAGTTTCTACTTCATACCTCAAAATTAACCTGAACTATTAGATGTAGTTGGAAAATAATGGCACCGATTGCAGGAAACCCTTGCCAGCTATCGGTATAAAAATATGAAACAAACGTATGCCATATGTAGTCTCAATTGAAATGATAAAGTTGGTGTTGTACTTCTGTGTTTTTTTTCGGAGAGCCAGCACAAGGTGGAAAAGTTACTACCTAGTTACATTAGATTAACCAGAAGTTCTCAAGGTGATTAGCCTGCGGTTCATGTTGAGCAGCCTTACTGTATAAACAGATTTAGTCTGGGTTGTGCTGGCACAAAAGTTTTTGTGCTGCTGTGGTAAGCTTGGACTGAGGGACTGATTTGGTTCAGAACTCTGCAGTAAAGATTATTTCTTAAGCCAAATCAGTTCTGTGATTTCATTTGTTTGACTTTGCAAACACTTGGGCTGATAGAAGGGATGCCTGGAATGGGGACTGTACAAATTAGCACTGTTGCTGAGAAGTTAGGGCTTCTCATTCAGGCAAACCCTTGCCTTTTGTGAGGAAAGGAAAAGGTGGAGGTAGTTACAGATGTGAGTGAAGTTGATCAAGAAGGACTGAGAACCAGGCTGAAATGGTGGGGAGAAAAGCAGTTTGACTCAATTGTAAGCTCAGTAGTTAAAGCCAATGAATCATGAGGTAACAACTCTCAATGACTAAAAAAATCAGTGCAGCTTAGGTGTACTTTTTTTTTTTTAAAGCTCTGCTCTTTTTTTGCTATTGGTAGTGAGTTTTCATCTGCTGGAGGACTTGGCAGCAGGTGTCTGATCTCTCCTAGGAAGCAAATACTGAAGAAGCTGAGAAGCAATCAGTTAAACTGAACGGGATCGCTTTCCTCATCATATATTCTCCCACATAAATTGGTGTGTGTGGTACCCTCCAGTGATAAGTGTTATCATTTCAGGTATAGCAAAAAATGGAGCTAGTGGCTTTCATTTTAATTCTGTCATCTCTTTTTGAAAAACCTCTAATTTGCAGTATCATCTGTGGAGTCTGAAGCTGTCTACCTTAATCCTCAATAAAAGTGCTTCTGGATACAACGTTTCAAACATTTAGGATTAAAAGGTACATTGTGATTCATGCTGTAGTGGGTTGACCCTGGCTAGCTGCCAGATGCCCACCTAGTCACTCTCCCCACCTCAACTAGGCAGCAGGAGAAAAAAGATGGAAAAGGCTTATGGGTCAAGAAAAAGATGGGGAGATTATTTACTGATTGCCATCACGGGCAAAACAGGCTTGACTTGGGGAAAATTAATTTATTGCCAAGTAAAAGAGTCGGATAGTAAGAAACAAAGGTAAAGTTAAAACAACACCGTTTCCTCCTTTTTCCACACTCAATTGCAGTCCTTCACTCCTGACTCCTCTATCTCCCCTGCCCCTGATGGTTCCAGGAGAATGGGAGTGTTTGGTTAGTCCCTAACAGCTGCTGTCTGCTGTTCTCTCCTCCTCCTTGTTTTTCTCCAGTGCTCCAGCATGGTCTTCTCCATGGGCTGCAGTGTGGATGTCCGCTCCATGCTGTTCCTCCATGGGCTACAGGGAATCTCTGATCCAGTCCCTGAAGCACCTCCTCGTCTGACCTTGGTGTTCACACTAGTTGTGCTCACATTTGTTTTTTTTTCTTCCCCCTCACTGTTCTTTCTGTCGGATGCTTTCTATCCTGTTTTCCCAGGTGTGCCACCAGTGTGGCTGATGGGCTCAGCTGTGCCCTGTGTCATGTCTATTGGAGCTGGCTGTGTCTGGCACAGCCCCTGGCCTCTTCCCCCAGAGGTCAGCTGGAGCCCCCCCGCTGCCAGCACCTTGATACCTGCACCCTGTACATATGCCTAGATGATTAAGTAGGTAGGCTATACCAAATACAAGTTTTGTGTCCCAAAGTAGTGAGGCAAGCTGATGTGTATTTCTTTCAGTCTGGGTGCTTCTTTCATTTTACCAATAACTTTCTTTTAGGCTGTCTTGGGACTATTCATGCAGTGTTGCATCCTGTCGTTCCTATTATAAATGGCCAAGACTATCAAATTTGTTTTATAGTCAGCTGTTTGGAGACCCTTGCTTGTAGTACCTATGGAAGAAATGTATCAAGAGATGTGCAGATTTCATTTAATCTTACTGTTGGAAGATGCTTTTACCTGCAGCCAGTGCCAAGTGTTCATCAGTTTCTGTTGGAAGTTACTGTCCTCTGCTAGATGACAGCAGAGTTTGTATGCTGTCAGTAAACATTTTTTGGTTTGAAGGTCTGGTTAAAAGAGCCCAGCATACTTCCCCTGGGTTGAATTGGGAATGCTGACAAGGTTTACTTTCTGGTGGTGATTTCTGCCAAGGGAGCAGCAATAAGCACTGGGAATAGAGCTCTTGAGCTGTGATTTGTTGCAGGTTAAGTTTTACTAAGACATACTCATCCATCAGCAGTCTTCCCCGATCTGTTCAGAATAAAACCATCTTGGTTTAGTTGAACCTACAGGTAAAGGTGGATATTACCTATGCTTTTTCACTGTTTGAAGTAGATTAGAGAGGCCTTTACCTTGCCTTGAACCGATGAAGTTGTAGGGATGTAACCTCCGTCTTAGGTGATGCTGAAGGTAAATTACTTGACTACTGCGTAAGAATTGCACTAGTAAATGTGCTGCTGAAAATACAAGGAAAGGGTGGGTCGTTCCCCTGAGACTTTGCATGAAGATGTGGTATTGTGCCATTTTAAATATTTACCAGCTCTAAGACCTGCAATATTTTCTCTTTGTGTAAGAGACCATATTAATGGTTTCTGTTTTGATGTTTCAGAATAATTTTAGCGCAGCTATGTTGACCTTTGTAAGTCTTGATGATGTTGTCTCTCTCTCTCTTTAAGGTACTAGCATAAAGCTGCTTGTCATAAGGATGCTTTTCTGTAGTCGCAGTACTATAAAAGGTTGCTAGATAACTATTACATGTAAGAAGGTACACAGAGTCTGTTTAAGACTTTTGTGGAGGGATGAAGACTTTAATTTAGCAGTTACTGAAATTAGCGCTGTTGGTAGTTAAGCTTCTTCCTTTGGAATGAGGAGGTAGTCTACGTTCCCTTTTTAGGTTGATTACAGAACAGTAATCTGTTATGCTAGTATCTTGCTGTGATTAATGCTGCAGTCTCAGCTCTTTAAACTGGCCCCTTCGCCAAAAGGAGCAGTCTGTTCTCCCATCCTTCTGACAGCGTGTGTTTGCACCCTTCTTGGCACAGCTGTTAGCGTGGACATGTGGTGAGCTGCATCAGGGACTCTTCTTTCTTGTATGATTTTTTTTTTTTTTCCTTCCAGATCAGCTACGTGCTATCTCACCATGAGGTTGAGAGACAGCTATACACTCAAAAGTGAAGGTGCACAATAGGCCAAAGTGGAAAGGAGCACAGCTTTTTTTCTTCCTTTCCCCTGTGTCTGCTCATTTATCAGCTTACAATGTTCAGGTTTTGTAAGGTGTTGGGATTTCTCTAAGCTCCTTTTGTTCTAATGGATTTTATGAATTTCACCAGGTGATTTCACAGCTGGTATTAAAGGACTGTGTGAAGCAGAAGACTGTTAGATTATGTCAGAAGGTATATTCCTTCAATTGTAACACCTCACTAAAGACTACTATATTGAACTTGTGGATTAATATGCAGGATTTTTTACTTAGTGAAGGTAACTGTATAGCAGTAATATTGAATATGAAGTAAAGCGGTGTCAGGAAATCGAGCATGCAGACAGCTGAATAACTAAGCAAAGCAAATTTGGCTGAAGACATGGAGCGTGGATTTCTTCTTTGAGCTAGTTTGTGTGACTTTGCAGGCAAGGTTTTTTTTCTTAAATTCTAGTGGGCTTCAGACAGTAAGTAGCCTTAAAGTTCCTGTAATTTGTGCGTGCTAGATACTGATCTGTTCTTAACTTTTTTTTCTCACATCCCTTGGCATGCAATGTGAAATTTGTTGTGATTAGCTACTGCCATAGTACAGGGAATGGAATTGCAATTATTTTTCCAAACTAAGAATACCAGAATACCATACTTCTTTCTAAAAAGCAATGAGGAAGCTTTAAAACCATGCAACAATTTCTTCCTTCACTACTGGAGTGGTCTCTGTCAGACAGGAGAAGCTTTACAGATTTCAGTTCAGCTGCAGTGGCTTTGCTATGTAAGAAATAACATTTGGGTTTTTGTTGTATACTTGTATACATGAATTTTCTGATTGTAGTTATTTATCAATATGCTGCTGTTTGATCCTGCATTAGTCTGTTGATAGCAAGTAAAACTTCTGAAGTAGCTTTTTGTTTTCCAAAAACATAGCATACAGAAATCTTTTTTGGTTGTTTTGACTGAGGCAGCTTTTGAGGCTTTTATGAACACCTCTGCAAGACTGGAAGTGATTAAAATAGTATATTTCTAATGGATTTCTTTGTATGCTTGTTCATATTCCTGTGTGCTCTAACAATTGATTTTTGTGCATGTGTGTATGGAAGAATCTTCTGGGTTGTTCAATTTACTCCTTTAAAGGACTCTTGTGTTGTTCTGGGTGTATGAACCAGGAGAATCCTGGTGGTTATGTCTACTTTTCAGTAACTTTTTTTTCCTTCTACTGAAAGCAGGATAACTGAGCAAAAATTCAAAGAATGAAACATACATACCTCTGTGCAAACTGGTCTCTTGTGTTTGTGTGGTTTCTCAGTCTTTGCAAGCTGAAAAACCCTCATCCCCACCTCTCGCTCTTTTGGTCTCTTCTACAGGTCAGAGTGCACTCCCTTCCTGAGGCTTCATGTCCTCACAGGTTACTGTAAAAACAGGTTGAGGGTTTTTTCCCCCCTTGGGTACAATTAGTTTTCAATTTAATGTCTTCATAGAAGAATAGCTTTGCAGAATGTCAGCTATGCCATCTGCCCCATCCGTATCATCTGTCACTCTACTTCAGGCCACCTGTGTTAATAAGAAGAGCTTTGCTTTTGCTTGTCAAAACACCTTCAACAGTTCAGTGTTTTTTAATGACTTAATTAAAAATAAGAAAGATAAAATTGGGGAGGAGCATAACCAGTTGTGGCTTGTTTTTTGTGGTGTTTGTTTTTTTTTTTTTTTTTTTTTCCTGAAGTACTGACTGACATGTATCTTGTTTTTGGGTTTATTAATTTTCTGCTAGTCAATGGAAATGACAACATAACTTGGAATTGGAAGAAGTGGAGTAAAAGCAGGAGTGAGAAGAGATCTCAATTAAAAACATAGCAGAGTATGACAGAAGTAACTGCTGACAGCAGCATGCGATACTTCATTAAATGCTTTAGAGCTCAAAATATGGCCTGATATTTCTTCTGTGAGACTTACTTTACTATGCTAGGGCAGAGCTAATAAGAAACACTATGAAGTGCTGTTCTGGAACACTTACTTGATGGAAATTTGTATTTCCATGAAGAGAACATTAACTGCTCTATTGTAAGAACATTTATTGCGAACAGCAAAACCACAAAACCTAGTTTTTGGTGAATTTGTCCTTTTCCCTCTTTAGTATGTTAATATTTGGATGTCTCAGCTCTTTTGATCCTTACTGGCAGGTTTTTTTGCCAGGCAAGAATAGTACATACTTTGTTAGAATAAACTGGCCAAAGAGCATGTAATATCAAAGTTCTTCATGTCTTTCTCTTCAGAAACATTGAGCTTTGTTTCTGTCTTAGCCACTGAAAGCTTACAAAGTGCACAGAGAAGTTCAAATTGGAGAAAGGTTTCAAAGGCAGTTTTAGGGGCAAAGCAGGAAGTAACAGCTTGCACAAAATTCACTTCCTCAGCCAAAAAGTTGTAAGAAAGATTTTGCTTAAAAAGATGCTGGAAAGTGAAGTATTGCATATGCTTGATTTTCCTGATTAGTTAAAAAAGGTGGGAAGTTAGAAGTTTAATTAGAAGTGATTTATTTGTTTGTTTAATGTGTTTGAGAGATTTTTCATTCAGTGACCATCCTCTGGGGAAATTAATATAAAATTACAAAATAAGATCAATATGTAGTTAAACAATTTCCTTGTTTGTAGATTGAGTCCACATCTTGTGACTCTCTTACAGGTAATTTACAGGGTGGGTTTTTTTATTAAAAAAAAAAGTCTTTAAGCAGTTTGATTTCCAGACCTGGTGCATAGTGTTTCCCTGTATACTGACAACAGTTTCTCTGGAATATGATTTATTTCTCCAAGTCTTATGGCAAGTCAAATTGATTTTGGTATCAGCATGTCTTTAACTGGCCACTGTACTCTAAAACGTGGAACTCAAGTCCCTGATATCACTTTAGAGCTGGACCTACTTGTATGTTGAAGCATTTTTTAAAGCTTAGACCTTAAAATGGAATTTTTTGATAAATTTTTCCCTTTCTGTTCTTTTTCTATGGTTTTCCCCCAAATATATTGAAGATAATTTAAAGTTCTTCATAATTGAAGGGCAAAAGCCTTATTTACTGTCTGATTTTAGCAGGTGATATTGATGGATTTAAGTACAAACATTTCACATTCCTTTAATAAATGGCACCTTTCTTGTGTTTTTCATAGACTAACAAGCTTTTCTGTGTTATACTGTTTTAAAAAGATGCTGTTTCTAAACTGAAGATGCTTCTCAGCCTTTGGGTAAAACAGTAGTGATGTACGTTCGCAGGAATCATGACCTGTCATTTTGAGTGTCAGAGGAGTTTAGGCTGTTGCTTGTGCTCTCGGCTGCGTGATGATGGCTGCATCAGAGCCTGGCGGGCGTGAGAGATGAGTGTCAACAAATTCCCTCACAGATTTCTTGCAAGTATTTCTCACTTCTGTTTGAAAACAGCTTGAATTATCCCGATAGTGGTGGAGCTCCATGCACAGTGCAGGCAGTGAAGTGTGCTTTTTTAAAGTGTTTTTCATCTAATATTAATGTTCCACAGCGTGCCTGTATGGGCTCTGAGTAGCCTCAGCGCTACTAGTGTGGCTGCATGAAGCATGAATGCTTTTCATTGCACTCACCTCTTCTGTGGTGGTTTATAGCAAGATAACCGCATCCACATAACATAGAGGCATAAAGGGCTATCCGAATGTGATGACATATTAGCTGTGGTGTAGCCCCTTCAGTATAATGTAGTACCTTGATTAAAATAATTGGTTTTCTCATACATGGTGTCTCTCATTGTCGACAAATGGTTTTTAGTGGCAGAATGTGCAGGTTGCAGCCAGGCGCTGCTTGCCCTGTTATGCTAGCAGGTAAAAGTGCTGATGCTGCTGCCAGAGAACTGCTGATTCTGGGTTATTTTAAGCCAGGATCGGCTGCCCAATATGGTTACAGTCAGCATACTGACATAACTAGGGAGGTAGTCTGGGGACCAGAGTGACTGAGTGGGGGCTACGGGCTGCGAAGATCAGTCCAGCTATTAAAATGTGTTACCCTTAATATTTAAAAAAAAAAAAAGGGGGGGGGGGAAGAAGTGTTTGAATTTTAGCATACCCATAAGAACCAAGACCATGATTTGCCTACAAGCATGTATCTGGCAAAGTCCAAGGGGTAGCAGCTGTGAACAAATTTAAAAATTGTGCCTTTTCGTTAAGTTTGTTCTTTTTCTAATGTCACCTTGGGTCCTTGTATTAGTTTGTATTTGGCATAAGACACTGTTTTCTCTGCCAAAACTGTCAAGCTGTAGTAAGTATATGGTCCTTCATAGGCGGAAGCCCAAATTGTCCCATTTACCTGCAGCAGCACTCATACTGAAAACGTGCTGAAAGAAATGGAGAATGTTTTATGCATTTACAGGGATAATCTGTCATTTCTTACTGACTTTCATACCACTGAACTAAAGCATTAAGCATTCATTATAACTTTTCTACAGAATTACTGTACAAGTAAATAGCCTGCAGAAAACAGATTCTGAGTACATTACACATTTATGTGTATAATTTAAAACATACTTGCAGGAGTGTTAGCAGCTCTAAGAATCTTGGATGGCCTTCTAGTAAGGTGTGTAAGTGGCACTGGCAGCTAATGCCTATGCATATTAAGTAGGCAGTATGTAGTCACAACAGGGAATTAGACCAGATAAAATGATTTTTATGTTTGTGTATGTGTATAGTAACAACTTCAGTATTATGGTCTGTAGGACCTTGACAATTTTGAGATGAATGACTGGATTTTGGCATTAATTACTGTGACATCACTTTTTATATTATATATTTGATTATTTTTTTTTTTTGCTAAGGTGACGTGTTATTTAACTGCATCAAGGCAGCCATATCACTTAAATGCTGTGTAAATTCATTTTTACAAAATGCCAGTACTGTAACAATCCAGTTATGTTTGAAGAATATATTAAGCCAAGCAGTGGTAATCTATTTTGTGCTTGTATTAGTGTTATTGTAGACACACAGAATAAATGTTATAAAACTACAATAATAAATGAATGCACCTACACTTACCATTTTTCATCAGTAGAAACAGATAGTGGTGAAAAAATTAACTGTACATAGTAAAACAAGCTAGAGGAAAAGCAGGAAATGGGGCTAAAATTACCTGAGGAAATAAGGCTTCGTCAGGACTTCTTGTCCCTGCCTAATGTCCTTTTGGCCTTGAGTCCTTTTTTTTTTTTTCTTTTTTTATTTTTCTTTTTTCTTCTTTTTTCTTTTTTTTTTGATAAGAACGAGCAGAATGGTGCCTGGTAAGACTTGTGAAGGCTGGCAGCCGAGGAGAGGAAAAGATGTACAGGACTTGGTTGGTCTGTCTTCAGTGCGTTGGTGGGGTGATGGATGGTCAGAACATGGGCAGCTCTTAGCTATGGTCACAGCATGGTGCCTGAAGTAGTGCTGTAGGCAGAAGAATTGAGCAACGAAGAATACAAGTATCTGTAGGAAACCAGGCTTCCCTAATTTTGCTGCTTACAGAACAACTTCCCTGTCTCCTTTTTGTTAGGGTAAACTTGAAACGTGGTTATTCGTAGGCTGGAAATGCCCACACCAGGGGTTATATGTAGGCTGAAAGTGCTCATGCCAAAGCTATTTATATTTATATCTGTGTAAATACATAAAACAAATAGTGTTGCAGCATAGTACTTTAAATTCTCTGAAGTTGGATCTGATTCCAGTACAAATGTTCATCTTAATAAACCAGTTCACTCTTGTTAAAGTAAACTTTGAATGGTTTCTGTGAGTGATTAGCACTTTTGGCTTTTCACTTAGGGGATTCTCTATTTAAGGTAGCATGGGAAATGCTTTTGGTATTTTCATTGTGGTATTCTTTAAAGTGCTCTTAAGTATATTGAAAAAAATAACAGCTTGGCAGTAGTTTAATCAAAAGTTAAGAGATTTGAGAACAATTTAATTGTTATCTATTATCTTGTGCTATAGAAGCACACTATTACAGCAGTTGAGAGATCTGAAAGATGTGTACCAGTTTACCACATCCTCATCTCCTTTCTGTTGATGTTCTTTAACATGTTTGTCTAACACTGTTTCTGTGGACTTAGGCAAATAGCTCATAATGTTGTTTTTTAAATAGTTTGTATAGGTTGTGCTTATTTTGAATGGGTTGTGTTTGTTAATGTTGCTGCCTCTTCTTCTTCTAGGAAACCCAGCGCTTGCTGGCAGAGCCAGTCCCTGGGATAAAAGCGGAGCCAGATGAAAGCAACGCACGTTATTTTCACGTGGTCATTGCAGGTCCACAGGATTCCCCCTTTGAGGGTGGGACATTTAAACTTGAACTATTCCTTCCAGAAGAATATCCAATGGCAGCTCCTAAAGTACGTTTCATGACCAAAATTTATCATCCTAATGTAGACAAGCTGGGAAGAATATGTTTAGATATTTTGAAAGGTAAGTACTACCTCGTTTTCTTTCTTTAGATTTTACGAAGTACAGAAATATATAAAATGACCCGAAAAATAGGTTTCATTTGTTTAAAAAATACCGTGCGTATTCTTTAATCTGGGAGATAAAAACTTGCTGTTTCTATAGATTATGGTGAATGTGGTGTTTCATACAGCTATAAATGTCTCTTCAGATAAATGGTCCCCAGCTTTGCAGATTCGTACAGTTCTGCTATCAATCCAGGCGTTGTTAAGCGCTCCCAATCCAGATGATCCACTAGCAAATGATGTAGCTGAGCAATGGAAGACCAATGAAGCCCAAGCCATAGAAACAGGTGATGTCTTACACTTTTTTTTTTTTTTTCCCCCCCTAGTTTTAGGAAGTTGCTGATTACTTGTTGGTGGGGGATGTAAATCCTGACCTCTTTGTCTTATGTCTGCAACTTGCAGAAACAATTACTGCATACAGTCATAGTCCAAGTACCCTGAATGTGCCTGCAGTGGTCTATTTTCAAGTCTGTGAGGCTTGCTAGAAGAAAAGGTCTGTCTGTTTTATCATGAATTTTCATGTTGCTGAATTGCAAGCGTGTCTGATTTGGAGTTGTGGTAAAATAAAAGTATACACCACTGCTTTTCCTCTGTAGTTTAAGGAACAGATTATCTGGTTTCAGAAAGTACATCTCTTCCATACCAGCTTCTGTTGCTGGCCGCAGTGAACTGAAAGAATTGCTGCGTTACGCCTCTTCACTTGTGGATCCACTGTAGTCAGGCCATTTCTATAATATACAAAAGCTGACAGCTGCTGGCCTTCAAAATTGCATTTAAAATCTCAGAACTAATATATTTTGTGTACTTGCAGCAGTGATATACAAGTGATCTTTAAAAGTGTTTAAAATTACTTTATTAAAGCCTGAAAAATACATATTTTCTTAAATATGTTTCTTTTTCTTTACAGCCAGAGCATGGACTAGGCTATATGCCATGAATAATATTTAAATGCGCTTTGAACATCAAGTGTGCATCACTTCTCCTGTTCTGCCAAGACCTCTTCCTTTTTTATTTGCATTTAATGGACACAGTTTTAGAAACATTACAGAATAAAAGCCCAGACATCTTCAGTCCTTTGGTGATTAAATGCACATTAGCAAATCTGTGTCTTGTCCTAATTCACTATTGTACCGCATGAGCAGAGGCTAGAAGTATCATCTGGATTGTTGTGAAATTGTTTGAAAGCAGCAGCACATCTCTGCTTTTAATCATTTTTCCCATCATGGTTTAAGTATAAGCACTGTGAGTGAAGGTAGGCAGGGTTAGCTGCGGGGCTTTTTGTTTTAATTTTGTGGGCTCCTCCTCCCTTTTTATGGTGATGCTAATTGCATTGGTAAAAGCAGCTAACCAGTTATACTTTAGAATATACCCTCTAGCCCAGTCTAACTTAGGCGCTGTAGATGGACAAGCTTCATTGTTTGAACAAAAAATGGGAACATTAAACATCCATCACCTTCACTAATAATATTGTGATTCTGCTGTCAAGTGTAGAAAAATCCCTCCAAGAAAAAGCTTGTGACCATTTTGTATGGCTTGTCTGGAAAATCTCCTGTAAATCTTATGTTTTAGTAAAATATTTTTTGTTATTCTACTTTGCCTTTGTACAGTTTATTTTGCTGTGTTTTCATTTCTCTAATGTGACAATCATATTTAAAAAAATGAAACCAGAATTGACAATTTGTCTTCACCAGTCTGACAGATTAAACAGTAAAGAGGTGGAATTCACAAGATTTTTTTGCTTTTGTTTGACTTTTTTAATGAGCTTGTGTTACCTGGGTGACCTTACCTGGCCAATTTAGTATGAAAATGCATTTGGAGTGACTTTTAGAAATGACTTTCTGATGTAGCCATTGTTACATAATTTTAGTAATGTATTGACATGCATTTTCATGGAAATAACTGTAATCAAGTAGGAGGTTGAGTGCAGATGACAGCACTAATTACGAGTATCTGCAGAACTTTGCTGAGTGTCATCAGATGTTACACTACAGTTTTCTAACTTGTTTAATTGCTACCCTCCATTAACATGAAATACCACTGTTAGAGCCAGTTTGTGTATCAACTGATGTTTGGTTAACCACTTACAGGTAGCAGCTCATACCACTGGTTTTCTCTACAAGTCTTATTAAGCTACTTGCTTGAGCAACTGGTTTGCTTACATAGCAACAAAGCTTTTTTTATTGGAGGGAAGTGATTGAAAACTTCTTACTTATCCTTGGTTTTTGCGTATGCATTGTGTTTGGGAGTCCAGCATCTTTTCTGGGAACCCATCTGATTGCTTCCCTTAATTTCTTGTGTCCCTGTTATTATCCTTTCCCCAAGCCCTCCCACTCACAGACAAAAAAAAAAAAAAAGCTTAAAAGCTTTTGGCAAGGCCAGCCTGAAGTGTATAAATGACAGCTTGTAGTGGTTGCAGTAGGGAGTGTTTTGTCATGCAATTCAGGGGTATGGATATGTAGTCTATTGGTATTCTCCCTCTTTCACCTCTTGTGTCATCGGAAATTTCTATAGAATGTTGTGTATTTATTGTGCTCTTATGTAAGATGAAGAATATCTATTAAAACTACATTTTCCAACAGCCAGTGCTTTCAGTGGTTAGTAACTGGTATTGTCCCTCAAAGTAGCCTTTGTAACATGGTTGAAGCTTGATTCAGAATTCCACTTTTTCACCAGACTGAGCTATAACCCCCCCCCCCCCCCCCAACTGTTTCAAAAATAGCCTGTGTTGAATGTAAGCCGAAGCTGTGTTCAGGGCTTGTAACAAATTGTTTGTTCTTCAGAGTGGGTAAGCACCATTACCCCCTGCCCCTTTACAAATGAGCCTGTGTTGGGTTTAGCTGGCATACATCCTATATGTGCTATTAACATGGGCAACTTCTGTGGCAGGCAGCTGAGACCAGTGAGCTGTGATAGACCGTGGATTCACTTCACCTGCCTCTTAAAGCTTTACCTTACCTTACATATCCAGCTTTCCTCAGCACTCCCTGTAGTCCAAGGACAAGGGCACCCCCACAGGACAGTCAGACCCACTTCAGCACCTGCTCTGAAAGTGGCTTTCCTTTCCTTTGGTAGAGAACCAGGACCTGAACTGGCAGTGATGTAATTCAACTTCAGACTAGGTGGGATGAATCCAGAGCCGAGGTCATTTAGCGGATGGCTAGGTATTTGTATGTTCAGGGCTTAAAACTGCTAGAGCTGGCAGCTAATCAGAGGATGTAGTTAAAACTGAGTAAGTTCTTGATGGAATATTGTTAATGGAAAAAAATCCTTTGCCTTCATTTGCTGGTGACTGAACGAAATGGATTATAGAACCGTTTGAGTTCACAGTAGCCATTATGTGCCTGAGGTTTTTTTAACGATCTCAACAAATCTGAGGTTTTATTAAAGAAGTCCATGCTGTCTGAGTTTGAATGTATGTGTCCATCATGATGGTATATATATGAAATTAACAGTGTAAAAGGATAGGTAAAATACTGTATTTCAAATCTTTTTAAAGCATTTGCAAATGAAAGTTGTAATGAAGGAAACTTTAAATGGGCTTCCTAAAAACTAAAACTTGTTTGTTGTGGGGTCTATTCAGGCGTATCTTAAACCTTCTGAAGGTGATGATACATACTAAATACATATTATTTAACTTTTAAACCTGATTTAAGAGCCCTGTATAAAATCAAGCTGGGAATTTCATTCTGTCTTATACCGAGGAATGTGTGAAACTTTTAGGCTAAATTCTTTGAAGCCAGTTAGATACAACTTTTTCCTCAGTTAACCAGACGTATATTCAGAGCCATTGTCTGAAACTCAAGAGTTAATTCTGTTAACATCTGCCATTACAGCTGGTTAGCAAATGCAGCCATCTTTCAGGGAGCTTTAGTTATATCTCCATTTTTAGTGGATGTCCATTGGATAAATTAACAGTAAATTTTAAGTAAATGGTTTTCCTCTAGTATTACTAGTGCTGTGTGTTAAAGGTCCTGAAACCCTGACTGAGCAAGAATGGTGACATTGTGTTTTATATGTTAGTGTCCAGATGGTAGCTGTTGAGCCTGGGTTATCACATGAGCTCGAAGACCACACATGCAAAATACTTGTGCAGTATTTTCCTTCAGTTCAAGAGGAGGATTTGGATTTTCTTTCTGCATAACCATTCAGTGGTGGTCTCTTCATGTATAGCCATGTTCTATCATGCGTGTGAGGCGTATTATCGCTGGGAACTGATGGAGCAGGCTTTTTGTATCTTAGCTGACTTCAGTCTAAACCAAGTGAAACGTTGCTCTGTAGCTTTCAAGAAAGCGTATTTTCAGCACATTGAGATTATTGTGAAACTTAATGGATTCATAACATAACAAATTGTGACATCTTGATTTATGTACATTCCTTCTTGGGATTTTTTTTATTTTTATTTTTTTGAGGGTTAAAGTAAAATGTCTGGTAGGTTTTGTCAGTAACATGTCTTGACTGTAATGTGACACTGAAATAAAAGGAAGAGTGATTATTCATCACATAGACACTGAGCTTCATTCAACTGTAGTGGGCTGCCATCGGGGTGGAATACAGTTTCCTAACAGTTGAAATAAGGAAGGTAATAATTGATAACTTCTCTCATAAATCACCTTCCAGTTTGCAGTGGCTTTTTCCCCCATCTTGCCCTCAAGCCGTCAGAGGGGACTGCTCTGGTGCACAGCCTGAAGATGGTATTGTTTGGTTGGGTTTTTGGCTGCCTGTGTTTAAGTCTGCCTGTTTTAGTACAAGACTTTGCTACCTGAGTGCACAGTTTGGACAATTTCTAGTGCAATCTCATTGATGGATGTATTAAGCTTTGCTAAAGCATGCTACATCACGGGCATGGCATGAAGTTAGTAATTATGTCTGCTATGATAGATTTTGTACTGCATATTGCAATCTTGCCTGTCAAAGCGTGCAGGAAGATTTTAAAGCAAATACCTAATTGTTAAGTTGCACTGCAGTACGTTGGAAGAGTGACATTAAGCAGCATAACTGCTTTGTCTGTGGTGTTTGCTTTCATAAACTCCTGTCGACCCTTACGAGAAGGAGTTAGGTGTGAGCACGTAGACTGTCTGCAGGGCAGAAAGGCAAGGATTAAAACTGCTCTGATTTCAAGGGTGGTGGTAGGGGAAGCTGTCAGCTGAACACTACCCACGGAATGATCTGGGTTAAGAAAGGGGATTATACCCTCAGATGACTCATCTTGGTAGCCTAGTTTGTTGCCAGGGAGTTGTCACCGTTGATCAGCCCATCACGGAGATGCTGAACACTCAGGAAGCCCTTGAGGTAGAGCACTGGGAGGTGCTGTGCCTGCGGTTTCTGTACATCACACCGCATGAGCCTTCCCAGATAAAAGAGATTGTAACTGTGGCGTGTAACAAAGATTTTTATTTTTTAAAAAGGGAAACATAAATTATTTCATATGCAAAATGCCTCTGCCTGGAGTACTTGTTGAAAAGTTGTTTCAGATACTCTGGTGTAGGCTGGGCTCTTGTCTTCAGAGCTGCTGTGGAATAGTTTTGGTTCAGGCCTAATCTGCTCCTCCCTGCCTGGCAGGGACCCACGTTCAGATGTCTGGGATTTGTGTCGACAGGCTTCCACGGTCACTTAAAATCTGAAAGGTTTCATGTGCGATGTTCAGTTGTTGCTTGCTGTAGCAGGTGTGCCCACCTCAGCCCAAGTACCTGCTGGGCCTTCAGAAGTACTGCTGCTGTGGTTTTCCCATCAGCTACTCATTATTAATTATTATTATTATTGCAGGTAACGCTGGAGGCTTAGGATGGGTACTGATAAATTTATGGAGGGGCATCCGTAGCAAATCTAGAAGAGTAAGACAGTGAAGTGATTCTAATGGCATTTTCCCTTTCTTCAGTTGCTGCGTGTTTCCCGCCTTTGATTCAAAGACAGGCTGTGCTCGTGGCATACCCAGAAAGCAGGAAAGCGGCAGCGTTCGGGAGAATGAAGCAGCTAAATGGCAGCAAAAAGTCCCTTAGGACAAGGGCCTTGTTCTGGTCTGTAACTGGTGCCAGGCCACAGGGCAGCCAGTGCCAGGGTAGGTGCATAACGTGATGGTACTTGGCCAGTAGCGTGCATTACTGGATGTACTGCTCCATACTGTCCGTCCATCAGAGCTGGTGTTAGCGGATGAGGGAAAGCTACTGGGAACCAGTGCTACCACTGAGAGCTGCTAGGGGCTCAGCACGGGCCATCCGGCAAATGGCAGCTGACCGTACAGCAGGGTCATTCATTCAGTGGCCTCTAGCCTTCCTAGACTAGCTCTTTGAACAGCATTTCCTGCTTCTTTAGGGACAGAAAAATTGTCTTGAGAACATTGTTCCAGGTGGTGCGTAGCCCAGAGCACTCGGATCGCCACGGGCAGGGAGATGCCCGTGACTGTTTGCAGGCTCAGAGCTGATACCATTCCTTTGGTGGAGTGTCGCCCTCCAAATGTTGACACAGTGCTGGCTTCAGCTCCTGAGCTGAGCTCGCGGTGCCTAGCTTGCCACCGCAGCAGCACTGAGGCCAGAACAGCACAGAAAGGAAGAAGGCAAGTTTAAAAGAAACCAAACACGTTCAACTGAAAGCTTGAAGATTCTTATCATCTTTCTGAGTCTTGGAAAAGAAGTCAATCATTTTGTCTTTCCTTGTGTGTGCTGTGCTTTGACACACATGCCCTACCCCTGCTTGTGTCCTTCAATTTCACATGATGCACGGGAGATGCTCTGATGGGAACCAGACATAACTACAGTAAAACTTTCATCTGGCAAAGAGAAGGGGGTGTGGTAACGGTCTGCTTGTCAGAAGTTGTACTGAGAGGGGGAAGAGAAGAACTGCTCACTGCCAAAACAAGGTGGAAGGAAAGAGGTGGGAAAAGCAAGGCAAGAAGAGAGGGAGTGTGCAGCAGCAGGCTGAGCTCTGGCAGTGCTCTCAGTGCCGGGGTGGGTAGCAGAGACGTGTGCTCTAAGCAGGTGTGTGTTGTGAAATTCAAGATACCCATTCCTTGTAACAGCACGGAACTATGCCTGGCTGGAGAGGATCCACGGAGCGCAGTAGATGGGGGAAACACTTGAACAAGGCAAAAGTAGAAAATACTAGATGAAACTAGGTATATTTTAGATGCTATTGGAGACTCTTGCACAAACACTTCTTTTGCAGTTGTTTGCAATGGAATGACTACATCATCCAGAGGACTAATTTAGATTTTATTCTGGTATTTCTCAAATATAAAAAGTCAAAATTCTTACATCAATCTTTAAAGAAAATCCATGCAAGCAGGTCAAAATGTTTACAACTTAATTTGCCCCCCCCCCCCCCCCCCCCCCCCCCCCC
>JAVJGJ010000057.1:44706628-44724646 GCA_035590215.1 Microhierax caerulescens | reverse complement strand
GAAAAATATCAGTACCAGCCTCCTCCATCAGCATACTCCTCCTTATTAGGGTTATTTAAGTGAGTGTTTTAACCTAAGTTTTGATTAGACAGCGCTGCATTGCTTCTGGAGTTCTTAGTTTTAGAGTACACAAATGCTTGTCTTAATGACTGGATTGCATAAATCTTTCAAGTTCTCCATCCAGTTTGAAATACTGTTTTACTTACCATGTTCTTTGTATACCGTATTTTATTAAAGATAAATGATATCCAATACTGAAATAATTCAGGGAAGTAGAAAGGACAAGAGATAATTTAAAGACGTATAATAAATCTAGAGAAGGAATCATTTAAACTCCATTGCTATTTTACACAGCAACTTAAGTCCAAGTCTTCAAAATACAGTAACAAGTTAAACTGTAGGTTACTGGGTGGAGCTGGCAGCATAATGATGTAATGTACAGTAGTTTTTATATAAAAGCATAGCTTTTGGCACATAAGCTTAAAACCAATTTTATATCCCCGATTCCCTACAGTTTTAAATTTTTTCTGGTTAGTAACATTACAAAAGACTCTGAATTCAGAGTTTCACTCCAACATTTTAAAACAACCCCACTGTGTATCAGCTTGTGCTTAGTAATTTTTATCAACACAGTTAAGGCGGTCATTATATGCTACTAAGACTCTAGGGTTTGTTTTTCCAAAAGTAATACATAATGCCTCTTCCAACACAAGTAGTTTAGGATCATTCATTTGTTCTAAACAAATCTCAGTCCATACGCCTGAGGCATAAAAGCATATGTAGTCTACTGGTAGACAAAGCCCTGTTTAGATTTTTTTTTTTTATCTTGCTGTATAACCAATATTTTAAATAGGGCTTCTTAGCACTAAGATGACATTCTAGCCTTCAGTCTTTGTTTGCAGCTTTAACCAAAGAAAGTTATTGATGTCTTACGTCTTTATATAAAAAAAGACCATATGGATCTTAATTAAATTTTAATGAGTAACTCTGACAGACAACTGGGCAGGCTTTAGCAGTTAGTCTAACCAAGATGTTACAAGTGAACGTTTTCTGTGTTTTTAAAGAAAGCAGATGGCTCACGTTATTTATTAAGTAGTTTTGATGAAAGAAGTCTGATGGCAGCCTGTGCAACTCAACAAGTATTTTCTTCATCTAGAGCAAGAGCTAGACCTGAAATTAATGCAAAGCTACATAGAGTATTCTTCTGGGTGTCTGCTGTGATGACAAGAGATATGCGTTAGAGTTCATGAAGCTGAAACACATAACTGGACCTGCTGGATAAGTGATTAGGCAGCACATCAATTATGAAAGTGACAGACCCTTACTTTGGTCTGAAAGGGTCAGCTATGCCACACCAGGTAACGAACTCCATTTGTGAGACAAATCACAACAGGCAATAAAGTCTGTTGGGGCTTTACATTGGGTAATAAAAAAGCATTTATTAGCCTAAAGGAACACAGGCTGAAAAAATATTTAAGTTTTACTAATCAGTCCAAATTTCCTCAACATTACAGTATCTTTTTTAGAAGAGAAGCAGAACCTAAAAGGCTATAAACATATGCTCCTATACCCTATTTTTGCCTTTCTTCTCATGCAGCACTACCTAGGAATCAATAAATTAAGATTTCTACTTTGCAACAACTGAAAAAAACAATTTCCCATCATCCTGTTCCATGAAAAGTAACAAATGAATCTGTGGGATTAGTTTTTTTCTAATACTTCAGGTGTTTAAGTGTGCAGTTTTAGCTTCATGAGTTTTGTAATTTCTTCTCTAAAGTTGCAGCAAAGAACAAAATTGTTTACTATTCGTAAAGGTATGACTTAACAGCATGACAGAGAGCCCAGTACAGACTCTGCAGGTTTCTCAAACATTAAGAAAAGTTTTTCCAAGTACCAAGGAGCTGCTCTAAAAAGGACTTTGCTCCACCAGAGGGAGGAAAAAAAAAAAAACCAAAAAAACTTACTCCCCCTCACTTCAACTCTGCCCCCAAAAAAACCCCCCAACTAACCAACCAAACAAAAAACAACCAAAAAACTTTCAGGATTTTAGTAAGCCTTCCAGAACTCCTAGCCAAGGCTGCACTTGCATTGCAAAGATTTCTTAAAGGCAGGTCTACAGCAACAGGACTGCTGAAGGACAAAGAAACCATCAATAGATTCAGGAGGGCTTCTCTGAACTGCTAAGTAGGAGTATGACAATTAACTGATATCCGACACATGGCACAAACACCATGATCAGGTAAGGTCACCAATACTTAAAACTTTCACAGAGAAGTTTGTTCCAACTTATTAGCACCCCATAGTCACAATATGATTATCATCAATGCTACTCTAAGTGGAATTTACTTAACAGATCCTCTGTTCTCCCTCCAAGCAAATCACTGGCTTAAAGAAATGTTCTTAGCTGAGTAATTCTGAATGAAACAATTAGAAGCACTCCATTACATTAAGTGAAAAAATTCCCCAAAGCTTATAATGAAGCTTCTGTGCAAGCAGCTGTTGCTACGTAAATGTGATTACTGTCACTGATGTCTAGTTACTCTCCAGGCAAAGATATGTGCTTCCAAAATGTAGCATTATTCCTGCAGACAGTAGCATCTTTTGAAAACCTTTACACTTAAAACTATAAAAAGGTGGTAATTGGTCTTACGATTTTTTCCTCTGAAAGTTATATTCAACTGAATCATCTTCATAGTTTAAAAAGTACCATCGACTTGACAGTGATGTTTTTAATTGCTTTTGCTAACAAAAATATTTCTTCCAAATTCTTATCTTAATGTAGTTCCTTAAAATTGTGTCAAAATTAAGTGCTAAAGGACCAAGAAATGCTTCAGCTTTTCCCCAGAAAGTCAAATAGAATTCCCACTTTCCCAACTGTAAGCTTCAAATCCAATATGCTGGTTAAGATCTAGGCTTTGAACCATTTTGTAAAGTATCTTTCTTCCTTTGGGTTTTGTGTACCCACGGCTGTTAAACCACAGTTCTTTAAGTAAAGAGAATGCTATAGGCTACTCTAAGTGTGTAAGACATCTAAACTTTGCGAGAAAAGCCTGAAAAAACCCAGCATTTCTTTTAACAGCGAAGCTGTTGAATTAAGTGCTTCACACCCTGCCCAGAATTATTCCCTAAGGAAGTCTGTAAGTACTATAGATAAGGTCTCAAATCTGAATTTATCCGTGTATTTTAGTATTAGTCTAAATCCAGCCACAAGAGGGAAAACTGTCCGCTTCATCCCATAATCTTTCTGGCCTGGAGGTCTCACTCAGTGCTGGCAGCTCTGCACCTACTGCAGTCTCAGAAGTGGTCAGACTCGCCCCTTCCCTCCTGTAGATGAAGCAAGAGCCATGCTGCAGTTTAATTTTTAGGCTAACAGTTTACCAGGGCAAAAAGTTGCTTAAAATCTAGAAGATTTAAGAGTTATTTTTAACTGTGGTATCTGTTGGACAGTACTTAATGGCTATGCCCCTGAAGGCACAGCGTAAAGAGTATTCTGGCCCTTTGTTGCATACTCTTATAAAACCCAAGTGGTTTCACTGTACCTGCCACAATCTTATAGCTGAAAGGGTGTTTATTTATTTAAAGTATCTACCTAGTCCTACTCTTTAACACCCCATCGTTTTTCAAATACTAGATGCCCATTGGAGCAGATTCCTCTATTTCCTGTGAGATGTCTTAGATAATTTTACTGCCATTTTCACTGTTGCAGCAGATTAACCTTCAGCATCAGCCTCTTCTTAGAAGCTATATTCACACAGGTCTGGGAGAAATTGCCTATGTTTCAGTAGGCATTTCAATATACCACCAGGTATAAAGAAAGCAAGAGCCTGTTTTTGGTGCAGTGGAGGAAGAAAAGGGAGCAGGAGGGTGCTCCTTCCATTTAACAGTCTGGACACCGTTAGCTTGCCATGCTTGTTTATATCATATTTCTCTTTGAACACCGCATGTGCAAACACAACTTGTGTTTCCATCTTTCACCTATGCAATTAAAGACTAAGCTCCAAATTCATTAGCAGAGTAGCTCCTCATTTAGATGAGGTTTAGTATCTTTCTGGGATTGCTTTATGTTGTAACCTCATTTTGGTACTTTACTTTCAAGTTTGTAAAAAAACCTTATTGTACCTAAGGAACTTGACAGTCAGACTTAAACAAACATACTAAACACTGAGTAAAGGCAAAAGCCCAAATCACTAACATGAACAAAACTTAAGGATAAAAAACCCCACCTGGAGTCATGCACACTGGCGGACTATGGAACAATTGCAGTGCATATAGATTTGACTACAAAGATTTTTACTTTGGTTTTAAAACAAAGATTTTAAATACAGGACTGTTGATGTGAAAGTGAGGGATCTTTAGAGCCAGTGGGCTGCCATATCGTGAGTTATTAGCACTCCTACCATTAAGAAGCGCCACTGTAACACCCACTATCAATTTTTTCATTTTAATAAATTAATAGAAACTGATGATTAAGTTTGTGCACGATCCAATACTGAAGAAACACAGTTCAAACCAGTGCCACAGTGTGCCTCCTTTGAAGTTTATTCATTCACAAAACTCTTCACAGTTCAGTGTACTGTAACCAGCTTGCCAGGTGGCATTGACCTTAGTATAAAAATAGAAAGGACATCCATCTCTAGAAAGGTTAGTATGAATTTCCATGGCTCAAGTCAAAGCCCTGAACACCACTCTGGCTTTTCCTTAAAAACAGCACTTTGCAGTCTCATGGCAGCACACAAGATTCAGCCTGCAGCTTAAGAATATTCCACTTTGAGCATGAGCTTTTAACACTCATCAGCTACACAAGCTATCAAGCCCAGGAAATTCTGAAGCTGTAGAACAGGTGTCACCAAATGATTTTTGCTTATTAAAGCCTACAGTCTTTGAAAAATCTTTATGCAAGCACAGCTCAGAGCTGATAAGGACTGGCTGGCAGTTTGTGTCTTACTCCGTAAAATCATTTAAAAAAAACAACCTAAAAACCAAGCATAGCCACTGTAGCATAATAGTATCTTCTGAGATATGCCGCTGTGCTAGCTCTTCTCAAGAGCTTTATATTTGCTGGGTTCTCTTCCTTACCTTCAGAAACAGTTTCTACCACAGTGTAAAACACTGATGACGTTGGCATTTTGAGTAATTTACAACATGCAGCTTTTCTATCATGAAGCCTCTTACCAAAATTTTGACGACAACACATTCTAAGCGGCTATAGAACAGCTTAACATACAATACACTGAAAGGTAAAGCATTTTCCTAAACCACGTTCACATGTAGCTGGTTTTAAGATTCATTTTGCGTAACAGCACTTGAATAAAACATCAAAGGAGAACTCTGTGTATGAGTGAAGGAGGCTGACCTCTGTCTTGAGGATTCAAAACAGCCTAGGGTTGCAGAGTACTGCAATTCCTGACCACAACCACCATGATGTTCGAGAAAGTCTTTTGCTTTGCCCTGAGAAAGAAATGAGGGCAAGAACAGAACTGAGCCAGGAAAGGACTGTTTCACACCGTAACAGCAGGTACTCCTATTTTTCACTTTCTGATTTGTTCTTTTTCTTTTGGCCTGCTGATGTGAAAGGATATCCAAAGGGAAAAAGAATATTCAGAATTAAGTAACATGTTGTTATCTGTATGAACTAGAGAAGTTCAGTGTCTGGGCAGTGTGCTCACTCTGACTGGGCTTAGACATTAACAGAGAAATATGTACTAAGTTTATACTGTATGATATGCCTTTCAGTAATATTCTATACCCATTCCTTAGCTATCCCCGCTTAACCTTCTCCACTACTCATGACCCATGTACTGCACCACTACAGCAATGTGCAAGCACAGCCGCAAAGCCAGAACTTCCAAGTGTTCCTCTAAATATTCTCAGGGCAGAACAATGTGGAGTTGAAAACCTGTCACAATCTCACTGCTATACTACTTTGCTATGAAGTCAGCCTGAGAGCTTCAAGTGTAGCGCTGTGTTCCCTGCAAGCTGAGCAGCTAGACCACTCAGGCAGCTTTCAATAGTTGGTCAAATCCCCACAGCAACTTTGGTGACGTACTAACTGCAGACAGACCCCTTCAAGGTGATCCATCTTCACTGAAGAAAAAACCCAAACACACAACTACAGTTCAGTCAGCTCTAGTTGGACACTGAGATGAGATAATTACTATCCCTCATTGTGGACTGCGCCTTAGGTCAGACCAGCGATTAGAACTACCAGTGTTCACAGGAACACCAAGCCAGTGGTCCTGTGCTTTTTAATCCCACCTATCAACTCAAGACAGTGAGAAGTACCAGGAAGTTCTCCAGGGGTGCTACTACTGCCTAGAAGCCTAAATCTCTGCTGACTCATTCCTAGAATCCTAAATCTTTGCCCCTTTCAAATGGGCTGCCTTATGATTGACTACTTTCACAAATACACAAGCACTTCACTGGAGGATGCCTTGTGCAGATTAAAACTGGCTCCTCCAGCAAAGCTGTACACAGACAGAAGGTCTGGAATAACTTTGTAACAGGGAGGCTTACTCATGCTTGAACCTTGCTGCAGGAAGGCTGCTAAAAGCACTGATTTAGTCTGTTCCCTATATGAGAGGAGGAGGGTCACCAAATCACAATTCAAAGAACACCTCATTTTGATACCCAGGAGCAGGCAGCACTTGGCCCAAGCTGCATGTACATCAAGTTCCCAAGCCTCTACAACACAGCAGAACCAGTCTTAAGGGTAAGCAAGCTAAATCACTAGATAGCACGGCTCATCAAAAAACATTATACATACTGATTAGCAGCAGTATTAGTGTTTTGTGAGTATCAGTAGTCAAACTGGGATGAGAGAACTGTTTAAGATTAGCAGAAACCCTGTAGTTCACTCACTTGCCAGGATGCATCCACTTTCTGCAAAACCTTGTACTTTCTATTTAAGAATTAAGAGTTGACTGGTGGTCACTTACACATTGCATGATTTCTAGCTAGATCAAATGAGACTAATTTTTCTTGAATCTTTAGTCTGCTTACAGTCCTGGCTGTTAGATATCCAAGTAACATTTAACATTTCTAACAGTTTGCCTAGGAAAAATAAATAGCAAGGTAAAACCAAGAATTTGGAATTTGAAATGTAAGTACCATACTAGGGTAGGAAATTGCATTAATTCATCAAGACTTAAAGCTTTTTTTTGCCTAAGGGTAAGGGAAGAGAAAGGCAGGCAGACGGTACCTGTGGTGCTTTCTTTATAGATACCTGTATAGATATATATAAATATACACTTATATATAGATACAGCCTTAAAAGGTACTTAAACAAGACCTTTTTTATTGTTGAATTCTCAGCTGCTCAGATACATCAGTTTCTAATCCGTTTAGTTTGGAATCTCCTCAAAGGTCTGTTTATTTCTCTTATGCAGCTACACATTAACGATTAGTTCACCTTCAGTCTGTTCTGGAAGAGCCGAGAGTCAAAACATTTTCTGCACAAACGTAGAAAGTCTACACTACTATGATATGTCACAGTTCCACTTTCAGTAACTGTTTTTAAAGGCAGACAGAAATTTAGCTATGAAAGTGTGCTGGGAAGCAAGCTGATGTAGTTCACCTCACTACACTATACCCCACTTCCAACACACAGAACTGCAGTTCTTTGAATTTCACAACCATGGAAGTCTCAGTCAAACCCTGTATAAAGGAGGTAGAGTCCCCTCTTTCTTCTTGGTTCCCACCTGAAGATAGCAGCAGCAGACAGAAAGTAGATTTGTTTTGTTTTGTTTTTTGTTACCTCTTCATACACCTCTCTGACAGCTGCTCCCCCTGGCTCTTCTTCTGGTTCCATTCCTCCACCTGGTACAATCCACTGATCTGGGTATCGGCTACTGCTTACCAACAGCACCTATAAATAATTGCAAATGACTGTCAAATATAGCTCACAAGTCAGGAATCTTCGTACTATCCAATTTTTCAGCAATGCACTTATGCACCTAGGCAGATGGATTATAGACTTTAGAAATGAAACATAATAGGCAACCAGGCACTGTAAGAAGGAGAAAAAAAAATAAAGGTGAAATTATAAACACCCAATCTTTTTAATACAACTAAGTCAAGACAATGACATTGTAATCTCCTTGCACAAGCACTTTCATCAGATCTTAGGCACAATGTGAAAAACACCAATACAATATATGCGCAGGAATTAAGATGTACAACAAAAATCAAGAAAGTATATTCTCCAATACTGAGTAAATCTTAGGGTCATACAGATGGTAAAGTGTGAAAATTAAGGCATTTTCATCACACAGAAGTTAAACTAATTCTTTTGGAACTGCATCTTTTGGATAAAAAACTAGCCTCCTGAAAATACTTCTAATGTTCAGTCTTAGACAAGCTTCTTTAGTTACTGAAGTGTTTTGTTAGCATGGTATGCTTACAAAATTGTGTAACTAAATTACAAGGAGTACATTGTTGGCCCTTGCCTTGCCCAATTAGGTTTTTTCTAACATTTCTTTAAGAAGAAAAACTGCAACATATTGAATTTTACATGATTTCTAAATTTAGTAACTTTTCCAAGGCACTTTGATTTCACTTAAACTCTGCAACCTGGTCATATCATTGATAGATACCAATGTAAACCCCACTGCCTACAGGACCTGTCCTTTATAATATTCAGAGCTGAGAAGACTTTAGCCATCTATCCAACAAACCAGGATGCCGCTTACTTGGAATAATTTGCATTATTAAATACATAGAAGTTGATGAAAATAAGACCTTGATTCAGGGCCACATGGAAATAAACAGTTTAACTGGTATGTGGGACATGTCCCAATTAGTAAGACATACTCTAGATAATACTTACATAAACCCTACCCTGAAGTCAAAGGACAACTGTGGGGAGCAAAGGGACAGGGTCAGTGGTTGAATCTTTAAAAGCAATTAAAACACTAGCAACAAGAACTTCAGTATAAAGGTTAAAGTATTGACTGGTGCCAGATGACTAAGTGACAGTCTAGACCTCACCAACTACCTTTATGGTCTTCAAACTCATCTCCTGCTAGATTAAGGAATAAAATGATTCCCTGATGAAGGCAACAGGGAAATGCTTATCACTGGTACTACATCCCTTTGGCACTTACGGAAACGTGGTGTAGGTTCACCTACAGGAACTGGGGAGTGTAATTAACATGGTTTCATACCTTTGTGAACATAATGCATACTGAAGTGCACCTAGAAAAGCCTTATCTGACAGATACTTGCTTGTTGTAACGTTTATTTTATTTGCAGTTAAGATTTGTCCTACTCTGAAGGATTCTCTACTGCATTAATTTCCCCCCAATTTTTCCTATGCTAAATAAGTAACACAGCAGAGATCTAATTTAGTACAGAATCATTCTTAACATCTGATACAAGTGTTCATGTTTTCAGTCAACTCAAATATCTACATAAAAACCTAGAAATAGTCAGCAAAAAGCACTAAGGTTAGACACAAAGGTATGTCAATTTGATCTTTACAAGAATTTTAGCTTCCTAGGATCCTTTGACGTTAACAAAAGATTCCCAGAGGGTACACAGTTCTACCAAATGTCATTTAAAATTTTTTTCAACACGTAGGTGGAGCATCTGCATCACCACAAAGAACCACCATGTTGGCAATGCTTAAAAAGAAGTTTTAAAAATCTAGTTATGAATTCACTTGTGGGATTCCCAGACATAAGCATTACACATTATTTTCTGCTGATGAAACTAGCACTCACTGCAGTCATGTGGAAGCTAGCAACAATGATGAACAAAAGGATGATTATATTACATTAAATCATTCCCAGCTTGGTAGAATGGTTTTAATCAGCATTCATAGTTTAGTTAAGGCTTAACATTAAATTCTTAATTACTACTAAGGGATAAATCAGGTTGCTGGTTCTGGCAGCACAGCATAAAGTCACAAATTTTTTATGCCTTTATACATAGTAGTTGACTACCGGTAATCTGATCAATAGTCTATTGAGCTGGGTTTGTATTTCTATTAGCTTTAAGTTACCCTTTTAAAAAGCAGAAACAAACACATCTAGCAAGTAATTAACATTAAAATACATCAACACTGATAGATAGGCTTTACATCTATATATACAATAAAACCCCAAGCGTTACAGCCTAGGAGTTCATTTTCACAACTATCCAAGTCTCTACTAACCCTGGAACTCAGCATCTTTCCCACTACGCTTTATTTTCCCACGATCCCACTGCTTTTACAGTCTGAATCCATGGGACCACACCTAAAGTATGTCCTCAAGACCTTCACATACACAATTTTTTCCACTCAGTAACATTATCATTTGAAGCCACTAGGGCATGAGGCATCTGTCCTGGGGTATGTGCTAGCAATAACACACTCAGTGATAATCAATTTCTACAAAAGCCAAGAGCAGATAGCTAGATTGTGTGTTAAGGCTGAAAAGCACTCCACACAGATTCTTTCAGTTACGGTAGCAAGCAACCTTGCACTAACTTATACATTTTTAGTTTTACTGTGTTGTTTGGTTTTTTTTTTTTTTATTCCATGTAGTGGATGTAGTTGTCAGGTATTTCCATCTGTAAGTGGCCAGAAGACACATCCCACAGTACCTGAATGATTAGGCTGTAAATATCAAGATATTTAAAAATGAAGACACCAAAAAACTGTGGTTGGTTGACACTCACATGCCAAGAGATGGAAAATCAGCAGCAAAAAGCCAGCAATTCACCTTCCCTTAATGTAAGATAAGCAAAGCAGGAAAAGAGAGACCTAGGTTGCATGGATCCAGTCTTTTCTGAGGAGGTTAATGTTCACACTGATTACAGTAGTCTACTGAAAAACAAGACTGCAGAATCTCACACACCTACATTTTTGCTGGCCTATACACACCAAGTTCTACATCATAGGCTCATCAAGCTCAGAAGACGACAACATAAGTACTTCCTATGCAGAGAAATCTGTATTCCGTATCTCTGCAAGCAAAGAAAGGCATAAGGTTTCTTGTGTTGTTAGCAATCACTGCCTCTCCTGCTTCTCTGAAGAAGCCTTACTGTTGACTTGTTCAAAAGACTTCCAAGGTACAGAGTAATGGCATCAACTCTGCTTGCTCAGCTATACTGTTATCTTACGCCAAAGACTAAGGTAAAGCTATTACTTTCCATCATACTGCCAAGTGAGGAAGTAAAGCTACAAAATTCAGCTAAGAGAAGAAAAAGATAAAATTCTTCCACTAAGTCTTACTAGCCAAGTTTCCACCTTGTTTTCAAGTCCAGGAATAGCAATGACCTTTGAGTGCGGTGAGGAAGAGAAACTGCTGGCCAGCCTACATGTAATAAGCACCTATTGATATGCTTAACCAAGATACAGTTAACTAAAAACCCCAAAGGTAATTACAGAGCTTGTGGCATCATGGAACTTGCTCACTATAAATGCTAAGCCTGCAGACAAACATCTGAAAATTTCTAGAGAAAGATGCCATTGTTTTGGCATGGTTAGCATTTTCAAGTCAAATGAAACTTGTGAAACAGTTAGCAGCCATATATTCCAGATGACTAGGCAACAGCTCAGAGTAATATAAATCACCACTACAAGCTATTCCTCTTTATATTTCTTCATATCAAGCACTTGAAAAGGTAGAAAATGGCTTAAGATTATACAAAATATCATTGCTTTCTATCTTCCTGAACCGTAGGGCATTATAGCTTACAAAAATAATTGTATTAAAAATACAGTTTACATAAAGAAAGAAGAAAAAAGCAATGCTAAGGTTGAAACTTGCTAGACAGAACAAACTCCCACAGCTGGATTCTTTTGACTTCAGAGCAAAGACATCTACAACTTGAAGTAAGGAAGCAACAGCAGCAAAAGCCACTGTAAAACCAACTGCAAGATGGGAATTTTTCCACAGCAGACGTATTACTTCCAAGGAAAAATTAACTTAAAGATGAAAAGGTACCACTCCAATTCCATAGAAATTTATTTGTCATTAGACTTTTTTGTAAGATCTCTTCCCAGCCTAATCACCACTCTTCACCACTGCACATCCCATTTTCTCTCTCCTCATACAGTAGCTACATCCAACTTGCTGTTTGAATCACCTGATGGACATAGCCAAGTTTTCTTTTTTTTTTTTAATAGTAAAATCAGCAGTTAAAAAGAACAACTTTCAAGAGGAAGGGAATCAACCCCTTGCCCCAAAAGATCACTCAGTTGCAAAAGAACAGGAAAGAAGGCAAGTGCATGGAAGATGAAGGATTTAACTTACAAGCTCTGCCAAGACAAGTACATACAAGCGGCTTCAGGAGTTTTAAACTGACATAGGAAAGATGCTAGAGTCTAAGAAAGATAGTAAAGGCAGCAAGAAGTACCTCTCAGGTGTCAAAATGCTGTTAAAGAGAACAGATGAACTGATTGTTCTTACAAGCATCAGAAACACTAAGATGGAAAAAAAAATCCAACTCTGTTCTGAGAAAAAAACCAGAACCCACTCTGATGGAGATTATATTAATCTAACCTAGCACACTCAACATTGAAGCTCCTACTACATGGTTAGTCTGCCAAAGTTACAAGCACCTGAAAGAGTCATAAAGATGGTTTAATCCAAATACAGCCAAAAGGGTCAGTCAAGCCCTGTGGTTTCTTTAAAAATAGCCATAAGCAGGTGCTCAGGGAAGAGTAAGAACAGGAAACATTTTATTATGCCCTAACACTTCAAACCTCCCATTATTTTCAGTTCAGAAGCTCCCTCAAAAGTACTGGGAAACTACATTGAATGCTACCACACAGAAACATTATTGAAAAGCAAGGAAAAGCACCCCTTACAAACCCTGGATCATATCTGCAGGATTCACTGTATGAATACTTAAGGCAAAAGCACACATCTTGAATTAGAGAGCACACATCAACCTGCTACTGTAGCTCATCTAACACTTTCTGTTTAAAGAATCACTGCCTCACTTTAGTAGTTCTGGAACAGTTTCTCAATTCCCCTATACGTAGGTTACTGTGGTATCCTTGCCCTACAATGCCATTGTCTCTTTTTGGACTCCAGAAAGTTGAAAAATGCAATAGAGCTTTACAACTTGCCACAGCAATGCAGCCACACAGGTAGTGTTTAGTAAGGAACATACTTTTGCCTTCCTGAAAATATTTCTCAGTAGAGTGATTGCCTGTAGACCTCATTCTTTACTGCAATCATTTTCAAAATCACTTTAACCTGGAGATGCAATGTGCACAGTTATTGTAGAGCAGTAAAAAACCTTGCAATCAGACTTGACAGCATTCAAAAAGCTAATTAAAGTCAAGGCTGCAACATCTTTGCTTTCTTACAGTGGCACAATGAGTTCAGGAAGCTGATCTGGCTGAAAACTACCTCATACCATTAAAGCTTAGTTTTCAGCCTGCACACACACCACACTGATCAGTACACAGCCACAGGAGGGTCAGCATGGCAGAAAGGCAGGACTGCAGCTACCCATTTCAGATCAGCCTAAGCCAATTCAAGAGCCTCTAGCAAAGTACTTCACAGACAATAGAATGAAAAGCAGTCCCCTGCTATGACCGAGGTTAAAAAGATGACTTTGTCACAAGAGAACAAGAACTGGCAGAGAGGCAGAGAAGCAGCTAACAACTAGCAGTACATTAATCCTAACACTCATTAACTTGAGCACAGCATCTTGAAAACAATCCAGAAAAATGGGATCCGTCTATGTAATATATTAAAGTCTGCAATATCCTCCCAACTTTAAGGATCACTTTTCATAGCAGCAGCATGATGCTGGGACATCAATCAGTGCAACTTTTTCCAGTATTCTGAAGACAAATGATATAAAAATATATGCATGTATTTCTTTAATACTTCAAAAATCAGATCTACAAATTAATCTTCCTTTGACATCTTCTGATTTTAAGGCTATATGGCAATAGGGAGAAAAACACCAGCCCTTTTCAGGAGTTTTGCTTTAACTTGCAATTAAAATGACATTATTCTATACATTTTACTTCACAAGAAATTCACACATTTGGCTAACATGTTATAGTGATGCAGAATTTGAGTACCTTCCTCTGGCTATTTAAAGCACTTTGTTTTGTTCTTTGGCTGAAGTGTTCGTATCAGGAACAGACAGCACTATACTACTGTGGCATGTCAGCCAGAACACATTTCTTCACATCAACAAGCACTCAAGTCACCTGTAACATTAGATGTCCCCCTAAGCTTTAGGATGCTTCAGAGAATCAGATGTGACAGGTCTCGTGGTGCGATGATGGGTGTGAATCTTGTACCCAGCCATATGGCAAAAGGATTCCTGGCTGCAAAACCCCCTGCAAACAAGAACACCCCCCCCCCAACAAATGTCTATAACTGGGGTGTTACTTCTCACACTGGGTCAGCTCACCAATCCACTTTACAGTACCTTCTCCTTCCCTTATGCTTGCCAATACAGACCAAGGGAAAAAACACATGAGGTCGTAGGGGAAGAGCTAAAACTCCTATTGCTGCCTATTTCCTTTTAGCTTGAAACCATGGCCTAATCTTGAGCAGGAGAACTGGGCTTTACCAGTTACTCAGCAACATAATCTGTTTGACTAAGGGATCAGCCTCAAAGCACTTGTCAGAAACAAGAGCTCCAAGTCTTTGAGAAACGTTCAGCTGCAGGTAAGACATGACAAGGGTACTTCTTGCCAAGTACCAGTTACCTTTCAGCCTTTTTTTTTTTTGTCTTAGAAATACTTGGAAGAAACCCCATACATCTCTGAAGACAAAATTTGTTTTAAAATCTTTACATTTGTAGTACTGGTTTCATTAAAGTGCTTAAGCGCTAAGTCAGAAAGCCACCTAATTAAAATAAGCTTTTTAAGTTTTCTACAAACAAGACTGGGAAAAAATAGGCATCAATCTGTGGTCCATGAACTCACATATTTATAAAAAGATGTTTAAGAAAACATGGCTACAAATCCTAATTAGATATACACATGCATATACATGTGTGTGTATATGCATACATTTCTCTATACAGGATTTGTACGCATTTCTCAAGAAGTCTGCCACCACTGTTTCACAGAAACTGGTAACTTGGAGGTTTCGTGCACCACCAAGTTAACTGGGGCAATTCAAATAAACTTAGCCACCAGTTTAAAATCTCAGAGTAAACTTAGGATGGTGCAAGTAAGCTACAAAGGGTATTTTCTCAGGTATCTACATACTTACAAATACTACTAGTTCAAGAAGACATCTTCTAAACTGGGCAAAAGACAAAACATGTTTTGTTGCAGTCCGATGTCAGGCAGGTACAGCCGTATTTTCTTCCCTCAGCTCATTCTGAACAACTACCCACCCCATTAAACACATGCATACAGCACAGGCAAGTAATACCATAGGTACTAAAAAAAAAAATTAAGGTTTTGCAACAAAAAACAGTGAGTAGTTGATTGATTTCAGTATCTGAAGAGGCATGAGTGAAGACTGAAGCTTCCTGCCATGGTGGACAGATGAATTCCTGCAGTTCGCCAAACTTGCAAGCTTCTACTGCTGACAGGGAGTTGCAGTTCATAAAAAAAAAAACCAAAACAACCAAAGATCCCAACATGAAAGCAAGGTGCATATGCAGTGCCTGCAGAAAGCAGTTTTTCTGTGCAAGTAGGGATAAGAAGGCACTTGTGCTTTTTAAGTTGGTTACCTGATACAAATCCTACCCACAGCAGCCTAACATTCAATTATTTTTCTTAACATTAACACAAGCCTAAACCACTGCAGAACCTTGTCCAAGCCTGCAGGGATACACCATAAGCAGACAGTTTCTGCAGACACATCATAAAGCGCCATTTTGAAAGCTGTTTATAGGTCTTGATTCTTGGAGCTACACCCCTTCCTACAGCACACAGATGATATTAAAGTATCAAGAAAATGCTGATGAAAAACCAAGGCAGCAAGTATCCTATGCCCATTATTCCTCCTGTGTGCTAGCAGGGCAGGGACACAAGCCAGAACAAGTAAAACCCACAGTGCACCTGAAGTGCACATCAAAAAGTGTATTCTCTGGTATCTTAAAGTACACCTATATTCTATTAGGCAATCACAGAGCAAGCTAGGTAACCTCTGTCAGTCCATACATTGTCTTGGAGAGCATGCCAGCCTTAAATATGGTGCCATGGTCATACTCTAAATTGTATTTTAAAGCATACATTATCTGGAACTTACACTGAAGGATAAAGAAACCAAATGACGAATTCTGAGTCAAGCACAGAAGATCTTCCATCACTGTGCAAGTTTATTTACAAAAATTCTTAGAACACCCCATTTTGCCAGAGTAGCCAGGTGACACTTCTGGGCCCTGGATTTATAGGTGCTTACATTACGTCAGGTCCTTCTGGTTTGCAGATGATTTGGACCAATGCAAATAAAAATAACATCTTACTTTTTCCTTTACTAAAACCATTGCTAATAGGAAGCACCAGCTGTACTGAAGTACACTACTGCTTTTTAAAAAAATGAAACAATGACCACCAGAACAAAGTAGATTGAACAAGGGTTTATTAAATCTTGACATTCTACAGCCCAAGAAATAAATTCTCTACATCAGACCAAAAAGATGACACAATACCAGGAGCCTATAATTAATTCAAAAGTTAAGAGGCAATAGTCACGCAAGTGTGTGCCCTGATACAGAGGGAAAAAAAAATTAAAAAAAAAATTACACATTTCCCCTATAGTGTATGACAATTCCGTTATCCTTGCTACTCTCAATAGTAACAGAAAATCCTTCCTGTCTATTTTTATCTCCTGTACAAGTCTGAATAGCAAAAGTGGCAAAATTAAAAATTGAAAAGCTTGAAGACTTTTTTGCACATGAAACTATTTTTTAGATCTGCCACTAGCAACGGCTGGCTGAACACTAAAGTAGGGCTTTCAATACTATATTCCATTACATAAAGCAGTTATTTGGTATTACTGATGCCAAAATAATTAAAATGGACTCACGCTTTATATTCAAAGTATTTAAAAAGAACTGCTTGTTTATTTGTATAGTATGTAGCTGATGGAAGAAAAATTAAATTAGCTTTTAAAATTGTCAAACTTACCCAAATTACTAGAAAAAAATACGTTTATTACTATTTGTTCTTGTTGCTTTAAAGGCCTGCCTCATTCTGTGCTTTGAGAGGTAAGAATTTCCTTGCCTAGCCTCCGCCCAGACCCTAAGACAGCAGCATTTTATGTAAAACCAGTGTTTGCAGAATCCTGAATGCATAAGCAATCCCAACCCATGGAAGCAGTCAGTCCTCACAGCACAGAGGAACGCTCTCCTGTGGGCTTAACCTAAAGCTGCCATCCACATCTAGTTGCTCAAGAGACCTACATTTCCTCATATACAAATTTACCAGCCCGTCCCCATCTGCTGAATACCATCAGCTTTTTGCACACACCTGACAGCTTCTTGCTTGTTCAATGCCCCCACGCATTTCATGCCCACGCAGCCTTCCTTCGTTTTTCACGGGACTTCTCCTGCTTAATTTCCAGCATTTTTTTTTTTTGTTCAAAGGGCAGACAGTGCCTGCAATTACTGCTTCATTTCTATCAAGAACAACAAAAGGAGCCAGCACTTAAGCTCATATCCAGCCATCTTGCTCTCTCTTCAGCCCAAATGAGAGACCAAAACAGGCAACACTTTAACAACAGTAGTCTAAGATCTTCTAAAACACTCAAAAAACCCCAACAATCAAAACCCAAACCTAAGGCTACTGGCCACATTACTTAGCTATTTGGGCTTCTTCCAGGAGATATATACATATATATATAAACCATACAATGTAACAGCATGAAGGCTACAAAATCTAAACCAAAATGGGCTCTATAGTACTAAATTGGCATATGTGGAGTCACTTGAAGAAACAGGAAAGGAGGATTTTTGCAGTGGTGCATCTGGACAATCATCAGTCACATCAGATACATGCTTTCACAGCTGCAACACCAGCTCATATCCAGCCATCTTGCTCTCTCTTCAGCCCAAATGAGAGACCAAAACAGGCAACACTTTAACAACAGTAGT
>JAVJGJ010000057.1:44666164-44692615 GCA_035590215.1 Microhierax caerulescens | reverse complement strand
GCTGCATGGATGAACAAGGAGCTCCTGGACAACACCAAACACAAAAAGGAAGCCTACAGATGGTGGTAGCAAGGACAGGCAGCCTGGGAGGAATACAAAGAAATTGTCTGAGCAGCCAGGGACCAGGTTAGGAAAGCTAAAGCCCTGGTAGATTCTGGCCAGGGATGACAAGGGCAACAAGAAAAGCTTCTATAGGTATGTTGGTGATAAAAGGAAGACTAGGGAAAACATAGGGCCTCTCTGGAAGAAAACGTGAGACCTGGTTACCCAGGACATGGAGAAGGCTGAAACACTCAATGACTTTTTTTTTTCTCAGTCTTGATCAGCACGTGCTCCAGCCACACTACCTAAGCCACAGAAGGAAAAGGCAGGGACTGGGAGAATGAATAACTGCCCACTATAGGAGATCAGGCCTGAGACCATCTAAGGAACCTGAAAGGGCGTAAGTCCATGTGACCTGATGAGATGTATCCAGGGGTCCTAGGAAACTGGTGGATGAAGTGGCTAAGCCACTATCCATTGTATTTGAGGAGTAATGGCAATCCAGTGAAATTTATGCTGACTGGAAAAGGGGAAATGTAATGCCCATTTTTAAAAAGGGAGGACCCTTTTTAAAGTAAGGAAGACCTGGGGATCTCATTACTCCTTTACATTACATTACTCCTTACAGAGGCTGGTCAGTCTCACCTCTGTGCCTGGCAAGGTCGTGGAGTAGATCCTCCTGGAAACTATGCTAAGGCATGTGGAAACTAAGGAGGAGATTGGTGACAGCCAACATGGCTTCACTGAGGGCAAATCATGCCTGACAAATTTGGTGGCTTTCTACAGTGGGGTTACAGCATTGGTGAATGAAGGAAGAGCAACTGCTGTCATCTACCTGGACTTGTGCAAAGCGTTTGATGCTGTCCTGCACAACATCCTTGTCTCTAAACTGGAGAGATGTAGATTTGATGGATGTACTACTCAGCAGATAAGGAATTGGCCGGCTGGTTGCACTCAAAGGGTTGTGGTCAACAGCTCGATGTCCAAGTGAAGACCAGTGATGAGTGTGTTACAGAACAGGCAGTGTTTAACATCTTTGTTGGCAACATGGACAGTGGGATTGAGTGTACCCTCAGCAAGTTTGTGTGCTGTGGTTGATATGCCAGAGGGAAGGGATACCATCCAGAGGGATCTTGACAGGCTTGAGAGGTGGGCCCATGTGAACCTCATGAAGTTCAGTAGGGCCAAGTGCAAGGTCCTGCATGTGGCTTGGGGCAATCCCAAGCACAATTACAGCTTGGGTGAAGAATGGATTGAAAGCAGCCCTGAGGAGAAGGACTTGGGGGTGTTGGTGGATGAGAAGCTCAACATGACCTGGCAATGTGCATTTGCAGCACAGAAAGCCAATTGTATCCTGGGGTGCATCAAAAGTACCATGACCAGCAGGTCAAGGGAGGTAATTCTGCCCCTCTGCTCTCATGAGACCTCACCTGGAGTACTGTGTTCAGCTCTGGGGCCCCCAAGATAAGAAAGACAGGGACCTGTTGGAGTGGGTCCAGAGGAGGGCCATGAAGATGATGAGAGGGCTGGAGCACCTCTCCTATTAGGACAGGCTGGGAGAGCTGGGGTTGTTCAGCCTGGAGAAGAGAAGGCTCTGGGGAGAGCTTATAGCAGCCTGCCAGTACCTAAAGGGGGCTGGCAGGAAAGCTGAAGAGGGGCTTTTTACAAGGGATTGTAGTGACAGGACAAGGGAGAATGGCTTTAATCTGAAAGAATGTAGATTTAGATTAGATATTAGGAAGAAATTATTTGATGTGAGGGTGGCAAGACACTGGAAACAGGTTTCCCAGAGAAGTTGTGGATGCTCCATCCTGGGAAGTGTTCAAGTCCAGGTTGGATGGAGCTTTGAGTGACCTGTTCTGGTGGAAGGTGTCCCTGCCCATGGCAGGGGGGTTGGAACTAGGTGACCTTTAAGGTCCCTTCCAACCCAAACCTTCTATGATTCTGTGATTTTGGAAGAGCTTTTGCTTAGTAAAAATGATGTGGGTATTTTATAAAAATTCAAGTAAAGTTAAGTTTTCCGTTCTCAATGTTCTCACATCTGTCTTTGATAATATGTCTTGCTATGCGGATGTAGATGAACAAATCTGGAATAACTGAAATTTAAGTCTGAGAAGTTGATGTAAACATAAAAATATTCTCTGTTATTAAAAAGAAAATTCCCATATGGGCAGATGGTTCTAGAACTTGTCACTTCAGGGCTTTTTCTAACCTCCTTTGAAGGATCTTTTTGCAAGTGCTCATGGAAACAACAGGATCACTGGCTTATCTAGTAGCATTATTTCTAAGACTTTAATGGAAATGTTGTGCAGAAATGAGCTACAAAATTACTTAAGTAGATCATATAGATTCACATTAGCCATGATACTGATTTTACTGATAAGGAATATTTTCAAAGACTGGACTGTGTAAATCCTAGACAATTATTTTGCAATGGTAAAGCAAAACTAACCATTTTTACTTTGTTTTGAAATAGAGTACAAAAATTTTAAACTTTTCTTTAAAAAGTATTTTTGCTAACATACTGGAGGACAAGACTCAGCATGTGCTAGAATTTTCTTTTACGTTCATGATTTCTAGCACAGTTGCTTTTTTTCTTTTCTTTTTTAAAATGAATATCAGATCTTTGTAAAGCCAGCAAGGATGTCCTGTCACCAGGCAAAAATGAAATAAAATAAATAATCCCAGGAGGCAACAAATGGAATTGATTTTTTTTTTGTTTTGGGTTTTTTGTTGTTTTTTTTTTTTTTTTAACTCTTTTTACTCAGAGTAACTTGAGTAACATGCAGGGTTTAAGAACAAGATGTGGTATGTGTTTATTTTGGTAATAGCTGCCATATGTTATTTTTCTTTTTTCTTCAATCATCTCCTCTCATAAGGGGGGTTGAACACTAACAGAACATAACTCTAAAGAGAGTCACACTAAATACATTCCATTGTGTTTTATAAACTGATGCAATCAAAGTGCTTGTTGGCCAGGGTAACTATACCTAAATGAATTTTGCTTATAAATTGGTGGTTAAACATAACATACATGCATAACCTTAAAGCTAGTTTTCAAAGATGTCTGAAAGAAAGAGAAGGAGAATAGGGATTTCCTCAGTATTGGACTATGCTGTCAGAGTTTCTGAAAGACTTATGATAATATAGTGGTAACCAGCCAGTGCTGTCACTTACTATTAAAAGTCATACATAATGATACACTTCTTGATATATCTTTTTGTGCTGACGGTGGGGTGATCTTTTTGCACAATGGACATGAATCATGCCTAAGACATGCATGTGGTTTTCCCCCTTTCTCCTAAAAGGTATTGAGGCAGAAACAAGGTAGCTTCTCACTGCTGTTGGAGGGTGAAGCAGTAAAGCTGAGACTGACAAATGTATTTTGGAGCCTGATTCCCATTGAAATCTATAGGAATTGGGTGCTTAAGAGCACTTGCAAATGTGGGACTGACTTTTGGCTAGGCTGCATAACAATATTATCGGGAAGATTCATGGGTGGGATCAACCAGCATGTTTTGGGTTCCACTTCGATTCTCATGTTGGTCCTACCCATTGTTTAAACAGAGCTAGTCTGCCCTTGGACCACCATCAGCGATGAGTTTGTCGACAGCTTGTTCTTTGTGATGGTCAAGCTGAGCTTTCCATTGACAGTAGCCCTCAGCAAAGATGACTCAGTTTCTGTGTGTTGTCTTTCCTTATTTTGATTCCTGCATCAGCCACAGATGCCTTAGTGCATGATGTGTGTGGTTTCTCACTTTTTAACTTAAAAATATAGTCCTTCCTGCAACCAGTAGCATACATTTTGCATTTGTATTTAAGAAAGGGAAGGATTCCATACTTTGGAAAGCTGCTTATTTCATGAGTTGTTTTGTTTGGTTTTTGTTTGTGTGCAATTAAATCTAAATGTTCCCCTCTCCCATATTAAAAAAAAAAAAAAAGAAAAAAGATTTTAATCCTGAATTTGTGTGGTAGCGTGTTTTGTAGCTACAGTTGTTGCAAAGGTGAGGTGACAGGTGCTGCCTCTGGGTCTTTCTCTCTGATATTTGTGTCCCATCTTCTGTATACCCACAGTTCACACGCTCTGAAATTAAATGTAAAACATGTTCAGTGTTTAGATCTACTGTCACTACATTGTGCAAACATAGCCATCAATGTCTTCTGAGCTGCAGTCTGCCTTGAAAATTTTCTTGTGGTGCTGCCCACACAAGAAGTTCTGCAGATGGAAGTTGTAGCAGAAGCTTCCAGCCTTTGCTTTTGATCCTGAGGTGGAAACTGAAGATAGAACTTGCTTATTGGCAGGTAAAAACACAAAACCATTGAGTACAGCCTGGATATATTTTAAACAAATTTGTATTACAATGAATCTGAATGTATGAAATGTTATATGGAGGCAGTAACTCTTCCAACAGTGCCACTCTGCATGAGATGTGCTCAGGGTTGAGTGCCAGGAAGGTGGCTGTGCTATTTTGTAGCTTCTTCCCTCTCCATCTGCAGCATGGCCTCTTGATTATGCTTATAAAAGCATCAGAGATGAAACTAAGTAGAGGATGAAAATCCCATAAATTCCAAGACATTTTTAAGTTTTAGCATTTTGTTAGCCTTGGTTCTTTCCCAGATACTTGGATCGCCAAAGTATTTTTTTTGAAAACAATTTCTCAATGGGGCTGCACGTGTGTATAATATGTTATAGTTTACCTTAAATATATATGTGCACTGCAAAGCAAAGTTACACATTGCTATGGTGTAATAAATGGCTTTCAGGAAAAGGTCAAAAGGGAAAATTATCTTGGCAGACTGATGGAAGTTTCTCATGGCTTGACTGCTTCCCCTCCAATTTCAGTATAGTTTGAGTTTGTAAGAGCATTACATTAAGGAATGAAAATGTGGTGTAGCAAATGTCTAGCGTCTCTTCATTTTGAAATAGCAGTCTTCAGGATGTCTTGCAAGTTTGGCATGGTTTACTCTGAGATAGATATAATTCCCAGAATGCTTCTCTGCATTTCCTTGTCATTTACCCTTTGCAATGTCCTTCCAAATGTGATCCATAGTTTCTAATAAAACCTAGTCTACTCACAAAAGTTTAGTGTCTCAAATAGTTGGGAAGGCAAATTGTCAGTTTTGGTGTCTATGCCAGTTTAAAGCGCTAATGACAACTACCTGTGTCTGTATCTGTGTTACAGTTAAAGATATGACCGCAAATGTATAGATACTGCTTTGCAAACAAATATTGATCTGGCTAGCGTAGGCAACAGCATTGAAGCTACAGGAGCGTTGAATTTGGTTTTAGCTGTACAAATCTGGGCAGTATGCTGGTACTGTGTGGTAACTGAAAACTCTGCAGAACTACTTTGCTTGTAGCTAATGAATTTTGGCATAAGCACTCCTGACTTTGTCTGCAACTTACAAGTAGCCTGAAACTCATTCTGAAGAAAGAGAAGATACTAATACTAATGAAAATGGTTAATTTGAAAAAAAGCAAAAGAGTCAAGGTGCAAGAGGTGATGTTGCATCTTATGACTAATTGCTTGAATTTATGATGGCTTTCTTGATGGGGAAGCACTAACTTTGCAGCATCAGCAGCCAGACCATGTCTGTCTGGCTTTTGGTCTCAGCTTGACCAAAAACTGCATTTATATGCAGTTTCATATAGACCATCCCACTATTTTCTTTGTCTTTTTCATCTCCAGACTAAACTAGCTTTAGTGTGCTTTGTCAGCTATTATGATAGTTGTTATTGCACATATTGTCATTAATGCCACATACATGAATCAGGTTTCAGGAGCTCATGAAATTTAGAAAAAAATCTACGTGCACCTGACTTCTGGTTGTTTCCCAAGATTTTGACTCACTGGAGGTTCACACTTTTAAACTTTTCTTTAGAATCATGAACTCCATTATAAATCACTTTTGAAAAGGCCAATGCCCTCATTCTTCCAAAAACAATATAAGAGTCTGGGTTTGATTCCCCTCATCTGAGTAGTCTCTTACTTCTTCCCGGAACATGCCAGCCTCTAGACAGCCATGTGAAAGGTGGGGATTGCCACCTTCTGCTTTGATAGTGCTTCTGAGTGAAACCGCATGTTATACTCAGTGTTTTAATCTGGTCTTGGTGTGGCACTTGTGCTACAAGCCTCTCTGTTGGGTTGATCATCAGAAAAAGCACAGGGCTGATAGCTTGTGATCAGTAGGCATGAGATGGGCCCTTGAATTGCTCAGCTGAACCAAGATCTTGGCATGCAGAGTAGTAGAACGTCTGGCACTTGGCTAACTTCACTGGTGAGAGTTAAAGCACCGATGACTCTCAGGTGCCAGAGCTTTGAAAGCAGATTTATTTTTATAAATACAGCAGAGCCATTTGGCATGAGGTAACAAGTCACTGTGCCTCAACAGGTCTGTATGCTCTGTGCTCTTAGTATGTGTCAGGCACAAGTAATTTGAGTGAGCATAATCCGTCGTGAAGGGAGCTAAGCTGCTGAGTTACTTTGCATTTTTTTTTTGTTGATTTGCACAGCCAGTTACTGTAGATCAGCTGAGGTGTGATACTTGATGAGCTTCCAGTGATCCATTTGAACCTTTGAACCTCCAGACACCTAAAAATATGTGTGGATGTGGCAGTAATGATGTAGAATCAACTTATCTGAAAGTTCTTTCATCTACTAGTTGGTCAGGGAAGACCCTTAAGCTTACATTTGTATTAGAGGGGAGCAGCTGGCAGGGCATTTTTCCACACTGCTTTGGAACTTGCACTTCCCTCAATACCAAAATAGTTCTGGGACATGCTGCAGTGGCCCACTTGTTTTTCTTAGCAGTAAAGGGTTGGGAGGATTCTGGTGGAAGATTGTAAATATATCTTTTCAGCTGTTGGGCTATGTTTATTATCAAGTAAAAGGGAGCTACTGCTTTAGTATATCTTTATAACTGACACTCTAAAAATATAATCTCAAGCAAAGGGTAAGCATCCCTGACTTTAGAGTGACTGTATTCATATGGAGTACCAATGAAAAATCATACACGAGAAAGGAGGCATATAATTTTGTTGAGAACTAGCAGAATGTGTAGCACTGTATATGTATCAAGATACCGAGAATAAGATTTGCTAATGAATTGAGAGTAAGTGAACTGGTATTTACTCTGTAATTTTAGCTATAGCAAGTCTACCTAATATTGGATTGCCATTTGCTTCATTCCTATGAACATACATAATCACTCCAAGTAGCAAAATATTTGAGGGTGGAATTGTGGTTACAAAAGACAGAAAATGGGAATTAATTTTTCAGCTTATTTTAGGTCTGTATACTTTATAACTTTCAAACAAAAAATATTGCCTCCCACCAGTCTTCACATTGTATATTTGCTCCAATAAATGGAAGACAGGAGGAATGATACTGTTAGGGGTTTGAAAATAGGCTTTCACATATTAGTGGCTATAATGGCACGATAAATGTCAGAACAGAAACAAAGTCATTGAAAACAATGTAACTGCAAATAGGAGTGGAGAGCAGGAAACTGCCAGTGGGTTGGTCAGTATAAGAGAGTAATTTCTCCCACCTTGTTTTATAACTTCTACCTTACTCTCCTTCAAAAGTTTTGGGAGGACGGGCAGAAAAATGTAATATTACAAGGCTGTCCTAACTCTATATAGAAGATGATGAGCTTGTAGCTCATAAACAAATATATCCCAAGCTTCAAGATGCCATGGGATCATATTTCATTTACTTCATAAGTTATAAGTGATCTCTGCATTAGCTTTTCCCTTCTTCCATCACCTTCTACCTTCCAAAGTTCTTCTAAATAGATTACATCTCTTTAGGATTATATTTGCTTTATTAATGGCTATTTTTGGCTTATCAAATGGCCCACTCTGCCACTGAAGCTCTGTTTCAGTGTCTTCTCTAATTCAGAAACGTACTTAGAATGAAAATTTCAAAGCCCTGAAGTCCCATTTTCATAGATGACTGATGAACCTAAGTCACTTCTGCTACTTTTGAAAATTTTAACCCAGATTTTTTTTAAATTTTAATTTTATTTACAGACAACTAGGTACAAGCAGAGAACAAGTTTGAAAAATTTTCTTGTAGGCATGATTTAAAATGCAGGCTTACTGTTTGTTTAAAGAAAGCCAAACTCACCTACCCTCTGTTGTATAGTTTGGTATGTGCTGGATTAACTTGAATCAGATCCTCTCATGGCTAAGATCTTTCTACTTCTTAGGAGATCTTAGAGGCTGCTAAAATTTCCTGAGAAAAGCAGTCTGCAGCATCGGAGGATGCACGTGGGTGGAAATACAACCATAATAGAAAGACTTTGATCAGTTTTTGCCTGGAAGCAAGATCTTAATGAAATGGCTGCAGCCAGCATGACATAGCCCTGTGAGTGTGATGAGGATGCAGAAAGGTGCCTCACATCTGTTACCCATAGCAGTGTGAACTTTAAGCACAGTGTGGGTAAGAACCCGTCTTCTATTTTATTAATTTCTCCCATTAAGTCTGGCAGGAGTAATCAAATTATCTGTTACCTACAAAGAGTGAGGAAGATTTTTAAAATAGAGCAGAGAGGAGGGCATTAACAGCATTTTTTTTAAGGAATAATGTGTACCATTGTGCTCTTCCGTGTTCATGAAGGATGAATTAAAACTGGAACAGGTGCAGGGAAGGGCTACGAGGGTGATCACAGGAATGGACAGCATATTATAAGAGCCCATAAAAGCTTTGTTTTCATGTGCTAAATAAGCCCACGTCTCTATAAATATATGGGAGGGGAAAATATAGTTGGGCTGAAAAACAGTGTGGGGATAAGAACATGTGGGTGTGAACTAGGCTAAAATAGAGAAAGGTTTTTAAAACCATCTAACCTTCAAGTAGGAGGTGTGAGAATTGGAGCCCTAACTTCTTTTAGGACAGACTAGTTTAAGAAAGCAACACTTTAATATCAAGCAGAGGACAACCTGGAGATTAGGGTGATTTCTATCCTGTTCCCGCGTAGCTTTTACAAGGAGAAACAGTAACAGAAATGTTAGTAGTATCTCTGTTTTAGAATTCACAGAATGGTTGAGGTTGGAAGGAACCTCTGGGGATCATCTTGTCCCACCCCTGCTCAAGCAGGGTCAGCTAGAGTAGGTTGCTTAGGGCCATGTTCAGCTGTGTTTTGAATATGTCTAAGGATGGAGACTCCACAACCTCTCTTGGCAACATGGTCTATGATTTGATTACCCTCACAGAGTAAAAAAATGGTTTTGTGTTCAGATGGAATTTCATGTGTTTTAATTTGTGCCCATTCCTCTTACCCTATCACTGAGCACTACTGAGAAGAGTCTGCCTCCCTTTTCTTCATTCCCTCCTGTCCAGCTTTTATACATGTGAATAGGATCCCCCTTAGCCTTTTCTTCTTTGGGCTGAGCACTTGAAGCTCTCTAAGCCTCTCATGTCAAATGCTCCAACCCCTTAATCATCTAAGTTGCCCTTTTCTGGGCTCACTCCAGTAAGTCTGTCTTGCACTGGGGATCTGTGCTGGTTTTGGCTGTGATAGAGTTAATTTTCTCCATAGAAGTTAGTATGGGGCTGTGTTTTGGATTTGTGCTGAAAACAGTGTTGATAACACAGGGATGTTTTTGTTATTGCTGAGCAGTGCTTACATGGTCAAGGCATTTTCTGCTCCTCACACTATTCCACCAGCAAGTAGGCACAAGAACTTGGGAGGGGACACAGTTGGGACAACTGGCCCCAACTGACTAAAGGGATATTCCATACCATATGATGTCATGCTCAGCATGTAAAGCCAGGGAAAGAAGGAGGAACTGGGGGAACATTTGGCATCATGACGTTTGTCTTCCCAAGTAGCTGTTACACATGATGGAGCCCAGCTTCCCTGGGGATGGCCGAACACCTGCCTGCCCATGGGAAGTGGTGAATGAATTCCTCGTTTGCTTTGCTTGGGTGCACAGCTTTTGCTTTACCTGTTAAACTGTCTTCATCTCAACCCACAAGTTTTCTGATTTACTCTTCTGATTCTCTCCCCCTTCCCACTAGCAGGGGAATGAGTGAGCAGCTGTGTTACCAGCTTGGTTACCAGCTGGGGTTAAACCATGACAGGAGCCCAGCCGTGGATGCAGCACTCCAGCTGCATATCACCAGGGGAAGGATCACTTGCCTTGACCTGTTGGTAATGCTGTTCCTAATACAGCCTAGGAGGCTCTTGTCCTTCCTTGCTGCAAGGGCACATTTCTGGATCATGGTCAACATGTTGATTGGAAAGACCCCAAGGTCCTTCTCTGCAGAGCTGCTTTCCAGCCAGTCAGTCCCCAGCCTGTACTGGAGCCTGGGATGGAGTCCTGCACCCGGGTGTGAATAACATTTCCCTGTGTTGAACTTCATGAGGTTTTTCTTTGCCCATTTCTCCTCCCTGATGAGGTCCGTCTGGAACGTGTATTAGCCACTCCATCCAGTTTTGTAGCATCTGTGATCTTGCTGAGGGTACACTCTGTCCTGTCACACAAGTCATTAATGAGAGTGTTAGACAGTAGTAGCCCCAGTGTTGACCCCTGGGGTGTACCACCAGTGACTTGGCTGTGCACAACCCTCTCAGCCTGGGCATTCTTGTTTTCAATCCACCTCACTGTCCACTGATCTAACCCATACATTGGCAGCTTGTCTATAAGGAAGTTTAACAGAGACAGTGTCAAAGACCTTACTAAAGTTAAGACTGCAAAGAGTTTCAATAACTTGCCAAGAAATTACTCTTAATAGCACTTAGACAAAGTAGAATAATATAAAGAAAATAGTGCAGTTAGGAGAGATGTGACAACCAGAAGTAAAACCCTAGTAAAGATAAAAGTAAAGATCCTTATGTTTTTCAGAGCAAGAACTGAACAGACTGATTTTACAAATTACTAGTCTACTTTGCACAACAGCTTGTACACCAACAGCTTTTGCCTTTAAAGTTACTGATATGGAAATATATAGAATAAAATTAATTAATAAAATTATATATTATAGTTGCAACAAATTACTTTTAGTATGTACAAAAATTTGATCACCGTTACTGGTATTAGGCTGTTTCCAGCACTAGAGTATTGTGAAAAAGAAAAAAAACGATGGCCTTTTTCAGCTATTATTTTATGCTGTCAATGTTGACATTTGCACCATAAAAGAATGCTCTATCTGTCCAGTGGATAAAGCTGGCTTTTGGAAACAGGATTCCTGGATATTTAAATTACAGGAAGAGAAATTGCATGATAAGAGAGTGATTGTGGTGAGGTCAAACAGAGTGGACCAATAATGCAGAGTTATATTTGATTCTGCAGGCAGTTCAAAAACAGCCTTAGGGTATGAGTGTCCTGTACTCCTGTATTAGCTGTGATCTACTGGTGACACTAAAGTCAGATTTCCAGGTTTAAGTGTTTAAGCATACATTTATGCCTGTATGAAGAAGCAATAATGATGGTATTCTAGAAGAACACCAAATAAAGCAGTATCTTAATTAAAGAGAATGTAATTATTGTACAATAAGCATATTTCATCCTTTTCTGTCAGAAATTATGTGGATCAAAGTTAGAAGATTATCCAAAATTTTTAAGTTTTACCAAAGTGTTTTAATTAAAAAGCAAAACAGAGGCTGGCTTTTTAGACAGCCTAGTGCTGCCAGTTTCAAATGCCATACTGCAAGGCATGAACAGGTGTTAACAACACTGTTCATCTTTCCAAAGCAAAATTAAAGCAGCACAGCTGTATGCAGTGTGCCATTTTAAAACAGGCTTTCTGTATAATTTGAACAATGTTTCAAGCATACTCCATTACATTTTAAGACAAAGAGCTTCTCAAATGACTTTATAAGTGCTTTTTTAAAGACATACAGTTTTTGTGAAGTTTACATAGAGACTCTTTTTAAAGCTAGAAAACAATTTTAGTAGTTCTCAGATACAGGCTATTCTTTAGTAAGAATAGGTCCTTCCAGCTGAGGTACTTAGTGCTGGAAGAAAAGCCAGTCTCAGACACTCCTCCTAAGAAGAAAAAAATGCTTACAAATTCAGTTCAGGCTGTTCACATGCTCAAATTATGTCATCCTAAACTTGATATCTTGAGGCCTAAACAGGCTTTTAGTTGACAGCAGCGCAGATATGTATTATGGCATCCTGTTCCCTGAAAAGCTTAAACAAGAGGGGAAGCCTGTAGACTCTGAGACTGTTGCAGTCTACGCTCACAGAATAGCACATAAAACATTCATTTAGCCAGAGTTAGCCCTTAGCCTGTCTCAGTCACCAGAGGCATAGATGTGAAGTGATAGCACACCACTGCTACCCCAGAAATGCCTCCAATTAAGGTAAAAAGAAGAAAAAAGAGGAGAACGAGGAGAAGACAATGGAGACGAGAATGAGAATGAAAAAAATCCCACCAAAAACATAAGTTTAGCTTTGATTGTCACATTTCATATAACAAAAGCTGTCTACTCAAGACAATGCTAACAGGATTTACAGTTTCAGAAAGGAAACATCCACAAGGATTTACCCAAGCCATCACTATATTCCCACCCCCAGGCCAGAAAACATGCTGAAGGAATGCACCACTAGTTGTCTCAATCTCATCTTAACCTGCACCTGCTTGGTTTGTACTCTAAACAGTATTTCAGAGGAGGTGGAGCTTTAAATTAATATTAACCGAAGAATTTTCCAGAATATTCTTCTCCCATTCATCCTACATTTCCTATTCGGAGTTTAATAAGGCCATAATGGGAAAAGTACTTCCTGCGGCCAAAAGTTACCTTCAATTTAATATACTAATAACATTTAAGTGATAAAGTGTGGTTTGGTTTTTTTTGGGTTTTTTTTTGTGTTATGCACCACAGGAATACTGTTTCTTGAATTGATATGATTTAATTCTACTCTACTGAGTCATTCTGTTAATTCTTTAGTTTGAACCACCTGTTTTAAAGCAATAAGCTCAATAAACAAAAATATTTGAATTCATAGCTGAACTCATACCCAGCTAGCCTATAGCTAGACCTTGCTGGAGCGTGGTCTTAGCATTTATCCTAAAATCTGAGAAAGTGTCCTAGAAATACTGGTTAGAATGGTGATTTTCAGAACTGACCTGTTGTTGGAGCGTAGGTAAAACCATGAACAGGAGGTATTGCAAAAAGGTTTGTCTCTAACAAATTATGAGAAAATGTCTTTTGGAGTACTGAGATTTAAAAGGGCTGTGGACCAGTCTCTCTCTGGTGTAGGTGGATATCAGAAATACCTCCTCACAACAGTGTTAAAGTGGGAAGAATATGTAGGTGGGAAGAATATCCATGTCTATTAATCTAAACACAGAACTTGAATAGCTACATTTTTCAAGCAGAACTACACCAAAGCTTGAAGAGTCAGAGGGCCAGCTTACATTGTGCTTACTTTGATGGTATTTTTCTGTGCTCTATATGACTGTGTGGCGACTGCTTTTTAAAGAAAAAATATTTCCGTGAAGGTGCAAATATTACTGAGCGTGTGTGCATCTCTAACATATCCCTTAAAACGTGGATGTCTTAACTCGTGTCAGGATGAGCCAGTCCTGTAACCATTAAATTAAAAAGCAAAACTCTCACTAATTTATAGAAAGAGGTGGTTAAAGAGGGTTTCTGGAAAGCTTTAAATTATGAACATAATTCAATTTAAATTTGAGGTAAATTATTTCCATAAATATATTTGCTAATCACCTAGAGCCTTTGAAAGTGTTTGCCTAATAGTCTGTACAAGCATTTAAAAGAATGATACTGAATAATAGGAATAGAAAGCTTTCTTCAAAATGCTAGTTTGTCACAACTTGAAACTTGGAGAGAAACTTGAAGTTCATTTTCTTATGCTGATGCCTCTCATGGAACTAGGACCTGCAGAAAGCAAATAGTATCTGGTAAATTTCCTTATTAAGTTTGAATTATCCCCTTAAAAATTAGAACAGATTTTCCAGGAATTCATCTTTCAGGGCTACAGAATATATAGCTACCTTCAGAAATTTAATATGTGTAAATAGTCTCTTTAGGCAGTTTGGTAATGACAATGTTTCCTCACCAGTTACTGAATGGCTTCAAGGCAATCATGAAGCTCACCCTAATTTTTGACAAGCTTGCTACCCTAGGAAATCCATTTCATTTTTAGCTTCAGCCAGTGTAACCTGGAAATATGTTCTTCTCCTAAAATGAGCAGAATTTCTTTTGCCACATTATGAAAATGGATTCCTGAAACATCTTGCTGCCTTAGAGGTAGTAGACTGTAGTTTCTCTAAGCACTTGTTTTCATGTCTCTTTTTTTTTTTCCTAATGGTCTTGATGAACTCAATTTAGTTACTGACAGGATCTGAATGAGAACAGATTTGGGAAAGCAAGAGCTTTCCTAGCTTTAGGATCTTCAACAGAGAACTTCTAAGTGGAGTTCACTGCAGTGGGGATCATTAACTGTAACTCAGCTGGATGGAACCATTTCACTATTGATTATCTCTGTACAGTATCAATTTTACAGGATACCAGTAGTTCTCATAAATCTGTATTAATGCTGATTGTAAATATTGTATAGTGTTTACCACAGAGAACAAGTGATTAATTTTGCTCAAGTGGCTTGCAAGGTCAACTTTACTATGATGTTACAGTATTCCTGGTGGACATAATGGAAATTTTTGCACTTTTGCTTGTATTCTAGTATAGGTATAAGAAACAGGATAAAAAATTGATTAGTTTCTTATTTCTCTTTGCATACAGATCCCACTGCTACCTTAAGGCAGGCATTGACTCTTCTGTTATTTCAACAGAGCCCACATTTTAGTCTATCATAACAGTATTTGAGTGTCCTTCTGCAGTCCCTTGGGTAATCTGCTTACACATCTGTACTGTACTTGGTCTCTCTCATCCTCTCTTGAGGGGGTGAAGATGGTCTGCTGGAGTGTTTCATTTGACAGAAGGTTTGGTTGGTTTGTTTGTTTTGCTGTAGATGTCTCGCTTTGAATATGTTAAAGGTGTGGCTGAAACTGTTACAGGTTCATCAATGTACTATGGTTTCTGTAGGGAGGATTCTTGGGTAACTGTAGCTTCCTTGTGCTAACTTGTTGGTTTGACAGCAATTACATCTTCTCCTCTCCCATACTTTTTTATTAATAAAGTCCTTCTTAATAAACTAAACATTTTAAGTACTTTCTGCTGTTTAGCTTTTCTCTTGAAAATAGAAGAAGCAGAAGACACAAAACGTTTCTGATAAATTGGATGTTGAACATTCAGTTCATGTTGTGGGAAAATGGCAAATCTGATGCCTCGTGAATTTTTTATGTGGTTCAGCACCAGATTGTGCTTAGGTTATTTTCTTTCTTTTTCTTTGGCTAGACTTTCAAACCTCCAAAAAAGTTAAATCAGAATCAGTATGTTCCCACAAGGTTCTTTATTTATTAGACTAGTAAACAGCAACAAAAACATCTTTTCAGAGAACTTTCAAATACACTGAATCACCACTTAGTTTTCCAGCAAGGGCGTTTTATTGTTGGGACTGCAAAAGGCAAAATCCTAGTTTGAAACATAAACAATGATTTACCGTTTAGGTAGCATGTTATATCCATGCTTTTGATTTGTACTAGTGCACAGTCTGTAAAACTGCTTAAGGATGGTGTCTGCTGGGTGTGCATGCTGGAGTAGTAAGCCTGTTATGTCTGTAGCAGCATATGAACCTCACAGACTTCTCAAGTAAGTCTGCATTTATGGAGTTTAATATCATCTCATTAGGCATGCCCAGATATTTGAAACCCTTTATTTACATGGTTCGATACAGGTGATGCTTTAAATTCACATGCTGACTAGTATTGATTTGTGACTAAAAACAGTTACGAAGATAACCAGTGTCACCTTGTTGGTTGCAAAATGTTAATCCATCGATTTAATAGTGGAATCTGACAGAGATTCTGAGAGATAGTGGAAATCCATGGCCTTTTCTGCATGAGGAGATCTAGCTGGCAAACAGTCTGTTGGCATAGCGCAGCTAGCAAGTTCTTTTGGCAGAATGCATTCACATTTGGCTGCTTCTGTTGGCAATATATTTCTTCATGGCTTCAGACTGTATTGGCAAAATATATGCAGCATGTAAGAGGATCTTGGTAACTGTGTAATGCTGTGCAGTACTCATCTCGAAGCCAAATGTGCTGTCTATTCATTCTGCACATGTTAGGTCGTCATTACTGCTGAATCTGGGGACACATGAAAACAGCTGATTCTCCAGCAGGAAAAATGTGCTGGAGTTTTAAAGCTCATTCAAGGGTGTCCTTACAGCTATGTGGATAGGCCATGTGCCTGGCTAATTCAGTTGTCTGTGCAGATAAGATTGTTCCTTGTCCTTAGGACAGCTGAGTCATCACTTGCTGTGAAGGGTGATGGGGTTTGTGGGTGTCTGAGGTGTGTCTGTAGAGCCAACTATATTAACATGTCGTTATTTGGCATGAAACTAGGTGAGGCTGCTTTTGAATATTGAATAATGAGCAACCATCCTTTAAGAAATGAGGGTGCTGTGCATTAAAGGCACAGAAACTACTTCCTCAAAGACCATATTTAGTTTTCTCCACAGCTTTTCCTATTCCCATCATAGAATCATAATATTACTTAGGTTGGAAGGGACCTCTGGAAGGTCAGCTAGTCCAATCCCTTACAAAGCAGGTTCAACAGGACCAGGTTTCTCGGGGCCCTGACTGTTGAGTCTTCACCACCTGCAAGGGCATAGATTCTAGAACCTCTCTGGGCAACCAGTTTTTTGACTACTTTCTTATACCTACTTGGAATTTCCCCTGTTAAGCTTGTGTCTATTGCCTCTTGATCTGTTGCTGTGCATCTCTGAGAGGAGCCTGGCTCCATCTTCCTTGTATCCTCTGATGAGATAGTTGTAGACAGCAATAAGGTCTCCTCTAAGTCTTATCTTCTAAAGAATGGACAAACTCAGCTCTGCCATCCTTTCTGTGTACAGCATGTGCTTCAGCTCCCAGTCAGCTTGCTAGCCTTCTGCTGGACTCACTCCAGCACATTAGTGTCTTTCTTGTGATGGAGAGCCCCAAACTAAACACGGTACTCTAAGCGATCAATAAAATAGCAAAGCTGTACTGATAAGTGGAGTGATTGCCTGCTGTAGGATGGGCAAGGTTTGGTTCTATAAGCAGAGCCAAGATGCCCTGAATGAGTGAACAGCAAAGAATAACAATGTCTAATGAGAAGTCTGGTTTTCTACAGGTGAAGTGGTTTGGATGGTGAGTGCCACATGTTGTATACTGCATAACTTCTACAACTATCATGTCCCTTGTGGGCTTGCTCAGATGGAGAAATAAAGTGTTTGTGCTACCTGTTAAAGTCAGAAATATGCCAATTCCATCAGCCATATGTACCAATTGTTTGAGGGAGCATAAAAGAGAGCACTGTGATGGTATGCACTAACCAGACAGTGATTGGGGTTTTTTATCACACACGCAGAATTTGTTTTAGCAATTAATTTTGGGGGATTTCCATCTAATACAAGATAACATCAATCTGGATTTTCAGAAAATAGACCTTTATCAAGCTTAATTTACAATATGGGCAGTGCAAAGTGCTGGCCTTGGCATCTATAGCTCCTTCTGAGTAGGAAGATTCATAGAAGATCTTCTCCTCCATTGGTGTTCAATACTACTATAAAATGAAGCAAGGAAGATGATATAGGTCTTTGACTAAAAGGGATTATTTTTCATGCTGTGTTGTGGATTCTGAGTTGCTAGTATGTTGATTTTCTGGTCAAGGATGCAGTTTAGTATGCTTTTATTTTTTTTTCCCTTTGAAAATTGCAGCATGTATTCATGGGGTTTTCAGTCTCTCAGGTTTTGTTATAAGACTCTGCAATGAGAGGGAGTTTATGCTCCCAGTTTAGAAAAGAGAGCTTCTCTGATCTATTTCTTTCCCATTTACCATGTAGAGTACTCTATATGGTAAAGTGTACTCTCCAGACCCATTTCAGTCTATATGGTAGGATCTGATAGCTTAGAAATCCTAGAATAGCTTTGAATATCTGTGATTCCACTGTCCATCTAGAGCTCATCGTGGAGGGACCCTGGTTTCCCAGTAGTCTGGAAACAATGGAAACTACAACAGCTATAACAAAAGGTCTCTGAGAGGAGTGAATGTATGCCACGGGCTTACTGGGTGGGATCCATCTTACCAAATACAGACAATTCCTTGTCTGGAGTTCATTTATTGTGTATGGAGGGAAACAGGCATTTCTAGGGCTTGTTTTTTTCATTTTGCAACACAATTTATGTCATCCCAATGTCACTGTCTGAAATAAACCAGATGAATCACTTGTTAAATGCCTGTTTTCTCCACTGATTTTAAAGGAGGCCTGAGATGACTCTTTCAGCTCTAGAAGTCTGTGCCATAGCTGACTAAAGCTGGTTATAACAGGTTGCCTTTTATTGTAATGGCAGCAGGCCAAGAGATAACTTATGTTGCTTGGGGGAACTGTTTTCACTTTCCCAACTTTGTGCCCCTGGTGTTCTCAGAGGGACTGGAAGTGGAGCAGGAATGCATACAAACTTGTGCTGGCTGGAAGCTGTTTTTCCTGGTTAAGAGCTTTTTCTTGTGTAATGACTGTTCCAGAATAAAGTGTTGAATTCATCCACGCCTAAAGTTTTCAACTTTTCAACCTATCTTCCTGGGTTGAGTTTTTTGAGCTTATTATGAAAGCAGACTTCACACTATCAGATGCACAGTGCATTTTTTTTTTTTGAGAAGGTGCTACTGGCTGATCATCTCTGTTTCCAGGATTTGAACAACCACACTATGCCCTGGTTAGTTTCTGAAGCATTAGATTTCATTTCTTTAAGACATCTGTGTTTTCTTTCATTTTCTTAAAAAAGTGCTGATAGCTCTTCACTTCTGAGGTTTTGGAGACAGTGGTATGGATGAGTGAAAGTAATGTCCAGAGAATCAAACTCTTGGCACCTATTTACCTTATCATACAGGGTGGAGATATGTGAAACCAGATAAATGGGATGAACAGGGTACAGGGGGAGAAAAATGTAGCTATGGAGGAGGACATAATCAGAAAAGGAAGGAACAAGTCCCGCTCATTTTACCCCACAAGATGTACCTGCTGAATTTATTGGTTTTGAGCCTGTGTGACCACCCACAATAGTGTACCCTGTGTTTGTGGAATGCTCACAGAAGTGAGCATTAACTATGAAACATGGAAGTTGAGGTACGGGGTTGAAGAGTGTCACATAAATTTAAAGTCAGTGGCCAAGGAAGAGCTGAGAATAGGTCCTGAGTGAGACCTGGTCAATAAATACATGGGGTACATTACTGCCATGCAGTGATGACTGGTGACATATCCCGTTGGTACTGAGATTACAGTTATACACCCTGCAATAATCATTAAGCACAACATGGCTGCAGTGTCAGTGCCATCTGTGATAGCAGCTCTGAAAACAGGTAAGGAACCCCACAACTACAACATACTATCAAACAAGTAGGAGACATCAAGGACATCATTAGTGTACCATGTCTGCACAGCAGCAAATAGTTTCTAAGGTAAAATTTGCAGATAACTTTACAATGTAAACTGCGTCCTATGTAATGAGATTGCTCTCCTCCACAAAACCTCAGTAATATCTGCTTGAGAAGCTTTCATCCTGCTTGAGACCAGGATGGTCTTTTGGCAAGACCAAGCCTACTGACCAGCTCTGTGTAACCAGACTTCCTATATGTAAAGGAAGGTGAAAGGGGAAAAGCAAACCAGAAACCAGAACAAGCCATCTGATACACTGGGTAAAAACTTTTCTTCATGGTTCTTTCAGGTGCACTGCAGAATGGCATTGGCACACTAGGTCAACAGTGATCAAAACTACTTCCAAATGTGCTTTGGAGACAGCAACAAAGTGAAACAAGCCAAAGAATTATATCACAAGTGTAAATTCACATCACAAATTTACACTATGCTCCTTCTTGAAACAGTTTAGTTTGTGTGTTTGGGCCAAGTAGTACCCTGTCTTGACTGTCAGGAAAAAGTGTCTTTTCACTTCAGTAGCTTGCTTGTTAATTGTCCTTCTGCCAAATGCCTTGTCTCCACTATGTCAATTTTACCATGCAATACATAAAGCAAAGTCATCTCCAGGCAAGGATACAGAACACATGGTCTGGGGAATGCTCTGGAAAATACCACCTTGTAAAAGCCTGTTTTCCACTGAACCAGAAAGTGTCTGATTCTGTATTTTCATGTGCAGGATGCCATTTCAGTTAGAGTAGTGCCTGTGGAATCTGTCTAGGATCTTAAAGTCCTGTCTTCTACTCACTGTCTCTTCCACATCATAGGAAATTCTGCTTAGTCATTGGGCTGCTGTTAGCTGCTGTGAAGTCTCATCTGCATGCAGTATAAAAACAAATGACAAACTGTGGTATTATGTCCAAATCAGAGTTGTTTTGTGGCCTTCAGCTGTGAAGATAAACCCTTTGATAAAGTTCTTCCAGTACTCAGAAAAGTGGATCCATGTTTTTAGCTGGACCCATGATGTCTGTAAGATTGTTATAGGTATAGTCTTTGCTTGTGTCTATACCTGAGCAAGCTTTTAACTCTTTAGATGAAGTACCCTGGGTAGGGTAACTTTGGAACTTTTTCAGTTACCTCACTAGTCAGTTCTCCAGCGGATTCAAAGAGCATCTGTGAGTAGTCCTGCAGAAGATGTGTGGGTCAGGTAGAGACTCAGTGTCACAGAGCTTAGAAGAGGAAGGGGTGTCATCCATCTGCTGGTGGAAAGGTATGAGGCTTTCTGGTACTCAGCAGCATATTGCATACTTGAGCTCTTAAGGTCCTCCTCAGCAGGTTTGTTACAATTGCGGAACAGACATTGTGAGATGCCTCTGTCAAAATTAGTTCAAGTACTGTGGAATGCATTTTTGTGGTTTCAGCTGGCTGTGTAATGTATGAAAGACAACATTCTACCTACATATTTACATTGCAGTGACTGGATAGGCTTGGAAAGAAACCCACTGTGGGATGGTAGTAGGGGCACAAAAGTTCCCCACAGGAAGAAGATGCAGTGATGACAATTGCAACAAGGTGCATTATGCCAAATCCCAGACTGTTAGGTGTGTTTCTAAAGCCTTGGTTCCTGGACTTAGATATGAGATCCCATATTTAAGGTGCAAAGGTTCAAGCACGTGTAATTACAGAAAGTGCAAACCTGAAAGACTGAACCAGAGGGCAACAAAGCTGTAAAAGTATTTTGAAAAGGTCTCAACTTCTCTAGCAGTCTTGGGATTTTGGGGTACATTCATTGTTTTGGAATGTTAATTTTAACAGTATCATTATCTTCTGTCCTGCTTCTTTTCCTTTCTACTGCCATTGAGGACTTCTAATGACTAAATAATTTAAAAGCACCCAATGTTTATTTTGAAATTATGTAAATTTGTCATCTGGTGTTAGATTACTTCAACAATATCAGAGGGCAAGTTGAACACAGCTGCTTCATTCATGGCTGAGCCTTATTATGATTATTATGATATAAATGAGCTGATTTTTAGGGGCTTTGTACCTGCTCCAGTTCCAAGCCGAAGTCAGTGGGAAGTAGGACTACGGCAATAGGAGCAAATTTGAAAACTTAATGGCCAAATAAGGCCTTTTCTTCCCTGATAGCCCACTGAGCTGCTGCGGCAGTACAGGGGACTCTCTACGAGCAGATTGTGTAACAGACTTTCAAGGACTTTGCTGTTTGCATTTTGAAAACAGTATCTGAGTGTAAGCTCCTAGATTTGAGCTCCCTTGTGTGTAAAGTTTACATCTAGTTTCTAGACCTAAACATTAGAATTGTATGTTTAGACATTAATTATCACGTTTTCACTATAGAGGACTTACCCAAGAGTTTTTGTCATACCTTTGAGAACCAAGTAACCAGCACAAAGTCTCACTGGTACTTAGGATACTGGGTTTGCTACGTGCCTGTTGGAGCTCCTCCATTCTGCCTCATACAGGAATTTGGTATACTGCCACTTGATCTGCCTGGGTTCCTCCATTAAACAGAATAGCATTGGATATACACATGAAAACCTATTTTCAACTTATTTCTGTGAAGAAGGGACTAACTCGAAAGGACATTTCATGGCAGTATTGAGGAAAGAGTGTGCATTTTTCAAATCTTAAACCTTCAAAAACACAGATTTGTATGCGCTAGATTTAACCAACCTACTGTTCAATCAAAACATTATGTAACATTACTTTCTGATCTTTTCCTGTCTGTTCTCTTTTACTTGCTTTTTCTTCTGTTTGTGAACTTCCTTTTGAAATAGTTCTTTTTAATCAGTCCTTTAAAAGTATTTTCAGTTTTGCTTTTTTACATGGTTCCTTTTTCAAGTATGGGGTGTTAGTATTTCAGCTGTAGAGTCTGATGACAATGCTGGTGGTTGTCACTTTTTTGAGTCAGTTGAAAGACCTGACCAAAAAATCAAGAAGAAAAAGAGCCTCAAAAGTTCCATTTTTTAATTGACTGTGTATGCACATTTTTTGTCTTTGTTTTCTTTTTCAGTCCCCAGACTGAGCTGAACGACTAATCACTGTATATTGATGTTAACTGTATCAGGAGATTGTGTTTGGAAATAAGAAATTCAGGGGACTGTGTAACAGCAGCAGTATAACAGACCTCTTGTATATATTTGTACCTAGTGGCCAGCTATTGCTTAATGCCACTGCTTTCTGATGCTGAAGGTCTGATGTCATCTTCCAAGAGACTTATGCAATCAGCAGTGCAGATATGTGAGGGGAGCGGTAACTGGCAGTAGACAGAAAAGATTAGTAAGTGGAACTTTTAGAGAAATAACTTTGCTATGTACTGCTTTACTTCTGTATCCCTTAAAGTGAGTTGATGGATAAATACCCATCATTAGTACTTACCACCCTCGCTTCTGCTAACTTTTGAGTTGCTGTTATTGTTCTTTTCCAGACTGAGGAAATGGGAGGATGAATTTGGGAAGTGAAGTTGCCAAGAAGTTGCCACTGTGCTGATAAAGGAAAGTAAGGTATGTTGGGCTGTCTTAACCACAGATGCTGCTTCTGGAATATGTAGAAACTTTAGATATTATCTGTTTCTGTACCCATTCACGGTACCTTGTGCCAGACAGTTTGTATGAATAGGGAGATGCCATTTTTACCAGGAAATTAAGGAAGCCACCTGGCTTCACTATGTCCCTGTTCTCTCATGGCATTACCTTTCTTTAATTCTGGCAACCACAAGAAAGTACTTTATCTTGCTACACAGATATTTACATAGAAACCACGTTATGACTCCATCTTACACAGGAATACTTAAATTAGCCTTAGGTTAATTAACATCAGTCAAATACTGCTATCAGTATAGATTCAGCAGCAAATAATTCAGCACAGTTTAACTTTCTGGATTTGCTTTTCAGGCAGGCTTTGCAGTCTGTGCCAAGTTCTGTGGCTTTGGTGCTACTCTGCTTGCAGTCTACGTGTGTAAGTATACCTTCATATGATACAGTCATACCTCGCTGGAAATGCAGGCATGCCCCGTTAAACTATATAGCACCAAGCAGGATGGGCTTCTCTTGTAGTTACAGTCTTTTACTATGACTTTGAGATATATAGCTGATGTATTTTGTGATTTTTTATAACTGGAATTGTATGGAAGGAAGTCCAAGTTCCAAAGGCATAAAACTAGATTTATGAAGAAGACTGAAATTAAGTTTTGAATGTATCAGCAAAGCAATACCACTACCATTAGTGATTAGAAACAGCAGGTTGGGACAAAGTTTTGAGGTACGTGTATAGAACCAGCCACTGCTGTAAAATAAATAAGCTATTAACTATAAGACTGTGGCACTCAGTGAATTTCTTGCCACTAGCAATGTACTTTCTGAAGACATCTGGCTATAATATTTGTTGCCTTGTAATAGTGAAAATACTTGTGTTCGGGAAGGAAGGACTAAATGGACAGTATTGAAAAACTATCAACCAAAAGCGTAATAGCTGCTGAGGGCACACAACTAATAGTCTGAACTAACTAGCTAGGATGACCTTATGAAATTGGAAAATCTCTTGCTGACTTGTACACTTAACCCTGTTTTCTAAACTGAGTGCTGTGAGATGACTGAGGAATTTTTGAGAATAGTCCCAAGCACTGTTGAGGCTTTACACTGAACACTTACAGATACAATGAACTGGAAATATCCATGTGTCATAATAAGGCATAAGATGCAAAAGCTAACATGTGCCATGAGTTTATGAGCCAGAACATTTATAAGTTGCTGTTGCAAAGGAAGTTAGTTGCAGCTTAACAATATTAAAACTGCTTTTCTTAGACATGGTAATAATGTGCTCATTTTCACAGCCTTACTTGAATCCATGAGTTACTTGAATCCAAGAGTTAATAATATTAGTCACAGCAACGTTTGCTTAGAAAATATTTCCTAAAAGACATTTAAGGGAAAGACACTGGATTATCTATGCTCTAAATGTAAAGGCTTAGAATAAGATACTTCTCATATAATTTTAGCTGCTTAGAGGATAAAAGTTAGTGCTCCCTTTAGAGCAAACAGTGTCAAGTAAGTGGACTGAATTGCTCTCCAGAAGTGTCATTCCTCTTAGATGCCTGTTTTAGGATAGGAGGAATTACCCCATTGGAGTTTCTTAACTTCTTCCCTTAGCACAGAGTGCCTATACGGCTGGTGACAATGGACACCTAACTGCCACCTGGCCAGGCAGATTCATAAGGACAGAGGAATCCCACCCATAGTAAAGTAGTATTTTTTTTACAGTAAGAAATCCTAAGTAGTAGCCACTGTGGGATTTTCAGTGTCCTCTCAAAACAGGGAGATCCTATTTCTTAGGGAAAGATTTTACAATTTGTTCAAGTATAAGTGTTTTGAATATATCTACAGGAAAAAAGCAGTGGGAAATGTAAGCCTTTACATCAGGCATAACATGTGGAAGTTAGATGGGGAGGGGTCCAATTTTCCATTCCCTGTGAGTTTCATTCTATTTAAAGGCTGCTCTGTATTCTGTCAGGTAAAACAGTTCCCTAGGGACTTTTTCCAAAGGGAATGGGCCAGATTACTGGAGAAATTTATACTTTGACTTCTAAACATTTCTGATCCCAATTTAGTAATATATTCCCATTTGTTGACTTGCCACCATTTAGGAGCTTCCATATGGACGGGAAGAATGGTGACCACTATATCTTTTATTAGTTTCACTGAAAAACACAAAGCCAATCGTAAGTTTTGGTGTCACTGAATACAGTAGCAAAACTGCCATGGATTTTAGTGGTATTAAGATTTTACCACTGGTATGTTTATGGCCACTCCGAACTTTCTTTTCTCTGCATTTCTGCCCTGCTGTGTTTTGGGGTTTTTTGGTGGTTTTTTTTTTGTTTGTTTGGTTTTTTAGAACAAGAGGAAGTGGCTACCCCTTTGTTTTAGCCAATAAGTCTGAATAGGGTTTTGTTCTGACTAGAGTTAAAGCATTGCTTGAGGTTGCTGCTGCAACATATAACAATATGGTCTAACAAAGTACCAGCCTATGGTCATTTACTGTCCGTTTCACACATATGACAGGAGTCTAGAGGTAACAGACAGTTGTTCTGACAGGTGATTTGACAACAAAGTATTAAAACTGTCATTTTGACCTTACCAGACCACAGACCTAATCGAGCAGATACTGTTTGCCTTGCCATTAATTCATTAAAACTGGGAACACTGTTGGAAACTGCTGAAGTTTGGAGGACTGTTGTCCAGTCATGCTTCTGTCAGAGTATTTTATTTGCCACTGTAGCTGACTGGTGGTGGCTTTACTGGGGCAGTTAAGAGCTGTAAATCCCACTCCCCTTCCCTGCCATTAGCACCATGCCAGGTGGTGTGTACTGCTCATAGCATGGTGAGACGCTATCACATGGCTGTATGAAGGATATCAATATGTGAAGTATGTGTATCCAGTGCTGGTTGTGATTGAAAACTAAAATGACTGATTGAGACTTTGAGGTTAGAGTGTGTGGGCAAAGGGTAGAAATGAAAATAAACCCCAGTTGTTAAGTTGTTTAGGCATTTAATAGTGTTTTAATTACAAACAGGAAAAGGTGAAGAATTAATTATAGAAAATGAAGCCTAATGTTTGGAAGCTGTGCTCTGCAGGCAGAGAGCTCTGTTGGCTTAACCAGATGAAATTCCTGCAGAAAGCCTTCTCCTTTGCCAGTTGAGTAAGTCTAATAGCCTTTCAGGCTAAAACAAACTTCTAAGGATTTGTAACAACAGCTTGCTGTGGTACTACAGAGACAACAACATGTCCGTAAATTGAAACTAGTCATCTGACAGTGCTCATTTGTCTGACCTACTTTCTGCTTGCACTGTGTGAGGAACCACAGGAAGCAAATTAGGGGTTGACAGAAGAAGGGGCAG
>JAVJGJ010000057.1:44623522-44658326 GCA_035590215.1 Microhierax caerulescens | reverse complement strand
CGATCTAGTGAACTTTTAGTGCATTACAATTTCTGAGAGAAGATGGTTTCTTCTGCATATATCAAGTTTTGCTCTGCTTTCAGAGGTTGGAGTTTAAGCAACCCACTCTAATGAGATCTGTGGGGGAGCCTAGCTTTTTGGTCTTTTGCCTGCTGTCCTGCTTTTGAAGGAAAAAAATCGGGTTGCTACTGTGTCAGCATGTTGCAGCTTGGTGGAGGATGGGCAGTTTAGGAAGTTAGCATTTCCCAGGCTAACTTGAAACTTCTCCTAATATCGGGCAGGGTTTATTGATGAAGAACAATGCACTGAAGAAAACCTTTGTTGCATTTGGAAACAGCTGAATAAATTTCAAAGACAGCACTCTAATAGTTAACTACATATCAGTGTATCAGTGTGAAGTTCTGATCTTCATCTAACCAGCCCACAGGGCTGATAAATCTAGTGGAGAGAAGAGTTTTGTAGAATCTACAGCTGGGGTCATGATGGCTGATCTTTGAAGCATTTTCCTAAATGTCAGTTGAGTGGCCACCCAAACTCAACCACACTTTGGCTGAAGCTTCCTCTTCTGAGCTCTTGTGGTCACAGAAAATCCTGGTCAGGTAAATGCACTTTCCTTCTGCAGCCTTGACAATCAACCAAATTATAGTATTAAACTTATCTTGCTACTTACAAAATGCAGTCTATCACTACATAACTTTCTGGTAGCTGAAAGTGCTTTTCGGAAATGCATCCCAGGAGATAAGTAGCTCCTGAACAAGTACAGGAGCCAGCTTATTGATAAATTAGTCCCTTTCTTGCTGTTCAGTTTGGCCTTATTCTGAAATTATTTGTGAGATGAACTCTGAATTATCACAGCAGCTTTAGTGCAAATCTTTTATATCTGTAGAGAGTAGTTGTGAAGCTTTATTAGTCATAATAAGGAATGCAAGCTTATCTCTAGTTTATGTAGTGACTAAACCTGATAAGTAAGAAGATGAACATAAGAACAGTGGTGTCTGTGGAGTATACCACAGCTGCCCATCATACATAATGTTATTTTTCCTGTTCTTACAGAGCAGAGAATGCAGTCGGCTAACAGAACCTTGATAAAAGCTGAATGCACCAGATTCTCATCTTTCATGCCTGGTAACATCTCCACACATGGTCTTATTTAAATTAACCTAATAGACATGCCTGAAGCAAAGTACTGCTCAGACAACATGTGACCTTTGAGGGAAACTAACTGAGGAAATTCTACACTCAGGCTGTCACTCACTCAGTTGTTGACACAACTGTTTGGGGATTCTGAACTGGATCAGGGAACCAGATGAAGTTAAAAATAATGCAAACAAAAAGGGGGCAGGAGAAGGTACCAGCTTACTTCTGTGGAAGGAGGGGTGGCTTTGCACTTCTTCCCTGAGCTGAGCTGTGCTTTGCACTGGCTCTCTCCCCCTCCTGGACAACAGCTTCAATATTTGTCAGACCCTTCTGTGAGCTGATTGACCTTGCTAGATAGAGCAGCAGAAAACTATCCAACCCTGATTTTTACTTTGCCGCTTTAGCATACTAAGTTAGCTCAGAGGAGGGTCTGGTGAGTACCAGAGCTAGTAGGAGATAAACAGCAGAAGCATGACCTCCTGCTTATAGTTTCAGGGAGCTATTAGTTTAGCTTAGTGCACCTGTAGAACACCTGTGCAAATAATTGTGTCATTGCATGTGGGGTAGGAGAGAGCTTCTGGGCTAAGCAAAACAAGTGACTGACAGAAAGGGTAGAGAGGGTAGAGCTTTGCCAAAGTCCCCTGTGTCATGGAACTGAGGTGTCAGCATGAGGCAGAAGGTGCAGCCCTTGTCTTTTGGTATCAGAGTGTAAAGATCAGGGGATAAAGGGTTTGGAGAGGGCTGAGTGCTTAGAACCTGAAATGCTGTGTATGGAACTAGCTGCAGGACTTTGAAAGAAATGTAGAGCCGAGTATGAAATGGTAAATGGAGATTGTAAAGTAAATGGAGATTTCTCCCCTTTTAAAACAGAGATAATCAGTGGAAAGATAAAATTTAGATTTGCTTGTAGAGAGATTCTCTATCTTATCATTGCCTAGAAAATAATTTGTTTCTGATTTCAATAGCAAATTCCAGATAATGTTTGCAGATGGGTGGCCAGACAGCCCTTGCTGGATTTTGACTAGGCACAGTCTGCATGTAGATCTTGGCCTTCCAGGTCTGATAATCTGTCTTTGCCCCCTAGGGACCATCACCAATGGACCAGCTGCATGATTTAAATTCGTAGTGCTTCAGCAAACTTAATTTCCTTCCCATTACAGTGATGGCTGTTTAATTTGTGGAAGCAAACTACCTACAGGACACTGAACTGAATTAGGAGTTTGTGGATGTAACCAGGACTTTTTCAGTCCTGGAAACATAGCACATCATCAGTAAGATGAAAGCTTTAAACTCTGAGGTTAACAAACACCAGTTTAAACTAATAAATAAAATGCCATGGCTAGCCTATGTCTGCTCAATGCTGCTCAAAGTGAACATGTAGCTTTAACCTGGTTCCCAAGGACAGAGGCTAAACAAGCTCACTACCACCTCTGACATTACCACAGCCCATTTATGATCAGTATTTGTGTCAGTGATTTCACAAAGAAGCTGAAGACTGGACATATCTACAGGAGGCATGAAACTTGTTTTGTGGATAGAGGATGCCATTCCTCAGTTAGCTATGTTTACTGTAATATTAATTTCTGATTATTTGCAATGCATATTAAAGACAAATGCTAAAATGTGACCAGCTATGGTTTGCATAAAAGTCACAGAAATTCACCACGAGGATATGACTTCATGAGACAGGGATGTTGATGGAAACACCGCTTTATGGGAGTGTCCAGCCTTCCTGGTGGTGCTAAAAACCCTGCCAGAGTGAAGGTATTACTCCTAATGCAGATTAGCCCTTTGATCTGCTGCTTATTGTAACACACAGAGTTTCACTGGCACAAGAGAAGGGCAGGAGGGAAATGCTGTGTTTGCTCATTTGTACCACTGAAGGTCTTTTCTCATTAGCCTGCATCCAGAGAACTAGGAAAGTAACTTCTTTATCCATCTTCAGCTCTCATCTAAATGGAGAACCACTTGTTCCTGTTCTTGTGCTGCTGTTCACTCTTTTTTTTCAATTGTGCTGTTGGAGTCTGTGTGAGGCTGGCTGTAAATTGGTTGGTGAAGTGATTCAGGTTGAAAAGCCATTCCTATTCCTTATTTTAAGTTCTGACAATTCAATTGATACTGTATTGAACAACAGTCCTACACAGGTAATTGCACAGCACAAATAAGAAGAAAAACAGTTGGCCAAGGATAAAGGACATCACAATACTTTTATTGGCTTTATTGTGTGTGAAAATGTGAATAGAGCTACCCTTTAAGTATAGGTGCAGTTCAAAACTGACAGTTTAATAAAATAGTACAGTCCTGTGGCAAGGGCAATCTTGCATTTTACATCTTTGCCTGTGAAGCAGGTTTGAATCACTCACTGATATTCATGGAGAGGTTTGTACCAGTTTGCCTACGTGGGTTTGAAACTGGTGCTCTAGTCATACAGATGGTTCAAATTTTTATCCCCTTGCTTAGTTAAAAGCAATGATCATCTTGCTTCTAATTACCCTTTTATAGCCCTGAAGAGAATGCTGCTTTATGATTACCTTGCTGTTGATCAGGTTCTCTTCTGAATTGATAGGACTCTGCTAGGGTGCACCATGTTCATTAATTAGATAGAGGAAGAAGCAGCTGTGCTGGTGTGATTTTAATAGTTACCTAAGATCTGAATGCAAGGCAAACTCAGGGTGACACATCCTTGGAAAGATTCCTAGTGAAAACTGTCCTGGAGAGAGCATATCCAGTGAACAAAGTTACCCAGGGCAAGGCTTTTCAGTTACTGCAAACTGAGAAGAGGCAGCTTGGAAAAACAAATTGAATATTGCTGTAGGAAGGAAATCATGCCAGTGTATTCTGTGAGAGACTGAGCACATGATGAGGGTAAGGACACCCTCAGAGATGCCCTCCTCAGTGACACTTGAATGGGTCACTGAGGACAGAAGAATTAAGAGAGTCATGATTAATACTGGGTGTCTGTGATATGTCTTGCAGCAATAGAACATTCAAATCCTTTGCAGTGCTCTCATTGTTAATTATAGGTCCCTTCAATCATTAACATTAGGTAGATCACAGAGTCCACATCTCCTTGGAATTTCAAGATATCTTCTTTACCTCAGGTTTTTTTTTTTTTTTTTTCATCCAGTCTAATTTTAAAACTCCCAGTTAACATGACAGCTGGTACCAACAGCATGCCAATTGCTGAACTTCCTGTAGTGAGAGAGGAAAAAACCAAAAAACACACCCTTTTCTGAGAGGGTATGAAACTTCTGTGTGCAGCCTCCCAGTTTTCTGCCTAATAATTACTCCAATCTTGTACTTTTGCATAATGATTTAAATACAAATCTGTAGTGCAGCTGAAGAAACAGATGAATTCTTCCTCACACAGAAGGTAAAAATGCAGCCTCAAACTGAAAATTAGGATATCTTTCTTAAAACTGACCATTGTTTATTAGGCAGTGAAGAAATACGCTGGGTCAGCTTTCGCAAGGAACAAGAGCAGGTCTTAAGTAATACTGAAATTGCTTTCCCATAGATTGAGCACGTGGGCTGCGTTTTTGCAAGGGATAGCACCGCTGCAAACAACCCCAGCACTGCAGATATTACGCTGCAAAGCAATCCAAACTCCTTGACAACAAAGCTGGAGGGGTTTCCCATAAACTTCTTTTCCCCAAAGAACAAGACAAACAATTTCAAGTTTATGGGTACTCCCGCACTATTTCATGCTATAATTTCATGGATTACTATGTTTGTATTACATTTTTATTCAAGTGAAGAAGCTATGTAAAGCCTAGTTAGTAAAACTTTGCTAAAAATTTCACTGAACAATCCCTAACTCATTATCAGCTTTTAATAAAAGCATAATACATAACACTTCCTAATAGTAATTCATTCTTTGCAAGGGAGAGATGTGAAGAAATACACACATTATATTTTTTTCCGACTATGTCAGATATTAGGTTTGAGTGAAAAGTTAGGCAGCTGTTTTCATTTTTCTGGGTGATAAGGTGCACTGTGATGATCCTGGGTATAGGATGTTGGCTTATAGACTGGTATTATCATTTTAGGGAGGTGGAAAGATGAGATAATATGGCTGTAATTTGGCTCTAAAAATTCTAAGTTTTTAAAAAATGAACATTAATTTGAAATGTTCTGTCTTCTGAAAAGATGTAATTTTTTTTTAAGAAGTATATTGTAAAAAAGTAATATATTGCATCTGATTTTGTAGTTTGTTTGCTTTGGTGGAAGGGTGGGAGGTTCAGAAAAGAAGTTTAACTACAGAAGTACTTGGATTTGTGTTTTGTTAACATTTGCAGGGGTTTTAGTTTGCATTGACCAAGTACAAGTTCATGTTGACAATACATGGTTATTTTTGCAGCTGCTCCCCTATGTGTTAAGAAAGTAAGATATTTCTTTGACAATCATATTGCTTGGATTATTATGTGCCTTAAACCAAATGTAAGATCTAATGGATTTGGAAAATCACAGCTCTTGGAGATATTTAAATATGGAACCTCTTCAAGTATTTAGCTGTCAGACTGTCCATTTGCCTATTGGAAAGTCAACAATAGCCACCACAGGACTGTATTAAAATAATCAAAATCTCCTCCTTAGACATATTGAGTCACATAAACAAACAGATTATGTATCTTGCAAAATATGTCATTAGTGTTTATTCTTAACATGGTTCTTAGATATTGAAAACACTGAACATATTGTCTGTTGTGCATAAACATTTGTGCAATTAGTACTGCAAACAAGCACAAGCAATGTTCTTAACAAGGACTATTCAATTATTTCCACAGCATTTCACAAAAATCTACCTGAATTAAGCCTAGCATACTAAAGCAGTGTATTTTTTTCTAATACAAGAGACTCTCTGTGTTTGAAAGATCAGCTCATATGAATTTGGCAGCCTGAACTGGAACCCCCATGTCATCATGCCAGTGAGCCAGCACTGTTCTGGAGTCTTGCTGAAGGCATCCGTACTTGAGTTTTTCCCTGTGAAAATCTGCACTGAAGTTACTCTCCTTAAGTAAAGGACATGTGTGAGTGACAGTGGTCTCTACTATTAGCCTCACTCACTTTTAGCCTACGGGCCTGTCTCTGGCCAGGTGTTTGATTCTTGTAAGGAGTCGGAAACAGGAGACCAGGCATAAGCTCTTGCAGGTCTGCTAAAACATGGTAATCACAGATGTGCCTGTTTGTATCAACAAACACGAGGTGATTGACTAATTCTAGCAGGCAGTAAATCATGTTGTTTTACTAAAGACTAAGAGTGTATTGTTTTTGTGGCTTAGCTGATAAACTCTTGATTGATGGGTTTGAGCCCTAATTAATCTCTTTCCAGTTATACTGGTTGCTTATCACAAGATCACAATGTGAAAGACAATCTCCCCAACCCACTCACTGCAAGGCACCAAATAACTCCCATCTCACCCCAGTGTCACCAAACTCATCAGAAACAATCTTTCCACAAACCCTGTGTATCACTAGTGGAACCAAACTGCCAGAACAACAAATGCAAACTATTTGCAAATTAGCAAAACTAATACACACATTTCTGTAACCACCACAGTAAATGTTCCCTTCTTTGAACAGAAGCATCACTTGTCTTTCATCTCTCCCCACTCTGCCCTATCATCACTCCTCTGGCTGCATTTCTCATCTAATCTGCTTGTTTCCATTACTCTTCTCTCTGATATTATCAAGCAGGTTAATGTAACAGAAAAATTCAGAGAGACTGTCTCCAAAATGTAGTTAGCTTAAGTTTGTTACTTCTGGTTTGGACTTGTAGAAAGATTTGTGTCCCTGAAAACTTGCCTGCTGTTCTTGAGAGCAGGTCTTTAATGATAAAGATCTTTTCTTCCTAGCAGAGATGACATCTTCCTTACTTCGCCAGCTTTGGATTAAGGAAAATAAGAATAGTTACAGCATTATTTTTAGCCTGGATCAGTCAGAGCGATGCAGTTTACTGAGCTGCCCCCCAGCAGTCATGTCCGTACAACTGACGGGATGTGAGTTGCGGTGCAGGAGCAGCATTTCACAGCTGGGGAAAAGACGGGAGCTTCTTAAGGTAGCTGCTCCATCTCCTTTAGCTATCCCTGTCCGTATTAACTGGGGAGCTTGGTTGCACACCTAACTCCTTTAAATACAAGATCTCTAATTTTATAGCCAGGGTATCTTTGTACATGTAAATACCCCAATTCATTTGCCAAAAAGAGACAAGAACATTAAGAAAACTTAAATACTTTGGTAAGCAGTATCATAGCACTCCAGAGTTTTTAATGCTTCTAAGAAATAGTTATTATGTTCTGAGAGATAGTGTGAACATCAAACTGATGACTTTTTGTTTGTGAATAGCCAAACTGCCCAAAGATGCACCTTCAGGAGTGAAGCTAATAATTCTTCTGTCATATACCCAAAGATTTTTCCAGAAAAAAAGAAAAAAACCCCATGGAAATACAGCATATTTAATTTTGGAACTTTTTGAGTTTAAAATTTGGGTTTTAAATGGCATTTTGATTTGGAAATTGTAATATTTTTTATGATTTTAATAGAAAATCTGTTACCCTAGAGATGAAACCAAATGCTGCTTTTAGCATAAATAGAATGTTTTGGGTGAACTTGAAAGGAATTTTTTGTTTATTTAGTATTATCCACAACTTGTCCAATTCTGTAAACACAAGGCATACAAATACAAAACTGGTGATAGGTGCCTGCATTTTTAAATTAATTATAATAAAATACTGTGTATTTATGTTTTCTTGGCCTTTAAATAGATATATTCTATACATACACAGAGCCATGTGTTGCACTCATAGCAATTTTGAGCAGCGAAACTGTTGAAGAAGCAGCCAGAAGTTGGTTGTCTTTTGTTTGAACAGCAAATGACTATTTTACTTCTGATATAAACAATATATTTCTTGTGAGAGGTATACATGTGTTCTTGTTTTTCCTTAGATTAGATCTTTGTATATACTCTGTAAAACTTCTTGAACATGGTAGTGACAAAATTGTGGGCTGCTACTGATAGAAGTAGTGACAGTATTCTAGTATGTTTGTTGCATTTCTTTAATATTCCCCTATTTTCATCCCTATGGCTCACATGTAAGATGAGGAGCTGATTTGGTCTTCCTGGTCGCACTATTTTTACCCCCTTGACTGAGCTATTTTTTTTTAATGATATAAACATCCGTCATGTTGAAACAGTAGCTTTTCTAATTGATTTCACACCATTGTGTCTGTTGAGATCAATCCCCTTGATAGTGATTTTCTGTGCAATCCATGCGGACAAGACTGAAAGGGATTCTCCGGAGAGTACTACGATCCCCATCAGGTACTCAGGAGAATTGAAGCCTAGGCAGACCGTGACTTCCTGAGGTCACACAGAATGAAACCTTCTTCCCACTAGCATTGACCTACACCTTTACATCCAGAAGATTCAGAAAATCTTTCAGTGGCAGAAGAATCAGTCACAGAGATGTGTTTATACAGAACAGAATGAGCTCCGAAGAAAAATGTTTTTGTTCCTAGCATTTAAAACTCTGGTTTATAAACATTTGTATTTGATTAACTTCACTCTCAATTATAGCTCTGACTAAGCTCATAATCCATAATCCTGAGACCTCAAAGAAGAATTGTAGCAAAAATAGAATGTCAGAGTTGACATTCTGGAAATGTGTAAAGGAAAGGATAAACAAATAAAACTAGCCCCCATATACTGTGAAGGAACGTTCTGTGCACTGGAAATACTGTTATCAAGTACAGTCATGGGAATCACATGCAATGGCAAGGAAGAGTAAGCAATATGAATTACTGAGTGTACTTTTTGGTTTTTTTAAATGTTGTATCATCTTTGTGCATGAATAAGTGAATGAAGAGGATGTCTCTTGGAGGAAAAGTAAATGTCACGTTTGAAGGAAAAAGTTAATAAAGATCATCAGTCAAATGCCCATCTGTGATGTAATCTAACCCGAGGGCTGCTAGGGCTCTGTTAAGCCCAATGCAGTAGTCTCCCAAGGCTTTCTGCATGCACAGTTAATTCCACAATCAATACCTTCTTCCGAAATGTGATTAAATGTGGCTAAGTGAAGACACTGCTCTAAATTGCCCCCAGAAGAGTTCTTCTTTTTCATCAGCCAGATATCTGAATATTACTGCCACGTAGTGTAAAGCACATAACTGCCTCTCTGCTTTCACCTTTGTAAAGCAGGAGTGATAATTCTGGTGAAGCTTTTGGAGAACTAAGGACACGCTACCGAATGACATGTAGGTGTTGTTTTTATTAAAATTGCCCATATGCCAGTTTAGCTATATATGGTGTTAAGAGTCTATACTAGAGTACAAAAAAATTACAGGATGAATTCCCAAAAAAGGTTTAGGGACTTAAATCCTATTTCCAAAAATCAGTTGAAAGGAGGATGTATTTAATGAAGTGTTGATATCTAGAAATGAGCTACCTCTGAATTCAGGGAAGAGAAGTGAGTACGTTGTAGAGCATTTTGTTTCATCCTCAGGGTGACATCCACATCAAGTCAAGTGTGTCTGTGCTGACCAGCTCAGATCGTTTCTTCAGACATCTAATCCACCATGATGGATTCTACTCCTGGCCATCTAGGGCTTTGTTCGGAAGGTCTGAACTACAGCTGCCAATCAGTCATTTCTTTTTGCACCTCTCAAAGCCTAGATTTGTCCAGAAGGAAATTTTATGCAAAAGAGTTAGGGAATGTTTAAATAATCTGGCCTGTAGCCTAAGGCCTAAATCTACTTGAAAGTCCAAAGGATTAGGGTCCTAAGTCACTCTAGCACCTACACGACGTTCATTTTCAGCGCTGTTGGAAAAGGTGCTGCTTTGAAACAGCTCTTCAGTTTTGTGAAATAAAAGTCTTCATCACGTTGATAGTACATATTGCTGAGCTTTTGTCACATGATTCTGGGTAATCTTTTCACATCTGCTGGTGAACCCTTAAGGAAAAAAATGGACAAGGATGGAAGAGAATTCAATTCTGTCTGCAGCATTCAGTTCTCAATTTTTTTTTTTCATCAGATGGAAAAGGTCAGTGAACTAAAAGTCTTTTTTTGGCGATGGGGCTAGGAGGTCCAGAAGAATTTATGCAAATAGAAAATATAAACCAAATCATGAATGTTAATCAAAAGAACATCCTGTTTTTGTTTATCTCGCAGATGAAATCAGAAAATCACAAACCTTTATGCACAATTGAAAGCGGGTTTAAGACAACCTGTTGTCTGCCTATGATATGAACAGCTGTTTGTAGGAAAATTTTCCACATAGGTCATGCAGAAAAAGAGTGAGGTGTTGACAGCCTGACGGATGAGTTTGGCTGGCATGGTGCCTATCCAGTTGTACAACTAACACTTTCATGTACAGTAAATATCTCACACATTCAGATTGCCTGTTATATAGTAGCACGCCTTCTAAAGTTATAAACTCAGAATACAAGATCACCTGAGTTCCTAAAGAGCAAGCCACTCTTCTCCTAAATGCTCTACTGAGAAAAAAAAAGCAGTGAAAGTTCAAATTAAACTTATGAAAAGCTCTTTGTGTGAAAGGTTGCAGCTGTTAATATGTAGAAAGGATCATGCTGCTGTGTGCACAGAGCCGAAAGATAAGCAAAGGTCCCATTGCTAGGTAGAACTGCTCCCTGTTTCTCAGCCAGGAGCACTGCTTCTTCCTTTCAGAATATTGCTGGCCCTTATGTAAGCAAAATTTTGCTAAACAGTCAGCTAAACATGGACACACACACAGAGCCTCATCATTGTTTCAATTAGTTGGCACCGACTGGTATCTAAAATTCCAGAAAGCTCATCCTTTGGCTTTGTACATGGAACTTAGTGCTGCTGCAGTACAAATGTAAAAAATCCTTAAGCCACAATTTATATCAAGGAAAATAAAGATGCTTTCTTCCTTAGTTTTTACTTCCCAAAAGACAAATACCTGTCTGTTTTCTGCTAAACCTTTCCTTGACATTTCCTTTCAAAAGAAATGGATTACACCCCAACATGGTAGACACCTGATCTGTTGGCCAGACTGGTCTGTTAGGGTATGGAACTCAAAACATGCATTTTGTTTTAAGTCCTACTACTAGGTGGCTCAGTGGCCACGTGCAAGTCATCCAACTTCCACAAGGAGCCTGTGCATACCACGGCAGGTACCTGCACCTTGCTGGTTTAACCTTGGGCTGGAAGTGAATTTGAGAAAGCTTTGTTCTGTGCTTGTCTGCCAGCGACAGAAAAAGAACTGAGTTCCTTAACTTCTCCATTCCCCTCTTGCTGCAGTTTGAAGTTGCTGTTATATTTATTATTTACTTGCTGTTGCAAACTATTGTGAGGCATCTGCGAGGTGAATGTGCTACTGTACAGACTGCTCTCTTACCACGAGTTGAACAGCTGAAATGGGACTGTCACCACCAGCCTGGCAAATACAAAATCAGTACAAGAGAATTCTCTCCTGTCTCTTTACCATATAGGAAAGGAGTCTTTATTATCTTCATTATTATTTAATAATGCATTATTTATATGCATATTTATACTTAATACACATTAAGCAAGCCTTTGGGATCTGTCTGGCAGAGAGATCTATTCTTTTTTTTTTATTTTGCAAGGGTATATATATATATATATATCTATATATATATATATATCTCCTATGCTTTTTATTGCAAGGGTAGGACAGCACATGCACTTAGTTTAACTCCACAGCCAAGGTAACGGGGGATGTGGGACCCCCCTTCCCTGGCCTGGGGGAGCCTGCAGTGGCACATGCAGGGTGAAAGGTTTTTTTAGGTGCTCTACCTTGTTCTGCCCCAGGCCCTTCTAGGAGATATTCTGCTCCTAGAAAGAGCCTGTTTGCCGTGTTACACTGGTAGAAGGTAAAGTGATCTGGTATCTGCTTAATCTCTATAGCCACGTAAGGCAAAGAAGAGTGAGATCTGTCTTCACTGTACAGATGTGAAAATGGACAAGGGTGTTGCCAAAGGCTTCAAGGTGTATCTGTGCTGGATCTGGCACAGAGTTACTTCTATCAGGCATATTCTTGCAGCACTCCTGCCTGAAAGTACATAAGTGAAAGTCAAAGTAATTTCGACATCAATACTTTTAACAAGAAATTGACAGCAATGGCCCCTGCCATGTTGGAGGTTATGTCGGGTTTTGATTACACAGTTCTGCCAAGCCTGAATATTTTTTTTTTTTACTAACTCTGTTCTCCTTGGGTTCTTGTGGGAAACCCTTCCTGAATGCTAGCTCTGCAGAGACATAAATATTTTTCTACTTCTTTTGACTACTAGAAATTCCATACTGTGCTTGCAGTCTCAGTCAGCTGGTAGGTTGGCTACTATGTTAGCTAATTAGATAGTTAATTAGGGTGTTGTTGTAGGAGTACAGCAGGGAGTATTTATTTCTGTAGAGGTGTTTCTAAGCTACACATACAATCATTAACTGTTTTATTTTAGTCCCAACTGCAGAGAAAAGAGCAGGGCAGCTGTTAACTTTTAGCTTTGTAACAATGCTTTATTTCACTGCCCTACTTATAAATAGCCAATATTTAAAAATATAGCAGAACCCATCTTCACCACAGAAACAAATGGAAAACACTGACAGTACAGACTACAAGAATGATGACATAGATAGTGTATCATGAAACTGGAGAAGAGCTCCCCAAACAGATTTTTAATTATGAATCTTTCCTTCTGTAATATGCTGTGGCTCAGTGAATGCCCCGGAACCAAAGCTCTGAGCTCGCTAAAGCTTATGCTGATTGAAATCTAGCATCACTCAAATACAAAGAAGTCCTTCTTGAGTAAACTATGCCCCACCAGATTTTTTACTGGCTTGACAAACTGGTCAAGTTAAACTGATGCTGTGTTCTGCATATAGACAAATCCTGTGGTTCCAGCCAGGGTTGCTAAGTCTCACATGTGATGAGCTGAAACAAAATGTAAATTCTGAGTCCGCAGAGAATGTTATGGGTTTTGAGCAAATGAGGCACGTTGCCACAATTGCCTTATTAGTGTGTGTCACTAAATTCCACCAGTGCCAACAAAAGCTGAGCAAACGTGAATTAAGTGTGGCTGAGCAGGGCAACTGGTGCTTTTGCTGCCTGCTAACTGGATGCAAGCACAGTCTCGCAGGCTCCTCACCTGCCTCCCTGCTCGATACAAACTGTGCAGCTTTTATCCCCAGGGCATGCTTTTAAGTGGTTTCCAAAGCTGTCTTCCTTGGTGACTCGGACTGTGGAGAGCAGGTTTAATCTTCCCTGGTGGGCTGAATGACTGCTTCAGCAAGGGTGCTGGGCAGAGCTGCCTGCTGAGGAGTGTTTCTGAAGAGGAGGCGCAGTGCTAAGCCATGCAGGTAAAGCTAGATGGGCTCACAGACCGCAACCTTGGAAACAGAGCAGACATACAGGGCTAAGATGCAATGGATATTGTAGCGATTCTTTTTTATCAAATCTTCCCTTTACTGAAGGAAGAAAAAACTGCTATAAAGAAAAGAGTACAATCCTTAATCTATATATATATATCTATATAGCTATATTCATAAGACATATGAAACATTAAAAGAAGAAGAAACAGCTTAGAGACTGCTGCCTACCACAGATCTGCAGTAATACAGTAAAAAAAGAAGAGACAGCTTAGAGACTGCTGTCTGCCACAGATCTGCAGTAATACGGTAACTTAATTTACATTGACAATACTTTTGGATTAGTTTGCAAATAAAACAACTGCAATGAAAGATTTGGTGTATCATATAAACTAGGAATATAGTATGAACTTGACATAGGACTGAAGAAGTAGGTGACAGTTCATAAATACAATATGCCCTGTCATAGAGGTCAGCTATTTTATGCATACTGAGTAATACTAACCAATCCTAAAACATGAGGAAACATCCAGTTTAGAAGATTTACCCCATAAGATGTCGTCACCTGTTAGGTCAGATCCTTTTGATAACGTTACAAGAACAGATCTATTTTTACCCAGCTCTGTTCAAATAACATTCAACTAGCTCTGCAAGTGCTTTGGTCCAAAGCCTGAATGAACAGGTGTAAGAACATTATCTGACCAAATATGAACTCATGTATTTTATATATTGTACATGCTCACACTTTTATTTATAAAATGATTTCACTGTCCCTGGCATTTTCTTGCACTGTTTCTGTTTTGACTGTTGAAATCTGAAATGAAAGAAAGCAGCACCCAGTATCTTCTAAATTTTCATGTTGAACTAGCAGAAGTAAAAATGAAGTGAAAGATGAGAGGTTTTTTCCTAGTTGCCGATTTAGTGAAGGTGCATAAAGTTTAGTTTAGTTTTCATATTACTTCAGGAGTAAACCAAAATAATTATTCACATGTTCTTGTTTTTTTCTATGTTGCATCTTAATTTTTTTATATATATTTTTTTAATTTAAAGTTTTTACCTACCAAAACTACAGAGAGAGATATAAATAAAACTTTTAAATTCTCTTTAAGGATACTGTTTGGGGGGTTATGTGCTTGTTTGATTTTCAACAAAGGTTTTGGAGGGAAATGCTTAAAACATTATGGCTCTGCAGTCTCTAAGGATCTTCGTGTATGGTCTTTATTTAATGAAAACCTGAGAATTTGACATACATGTCTATATGCATACTCTTCTTTTCCTGCATGACTCAGGGTTCCTAAAGCTACTAACAATTGAAGGTTCATGGTAAGGTACGAAGAAATTACATATAGATAAAATGCAAACCCAACAAACAAACAAATATATTGGAAATGTCAGGTCATGTAACTTTTAGACATACTAAAGCCAAATGTCTGTCTTTAAATGTGTACTTTTTAAGATGTTTTTTACAAGGATTTGATAGCAGAATGCCAGTATAACTGGCAAGCAGGCTCTGCTGCTTGTTTGCAGGTGGCTCATAGCTACCACATACATAAAGATGGAATTTTTGTCAAGCATTTTTAGCAAAGTTTCTGTGTTAAAAGCTGAAGCTGACCACCTTTTTTATTTAACCAGGGCCAATATTTTTCACTGAAGCAAAGTTAAAATTAGTAGATCTCATGGATACTTACTCAAGCCAATAATCTAAATGAAAGCGCTACTCCTGTACGTATGTACAATCCCCGGAGAGGCAAATAGCACTGTTATGTCGTTAAGGCTGAGCAGCATGTCCCAGTGTGACTCCTTGTACTCACTCCCTTAGAACTTTGAGAAGTTGTAACAGTTTTGGCTGCACTTTTCCATAGCTGATGTCTGCTTGAGGTGGAAAACTGACAAACAGCAGCCAAGTGATCAAGCCATTCCTGAAAGGAAGGTTAAGGGAAGATTATGTTGCTTTATTCTTTTAACAATATTCTTGAAACCTTGTCTCTGCGGTGTTGTGGTTTGGAGTTGGGGGAATGAGGACAGGAGTGGGAGGCAGCTGGATGACAAACAGGAGGGTGGTGCAAGAAGAGGGAGGGAGGAAGGAAGGAAGCTGGGGCTGGAGAGAAAAACAACAGCTGGGACTTAGCTGGGCAAAAAGGAGGACAGGTAGCCTTGGGGATGTAGAGGAGAGTTCACGTGTCGAGGTCAAGGATGGAGTCTGCTTGGGAGAAACACTGAAAGAGAGGCAGATTGGTCAGGCTTGTTGAAGACAAGGCAGGAGTGAGGTAACTGGTAACACATCTGAGCCAGAAACTGGGAGGATATGTCAGCCTGGGAGTTGTTGGGAAGCTAATATTCAAGCAGTGACCTTGGAGGGAAGGCAAAGGGAGAGAGCTGAGACTGGCTTAGCCAGGACAGTGGGGCTGATATAAGAGGCTTGCTGGAGAAAGAGGAGGGCACAGGTGGACGGGCAAAAGGCATGGGCCTCTAACTGGGAACTGCAGTTACAGAGACCCTTATGCATGGATAGGGACAGATAGAAAGAACGGGGCATTGTGAATAAAACCCAAAAAGAGTGGGTGGGAGTTTTACCTGTCACATTCTTCTTCTTCTGTGACAGAACCTGCTATTCCTGAATTGCCTTTCCCATCAGCCAATAATGGCAGTAAATGCTACCTGACAAAGTAAATGCCTTGCAACCTCGTCTTGCTGGGTCAGTGGCAGGAAGGCAGCTTCTCTGGCTCGGGGACAGAGACCTGCGCTTTGAGTCCAGAAGTTTTGGCTTGCATGGCAGGCACCTGTGATAGGCACGCAACAGTTGGTGTAGTGATTTGGTGTGGCATTTCTGTTCCTTGCAGGCTGTGATTCGACAAAAATCTAGGAAATCATACACAAAATGATTGATTTGAGATTTGAGACTGCAAGAGCAAATGCCTCAGAGTTAGTAAGCAGCTACAAGAGTCTGCTCTGAAATCAGTGATTAATTTCCTAATGCACTTTTTTCTCTTGTGCATACCTATTGAATTTATTCCATAATACTCCTGTGACATGATGGGACCTTTGTATCCTCTCTCTGTTATCCACGCTAATTTATGACTGACATGCCCAGAAGCTGATATTTCATAGTACTCAGTGTTTAGTACTGTAGATACTCAAAGTAGAGCATCCACATAAATCAACTGCAAGCTGACTCTTCAGCTCTGCTGCAAATTAGAACCCACAATCTCAAGCCACATATGGGAAGACGAGGAATATGCAGTTGCTAAAAAACAGTGAAAAGTGTGATTTAAATGGCTTGGCTGGCACTGCAGAAGAACTCCATGATAAAAAGACACGTTCTTTTGCTTTCATTGTGATACCTTCTGTTTTCTTCTAGTTCACCTTTAATCACTTGCCAATTTTTGAAACAAATGATACAGAGGGAAAAAGAGTGTCCAGAAAGAGTAGCCTGCATCACTACATTGTCTGGATTTTGTCCCAGAGGAAAGCTGTGTAGTAAACAGGGTAAGGCAAGGGCCCCAAAAAACTGGCATGTAATAATATCTTTTAAGACCTTAAGTCAGTGTTCATAGGTAATCCTGAATACAGCATCATGTCACAAACTCAGGTGCTTTTGAGGCTTGGAAAATACTTAGAAAAACAGGCTTAGCATCTTGGCTTCAGAGTTTTGTGATAAGCAGGCCATATCCTATAATGTGTGCTGTGATGCTACTGCTGCTGGAAGATTGGAGCAAAAAATAATGATGTGAGTCTCTGCTTTTATTTTGCAAGTGCATTTTAAAATGCAGATACACTCAGAAAAATGACTGCACCTAGCATCAGAGTTTTCTATATTTATAGCTGTTACTTTCATCTCAAATGTGTTCAATTTACCCAGCCTAATGACTACTGTAATCCAGCAAATTCAACCTGGTCCCTACAAAATTAAGCAATATTCTTATAGGACCATTCCAAGCTAGACTTTGAAAGGGTGGACAAGTGCTGGTAGAGTGTTAACCACATGTATGTGCTCCCATGTTCCTGTTGTGTCTGGATTGTCCATGTGCCGTTATCTGTGACTCTTTTGACCTGATGTGCAACATGTGGCTGGGTTGGTGCATGAATAGGAATGGTGGTTTGGCTCAGCACCTGAAGAAAGTGTGTTTTTCCTCAGCACATACATTCCCAGGTCTCACTCCAGTGGGCAATACACTCCTGCCTATGGCAAGATACCAGCTGTTGGCTTTGTCCTATAACTTAATGCAATGGGAGGATCAGCCACCTCTCCCAGCCTGTTCTTGTGGAGTTTGGGTCCAGCCTGACCACTGTCAGGAACTTTAAGTCCTGCAGTCAGAATTGTGGCAGTTGGCCTGTTAGTGTAGGTAAAAGTCTAGAAATAAGTTTTCTCCCCTCCAGCTGCTGATCTCTGCCACTGCACCAAAAGCAATATGTTGCTAATGTCAATTAAGTTAGAAAAGAACCTCTGAATACCCTGAAAGCAGACAAGCAGAATAATCAGGTATGCATGGCATTTTAGAGTCACTTCAGTGCCTATAATTATGATTTAGAAGAGAAACACCTGAGGGAAAGTCATTAAGAAATTACAGTTATGTAGATAAATGTCATACTTTATTTTTAAATGTAAAAGTGCAACACATACCAAAGATGTGCTAAATTGCTATATTAGAATGGCCAACACTGTGTCTGCTCAGGGCAGGAAGGTACAGAGAATTTTTTCAGTAGTTAATTTGCAAAAGTTTTGTATTATCAAATTTGAATGTGGAAGGGAATTATTTTTAAGAGGCAGATCAGAGATGGGGGACTGAGTAACAGAAGTAAAAGATCCCAAGAGAGGAGGAGGAAGTGGCTGTGGAGTATAAAAACCTTAGGAGAGTGAACAAGAGGAGAACGCAGGGATTTTACTCTTTTCTGATTTGTGGACATTCTGCCTTTTCTCCCCCGGAGATGTGGACCCATGGCTGGTGTTTCAGAGGCTATTAACAATAGCTTGTCTTTACAGCTACCTTCCTCAGACTCTCCTGCAATGGCCCATAAAGCTCCTGGGATCTGTAGCCCTCCTTGAAAACGACTGGTTTGCATAAAGAGGGTAAGTGGTTAAATGTTAACAGCAGCACCTTGCTTTGGGTGGCGGAGCCTAAGCCAGGTATCAAAACAACATTCTGTCCTGACGGAAAGAAAATGGCCTTCACTTTTTTCTCCCCTGCCTGCAGGTACTGCATTTCAGGCCAGTGTCTCGATACAACTTTGGGACACATGAAGCAAATAGGCTAAAACACATTCCCAAAGCATATTTTTCATCGTAGAGAATGAGAAAACTTAGAGCCAGAGTTGCTTTATTAAAGCAAATACAGAATTACCTCTGTTATCTTCCACTGAAGTCCCGGCACTGGGAGGGATTTGATCATTTGCCTAGAAGGTGTTTCCTCTGTAATTGTTTTCCATTGAACTTTTGGGTGGGAATTTACCCTACCGGTGTGTTTTTATGCCAGATGCCACATTAAATTTGTAGAAGACAAACACCTGTATCCTTAACGGGGCTGGCTACTGCTTCACCGCTCTTCCTGTCACTGATGTGTGATCCTTGCTTTGCTTGTGTCTTTCCATAGTTTAAGAAAGACCTCTCTCTTAAGAAAGACAATGAACAAAGACCACACTTTAGAAAAACAGATAAACAAATAAACAGGTACTCAGGGGAGGGCAGCGATATTTCTTTCTTTAGCTATTGTTTTAGTGTTTTCTTCTTTATTGACAATTTTACCGCATAAGCATCTTGTAGGAATGAGAACTTAGGATGTCCTGCAGGCATTTTGCCTGACTATGTGAAGAATGTTCACTATCAGTCAAATGGTTCAAAATAAAAGGAAAACTTGTACTGAACCTCATTAATGTATAATAAAATGGACTAGCTTGTTACCTTGGAGATACAGACCACTCTGCCCTGTAACAGAGAACATCTGCAAAACAAAGAAAGCGAAAGATGATGTGCTTGTCGGAGCAGCGGTGTATTTGCCAGAACCAGAGCTGCTCTGAGGCAGCGGCGCCTATGCTTTCAGCCTGGGGAGTCACATAGCTTCTGATAGCTATGTGATAAGGAAAGGTGTGGCCCTTCCCCGACAGATAAGTGGCTGTGTATATGTCATATTCTCAAAATCTGCCTGCCCTGTTGTCTGGCTGCCACGGGTCCAGGTATGTGTCAAATGAGTCATCTCACTGGAGGCTCTGTGTGTCCCCTGTTATGCAGCTAAGGCAGGTTTGCTCTGTCCTGTGACACCGCACGGTGTGTCATATGGCCAGAGGCTGCACATCTATCCTGGCAGATATGCATACACAGTCCCACCTTACGTCTTCCTTACGGTGGCGGGACCTGCCTTTAAGCTACAGGTGAGATGAAGGCAAGTGGTGGAAGGACTGTGAGGCTCTTAGCAGAAATGGTTGCTGCAGGCTGCCCTAGTAATCACCTAGCTTGTGGCTTGCTGCCGGTCCACATTTTAGGGATGCTCTGGGGGATGGGGTTAAGACTGGGCTGTGGCCTGGATGAACTGCTTGGCGTGCTGCATTCAGCTTATGAGCTCACCACCCCTGCACTAAAACCAGTGACTCACTAGCTAGAATTTCATCCATTAGTGTAATTAAAAAGTAAAAAGAAATGAAGCAAAGCTAATGAGCCCTCTTTAATGATCTCCGTGGATATCTCTAAATCAACATAGGAAAAATTTCATTTTAGAATAATTAGACTTTAATTCATTAAAGTTTCAGAAATGACTAGGTTTTGGAAGTGTAACAAGCTGGGTTTAACCAGATTCCAAATTCCAAAGCAGAGGTCATGACTTGTTATCGAACACATAAAGTCTCAACATTTTTTCTCATGTTAGGAGTGCAAACAGATGTTTTGAAGGAGTAATACTTTCAAGTTGTTTTGTAAGCAGGAAACTGGAAAGGGAATGCCTGTCTGTTTTTGCTTTGCGTCTTCAAAAGGAAGGAAGGCCAGCAAAGGGTACAACATTCAGATTTTCCTGAAATGAGGACTGACATGAGTAGGAAAACGAGGGTATATATGGTACTTTCCTAGTTTCCTCTTCTATACTTTTCCCCAGGCTTCTGCATGGATACGTAAGTAGCCTGCTTTTTACTGATTGAAATGTCAAATTTCACTTTGTTGTTACACAAAAAGGCTACAAGTATATCAAAACCTGAAAAGCATAAAGGGTTTGTGCTGATGTGTGGGTGCTGGACTCTCCTGATTTTACCTGAACCATGTTGGAAAATAATGTATCCGAAACTAGGAAAGACATTCTTTTTTAGTACAGTTCAGCATGAAAGCTCACCAGCAGACAGGTTCAACTGGGAAAGGGAGTATCACCCAGAGCCAGGCGTTGGCTAGGATAGTCTGACCTGTAGTCCTGGAAAGGCATCAGGCTGGTATCCCTTCCGCCAAACTGTGGGTGCATTCAGTAGCTGAGGATGGCTCAGTCTGGGACTGTGTCTACTGTGACAGTAACTATATTAAGGATAAAATGCTTAAATTCGTGGAACCGCCTGCTTAAATGTGATTAACTCTAGGAATGATTGGATGGGTTTGCATGAAATAAAAATAGCAAGAAACTTTGTAAACGAGTCAATTCCCTTTTTAATTTTATTACCAAGTGTACATCTCTGGACTTCCAATTCTGCTTGGGAGGGAAGGCTGAAAAGCCAGGTGTTTTTTAGGCTGTCCAATGTTACTGACATGGGGTACCTTGGGGTGGGGATCTGCTGGCATACTGCTTCCGAAAGGGTCTGCTGATTTTCTTGGCTGCATGGTGCTGCTCCCTCCCTTGTGTGGACTCCAGTACTTAGCTGCCTGTATGCTGATTCAACTCACTGAAGCAGCAGAAACAAAATCTGCTTTTCTGTTTTATTTTTTAGAATAGTTTTCTGCCTCTTTAGTAGGATACATTGGTTCACTGAAAGGCAGCACAAGATGAGAAGGAAGACCAGATGACTGAGAATGGTATGGGAAAGAGCTGGGCCCCCCTCCTCTGGTTGCTGTAAAATATTAAATGTATAGTCAGCTTGCCTTGTCTTGGGAACTGTCCTGTAAGTATGGTCTGTGTGAATTTAAATACCTTGTATGTTGATGTGAAGAGGGTGGTTCTTATTGATTCTCCTGAAAACTGCCATGTGCCTAACTGCACATGTGGCTTTTCCCTCAGTCCCTTGGGTCTGTGAGGACTTACCCAGCTATAGCAGAAATCCTTATAATACCACGTGTGTGGATGGAGAGGGGGTTGTGAGTTGAACAGAATTATTTTGACAGACCTGAGTGCAGAGCATGTGCAGCTAAGCAGGCAGGAAGGAATGGGAGCCTCAGTGGGGGGATAGAGAGGTGAGGGCAGGAACCTTTTCACCAGAGCATTGGCTTTGATCAGAGCCCAAACTTTTGTAGACAGACAAAGGTGATGTAATATTCCCAGGAGCTGGAAATTACTTCGCCTTAAGCACTCCTCTGAGTTTGACTCACAGAGAAAACGAATGAAATATATATTGAAAACTTTAGGGGGAGGATTTGGATTTTATCACCTATTCTATTTAAAAACCATAAATACAAAGCTTATTTCTGGCACTCCAGAAAATCAGTTGGCTTCCATAACGTCGCAGGAGTGGTGTAGGAGACTGCCTCTGGGTATCTGTTCAGTAGAAGTAAGCATTAGCATTAGAGATTAAAAATCACGGTATCCTTTCCTAAAAGGCCTATTTTAAGACCTTAATAGGTATTGCTATGCGATGGCTTCAAGGGACCACCACCTTGTGTAAAAAGCAAGGAATCCTTGTATCAGCCGAACCTGGGGATGGAGGGCTGGCCCAGCGGGCTAGGTGTCAGTGCTCTCCCCTTCCTGAGAAACAGGCACAAGCAATGCTGTGGAAGCAGAGCAGCCTGCGGCAGTGTGCTCTGGCAGGCGCTTTGTGGCTTGTAAGGATGCTGCTCCCTAACTCTGCAGGAGGATGGCCGTCAGTGGCTAATGCTGGGCATTAAGTGCAGAGAAACCTGATAGTTCCCCTGAACTTTCACACAAGACGGGATAATTCTGCCCATTTAAAGTGGTGTGTAGGTATGGCACATTGCTAAAAAGTTGAACTTTATCAATAATACCCCCCCAGCACAGATACTTCTTCAGCTTTTTCTGTGGAAGTGGGAAGTAGGGCTGATGGGTGCAATCCGGGCTGCAGCAATAACCCTCAACTGTGGAGTGTTTTAGAGGAAAGCAATGGAGCTGGGTGTAGCACTGACAGGTTAATTTCCACCCTCTGGAAAGAATCACTGACTTCCCCTCTGTCTTTGGGTCAGGAAGAAGTACCTAGAACAATGAGATTAGAAACAGATGGAACCACTGTTATGTTAGGAGTTGGAAATCCTGGGGTTTTTTTTAGAGTTTTAGGAAGAGGAAACAAATGTTTTCCAAGTTTGTTGCACATGTGAGGTTGTGGTGCTATGTACAGCTGATGCACATAAGTCTTTCCCAAATACTAGAGACATTAGCAACAGCTCTCCAGTAACTGAAAGAGGATACAGCTTTGGCAAGAATGACAAGCATTTGTAGGAGCAGATAGTTTGAAAACACAACAGCTTTGCCTTGCCAGGTGGCTAAGTTTGCTTGAATGCATTAACAGGAGATTAAAGCAGTATGATGCACTGCATAGTTTGTTCCATTTACCAGATGGGACTGGTTGGTACTGGCTGAGCAGACTGTGCTGTTATTGCACCTTTCCTCTGACCAAATTTTACCTTCATCATCCTATTTTTTCTTTATGTATAAATAGCAAGAACCACCTCTTACCCGTGCTCTGCAATACTATGATCTCGCAATGACCACAAAGCTACTGCACTACAGTGCAGGTGCTACCATCTGTCAATAAAATCAGAAGAGTGGAGCAGCAAGAACCTAACAGCAGGACAGGACATGGAGATGAGGCTTGGAAAAGCTGTCCAGGAGGAAGTGGAACAAGGGGAGTAGGTCTGACAGCTTGAAGGGGAAGAGAAGCAGGGCCACTTGACATCAGAGGCACTGCTAATTGCAGTGGAATTGCTAACAGTGGAAACAGCCTCTGGACTTTGGTACAGTCAGGAAGAAAAAGGTGTTGAGGAACACGCAAGCAGGCAAGGAAGATGCAGCCACTTCCCTGTCTGCACTTCACTTATCTCTTTTGGCCTGACTGTTGTGTACGCAGAAGTCTGCACAGCTTTGTTCCTTTATTGGAGGTGTCTAGGAGAGCAATGGAGAGGCAGTGCCACTATGCAAAATGCTCCGTGTCATTTTCAGAATAGGCAGGTCAATTTCTTTTGGGGACAAAACCTTTTTCTGCTATCGTGCATAACAACTGGGCCCTTGTTCATCCTCTGTCTTTGCATAGTTCTTTTAATGCGAGTAGCAAAGCATGTACGAAACACTGTTCCTGGGTTGGTGGGCTCAGAGAGAGATTGGCTGGAGAGATGAACTGAAACAGCAACGACTAGTGCACCAAAATAATCTCAGAAAAGTGAGGCAGCAAGAGTCAGTTAAGGTGATGGTGGAAGTATCCACCCACCACAGATAACTGGAGGAGAAAGACAGGAACAGCAGAAAAAACTGAGGAATGCTTGTCTGGGGCAGTGGCTGTCGAAGTGATTCCTGACATTCAAAATTCTTATGGGCCATATCTTCCACGGTATAATACTGGCTGAGTGTCAGCAGGGAATAAAGTATTAATATTACAACTTCTTTTCAACTTCTGGTAATCTCAGTATCTTGCCTGTATTGATAGGGTTTGCATGCATGACCTACTGGACTGCTTAACAGCCAAGTTCTTCCTTCATCTGCACTGGATTTTCACTAACAGAAGTATGGCGTGCCAGCCCGCCGTAGCATACTGCTGACCAGTGCCACTGAACTGGGCCTTCTGCAATAGTGATTGCATTGGGCTTGGTGCCTGTTGCTAGCCTTTTTTTATTTTTTTTTTAATTCTTTTTTATTTTTTTCTTATTTATTTCATTGGTTTTCAAATCAGTTGCAGAAAGTGCCTGCAGGTTTGTCATTGCACAGTCAGGGTACTCTGAATGCAGTGACCTGAGGCTCACTGATAGCGGTGAGGAATCAAACCCTTTGTTCATTTGTCATGGGAGAAAGGCACAGCAGAGGAATGTATGTGTGAGGGGAGAAGGATAACGAGGAGGGAGAGGAGAAAACAACAGTTTAAGCAGTGTGTGCTGCCTTCAAATCGTTGGAAACATCCTGCTCAGGTGGCATATGCATTTGACAAGGTCTGTGCTTGCAAATGCTGTAACTACCTGTGCGTATCAACTCAGTGTAATCTTTTGTGGGGTTAATAGCAGTAAATGATCAACTTAGATTTTCCAGATTGTGTGGAGGTTAAATTTCTTTATATCCCTTTGGGTGGAGGTAAAGCAAGTGCATAGCTTAGGCTGTGTGCTGTGACCTGTAACAGGATCTTGCTGGAATACACTAGCATGGGTGGCCTTCAGGAAGGCAGGCAGATGTTTATTGATATGAGGGGAGTGCAAGGGGGAGTAAAGGGAAGTTTAAAAATTAACAGAAAAAACCTCAGCTTTATCATTCCAAATAAGACCTTTCAGCTGTGACTATCAGTAAGAAAATGAAGAGCAGACCTGCATGAAGAGTGGGGACTCTGGAGCATCCTGAAATCTGAGCAAACAAGTTGGCGTGCCCTAAACTGCAATACACTTATACTACTAGTGTGCATAAGGTGGGTGTAGCACAACAGTTGTGCAACCCACTAATAATGGTGGGTGCTTGGAGGCATCACTTGGGTGGGCATGGTGGTGGCCCTGGGAGCAGTGTGTCTGGCAGTCACAGGTGAGGTGGCAGACAGATACAGATCATCAGATGTTCCTTATTAAGGGCTAACAGAAACCGAAGGATTGGAGACAGGAGGCTGCTAAGGGCAGATCAGCTTCAGGGAAGTTTTGCTAAATGGAGAGTAACATCAATGTTTAAGAAACTGGAGGAGTACAGGCCCTGGAGCAAGGTAGGGTAGGACAGGCTGTGTAGAGCCAGCAAACTCACTCGCTGACAGGGATCCCCTCAGTCTCCTCCCCACCTCACACACCTTTGCTGTTGCAGCCGGTATCTCCATTTCACCCAACACTAGCAGGTTTCTCCTTGTCTGTGGCCCTCCTCAGGCTGCCAGTTTGTGCATTGCTTGTGGGCTGCATTTGCCATGTGGGAGCTGCAGAGGGAAAAGCCCATGGGCTATGCATCTCCAAGACAGGGACTATGTGCTCCTTGTTTTCTGTGCACCCCCATCCTATATGCCAGTCTCCCTGCCACTTGGCCACCCTTTCCCCCCACTGCTGTCGATGTCCTGCATTCCCCCTCTCACAGCCAGTTGCTCTGTGAGCTCTTCCAGTCCCCTTGGCTTCTCCAGCAATGGTGCTGTGCATCTCCCCTGCTGTCTTCTCCCTAAGCATTCTCTCCTTTCTTTTCTCCTGACCTGCAGTAGAAGTTGTCTCTTGGAAGATGGGCAAGACCTGCAAAGCTGAGCTAGCAAGACAGAGTGAGATGGAGATGTCATTAAGGATAGGGGGTGTTAATGACTCCCTTGAAGAATCATGGAAGTTCATGGTAACATGAAAGTGGTTGAATAAAAGAAACTCAAATCAGCAGAAGTAGCCTCTGTTTTCTTGCTTTCTTTTCAAATTTTAAGCCAATAAGAATGAAATGTTCCACTAAAATGTGAGGATCGATCAGAAGTGATGTCCAAAAGTTGCAGCTTTATGTACAGACAGGCACAGGGTTGCTGTTGAGCAGAGTACTAGGTCATGCTTTCCTTGCTTAAAATGTTTTGGATTTTCTTTATATAGCTGGAAGATGCTCTTTACTTACACTCAGTTCTTAAAGTAAAGCTGGCTGCTTTCCATCTTGCTTAGAACTATTATTAACAAAAGCTTAGAAGCAGAGCAAATTTGATATGCCATTAGAAGTTGTGCAAATCCCTTTTTTTATGCGTAGGGAAGCTGAGGTACAGACAGGCTCAGTTGATCTTGTAGCAAAACTGAAATGAAACGAATTTCTGGTTTCAGGTTTTCTGCTTGCCTTTTAGCTCATACTGCTGTTTCGTAACGCTGATAGCACTGATGTTATGGTTTTGGCAGGTTAGAGCTGAGGTATATACATTTTCTTTGGTTACTTCAACCTGGTGTATTTAGCAAAGTTGTGTTGCTTGGACTACTCATGCCATGTAAGATCAGTATGGTTACTAATATTATAGGGAGTTTGTGTCCTTGTGCCCAGAATTTTACAGAGTGCTTTTTAGTCATTTGCAGACTACAGACTTTTTATCAATATATGGTAAACCTCTTAAATAAAAATGTCTTAAGCAGCTAAGAGCATCAGAAGGAATCAGAGTTCTTAGGGGAAAAGAGACATTATCCAAAATAATTATATCAGAAGCTAGAAGGAATAAGACTTAGCGAATCTGATTTAAAAGAATTTGTCACGTAAATCAAACTTACTGAACATGCATATACAGTCTGGATCCTTAGACAGAAAATGTATTTCAGTTAGCTGAAGTGCTGACAAAAATAATGATTGTGTTGATTATTGGATATATTATATGAACATATTATATGAATATATGAATTATATGAATTATATGAATATATTATATGAATATGAATATATTATTGAATGTGTTGTGCACATTCTTGTGCACTACGTGTCTGCAATTTCAAATACTTTTAATCAATATTTTTATTTTTGGAATGAAACTTTTATATAGTGTCTGTACTACTATTTGCAATCAAGTCCTGCAATTGTGTTAGAAATCTTGATAATATCTATGGATTTCAGATTATATTATCTGAGAGTTATTAAGTCTGTATGTAAGTGTCCTGTTCTTGATTTCAGTGAGGCTTCAGGATGGTAGTTAGGCACTTGTGTAAACAGTTTAAAACACTATTTAGACATCACAGTCAATATGGTGCTATATACACTTTTATGGAATCTCTGTTTGTTCCTTTATCAGGCATTCTGTGAGATGCATACACCCTGTGTGTCTAGTAAGAGACAGCATCTAAGGAAAAGACATTTCTCTCCCTTAATACAATGAGAAGAGCATCTGTTAAGTATTTAAGAAGCTGTCTTCTAGTTCACAGAAATTAGAGGTAAGAAAGAACAGTTAGTTATTTCTGACAAAAGAGATTTGTCCTGAAATGCATTTTCTAGTGCTTCAGGACAGAATTCAAGTGGTTGGTAATACTATGTCTTTAGCAGAAGCTTCTTGTAGATTAATTTATTCTGAAAATTCACAGTATTCTCATTAAGTAACTATGTAATTGTCATGTGCAATACATGGGATCTCAGAGCTGTCTCACTGGGACTAGATCGGTTTTCAGTTCTCCAAGTATACAGTGGTCCCACAGCTCAGACATCACGCTGCCATTGTAATGGCCTTCAGAAAACATGTTTTATGTCAATTCATGTTGCAATTTAGATTATACAAAAGGGTCATTTTACAGAGTAGGGGACCCAGATGTTGAAATATCATTGACTTTTAGAAAAAAGTTGTGAACATCATTTCCCTTTGTGCTTTTTTACAAACCTAAGCGTGGAGTTCATGTAGTTTTGCTTTCTTTCCCCATTGCTCATATGATCTCTTTCTGGTGTTAATCAGAGCTATTGTTCTCACATGGGCTGGTCCTGCAGGGTGGTGAGTTGTTGATCAAATGGTGCATGCCATCTACTTTAAAACATGTACAGTATTCCAGGGGTAACCAGGGTAAGTGCTCTAAAGCTGGTTTCCTGTTATCGTCTCTATGCCTGTCCAAATAAACAAAATTGAAAAAGAAAAATACTTGTTTTGATGGCTGGGTGTTGGAGATGTATGTACCAGTGCTTGTTTTTCTTTCACTGGGCATGATGAAACAGTATATTGTAGCCACCTTATTTTGCTTGGCTGTATTCCTTAGTTTCTCTTATGCGGATGCAAAATAATAAAAAAGGACTTGAGCCAGGTCATATTTGGAAACTTTTCATTTAAAACATGTCCCAGTGCATAGTTTTGCACCACACAGTAGAAAACATGAATTACAGCTTGTTGAGCTGTTTTGATATAGAGGTTCTATAGGAAATACTCTCACACTGAGTTTTCCTAGAGGTCTTGCATACCTTTTTGTCTTCCTTTTCTTTCAAGCATTGTCTTTACTCCAGTTGCTTTTCTTGAGCTGATTTTCATTCCAACATAGAAATAGTTTGATGAGCACATTTGAGGGACAGGCAAATAGCCACTGGAGGGACAGGGCCTTCCTAAGTCAGCTTCACTGCTGGATCTGATGTGTCGTAAGACTGGGATCAATGCTGCCTATATTTGTGTGGCTGTGCCAGGCTTTCTTATCCTTGTGGTATTTTAAGTGTCATTCTGTGTATTTCTTAAGTGCCATTGTCAACTGCTCCCAGCTTCCTGTCCCTGCCCACGCAGTGCTTCTTCCATCGTGCTGTCAGATCTGTTTGGGCACTTGCACACTGAACAGGACTGGGAATGGATCCATCTGAAAATAACCATTTGTTTTGCTGGGTTGTTTTACAGATGGATCACCTCTCTGGTCAAGGTCATCGCTTGGTTGCTCAAACAGCTTGGCTAGCAACACGGAGGGGGAGCTGAGATGGAGAAGTCATTTAAACCAGCTGAAATAGTGCTGCTGCCAGACATGAAACCCTTCTCTTATTGGTGTGATGTGAGCTGCTTGTTTTATACCACGTGCATCTGATGGACCTAAGACATATCTTGCTGTCCTTTTGCCTAGATTATTCAGTCTTGCATAATGTTGACTGAGGAAAAAAATCCTGGTTTATGTTTTCAAGAATCCCGTTGTTTCATCTGCTCCCCTGAAGAACCTTGGACTTTTTCAGAGTCTTCTTGAATGAAAGGTAAAATGATGTCCGAAAGAATCAAGCCAGCTTCCCATGCTTGCTGTTACCAGTGGAATCCAGCCACAAGTGATGAAGCAGCATTATTGGCAGGGGAGCTACTGGATGATATTGATGAATCTGCTTGGATGCAGTTTCTGAATTGTGCCAAGCGATAACATGCTGAATGGCCATATTCTTCGTTATTCCTTGGTTTCTTTTGTCCTGCTATTTATTTTTTTCACAGTAGGCAGAACTGAAGGGGCTTCGGTAATAACCTTTTGACACTAGAAGATATTTGAATCTGTAGGCTTGCATTCCTTCTGACCCATAATAATTATTGGAGCTGAAGAAGATGGTAGAGAAAGGGTATCTTCCAACATCAGAAATATGTTTTATCATTCAGGTCTGTGGTAAAGAGTTTAAAAATGTGATTACAATTAGAAACTACAGAAATCAGGTTATGCTAGGGGGAAAGAATAAAAGATGCATTTTAGTACCTTACAATAAATGGAATAGGAAAAGGGAAGATTGTCTCAAATTTGATTCCCTTCATTCCTTGTCAAATAAGGTACAAGTATTAGAATTAATTAACGTTTTCTCATTTTTGTGTTAAGTGAAAACTTCTGAAACCAATATACCCAGCTGCACAAATTTCATGTGAAGATTTTTGCCTTGTCATCCTGATCTCTGTTTAAATTTAGACTTCAGATATGACAAGTACAACAGTCATCCTTGACGTGCAGTTGCTTCTAGCAGTAAGAGACTATGCCAACACCAGAAAACCATTATTTTTCATATACTGTACTTGACATACAAAAACTCTTGGATTTTTCCTTTGATGTTTTTAGACACCTTTATGTTTGATTGACTAAGAAAAAATATCTATGCAGGTAACACTGCCCTCTGTCTATTGGCAGTCAATTAAATGAGGCATTCCTAAGAAATTTTTAAACAGATGGTCTTAAGTGACTTCACAAGGACATGTACTGAACACTAGATACCTTTGCAGTTGCATCCACTACATCTGTTTATACTGTTATTGCATGCATGTGAGTCTTGTATTCGTGGGAGAGTTTGGCATTTGCAGTATGAGGGTCCTGTGCTCTTAAATTCTTAATACAATGCATTGGCTTCTCAGAAATAAGCTGACAAACTGAAGAGGGAGAAAAGTGGTTCATGCACAAGCTGGCAGATGGAAGGTACTCTCAGGGTGTAAAATTACTTATAGTAATCTCCTAGTGAAAATTTCTCTTTGAATGCAGTTTTCCATCTTGTTTTGCAGTCAGCATACAACATCTGTGACTTAACAACATTCCCATGTTTGAATATGGAAATGTTGTGTGGGACAGTATTAATGACCTTATTAAAGCAATAGCTGTATCATCTCCATGTATCGTCTGCAGCCACAAGGTATTTTTCCTTCTAACCACCCTAAGAAAGGGCTATTTGCTATGTGCTTGTTCAGTTCAGCAGGCTATTTGATGAAAATAGAAGTATTGACACAAGTTTTGCTAGAATGAACAAAATACGAGGATTCCTTCAAATGCACACTTTTGTTTTATTAAAAAAAATTAGGAACCAGTCAAATAGTTAGGTAAATGAAATTCTTCTGCACAATCTAGCCTGCCCCAAAGCTGGTGGTGCTTTAAAGTACAGATCTCTCCTGCAATTCAATACTTTGAACTTTGAGGTTTCTGAGAAAAGAATGCTGGTTGTTTCCTACCAAACTGAAAGGAAGTTACAGCTTTAATGAGTGTGTCTGGATTACAGGATGTTACAAGAAAAGTCTAAGTAATTATAAATTCCCTTCTTCAGAGGCATCTTGGAAGATCTCTGAATAAAGATGTAGTTTGCAGCAGCTGCCAGAATTGTATTCCTCCTGTTCTGTGGGGGTTTTGTTTTTTTGGTTGGTTTTTTTTTTTTCATTTCAGTTTGTAGACATAGTAGATACTCAGTGTGTCTGATTGTCACATAGCTATGTGAGGAGTTCCGCATATATGCAACTTCAAACCCAAATGTGGATATTTATTAGTTGAACTCAATATATTTTGCAATACAGTTTAAGCCATGAAATAGCAGTGGCAATGCATTTTCCTCAGTAATATGAGATCAACGTCCTGTTTCTTTCTGGAGTGAGTAGGTTGATTTTTATTTTAGCTTAGTGGCACCAATAAACAATATGGTGAAAAACTGTCCATTGGAAACAGTCTTTTCATGGTGACAGGCTATTTCTGTTCCTTTCTCGGCACAAATACTCTGACTTTGCCACCTTAATTCCTTTTCTTTATTTTCTTTTTTAACATCCCTCCAGTCTTATGGTGATAGATTTACAGGTAGTTCTTCCTGACTTCACATTTTCATGGGTTAAAAGACATTTTGAACATTTTCATTTGCAGTACATTTACTGCGTTAGATCCTTGTTAGATCCTTGATTTGGTGCTACAGCAGTGCAGGATCACGGAGTTGCTTTTACAAAACCCAGGAAGGTCTGTTTCACAGGATAGTTTTGATTTCTGCAAAGCTTGTTTGGCAGTAAAATTAGAGGTCGCTTAAGGCTGTTGCTGTGCAGTGGTGCAGCACAGTGATACATCAGTTGCAACATTTCCTTAGACTAAGATTAATTTTTAGAACTACAGTTAACTTGAATGCAATAAAAATGATCAAAAGTCTCAAAAGCACAGTCAGTGATGAAAGGCTGAGAGGAGCTGCTTACCTTGCAGAAGAGAAGACTGAGGGGAAATATGATAACAGTCTTCAAATATGTGAAAGGTCACTGCAAAGAGAGAGAGGATGAACCTTTGTTTGTATCATACCCCTTGGCTTTTGAACCCAGTCCAAGAAGGTCACCAGATTTAAGGTTTATATTATTACTAGTGCTGCTATGAAATTATAAGTACTGTTGTCAGTCCCTGAGCCAGTGGAACAACGGGGTTTTTTTGCCAGCTAAACCTGAAATATCATCTGCAAGCAGTTGCCTTCTAAGAGGTCAGCGAAGGCAGGAACGTCAGCCTGCTGCTGGGCTCGGCCACTGAAGGCAGGTTCTGCTTTCACACTCAATCTTTTCCTTTCACCTTTCTCTTCTCTGACTGTGTTTTAGGAACCAGCTAGTGTCAGCTGCAGTTCAGGGTTTTTTTTCCATGGTTAGTTACCCACTAGAATTTGGGCTGTTCAGTCACAAAGGCTAGTTAACATTTAGTGAAAACTGAGAGAAGAAAATAGTGTAGGAAAGTACGGTGGCCATGGCCGTAAGGTATAGGTTCAGATGCCATTGACAGGTACCAGCTTGTGCTAGAACTCTTTTGATAACTTTCTGCCTGGAGAGATTGCAAAACTGCCCAAATTTTGCACAGCTGATCAGTAGTAATCTTTCTATTGCTAAAGTAAAGAATGATACAACAGAGGGGGACTAATAACCTCTGCTCTTGTGCACAAGTGAGGAAAATCTTCCAGTTGCGGAGCACCATCTAACATTGATTTTTCCTCGGGTTCAAAGAGGTAGAGGAATTTACCTCTACTTAAGCCTCCTGGCCCTCGTTCAGAGACCTAGCAGTTTTTATTCTGGTGAAAAACTCTGACACAGTAGGTAAACTGGAGAGTACTGTAGGACTTACACCCTGACTCCCTTTTTACTGTTCGTTCTCCTTGCTAGCCCTGAGGGGTCCTGGAGTTCAGCAGCCGAATAGCTGCAATAATGTGTTCAAAGTTAGCAGGGCTGGATTTTGTTGTTAGGTTTTGGCTTTTTTTTTAAACCCAATATTATTGAATTAATTGAAAATAATTGAAATTTTTTAAACCCAATATTTTGAAAAAGATATTTTGAATGTTCCAAGAGAGCCTGAGAAATTTTTGGTTTTTCCTTCCAGTATCCTTTCCCTGTATCCTCACTTTGAAATCTGCAGACACCATCAGGTTGCCCACGTATTTAACCCAGTGGGGCTTCTGACCAATTAGTCTTTCGGTAGATGTCCAGCAGTATGACAGAGTTGCAGATCAGCAGGGTTTAGGAGAGGGGAAGTCTGCTGTTACTAGAGGTATTTACAGAAAGAAGCAGTCATCCTTTCTTAAAATCCCCAATAATTTCCCTGCAGTGGAAGAGTAAGTTGCGATCCTACTGTAAGTCTTGTAGGCTATTTTTGGTGTTCAGACGTCTGCCATAGATTTACTTATGGCCTCACAGTGAGCTTAAGACCAAGACGCTGTTGAAAATAGTGGTCCTGCCCTGCAAATATATTGGTGAGTTTTCATGTGGATCATCCTGTTGTTCTGAGTTAGCGTCTGGCTGGATAAGCGCTACAGCCGATGTAAGGGCAGGAGCAGGCAGGAAGGGAAGGGCCAATGACACCCATGGAGGACACAGTGCATGGCTTGTCTGGCAGCTGAGTGTGAAACTTCAGGCTCAGGACCAGGCTTAAGTCAGGCAGCAGGATCTGCGCCAGCACTATGTACTTTGTCCAGTTCCTCCCTTGCGCTGGCAGTGCTGTTTGTCCCCTTTGTCCAACACGTTGTGAACTGTTTATTTCATAAATTCTTGGGAACTTGTCCCCCTTGTATTTTCGGATTCCAGTTACCTAGACTAGATGAGTGAATGGCTTTACCGCCACTCGTCTCTTTGCTTTTGGATTAAGTTGAGGGGATGTGGAAAAACGGACAGGCCACTTGAGGGTAATATAGAGATGTCAGAACATGCAGGGAGGCAATGAGGAAGGCTAAGGTCTTTTTGGAATTAAATCTGGTAAAAGATGTCAAGAACAACAAGAAGGGCTTTTTCAAGTACATCAGTAGGAAAAAGATGACTAGGAAAAATGTGGGCCTGCTGCTGAATGAGGTGGGTGCCCTGGTGACAAAGGACATAGACAAGGTAGAATTACCGAATGTCTTTTTTTCTTCAGTCTTTACTGCCAAGGCCACCTCTCAGGTTTCCCAGACCCTGCAGGCAAGAGAGGAAGTCTGGAGAAAGGAAGACTTTCCCTTGGTTGAGGAGGATCAGGTTAGAGATCGTTTAGGCAAGCTTGGCACCCACAAATCCATGGGCCTTGATGGGATGCACCCCTGAGTGCTAAGGAAGCTGGTAGGTGTTACTGCTGAACCACTCTCCATCATCTTTGGAAGGCCGTGGAGGACAGGAGAGGTGCCTGAGGACTGGAGGAAAGCCTGTGTCACTCCAGCATTCAAAAAGTGCAAGGAGGAGGACTTGGGAAACTACAGGCCAGTCAGCCTCTCCTCCGTCCCTGGGAAGGTGATGGAACAGCTCATCCTGGAGGTCATCTGTAAGCATGTGGAGGAAAAGAAGGTTACCAGGAGTAATCAACATGGATACACCAAGGGGAAATCGTGCCTGACCATCAAATAGCCTTCTATGATGAAATGACTGGCTGGGTAGATGAAGGGAGAGCAATGCATGTTGTCTACCTTGATGTCTG
>JAVJGJ010000057.1:44577269-44613896 GCA_035590215.1 Microhierax caerulescens | reverse complement strand
GAGGCTTTCTCATCCTTGATTTAAGGACTGTTCATATATTTTACACTAGTCTGCCCACAAGGCTCAACTCCTCCATCTGAAGAGTCCTGTGTGGACACAAGAATTGCCAAATCTCAGAAACAGGCTGAGGGTAGATGATAGGAGAGGCTGCAGGCAAACCACAGAGCAATTGTCAGCGTAGGTATGAATGCAGCTCACATCCCTGAAGTGGTTCATTTTAACTGCATCACGTTTCTCCTTTTTCTGGAAAGGGAAGAGTTGGCAAGCTATAGAAGAGAACTTACGATAATATTGACAAGGTGAATTAATGATTCATAAGCCATACTAATGAGGCTATTCCAGAATGAGGTTCAAGCAGGAACGTTTAAAAAGAGTTTAATACACAGGGCATGTTAAAGACCACACTCTCTTACACTTTAATCTCACTGACTATTTTTTAATGGCCTACAAAACCTGACAGATCTGAACCAGCAGATACACTTTATTGGGAAACACTGAAGATTGATTTCCTGACTTTATTGGCTCCCTTTTTGAGTACAGGTGCACACAACTAAAGGCAGATTGTCATGGTTTAACCTCAACCAGCAACTAAGAACCACGCAGCCACTCACTCACTCCCCTCCCCACTCCCCCCACAGTGCGATGGGGAGAATTGGGAAAAGGTAAAACCCATGGGTTGAGGTAAGAACAGTTTAATAATTGAAATAGAATTGTAAAAAAAATAAATAAATTAAAAAAAAATATTGTAGTGAAAAGGAGAGGGAGAGAGAGGAATAAAATCCAAGGGAAAAAAAACCCAAGTGATGTACAATACAACTGCTCACCACCCCCTGACCGATGCCCAGCCAGTCCCCGAGCAGTGATTGGTGGCTTCTGACCAATTCCCCCCAGTTTATATACTGTGTGGTGTTCTGTGGTATGGAATATCCCTTTGGCTGGATCAGGTCAGCTGTCTTGACTCTGCTTCCTCCTGGCTTCTTCTCACTGGCAGAGCACTGGAAGCTTGAAAAGCCCTTGATTTAGAGTAAGCGCTACTTAGCAACAACTAAAACATCAGTGGGTTATCAACATTATTCTCACAGTAAATCCCAAACAGAGCACTGCACGAGCTAGTAAGAAGAAAATTAACTCTATCCCAGCTGAAACCAGGACACAGATTTATTTCTTCACTACAGATGTGGGCAGAGAGAGGCTGGTAAAAATCTTCTCTTTACCTTGACCTTAGTCACATGACCTAAATTGGGGCTAAAATCTCACAGCAAAAGTTACCGTGTGCTGAGTACAGTGGTTACAGTTCATAGTGTATTTTTTATGATGACCATACAGCTGAATTAAAAGCCTTAGGCAATTATGTTAAACAATGATAAGCTATGTATGGCCCAGTATTTTGGTGACTTAAGAAAGGGCTATACATACAGTTTACTTACTTGATTTTCTTAGATCATAGTATGGTTGAGGAGCAATTTGGTCACTATGCTGGTTTCCCAGAAGAACAACTAGTTGCTTTATGACTTTTTGTTATTGTTACTTATTGAAACAAACTTACTTAGGTATTTTTATGGTCCCATTTTCCATTGTGTCCAAGTTGCTCTCCTCCTAAGTATCTGTTGATTTCTCCTCTCAATTTCCTTGACATTTCTCATGTCATCATAAGTATTTGTCATATAGAGGAGAGAACGTTCTATGTTTTACAATGGAAGAGTCTTAGTCAAGAGATAGTTGTCAAAATCATTATGAATTGAAAGATTCTTTGCCAGGCAAGAGGTAGACAGCATTCATACTACAAGAGCTAGTAGTTCAGCAAAGTGCCACATTCAAACCTATCAAGACAGCACAAGACAGCCTGATTTTTTCCTTAGACGTCGGGTAGACTGTTTTTCAAGAGGTTAGATCTCTTAGAGGTTAGGAGCTCTGGCTGTGGTCCACAGTATGAGGCATTTGGTGGCGGTGGCAGTGCCAGATCAAGAGGTTCCTGCTTCCTTCTCCTAGTACCTCCATGTACTCTCTCCTTTCCCTGCGTTGCAAGGAACTAGACCTTCAGTCAGCCAACACAGAAGTCATGAACCAGATCAAGGAACTAATCCATGTTAAAAAGTAACCTTTGTTTTGTTTTTAACTCAGACTGGCTCCTTTGTGGAGTTCACAACAGGGTGTCAGAAGTGGTGATGCAGGGGTGGTGTTTCACAGTGTAGCTGTGAAGGACCTTCTTGGCCAATGGGAGGTGAAGGTGGAACTCCAAGATGGGATGTTTCTGCCAGTATTTTGTTACCGTGGAACTATGGTCTCAGATTTTCCATCTTCCCTAGGAAAAGCAAAGCCTTTTTCTTGCCTCCTTACTGCCTCTTTGGCCTTACTTGAAAGGTACCTGAGACCTGCACAACTACTATTTAATTTTTTTTTTTTTTTTTTTTGGTAAGACCACTGTGAGAGCATTCTAGGTTCACTCCATGAGCAGGTTGGAGTATTTCATTCCACTATTGACCACTTAGGTCTTGAAAGCACACTGATTACTCCCTAATTCCTATCTTCAGTTGTTGCTGAAGCAGTCATTTTCATTGAATTGCTTAAGCATAGCATGGCCAAAGGTTGGGGAAGCTATAAACCACGGGTAGCTAAAAATTTTCCAACTTAAAGACATGTTTGAGGAGTGATAAACCTATCATCAATAGCTTTGCAAGTGGAATGACAGACTCTGTTAATCATTGTGAACAGCCTACTCTGAAGAGTTCAGATATTGTCACCAGGGAGTGGTCCAGTCTACCCCTCATCAAGATGATGAAACTGCCCTACTTAAGAGGGCTGAGGCCAAACCTTGAAGGTACAACCAGTTAGCCTGCATTGCTGAGGTGTGGGCCCTTTCCTGCACCCTTGGGAGGAGAGCAAACCAAAGGTGGTGCTGGCTTGAAACGCAGAAGTTGCCCCGCCAAAAGGCAGTTTCCACAGACCCAGTCATAATCCCATGATCCAGGGGAGAATCCCCCACTTCTATGACTGTGAATTCCTCCAGGCCTTAATACCATGGCTGGTCCTGCCCAGCATACCCCCTCCTGGATCACACAGCGGTACAAACCGGAGCCAGATGGTGGAAAGGCACATGATCACATTTCTGTTGGATGCATTGTGGGCTGGATATTGGCTATGTGTGTTTATTCAGGCTTTACAGTGGCCATGCAAAGATAGGCAGTGCTTGATCTGGCATAAAATGTGCCAGTGCAAAATGAATCCATCAAAAATGCTTTATTGCATTTGAAGCAGCAGAGCAAATTTGTACTGGATGAGTGCCTAATGTCCCATGGCCATGGCACTTGTGGGTCCATGTCCTGTTGCCTTAGAGAAGAGTTGACCATACTGCTGGGGATTTGCAGACTAGAAATAGTGGGACTGGGGTGCATTTAGGGCAAGGAGTACTGAGGACATTCCTCTGACAGGTGGAGAGGAGCTATTTTTGGAACTGATAATCAAGAAGCTTCATGAAAACTGCTGTCAGGAAAGATAGAGAGCAAGGGATCTGTGGATTCAAAAAGGCAGCTGTGGGAAGCCCTTATATTCATGAATGAAAGCAGAAGGTGGGTCTGTCTTGTATTACAGAATGAAGAGACCTCTTCCCTGTTGTGGGACAGGTATGTCCCAGGGTAATTCCTCTAAGGGATACTGCTTAAAACACCCTACTTCATTGATTTTATCAGGTCAGGAGTGGTGTAGCCCATTACTGTTATCTGAGTAAATAGGTGTGTGCATCTGTTTGTACAAACACAGACAAGACCATGTCATTGTCTGAGAAACTTTATATCTAAGTCTAGACTGGCATGATCTATACTTTGAAGGGTCAAACTGGAAGCACTGCTAACAAAAGGAGTTTAATTACTATCCTTGGAGCCTGGTTCTCACCCAGCACTGCCTCGTATCAACAGCTATCTGCTGTCTACCATTCCCTGCTCTCTAAAAATAGACAGAGACATAAGCCATATAAACTGAAGGCATAAAAAGGCAGGATTATTTTTTTTTAGGAGAAAAAGGCTTAGCTTAAAATGCAGACATGGGAGTGGAGAGTTCAGCCTGTTACCTTTAGAGGAGAACATCATTAAACATTTACTCAGGGCCTAGAGATTCCCAGATATGTTTATCTAGGAAAAGAAGATAAATTAAAAAAAAAAAAAGTCAGGAATAACTGTTTGTAAGTAGACTAAGTATCTCACAAAATGACTCAACTTGCCTGGAAAATGTTGTAATCTCCACTTCAGGCTGGCCTGCCCCTCCCTCCTCCCAGGTGAATGCTCTTGGGAGCAGTGATTTGTCCAGCTCCTTTGCTGGGTAAGCAAGGAGGAGTTTGACTGAGAAAATATTATTTCTAATGCTCTGTTTGTAACCTTGAGATGATCTCCATGGCAACAGAAGTAGCTGAATAGAGTTGGTCATGACATTTTGACAGAAGAAGTTTTCCACTAGAAAACGCTGTTTTAATGCAAAAGTGTCGTGGAGAAGGATTTGGTGTTGACAATAATTTGGTCTGAAAAATATTTGGGAAAGTCTGTGAAGTATCTTGGAAGGAAGAGGGTTTTTCTTTTTTAAGCCTGCTGCCTTCCCTCATGGGGCCTTTCATGTCAGGAAGCAAGACCACCATCTCTTCCTGTTCTATTTTGGGACTAGTGGCTGAATTCCTAGTTCACCTCTTCTTTCTGACTCTATTGTTGACAATAAACAGGAGATGAGAGATGAGAGAAACTGTAGATCTTCAAATATCTGAAGTATTAAGGTTTTTAAAGTTCCATTTTAGGGAAGAGAAATTCTGAAATAAAAGCAAAATAATACAGTGGAAGAATGTACTATAATTACTTGCCCATTCTGTTTTGAATAGTTCATTTTATGCAATATGGCCTATGTGGTATAGGTCTCAAACTAAAACTCTGTCTTCTTTGCTCTTTGTGAATTATCTTCGTCCCTTCTCTCTACTTCTAGACCTGAACTGCTGGATGTAGTGATGGCCAGAGACATATGTTGTTGTATATCATATCCTGTCACTATCATTATTAGTTTCATTGAAAAAAGGTCTTGTGACCTGCAAGCGCCAGCCTAGCGATTTATCTCTTTACCCAGCAATGACTCCTTATGAAACCAGTGCAGAAAAAGGTATGGGTACTAAATGTTCCTGTAGAGGCTGTTTTCACAGTTGTTCTGCTTCCTGACTCCTTCCTCGCCCAGTCTGTATTAAGAATACAAATAAAAATGAAACTATTAATTCTTTGCAGTCAGAAAAGACAGGGCAATAGACACCTGTCTTACTGTCTGCAGCAAGACTGTTATTTTTAAGAGCTTCCCATGGGATTTTTAGAAATAGATTTGGCATTTGAGATGATTAGCCAAATTTGCTGATCAGTTCAGTCACTTAGTTGCCTGCTGCCACTAGCTGTCATTGCAGTACCTTTGCTGCCGAGGTTATGGTCGCCTTCTCCTATGCCTTCCCCTCCTTCCCCCACACTTGCAAGATCTCTTTGAGGACGGTCTTTTCTAGGGTTTTGCAGTTGCACATGCGACTATAGCTGCAGCATGCAGGGCCAGGTGCCGCCTGCACTTCTGGGCTAGTGCTGGTTGAGTTTGCTCTGGGCTCGCAAGCCCGATGAGGTGCTACAGGGGCAGACTGCTGATGGAAGCACAGCAGGTCTTCCCTCACAGCAGTGGGCTGTTTTACAAACATGTACTGATTCAGGCAGCTGTAGCATGTGTCCCCAGGCTGGAAGCTGCTAGCAGAACTACTGGCTACATCCAAGTGGTGCACACAACAAAAGGCAGCCTGCTGTCTTTATCCCGGAGAGGACAGCAAGCAGACATTTTGGCAGCTGTCAGACACCCAGATGCCTCCTCCTGCACTTGCCCGTTGGCCAGGACAGAGTCAGGAACTGCTGCTGCAGAGGAAGATCACAACTGCTTTTCCAGGAGCCAGCCACCACCAGCAAGCAGCGCACATTTGCATGGTGTGGACTTGTCTTATGAAAATTGCCGAGCAGGAATGTGCCAAGTCACTGGAGGTGATCATACCATGTAAAAACCGCTGGGAATGGTAACAGGATTTGTCAAATGAGGTATCTGGAGAAAGCGTTACGTTTCTAACTGGAATAGCTGACATGAACAAAAGGATGGAGGTGAGCAGAGAGAAATAGCTCAAGGTCATACAGCACGTTAGTAGCAGAGCTGGGGTGAGCATCTGGCATTCTAATTATCAGGCCATATTCCTATCACCTAATCTGTAGGCTCATGCTTTAGGTTCAGTGGGCTTACGTCCGCTTTGGATACATTTTTCCTGGAAAACATTGTCTCTGCTTACCTCAAATTACATCACACCACAGGGTTTGCACTTGCTGTGGCCGCTCAGCATCTTGTCTCTGGTGTTAAAACTGGCAAAGGGGCAGGTGATATCTCTTTTGTCAAGGCTGACTGATGGAAAAAGGCACAAAGCCAACACTGAATGCCAACTCTGATAGGAGGCTGACGTAAAAGGGGCTGAGGAACCATATAGGACTGCTGCCCTAGTTATATAACCTGGAATATTTTTTGTAAATGCTCAAGCTGACGTGCATTGTGTTTTGGCATGTGTTTGTCGCTGTCCTTGTTTTATAGCCTTGCTGAAGACTCATTGTCAGATGGCACTCAAGACAGTGCTTTTTATAGGTGCCAGTGTCCAATTCAGATACAATTTGTAAAAGCAAAAGGTGTCTGGGGGAGGAGGGTTCTGACACACTGCCAAAGCATTTTGTAAAAGGTGCTTTAATGGTACTTCATACTCTTCAAAAGGGGAGGTGTGTGGGAGATGAATGAGGAACATTGACTCTCATGGATGTTGAGTCACCAGATGATTCTGGTAGAAGGTGAACAGCATTTACAAAATGGAAGAGCAAGAAAACAGGAATTTAAAGGGCATATCCCCTGTGTCCAGGAGAGGCAGGATTTGGGCAGTGCCTATCTAACCTGATATTTTGGAGAATGATTTCTTGTCACAGCTTGACCCAGTTCTTACCTGGAGGCTAAGTGTGTTATAAGTGAACCCAAATGTAGGCTATCTAATGCTTCATAGCACCTTTCTCCTTTGTGGGACTGGACCTTGGGGCTGACAATCACCTCAGTGCAGTCTGTGCCCTAACCAGTGGGATGCTTTCCCATGGGGCTAAACATGGTGGGCAGAGCCACGTGCTGGTAACAGGCTCCATCAGCAGCACCAGACTGGAGGAGACTCTGGGGGAAGCAGCTCCCAGACTGGGAGACCCAGGTCCAGGATCCACCCACAGTATCCATCTGGGAACAAAAGGAGAGGGGGCAGAGACGGGGCTGGAGACAGAGCTGCAATGTGAATCTGAAGTCCATGCAGGAAGCAAGGCTGGAAACTGGCACTCCTATGGCATCACTAGCGTGGGGACTGATGGCTCTGGACTGGGCTGAAATGGAGTCCTGGGCCATGGACAGCGTGGCAGGAGAGGCCCCAGGTGATGCTCATCAACACCAGTAAGGCCTCTTGGTGTACTTAGGACCCTGACACTTGCAGAAAGAGGTGTGTGTTTGCTACAGGATGACTCACGTGCAGTGGCTGTCCAGTTTTACCAAAAGGAGGAAACAGAGGCAGTTTCAGCTGCAGGAAATGCAAAGAGTACTTTGTCTCTACTTAGGACTTTGCAGTTAGGTAGATAAAAGTAAGCAGTGCATTCCTTATTCCTCTGTCATTAAAGCCTTTATTCAGTACAAGTATCAGGATCTCAGTGTAGCTGCTGTTTCTAGCTCTGGGGCCAAAGGATTTGCAGGCTCTGACTCCTTCCCACATTTTTGTGAGGAGGTGACAGTCCAGCCATCTCTGATTCCCAGTCTTCTGGCTGGCATGTGTTCTGGGTAGCGGGGATTCAGGCTTCCAGTTGAGGTGTCTGAGACAAGATGGCAGGCAGGCTGAAAAACAAGCATAGTTGAGGGATTTATTAACCACAGGCACTTTGCTCTTTACATGTACTAGGGAGCTATACATATCCCTGAAACAACACAGGTCCATAAAGTACCTTTTGTGGAAGTCTGTGGCAGAGACAAATATAGAATCTGTTTATTCTTGGAAGTGTTCAGCTGTGGAATGATCCTTTCTCTTCTGGAAGACATAAATCTACTTTACCACACACTTTACAATTTCTGCAGCAAAAGAAGCAAAGCTCAGGAGCCAACAGTCTTCCCTGGAAGACATCTCTGAGTAGGATCTTGTGTGCACTGAAAGAGGTACAAGGTCTTCGCAAACAAATGGTATGTATTCCTGCAGTGAAAGGTTATATTGCAGAGCAAATATATTGTAGTGCAGGGGAGATGAAGACAAGGTAATGCTGCAAGCAGCTGCACCATTTTGTAATTGTTTTCTGCAGCCTCAGATTTTTTTTTGTCCGTGGCAGGTTTCTTGTGTGCCACTTCACAGGGCTCAACAGACACACAGAAAATACTTCACAGTATGAGCCCTACTTTATTAGATTTTTAATCACCAAGAAGTGACTTCACCAACATGGCAATGATATTGATGCCCCATGTAAGCCATTTAAAAACTTTAAATTAATTGGATGTATTCCTATCATATCTGTGTGTACACACTAGAGTGGACGGGGTTAGTTTGCCCATGTCATGTTTGTTACAGCAGGAGAATGGTGAGATGCTTTCTTTGAAGGGGACAAGATCCTAGTGGGCTTCGATCCTTCTGCCTTGTGTAGACAGCTTTTTCCTGTTCGCCCTAACCTTTTTTCCTCAGTTCCAAAACTCAATCCTTGAGATTCCTGTATCAGGCTACCCTCCTCCCCATCTCCTTTCCTCCCGTCTATGTGAGAAAAAGGTCTTCTCTTACACCAGGTTATTCCCTGCTAAGCTTCAAACTTCTATCCCCAAATACGGGGATATAAAGGTTTCCAAAGAAAAAGTTTATCTGTATTTTTTAACACAAACAGATGTGAGAAAACCTGGCTTTTCTTTGGATTCCTTCTTATACGTTATTGCACCGTTGGGACTGATACTTTCTTAAAGCAGGTGTCCAGCTGGAAAATTTAAGCCACAAGGATGGAGATCTGGCAACGTATTCAGAACTAAAAAAACCACCATGGAATGGGAATTGTCATGACAATGCTAATTATAGGTGTGGCAGGCAGCTGTAACAACCAACAGGGCAATTTCTGCTGTCTCTCTCTGTTATGCAATTTAATGCTCTTACACTCTGTTGCCTAATTTTAGAGCAAATGCATACTAGCAATTCACAACCAGGTAGTGCTTGTAACCTTCTGGAACGGAGATTATCTTAAAATGGGGAGCAGAGGAAACACTTTTCCATGCGGTTGTGACGTTGTCTGTTCCTGACCTTTCTAATGACTGGAATTTAGGGAAAGCAATCATTAGAGGGAGGAGAGGAAGGAAACCCAGGGGGGGAAGGTGGAGCAGGACAGAGTGCCAGAGTGTCAGAGCCAGCAGAATCAGTAGGAACACAGGCAAAAGTAGGACCAAAGATTTACAGTGAGCGAGAAGCAGAGTCAGCGTGTGGATAAACCAGTATCAGGGAGTGTAAGCAGCACTAGAAAGGGAGGAGAATGCTAAAGATTACTTTGAAGAAGCAAAAATTACAAGAATGGGTAAGAGAATAAATAAGAACTATGATTTGAGCCCAATAAAAACCACCAACAAACATGCATGGTGGTCCAGTCCTTTTCAGAGAAGGTGCTAGCCCTGAAATTATGACAAAGCAGGCCAGCTCATTCAGATTTCATGATTTTGAATTCTAGTAAATGTTTTCTCTGAATAAAAGGCAGGTGGAGGAAATCAATCCACAAAGTCTTGGACTGAAATCTATGTTCTTCATATAAAAAAAGGAAATTAATTTGCATTTTTGTAGCTTTTTTTCAGTCCGTTAGTATGTGAATCCTGCCCAGTGCTTTTACTCAGCTCATCTTACCTGCCTCTACTTTCTGCATATAAAATCTGTGAGGAGGTTCTGCAAGGCTTTTGGTGAGAAGTCTTCAGACCTCAAAGATAGTTTCTGTAGCATCTCATAAATACCTAACTATGCAAGTCTTAGGATGTGGCAACAGCTAGTAATTTAATGTGACTTCACTGCTTTTAGTAGAATCCTGTAATCAGAGCAGTATTATCAGGTTGACCAACATGAACAATAAAGACAAGCAGAGTTTTGTGTCAACTGACATTCACTTTAATGTCAACCCACTTCCCGATACTGTAAAAATAGGTTGCATTATGTCTGAATGGAGTAAATCAATACCATGACAAAAATGTGTGTGGATGCAGTCACTCTCAAAACACTATTACAGTTCAGCACAGCGGTACAGTCTTTAAAGCAACAGCATAATTTGGAGTGGTTTGAGGAGAGGAGAGCAGAGGAGAGAGGAAGGGGAAAGGGCGGGGAGGGAAGGGAAAAGGAAAAGGAAGGGATGTAGTATAATGACAGTTACATTCCCTTCAGAAGCTACATTGAATTTTGTAGATAATGTTTTGCATGGCAGAAAACCACTAAATCTCACTTGAATATAAAACCCATAAGAGTTCCTTTTAAAATGTTCATATTCGCAGCAGAACCAGAAAAGAGGTTAGGCAGGACTGTATGAGAACCCACCTGGGGAGACAGGCTCTGGTGGCCTTTGACAGTCTTTAGCTCCCTCTCAAAAATGATGGGGTTATGCTTGTAAGTACAGAAAACACACAGTTTAGAACAGAAGTTTGTTTCTCTCACTTCATTAGAAAAGGATATATTTAATGATAGTGCATAACTATGCATTATAACACCGTTTTTTGAAATATGTCATAAAGGAATGTCTTTCAAATCTGAAAAAGTTCTGAACAATGGAAATCTTGGAGAGGAACAATATGGGATCGTCTTGGCAAAAGCCTGATGCTGGTCAGGGTGTAATTCTCTTGCTGTGAAGTTAAACCATGTTTAATGCCCAGCTTGCTCACAGTATTGTTTTTCAGTCCCAGGAAAATAATTTAAATCAGCTTCTATGATTCTGGAAAAAAATCTGATGTTTAGATTGGCTGAGCAAATGGAGACATTTTTGAACCGGCTTCAATAACTTGCTGTAAGATAACAGCTTTCAACAGATAAAGCTGAGTAATTTAGTCAGTCATGACTGAAATCAGAACTATATAGCTGAAACCTGTTGTTTTAATATTCTCCCATATTTGAAACTATCATAAGACAGTAAATGGTTTTGGGTCTTCCAGAAAAAATAATGGCTGAATACCTGTAAAATCCATTATGTAATAATAGAAGTGCTGCTAGCATTACATTAGCAAATTTGGAGAGCTGGCTTTGCCAGTCCTTTCTGGATTTTCTTGGGAACTTTTCATCTCAGGCATCTCAGGCATCTCCAGCTGTAAACTTTACTGATGATTTTGCTCCCACAGTATGTTGTAGCTTTCATCTCAGAGGATTCAGAGAAATTAATTAAGTGCCATTTTGAAGAGATGGGCCTTCTGTTCCTAAAATGTTTGATTTTTGCAGAGTTTTGGACAGATTGTCTACTATGTTTAGGGAGTTCTGACCTTTTTTCGCGCTTCAGACTCTTACATAAGGAGCCTGCATTGCTTCCCTCACAGCTGAAGATGCATCATGTATCATTTCTCTGAAAGCAAAGCCAATGCCTTTTCTGTGGAGTGTGCTCCTGATCTAACAAAGAACAAAGGTGCTCGGTGGCACACTTGCCACTTCTTCTTTAATTTCTTGAAATAAGGAAAGTGTCTTTGGTGGTGATTTTATGAAATAGTTGGAATGGCATTTCCTAAATGCATATGAAAATTTCATTTAAGAACATGCAGTTCTGAATAAAACGTTGCTATAATAAATCTAGATGATTTCCAAAATCAATGGGCCTGTGTTCCTCATGGTTCCCATTGGTACAGTCTTATTGCTGCTCCAGACATTAAAGCTGTTGTCTCATTGCTTCTGATAGTTGCTTATCCATACGCTGCAGGTGTAGAAGTTGTGATTTCTGTTATCCCATTTCAGGTAACTGGATTTGTGAATTTATTTTGGTCTCTTTTTTTTCTAGTAATCATGAAACTTTAGAATTATTTAATTGCTTGTAAATCAAATAAAAACTCACTGTGTTTTAGATACTTAAAAATTCATAATCCAGATCTAAACTGGCCTTCCTGGGCTTTTTTGCAGTCAAAAGAGAGAGAGTTTGACCTCCAGGGAGCAATAAATCTGGTGGTAGTCACAAGCTAGGGCAAGATAACTTGTCTTGAGGAGGTACTCAGTATATTCACTGACTATACATAGAGTCAGGAATGACCACCCTACACTTTGACATCTGAGTTTCAAAGTCCTGGATTTGAAAAGATGAATTCTAACCTTCCTGTCACAGATATGTTTTGAGTTTTTTTCTTGTATTTGATATTTTTCAGTAAGAAAAATATAGATTGCTTGAAGTTCCAAGTTTTGGTTGAATTCAACACATATATGGCAACTGTGTATCTGTATAACAGAAGTACTCCATCATTCTCTTTGGACTAATCAAAACATAAAAAACCATTCAACTAGGATGAAAAGAAAGAGAGATCATATTCCACAGTTATGTGCTAAAAAAATATTAAGTTATGATGGATAAAGTATCTCAGAAATGTGAATAAAATGAGGTATTTGGTTTCTGGAGCAGGCAATGGAACAGAGAGTACGATATGACAAACAACAGACATTGATCTATTTGCTGCTGGGAATGTAGGTTTTTTTCTCTTTATTCAGCTGTTTGTTAATTGGTTTTAAGACTTTAAAAATGCAACTTTTGATTGTGTTTTGAGCTTTGAATGGCATAGGATTAGAGAGCTGTAGGTCTCTGAGGCAAACAGCTAGCTCACATGCTGGTCATTGCAGCCTTTGTGGAGTGGTCTGGAGTTGGCAGTGAAGAGAGAACAGCCCATATCAGACTTTTTATTGCACTGGAAACAATCTTCTTTTTTGTTTAATAACCATAGACCATCAGTTCCTCTTTCCTCCAGGTCCCTGACAAGTGAAATAAAAATCAAGGGGCAGCTGGAGGCCCACTGGCCTTGAGAAAGCTGGAAGTGCAAAGGGGCTGTTCATTCTCTGGTCAGTTTGTGCCTATGTGGAGATCGCTCACTGAACTGGGATAATGGAAAAAGAGAAACACTAGCGGGGAATCTGCCCAAAAGGAGAGGTGGGATCTGGATCTGCCCCAGATGGCAGGGTTCAGAGATGGTCATGCTAGGGCAGGAATGGGAATGAGAAGCCTCTGTGAGAGGAGGAGGAATAAAGGACTCCTGGTGGAAAAAAACCAGTAGGAGAGTAATGAAAGGACTTCACACAAGATACCTCTTAAAAAAATACAAAGTCCCTTCACAGTCAGAGAAGAAAGGAGCCAGACCTTCACGCAGAGGAATTCCTCAACTTAGAGGTAGTGAACATTACTTGATCGTTCTTCATGGGGAAAGAGAAGGACTTGAAACTGCTGAGAGCACTACGGCAGTGTATGCTGAAAAAGTGGGTATGCATAGACTGTGGCCAGAGGTGTGACGACGATTCAGGTGGCAGTACCTGGGGAAGCTGCACTCCAGCTACCCTGTGCACAGTCACAGCAATGCAGCCATGGCAGGGTCTTCGCTGTAGGCTGGGAGGGCCAGCCTGCTCCATGAACATGGGCTGGCTGCAGTGATACCTGAGGGAGCCTCTGCCTTGAGACTCTCACCATTGTAGGTGGGTCAACCCTGACCACGTCCTCTTACTGCAGTGGAGAGATAAGTAAATTCCTAGGGGACCAGCCCAGATATAACAACCAGCCCACCTATAATAGGTAAACAGTGGGGTCTAGCTATTAGCTTATTAGTTTTTAACTACATCACCCTTTCCTCTGAGCTAGTAAGGACAGCTGTCTACACCCCTTGTCTTTACAGACTTCGATAAGAAGGTAAAAGGCACTGTGATAAGGTAAAGTGCTTGTAGAAAAGACTGAAGGATCCCAACAAAAAATATAGTAATGTGGAGAAAGTGAGGAGAAGGAGCTAGATCTAGGGAGTTGTCCCAGTGAAGGATTGTGGGGTGGTTTTTATTTTCGTTCATTTTTTGTTACATGCAGGAGAAATTTCAATATGTGCAAGCTACATCTGTTGACTGAGTTGCTGTAGGTCATGTAAATTCTTTCTTTCAAATAATAAATTATTCAAGATCAGGATTTGGAAAATCACGGGTATGGTATTTGCCTCTTTCTGCAGTGGCAGAGGCTGGCTACAGGCACTTTAAAATACCACAGAAATTTTTTGCTCTGCACATTTTTTTCAGAGCAGTGTACTTTTAACTGGCCCAAATCCCAGTGGGATGCAGTTGTACTTAAACAGGAATGCTTATACCACCGTGCCTTTTTTTGGTCTGAGAAGAAAAATAAACTTTCCCTGTATAAAGTTCATTGACGTGGGGTCCATCTTCCCAAATTTAGGCACATATAAATTTTCAAGTGTCCTGGGCTTCCTTTTAGTCAGTGGGAGAAATAGTGCCTTCAGTACATTTATGTTGAATATCTAAGAAATCAGAGAAATCACCCTGGAGGTGTCAATCCCTCTCCATTGACTGTACAGGGTGCTTAACACAAATGAGATTTAGACATGCAACTTTCAAATGTCTGCATCAGAATGACATCAATCTGACCATATGTGTCTGCACTGGAACTTGAATCATTGCAGCCACACTGATGAAAATCATGAATTCAATGAGCAGAGTTGTATGGATATGACTTTTCTCTCCCTAATATAAACCAAAGCTTACACGTAAGGCACATGAGAGAGCTTTTGTACACTGTAGGTGGGGACTTTGCTACACTGTAAGAACAGCAGGCTGAATGCTTACTTACAGGTGGGCTTGCTAACTATGTGGTAGAAATATTACTATGATAAGTATCTGGTTGCTGTTTAGTGCACATCCAAAATACAACAACTGATAACATGTTTTGAGCTATTGGTATAGAATTAGAAGCTGCTGCTGCTAGTTAAGCTTGCCAAACATGTTCCTCTATAAAAGCAGCAGTGCATTTCATCCCAGTCAAAGTACAGTGGATTCTTGACTTGAGTGAAAATAATTCTGATTTTTAAGGAATGCAGAATAGTGAATATAGACAAAACCCATGGGCTTTCAAAGACAACGTCTCTCCACCACCCCAAATAATTAAGAGTTGGTTTACAAGACCAGAAGAATAGTGTTCATCATGGCTTGGCTTTTTGTGGCTTTGGGAAAAGCCCAGGCATGGTTTTGGGGAGGTATGTCCATTGCTTGTGTTTGGGAGGGGCTTTCTCACAGAAATCTGTAGTGCACTCAGGCTTTGGAGGTGGCCTTCACTGGGTGGAAAAAAAGAGCTGTGTGCTGAGGCAGCTATACACAGCAGCTTTCACCGTAGAGCAAGGTGCTTGCTGGGAGGAAGAATCTTTCACACTGTGTGGAGGATGTACTGTACCGTTCCGAGCTGGTGCTAGGCTAAAGGCCCCAGAGTGCCTGTACTTTATGGAAGATGATCTAAGTGAATGGGCCCTTCACCTTTGATGGTAATACTTAGGAATACTGTTTGAGGGACATATCAAAACATGCTCTCAGAATTATTTCTTTATCAGTAATCTAAAATTTTAAAATGAGCTTTGCAGTTTGGTGAAAACTGAAGTGCAGTTTTAACTCTGAAGTGAATGACATTATCCCCAAATTAGCAGTATTGACATCCTTGTACCTGTATATCAACCCTTTACATACTCCTGCTCATAATCCAATTCATAAATGGTTACTTGCATGGCTCAATTACGAACATTATTTGTGCCTGCAAGCAGTTACTAAAATCTCAGCACATGGTTGGGTTACTGGGGCTTGAAAAGATGCCCCTGAGCTAGTAAAGCTCAGATCTTTGCTAACTGTTGGTACTCGTCCAGGTATGCAAACTTAGTCCACCGCAGTGGTAAGGTCGTGTGACTTAGCTTAAGCCTCCAAGAAGGATATTTAAGTGAGACACGTTACCTCATATTTGGGGTAGTCCAAGAGCATGCCCATGGATAGCTGGCATAGTTTAATCTGACAGGCAATAACCTGTTAAGGTGCCATAATTTGATCATGTGATTGAGACCAAAATGCCTGGCCTAGGCTGACACCCAGTAGCCTTTGAGATAGGGTCAGCGTACTCTTGCTCGAAATAGCACAGATCAGATCCCTTCCCGTGTGCATGTGCAATTTTTCTGTTCCTCTTCATTTTTGGGTGTGTGTGGATGTGGTCATCAGAGCACACACTGCCCTGTGCATGTCCATGTGACTGCATCCTAAGGGAGCTCTGTTCTCTGCCTGGACAACGTGCAGGGTTTCCCAGAGAGCACCGGTACGAATCAGGTAGGCAGGAGGGAGTCCTGGCTCTGGGTGAGGTAGCAGAAAGTTGGCATGGGGACAAAAAATTAATTACGTTGATGCCTGTAACTGTGTAGAGTGATTGTTCCTTTGAACATGTGCAAAATCATGGATTACGGCCATTATAAAGGATGAGGCTTGTTGCTGAATTTCTTTTAAGGTTTTGAAAGGTGTAAAAGGTCCACCTGCTGGACCCCATTGCAATGCCCTCCCACTCTGCCTGCCTACATTTTCTTCTTATAGAAAAGAGAGTTTATGGAGGAAAAAGGATAAGAAAGCAATCTGTACACTTTTCTTTCCTTGCAAGCTGGAAACCAACAAGTGGGCCTGCATCTTGGTACCACCCAGGTCAAGACAAGACATGCGAGGTATGCATACACCTGAGATTTGCAAAACATTGCTCATTCCCACAGTATAGACACATCTTGAGAGAATTCTCTGAGCAGATTGCTGAGGTAGCACAAGGGCCAGGAGTAGCATATGTGTCTGGACTGAATAGGAGCAATCAAGGGCTGGGGAAATAAAAATTATTTTACAGTGTTAGTAATAGGAGGAACTTGTACAGTTCCTTTTATCCACTTGGATCAAGCTGTCTGGAAGTGTTTCTTTTGTTGCATCACATGAGGAAAAATATGAAAAGAAGAATGCTGTGTTCAACTCTTGCTTACTGGGTTTATGTTGAACTCACTAGGATCTGATGCAGAATTCTTCTGGTTTTTTTTAAGGTACATAGACCCTGAAATATAGTGGAAGCTATGCTTCTAAATTCTCAACAAAAGGCTGGGCTTATTTATGCCTTTTCCAAAGTGTTGTGCACATATACAAGTTTACTGACAATTATCATGATTAGGTTTTTAATGAAGGCTTAGTTCTTCCTTGTCAAGAAAAAAAAGACTTAAATATGTTTACAGGAATGTTTAACGTGCAGTTTCAAAGTTTTGAACGTTTGCTTAGCAGGCTGAGAGCTGCACCATAACTCTTTCTAATAGTCTTCATAGTGTAAATGTTATATAGAGTTTCTGTTGGGGAGGTTGAAATTTAAATGTTGCTGATATAGCTTTACACGGAGCAAAGTAAGAATTAGGACAATCTGAAATATGTCCTGGTGCTGCATTAAAATAGAAATATGGAGTGCTATCAAACCTAGATTTGTATGGGCACAAAAAGTGTGTTGTGTAGTATCCATGGATTAAGATTGTTACCTTGCAAGGCAGAAGACAATTGAATAAACCTCACATCAACACGTTAACTATTTCCCATTAGGAAACACTGGATACTGTTTTTCATAGCGACACTTTATGAAGCAGATGTTATGATAATTGTCAAGTGCTGTGATACTTCTTCTTATTTGGCAAACCTTGTACATGTGGATGAGATATTAATTTTCCATGGATATGTTTATATGAATTGCAGCCAGTGCCTCTACCTAGAAAACTATGTCAGGGTAATGTAACATTATGTAAGGTTTGTTTCAGTTCTTACATGCTGCGTCTCACAGGGTTGAACATCTTCCAAAGTGCATTGTGTGACAGGATAGTCTATGGTCTTCTCTCTCCCATTCTTTCCAAAGGTGATTTTGTGGGGTTTTTTTTGGGTTGGTTTTTTTTTTTATTTTCATTTTCGGTGTCATTTCAAATAGTTATTGCATTATCTGTACATGGTTCTGTATGTATTTATGTGACTCCCATTCAGAGGAGAAGACAGTGAGCTTTTTGCTGGGGATAATTCCAGTGGAAACCCATCCAAAAGTCTGAAACTGGCCTGAGAAAGCTCTTTTTTCTGCAAAGCTTTTCTTTGGAGATGGATAATCCTACTGCACCTGCACAATGAAGCTGCTGTCTAATTTTCCTCATCCTGTCTCTCTCTGTAGGTGACCTTTCACATAAGTGTCCAGGGTCCCAAACTTGTGAATCCCTTAGGAATATAGATGCAACACTGAATGTAACACTGCAGCATAAATACAGGTCTTAGACCTGCACCCATTCAGGAGCGGTTCTCACGGCAGCTGTATCTTGTCCTTGCACATTTGTAGTGCTGATTTGTTATAACATATAGAGGTGAGGCAGGTGGCAGGACCCAAGTTAGAGTGTCCCCAGGGGAACCCCACATTGGAAGCAGTGTTGCTGTGGGACATTCCTCCCCCATCTCTCTTTCATCCTTTCCAGCTTTATCAGGCTGGAGTCTTAACACTGGGTTTTCAAACTGGGGTGTAAAGCTGAAGTGGCTGGCAGGTATCACACAAGCGATTTATTAGAGTAGCGCAAGCCCTTTTGACCAAGTATTACTGTTGTGTAGTTTCTTGCCTTTGGGATTTTCCCCCAGTTGGATAATGCTTTTGAACTGAAATGATCTGTGTGTCTCTTGGGACCTGAGCTGTCTGGAAAACATTTTGATCAAATCCCAACACAGTTTTTCCAAGTGTGTTTCTTTTGCCTTTTGCTAGCTACTTCCTGATGCTGTTTATCCAAAACACCACCTGCTGTCAAGGGCAATGCTGGCCATTTGAAACATCTCCATGTCTATGAAGCAGCTGTACCTAATTAGGCTTAATTTCTGCAATGAATTTCCAAGTGTATGTAATTTTAAACCCACTCTTCTTCTCTGCCCTCCTACCACCACCGCCACTCATCTCATTTTGTCTGCAAGCAGTGATGGAATTAGGTTGCCAAGAACCTGTAAAGTTTGCTTTCTCTAAACCAAATTTAACACAATATATGTATGGCTTATGCAAGAAGGAGGATGCTTTTTCTGTTTTTCTGTCATATCATATAACCCTGGAATCTGTTTTCATGAATGGCAACATTTACTATTAATTTCAGTTTATTTGGAGAAGAAGAAAAGGTTAAAAAAAAAAAAAGTGAAATGAAGACTAAGCTTAGGAGGTGTAAAATAGGAAGATACAATTCTCTAATAAATATTTTAAAATTCCTGGAGAATCTGGATTTGGGACTGATATTCAAGAAAACACATAAGATTTACATGTAGTGTGGATGCCCAAGAAGTCTGAAGCAAAGTGAAACTGAGAACAGAGTTTTGTGTTATAGTGGTCTGTGCTATATTTGGATCAAGCAAAGAGGGAAGGAAAGAGAATCTGATTTATTTGAAAGTACAAGTGGACTCCAACATCATAATAATTCCTGAAGTAATTCTTTTTCTTTCTTTTTTTGTTCAGGAGATTCTCAAGTAATGTGGAATAATGGGAGAGTGTCAATAATGGATTGAATTTGAGCTGCCAGCAACCTGGATGAATGGTGTGACTGTCACATCCAGTGAATGTTTTGGAGCTTTCCTAACAAAATTTTAATTTTCTGCCAGTGCAGACTGATTTTATTTTGAATTTTTTTGAGACATTGGATGATTTCTATCCTCTAAGCTCTCACAGCAACTGAAAGGATCTGTGAAGGCTAACATAACTATTTGTCCCAAACTACCTACATTGCTCTTTTTTTTTTTTTTTTTTTTTTTGAAAGTATCCATGAATATTTAAGTTTTAGAAAGCCTTGAAGTAATTGTTACAGCTGTATTTGATCAATGGATTGCATGGACTGCTCACCATCTGTAAGTGATGAGATCTTTTCAGTACAGACAGCCCAATCTCTGTAAGGTTAACAGTTTGACCCTTCAATGAATCCTGACACTGACTTAAATAATATGAGACTGGGAAATTTAGGGGACAGCATTTTTAGGTTGTATTTTATAAGTCATATTGCTACTGTCTTCTGATCAAATACCCATCTTTATAAACTGTTTTTTCCCCTTTCATCTTGCTCCATGTTCCTATATGTCTTGTCAACCAATAACTGCTTTTTGCAGAATTATGTTAGAACAGTGTGTTGGGTCTTGGAATATTTCTGAACAACTCATAATGGAGAGATTTAGTATTTAATTCAATAAGACTGTTTCAAGAAGGTTTTTACATTATTTGAACAGCTCCAAGACTTTCTTACCTGGCTCCCCTGCAACAAAACACTTGATTTTTAATATTTTCTGGGGTTACCATTAGATATTACATCTGGTGTCAAAGTCTGTGACACTTGCTTAAGTCTTTGAAAATCTCTGAACCTTACTTAAATAAACACTTAACAAAAATGTACATTGCATGCTTGGCAGTGGAGAGATGACACAGTTATATGACAGCCACCCTATGAAAAGGGACTCACTATGCATTCCCAAGGGATGCATCTTATTAGAATAAAATACAAGGAAAACAAGAACATATCAAGAATAGTTGTCTGTGTACTTCAAAGGCAGCAAGGTATGCCAAGAAAAACATTATAGTCATGCTTCCAGCTTAAGATATTTGAGAAGCATTTTAAAAAGCTTTCTACTTCAGTTTCAGTTTGGTACCAGTGTGGGTTTTCAGGCTTACAAGACATTTTTTTTTTTAATTGAATCTAGACGTGATATAGAAAATACAGAGTTAAGAAAAAGCATTCCTAATAGTAGAAGCCATTTGTTATCCAGTTGGAAAAGACATGAAAAAAAGAGAATGTCCTGGAAAAGAAAGTGGGATGCCCTAGAAAATAGCTTGAAAACCCAGGGCATCTAGATTGGATGAATTTATATGCAATAACACATAATGTATTTATCAAACTGGTATTGGTTGAAAACCTAAAGAAGAAATTAGTCTTCCTTGCAATAACCATAGCTAAATGGTAAGCTGGTGATGAAAACCCTTCTCTTAGTTACCTGAGATCGGGCAAAACAGTCTTACCTGCAGTGGCACATACACTGTCTCTTTAAGAACATTACACAGCAGCTGCTGCTGGCTACATACAAGATAGAATCTGTTCTGCTGAATATTGTTCTGTGGAGCAATTATTAGCAGAATAAGAATGGCACAGAGTTGGAAAAGGCAGATAAAAATAATTGTTTTTCAGATAACTTTGTTACAGGTAATCAGTGGAAACTGCATGAACGGTAAGGGAATGGATATTTTAGGTGACATCTGGCAAAAGGTGACATCCAGAAAACATAGCTGCTTTGGACAGAACTGAACTACAAACCAGCCAAACTGAGCAGCGCTCAGAAGGGAATATAAAGGCTTGTGTTTCTGATCAGTCCTGTGTTGCCATCTGTCCCTGCTCTAAAGAGCATGGCAACCCTTAGTGTCTCTACATTGTTGCCTGCTTAGGCCATTACCTGAGCATCTGTTTTGCTTTGCTGGATTTTGGTGTTGCCACCAACGAGGGGGGGAGTACAGAACCCTAGAAAGTGAATCTGTGTAAATGAAAAGAGTGACCGGAGCCAGCTGAAGAGCAGGAGGGGAAGGAGGGATGCTGTGTTGTTATTGCTCCTGTGCAATGTGCTGTCCACTCCGGCCCGCTTGACCTCCCTCTCCAGTTTTCTTCTCTTTGCCCTTTGGCTGCTTTTATCTCGTGGCAGCACGCTTTGTTTCTTTAGCTGTCTGTGTGTGGTAGTTTAAGTTAGAAAACTGGAAACTATTCTATGTACTTGGTTCTGTATACTTTCAAAGATTAGAGGAACGTGCTTCTGCGTTTTAGATAGTGACATCTGTGATGTGCTGGAAGCCATGGGTTAGAGCTGTGTGTTCCACCCCAGAAGAGCAGGAAGCCTAGAACACTCCAGACCAGCCAGCTGCAACGGAATAAAACTAGCTTGTCCTAACTCCACCATGGGTTTTCAACATGCTAGATAAAATAACTAAACCAAAGCTTTGGAAGGGGATAGAAAATGGAAATTCTGTAAGAAGTTCTATAACCAAACTAAAATTTTATGAAAAGAATGAGTTAAACACATTTCTGTAAGTTATTTAGCTCTTTAGAAAATCATGTTTTGTCTTCCTTTCTCTGGAGAGTCTGAAGTTTCTCAAGCAGCCTGATGAGAGCCGGTGAAAGCCTAAGATCCTGTAGACTGCTATGTCAGGAAAAATGTAACTACCCTTGAAAGATTTATTTCATCCTGCCCTTCATATTACTAGGCTGTTTTCTTCACTGGGTATTTGTAAGTCACATTGATCTTCAGAAAACCAAACCACCCCAAAGAAAAGCAGCTGAGTTAATTTCTAAACCTTTTTCTGTGAGAAATAATGAGTGAATAATATCAAGATTGTCAGATTAATGCGGTATCAGGTAGGGGAGGGAAGGCACATTTTCCTAGCATCAAATACTTAACGTAGGCATTCGTGATGTCTTAGCCAGCCCAGCTGTTGGGTCCTGTGGCCTGTCACCACATCAGCCAGCCAGGCTGCCTAGGCTTCCCCTGTAGGTAGCAAAGTGCAAGGCTCCTGGACAAGGCAACTGAAAACACCTGAGTTAAGAGAGACCTCATCCCTCTCTGCTGGATATCATGAGAATTGCTTGCTTGGAAGGTGCCTAAAATTGGACAATGCCAATTATCCTGTCTTGTATTTTTAAACTAATAAATTGCCTCAAGTCTTCTATGAAATATCATGGCAACACTATCTATCTGTTGGGTTCATTTCCCAGGAGTATATTTTTATTTCTTTTATTCTCCTAAATTGTCTTTACCTAGATTTCATGTCCCATTCCTTGCACCATTATGTTATGATAATCAGAACAACACTTCATGATTTGGCCTTACCATAGGCAAATCAAGACTGATGTAGAGTGGGAAATAGTGCTTACTAAATTTAAACGTCAAGGGAAAGTGTTATTTACATGCAAGACAGCTTTATTGTTACTATCATTTATTTATTGTACTTCTAGTGTACTGGGAGCTTTGCAGAACATATTGCTAGGTTTGCTCTCTGCCCTTTGAATACTGATATTTTGGAATTCTCCTGAGAATGAAAGGCTGGTTGATCTACACTTGAAGCTTCAGAGATGTTATTCTTATTTATCTTTTTAAAATGAGAAAACAAAGTGTAATCATCATTCTTTCTGAGCATCTGAGAAATGTGTATAGCAGACATGAGCAGTTGCAATTCCCTTCCTCTGTTAATCACCTTGGGTAGGAATATTTACAGGTTTTATGATCTGACTGCTGCCTTCACGCAATGTAATTCACCACCACAGCTGGGGATAAATACTGCAGGGAAGGCACCGTGAAAGGTAAAGTATACATTATTCTTCCAGGTGGTGCATTTATCTGTTTAATAAACCTGGTTCACAGCTTCCAACAGCTATAGCCAGCCATTAATAATGTAATTTAAGTCAGCCCATAGGGGCCTGGCAGCAGAGCAATTAGGACACCTGACCACAGAGCCAGAGAGTCATGAATGCAGGCTGTGCTCCATATGTGTGCTGACAGTCATTCCCAAGGGATCCTGCTCTAAGTGAAGGCTTAGTCACTCAGGTTGGCAAGTGGAAGGTGGGCAGGGGTGATGTCAACAAGCTTATGCCAGTCCTTGCTGTTTTCTGCAGTAGTGGGCATGCTTTTAACTGTGTTTACCGAGGTCTCATCCCAAGACTCAGGGGGATGGTGGATGTGTTGTAGATGCATATCACTGCCCTCTTATGGACAGAGTCAGCTGTGATGGGGAATGTGTTCTCAGCCCCCCCCAGCAAGAAGGTGCATGGTATGCTTCAGATTTAGAAAGCTTTTGTGCATCAGATGGTGACAGCCTTACCTTCCACAGCAGGAACATGTAGGGGCAATATGTGCTGTTGCTCTGCCATTCTGGAAGGGGGATGGGCACACCAAATCACACAATCTCTGTACATTTATTATAACACAGCAGTTATGATTTGACAGAACACTAGTCCGAAGCGAACGACAGCTCTTAATATGCCCCAGGATATTCTGTTGGGACCCATTGGGTGCAAGGACATCCAGTCAACAAATAAGTTTTTTATGATGTTCTGCTCACAGACCCAAAGCTTTGTTTTGCTGAAGATGGCTGCCTGGTACCCCCTTATTCAAATGCACAGACTGTCCCTGAAGCATGTTATGAAAGCAAAATAGATTAGGAAAATGGTATTATTTGCAAGCAAACTGAATAACTTTCAGATCTGGTGGGGTAGCACTGTGCAGTCAGTTGAAATCAAGATTTAGTAACTTCTATGTTAAGGGAGAGAGAGTGTATTCTTAGCAGGCAGTAAACTTCCCTGCCTATATTTTTTTCAGCTGCTACTGTTTCAGTCTCTTTTTTCAAAAAAGTAATATTAAGCTCTAGTTCCATTATATCATTTGTGACCTCTTTGCCAACCTCTTGGAGTCTCTTGGAGCTCTGGTGTCTGTGCTGAATCAGGCCTTGATCATCACTCCTTGCGATGAACTGCTGCTGCATTTCTCTGTACCTGTGCATTGCTACCTAAGGTGCCATCAGTCAGGGGCAGTTATGTGCTGTATCCCCTAGTCTATTGAATGACTGATGTTAAAAAGGGGAGATCCTGCTTCTCTCCCCTGCTCTGTTTTCCCCTTTATAGGTGCATAATTCTGTTGTGGCTGTCCTCTCTTCTGTCTCTAGGACTTATCCAACTGTGCAGTGAGCTGGCTTAACTTGGCAGCACTACAATAACTCCAAAACAAAACCAAAATATGGATTTTTGCTGCTTAGTAATTTGAATTGACTTTATTGTACAGGCAGAGCATCAGAAATTAGAGGAAAACAAAAGAGAGAAACAAGAGAGGAGCTGGGGCTGTGTGGCTGGGTAGGATACAGGCAAGGAAGAGGGAGAAGGAAAGTGGAGGAGCAGGACTATCGCATCCTAAGACAACCAGCTGTAAAATCTCCTCCACTACACATCTGGTTAAACCCATAGCATCTCAGCACCCCTCTGTCTCCCTCTCCAGACTCCCTTATGCTATGCCCATGGAGTAACAGTGCTATTGCCATTTTATGGGATAAGGCACAGAGGCGATCAGTGGGTCTCCTGGTGTTACAGATTGGCTGAGGCATGGCAAGGATTTGGAGTCAGGTGTCACAAACTAGAGGTGCGTTGTCTGAATCATTGGCCATTTCTCCTTACCAGAAGGTGCAACTAACCTTTCTTCCCCCCTCTTTCTTCCTGCTCTTACACGGTAACTACTTCTGCTTGTGAGCATACAGGGCTATTTTAATGCTGCACTCCAAAGGCAGAGGTTTGGTATCTTGGTATCCTTCTTCTGCCCTTTTGTCCATGAACTATTGCAAACAATCTGCTAGCTAGGAAGTAAAATGGAAGTTGCTTTCCATTTGTTGCTGCCCTGCTGTAGTCTGACTAATTAGCTGACAGAATCTTCTAATTTCTAAGCTAAATGTGCTAGCACTCGGATTTCAAAGTACAAAACCATGTTCAACATATTCATATCCATATCCAGGAGTGCTTCTAATTGGAGTTTTTATTAATTTTTTCTTTGTAGTCAGGATTGGTAACATGAAAATATATTATGCCTTTTGAAAGCCTCAAGCTAATACTCACCAAAGATTGGCTTGTCTCTACATAATAATCATGTGACAATTAAAAGTCACTGTGCAAACTGCACATGGCACTTAGGGACATGTTTAAAAGCAGTGTAATCAGCTTTCAGTCTGGTCTTTTGATTTGCACACATTTAGAGTAAGTAAGGCAGAAATAGTCTACTAGCAGGTCTTGCTGAGATATCTTTAACTACCTATTTGTAAAATCTTTTAGGAACATGGTACAAAGGCAGAAAACAGCTCATATAGTATCTTGAAAATAAAGTAACACACTGGAGCTGAAAACTTCTGAATGATGATATTAATTGCGTTTCATATTAGTCCCAAATGATTTTTTTATTGGCTGTATTTCGCTCATTGAGTGTAACTTCTTCCGCTTGTGGAGTTCGTGCAGACAGACTGTGCTTGCCTTGTTCATATTCCATGAGTATGTTTGCAGTATGGGATATTTGATATCCACAATACAAGCTGTGCTATTTAGCTGTGATTAGCTACTTAAGTCATTTGTTATTATTTCCATTACCTAATTGGGGGAGAAGAATTTATAATTAGCAGAGTGAGTTTGGCTTTCTGAATAAGGCAGTAATTTGCAGGATGGAATTTAGTAGGGAAGTAGAATTTGGACATTTTCCCTTTTCTTAATTATACAGGTCTTGTCCATAGAATCAATCCTAGAAAATTAAGTTAGTTTTAATACTTTAGGAAGGGAACGTATTAATTTTAAATACCTTATTCCATTTAAAAAGGATCAGAACTGTGTTTTTTAACTGTGAGAAATACTGTCAGTACAGAGTTTATGTCAGTCTGTATACAACGTGTATTGTGTCTATGATGTACTTAGATTATCTTTGATCTGTGGGCTGTGGCTCTCCTTGTCACCCTTCAGTTTGAACCTGTAATCAGTGATATAGCTGTACGCAGAGGCTAAAGGTTTGGTACAGGGTTCTGGTTAAAGCCACTCCTTGCTGTTAAGGCACTTTTTCTGTACTACTTACGTGGTATGTGTGCTGAAATTAATCAGGAATTTTGACTTAGTTAGGAGCCAGGACCTTATTTCTACTTCCACATTTGGTGGGACTGGAAGTTTTTATAGGGATACATTTGATGTTAAAGTCAGGGTAATGATGAGAGTCAGGACTAGTTGGAGACCTCAGCTTCTGGTGAATCTGTATGGGAATATTATACTCTGGTTAGGAGTATTATCCTTAAATCTGGGTAGATCAGTGTAAATCATGCAGTTTTAAAAATAAGCTCAAGCTTCAGTATTGAGTTGATTTTAGTAAACGTAGTCTCTGGCAACTCAAGTTTTAGTTCAATCTGCATTTGGCTTTCAAATTGCATTTTGAACTCCGGCCAGTAGAAATGAGACTGAGATGGAGCTCAGAAGTGGCAGGGAAGGGCAAGTAGCCCCTCACTGGCCAGTGATGAGCATGAGGGTTCAAGTAGTGCTTGCAGGGCAGTCTTGACCTCTGACGGGTTTATACAGAAATGGCAGGTTAGATGTTGGCATGAATTATCTTCAGGGTGTGCTTGTTACTCTTCACGGACTACACAGACAGACTAATGTGATCTGGCTTCCAGCTCAGATGTCTGCTTTGAGTAACTAGTGCTACATGGGATGAATCAGGTCTTGTTTGCATGTTGGCAGTAGTACTAACGAGGATCAATTGCCTTAATTTTCAGCACATCAGTAGCAATCTAGTACTACTCTGGAATTTACTCAGATTATATTGACCAGTGGTTGCTTTCCTTATCAGTTATATTGAATAACATTTTGAATCCTTGTGACAAATATGGAAATGCTGTGAAAGTGGGAAAGCTGGAGCCAAGGTAGGTGAGTTCATTCCAGCTTTGTTCAGGCTTGATCTAATTCTGAAGAAAGTGCCTTTCTACAAGATGCTGGGTGGAGACACCCCAGGTTCTGTAGCTCAGCCAGGATGGCTATTTCAGTTGGAAAATTTTATTTCTGTTATACTTCTGTTCAGGCCAACTTTATGCTTGCTTCTCCTTTCTAACAGATGTACAGATTCACCTGGTTCCTATAGATTTGGTAGAGTTTCCCCAAAAAGTTAATTGGGTATGAAAATAGTTCAATAAGCAATACCTATCATGCCTTTTGTCTTTCATCTGCAAACTCTCTGAAGCCAGCCACCTCCCCCTTGTACAAAAGAGGAAATTGTAGTTGTGAAGGGGCCTGAACAGGAACTGAATCTTGCTTGTGTGAGGGTTGGGCTTGGCACAGAATTCATTAATCTGCAGCACTGGCTCAGGCAGGCATTTTCCTCACTCTTTCCTCCTCCTTTCACTTCCTCCTCTTGGCTGCTTGTCCTTGTCTGGCTCTTCCTCCTCCATGCTAGCACAGTTGTGAGTAGGACTGCAGAGTAAGATGGACTGGGGAACCATTCCAGGTGATTGTTGTTTCAATCACCAATCCAGATGATTATTATACTGGAGGTACAGATTATATGCAGCTGAATCACTTTCTTAGGAGACTAATGTTTGCCCTGGGAGGGCACTGTGAGAACTAGGATTGGAGGTGAAGAAGGAAGAGCTTCAGCTGGCAAAAGCATCATGGCTGCCACAGCCTCAGTCCCAGGAAAGTGCTCTGAAAGCAAAGGCAAACCTGATCCAGTGACCTGAAACATTGTTGGCAACGGATCTGCTTTGAGCAGGGGATTAGCCCAGGTGAGCTCCAGAGGTCCCTTCCAACCTTCAGTTATTTTGGGGTTCTGTGATTCCTTTTCTAGGCATGCTTTGACTCTGTCATGCTGTTGTAACGTTTCTTCAAGAGCATGAATACAAAGCTGAGATCAGTACCGTCCAACAGAGACAGAAGCCCTCAGACCATCTGGTATGCTCAACACAGTAAAAGCCAGATCACATCTACCAAATTTTTATTTAGTAAGAAGAACACTATTGCAACTTTTCTTTATTTTTTTCCCGCTTTTTCCTAAATAAGAACTACAAACAAGGCAATGTATAAAGACTGTTTTATTTTGATTCATTTCAGCTTTTTTATTTTGATCCATTTCATCTTAATTGATGTGAAAACTGAAAAGATGATGTCTAGGTAGAAACACTGGACAACCCCATACCTCCACCACTGTCAAACTCTCTGTGATACCCGTGCTACTGAGCCTGTTCTTCCATAGACGGTACCAAAGCAGGCAGTGCCTTCTGTGGTGCCTGAAAGCCATCTATCATCTCTCAGGATCAGGGCTGCTGTGTGTTGGTAGTAGATTGCATAGCTATGTTGAATATATATCTTAATTTCCTTCTTCCCTGCTGTGATGCTGGTGTGGAGAGTGGCCTTCCTTTCCAGGTGCCCGGCCTCATGTGCAAAATGCAGAGGGAGTAAAAGACAAGGCAGCCCCCACACTAGCTGCAGTAACGCAGATATCAAGGAGGTTGGCTGAAGTCTGCAGTTCTCGCCCATTGGAGGTGCCTCCCCTGGTATTCTAGCTCTTTCAGACCCTGCTACTTTTCAATGAGATACTATTCAAAAAGACCACAGTGTACTGCACAGAGAGATCCAAGGCCTAAGAGAGGCACTGTGTCCAGTGCTCAGACTGATTCACTGTTTCAGCAGCCTTCACAATCCACATTTAAAAAAAAAACCAACAAACTTCTCTTCAGGATGGATGAAAGTATAGGTGGGAGACCTAATTCTAAAGTTTTGCCTTGTTTAAATGAGAATCAATTCCAACTATGCAAATGAAACTAGAATATGTCAGTTCTGAGCTGATATAAATGTACCCAAGTGGGTAGTTGTAAGAAATAGTGCAAGCAAATACAGCTCCGCTTGCCTGACATCTAGAATGGGATTCACTGATGGATTCAATGGTGAGGAAAAAATACTTTGCAATACATGAATCATGCCATTCTAAGGCAGATATATAAATTAATTCAGATGAGTTGTACTCCAGAAGTGCTTCTCCACTACAGAAAAGAGGTTGTCTAGACAACTAGCTCAGTTTTGCAAGTTCACGTTAAAGGCATCAAAAGTTTCAGTGAGATGAATCTCATTTACTGGAGGTGTTCACTCGCTTGCTAGAGGCCTCACTCGTGTCCAGGTTTAACACGGGGATCTGAGAGCCTCATCCTATTTTTAATGTGAACCCGCTGAGCTCTCTCTGGATCTGATCCATACTGAAGAGAGGGGCTTGTGGTGAGGAAGGACAAGAATGCCGACACATAGAGCCATGGCCAGAGCCAGGCCAAGGGGGCCTTCAGCCACACACAGAGGCTTTGTGAAGGGTTGTCACAGCTAGGGGAGCATAGAGCCAGGTGGGGTGCAAGGGCATGCCAGTAGCCACCGCTGCCCGGACACGGTGCCTGCAGGTCCCTGGTGGCAACTAGTAGAAGTATGAAAGGCAGGAAGAAGCTCCACAGTAGGATGGTCTGGGAGAGGGATGCTCTCAAATCTTCTTGTGACAGCTCTGCCTGCATTTTGTGCATGCCAGCAAGTATTGCATGTGACACAGGGAGAGGCACGTAAGTCACATTCCTTGCAAACTGACAGCTAATCGTTATCTGCAGCGTGTGAGGGATATTTTAGAGAAACTGCACTTCAGAGAAATACAGTGTGGGGTCAAGTCATCTTGGGCAGCTCAGGGATGTAGTCTCAAGGAAAATTCCCTGGTGGCAGATCTGATCCCAGCTGAGATCTCAAGCCAGATGGCCCTTTTCTCCTTGCCAACACAGCTGCTCATACCACCATGTAAGAGACTGGACTGGGAAACTGATGCCGCTGAAATATAATGTGTTCTTTATTATTTTGCTGTGTGGTTTGCTGCTGTATGTGGCTCTGTTGCCAGATGTCCATGGCGAGGTTCACACAGTAACCCTTGCTCAGAGCTGTTTTTTAAAGGCTCAGCTTAGTCTAGTGCATAGTCTCTTGGATTTTTGTTTATGCCACGTCAATCAGTTCTTGCGAGTGATACGAGTCTTTACATGTGTCCCTGGCTACCCTTCGACTGGTCCTCAGAGAAGAACCTACGTAACAACCAGCCCCTGTCTCCTCCGAGTGTGCTGAGCCAGGCTGTGTGAGCCAAGCACCTTTACTTGTTGTCAGTCACCTCACTGGCGAGACAAATCAATCCTGAAGGAAGACTTGCTCTTTTAAAGTCAGTCAGCGAGCCTTTGCACGTTACAGGTTGGCATGATATGTATTGGTTATTTGAACGAGAGAGGGCAAAATCCCTTGGGCCTGTTGCCCAGGCTGTATGAGTTTATTTGGGGATGGCTGACAGCTTGCTGTCCCCAGCGCTGTGCCTCACCCTGGACACGCAAGGTGCCTCTGAGTCAGCTGCTGCATCACCTCAGTTTACATCATGGTTGCGATCTGTGGTATAATAGGGCTGATTCATCTTGATTCATCGGCACCTCAAATGTCCATACAGCCTGCGCAAGGCAGAAGGCTGGGGCACTGTTTTTTTCCTTTCGTCCTATCTAAGGCATTCCCACTGCTTCACCACAGCCCTTAGCCAAGTCTGAATATGGGGAAACTTGCTGTTCTGTAAAGCATTCCTAGAAATTCTTCCTTCTCTCCCCAGCACCCTTCTTTCAAGGGGCTTGCTTTGGTCTTCCGTTGCAGAAACAGCATCTGATGGGTCCCTGCGGCGCTGCCCCCTGTGCAGTCTGCAGGGTGCTGCCCCCTTCAGTGCTTGATGGCCCGGTGAGGCAAAATTCTCCTGCCCTTGAATTTCTGTTCCCCTCACTCAACAGGGTCCTAACCTGTTCTTGTCCCAGTTAACCAGTCCTGCAGAACTCTGTGACACAACAATGTTAAAAATATAGCAAAATGTTCCTGCGTTTTCTCCACAGCAGTTGTGGTCAAAGCTCACAAAATGCCGTGTTATTAAGTACCACAGGGAAAATATATTGCCTGTTGTGTGCTGGCTGCTTCCTTGCAGCTTTCTGGCCCACTGACATTCTCTGCAGCATGCACATACTCTGAGTGGTTCCCGACCTGAACCCACCACTTTCCTCCTTTGCCCTGTGCTCAGCCTTTCACTTCCATCCCCACTTCACCCCCACGGCTCTGCCTCTGCAACTGTGTGCCAGGCAGAGGACTGAACCCTATCACTGAAATGAGCAAAGCTGAAAGGAACTTTATTTTTGAGGGCTGTTTTCACTCCTGATGGCTGCAGCAATGTAGTCCGCAGCACAGTCCCATCATGCAGTTATCAGGCAGCGTCTTCCCAGGCAAGCGGCTCTGGCTGGACAGGAACCTCTCTGGTGGCTTTGCCTTGCAGAAGACCAAGGTTTGTGGAATTACTCGTGCCTGACAGGGGTCTGGCAAAGGAACTTCAGAGTAGTAAGAGTGGGCAATCCAGAGGATCTGCTCAGTGAGGCCTTAAGAAGGGACTGGGGCAGGGTGAGAAGAATGGGAACAAAGGTAGAAATGAAGGTATGAAAACAATGAGTAAAGACAGGACTAGGAGATCTGTCAGAATGCAGATGCTGTTAGAGGAGGCTTTACTGGGGAGAGAGAGAGCTGAGCATCAAATTAAGGTGTTGAAAGGAGGTACCATATCTTTTGCTAGACAGACATAGCTAGAAAAACCCTCAGACACACTTCTAAGCTCACTGACTTTTCAGTGTCATGGAGATGGGCTTATGCACCTGAAAATCTGTCTGCTTCCCCTCCCCCCCTCAAATACACAATTTAATTTAATAAAAAATAGGACCTGTTGTTACAAATATTACCTTGGTTATGTTCTGAGACCATCACAGCTCTAACAGCCACACTATTACAGCCGGGAGTAGAGACAGAACGAAATTTGGAGAACTGACAGTTGAATTGGAGGAAAAATTCAAAGGCAGTTCTTGCCAGCTTTCCAAAGGATATGTTAAAAACAGGCCTCTGGCTTCCTTATGCAGTCTCTGCCCAGCAGCAGATTTTACATTCTCTAGGGTGTCTAGAGTTCAAACCCATTTAATGTCTAAAAATGCTCGCCTGTTTGTTACACAGCCAAGTCCCGTTTGGCTTTCTTGTTAATTTTGGAGCTACCCAAATAGTAGAGATGACCAGGATCAGTCTTTCCCCGTTATCTTTGCGCGCAATTTCCCCCAATCTTTACTGGATAAACTGCTTCAAGCTAAGTTTGTCCATCAATTTATGTATTAGAGCTCTATCCCTAGGCTTGCCACGGCAAAGACACTGCATGAAGGAGGTCCCCTAGCACATGATAACATACAGCCTTTGTGTTTCTAGTTTAGTGAAGGGTAAGCGATGGTCTACGATTTCAGGGAAGACTGATGGTTTGCAGTCTCTTCAGGAAATTGTAACGTTCACTTAGGCACTGCCCTTAATCTGAATACATTAAGCCCACTGGTGAAAAGATAGCCACAATTTAAGTTAATTGTACAGTTACTGGAAACAATAAGGGTTCTCTTTGTAGTCACTCCTCCCACTCATGGGATCAGCTAGTTTCATATCCTTGCTGTCTCACACCACAAACCAGTGGGGAGAAAACAGTAATTCTTGATTGTCTTTTTTTGAAGTGGAGGAGGCAAGGGAAGGACATTTTTATATTCTGCACAGCTTTATTCAGCAGCAAGCTTGCATTTAACTGCAATTTTCAAATGTCTCACAAAGGATTATCACATATATCCTGAGAAATATCGGCAGTGGAATTGTTACTTTATTGTGAAGAAAGAAAATGAGACAAAAAGGAGCAAAATTAGGGAATAAGTGTCACAACTTTCTGGCTCTAGTTTTAAGCTTAGTTTATTATAAACTGTTAAATGGGGAGGTGAGCTGTTTTCAAAAGGCTTTTTGAGAAAATGAAATCAAATGGTAATGCTTCCAGACTTTTTGCTCCCATTTACAGTATAGGGCTGTGGAATAGGTAACCAGGCAGTATTCTGCCTCATCAGTCCTCAAATCCAGAGAAAGTGAGAGCAGTAGGCCGTTTGCCTCTGAAGTGCCAGCAGTTGACTCCAAAGAATCCCTGAGCTTGTCGTTGATAGGAGAACACTCTTCTTCTGATATAAGGACACTGTCTTGGAGTTTATGGACTTGGCCTGAAATGCAGACAAGAATTAGGTATCACTGTGCAAAGAACTTTTCCCTGGACATTCAGGATGAACTTTTAGTAACTCTATGCCTGTTTACTCCCCAAAACAGGGGTTTCTGTGTGCTTTATGGGGACAAATGCTGGTGAAAGTAAATGCCAAACCATGGCACCACATTAAGGCCAGCAGAGCTGCTTAAAAAAGCAGACTGTTCCCCTTTCCTTCTCTCAGTCAGTCATTGCTGCCCTTAGAGAAACCTTGTTACAATTGCAGCATACAATTTGTGTGACATTATGGGGAACTATATTGGAAAAATTGCATTTTTTTTTCCCCAGGGCTGTTTTTCAGCTGGGTCGGTTCCCTGATCTGGTTCACCATGTAGCCACACAAATATTTATGATGGCACAGTTCAACAGACGATCTGGGAGAAGATGTGGGAGTGGGAGAAAGTGGGGACTGCTTTATTTGCAATCATGCTCACTTAAAAGAATACCAAACTGTAGCTTAAAAAAGGAATAGCAGTGGGATGACACATCTGAGAAGGGAGTTGAGGCATGTGCATTATTCCCCCAAAATGAGAACACATCTTCAAATGTCAAATGGTGCAATTACAGGGGTGAAGGTCAAGTAACACAGCCTGCAGGCTGCAGGCAAGGAGATTTTCAGTATGTCAGTCACCCTGAAACTTCACTTTGAGGCAGCTGGGAAGCAAAAGATGCAGATGGTAGATCCAAACAGCAGCAAAAGAAGTGGATCTGCATGTGGATGACCCTTCATCTCCATGGGATCTGCAGGATCTGAAGTGGGATCCTGTGTGAGATTGTTTTGGACAAATATGCTGGTCTTTGTGTGCATGGGTACAGGCTGGGATTCTGTGAGGGGTTCTTACATGATTTTCTTCTTTTGAAGGTGCTTGTTGTGGGTTTCTTTTGAAAAAGGTTGTCACCAGAACAAGAATATAATGCACAGTTTTATTTACCACTTTTTTCTTAGTAAGATGTGCTACTTACAGCAGCATTCTGGACCCTGCACACTGCAGTGGCACAATAGCTTGGCCAAGTCCTCACAGAAAGATGACGTGGGGCTCCCTGTCCCATGTTGCCAGTGTTCATCCTGCTTTCTGTCACTTGGCACTTGGGCTTGCCTAGCCTTGGGACAAAGGCCCTGTCTGTATCTGCCAATATCCCCCAAAACTGACTTTGCTGGGCATTTGATGGCTTCTGGCATTTGCTATAATATGTCTGGGGTTTATGCCAAAACAGCCTACTTCCAGTGCATCCATGTGGATAAGAGAGAAATTGAATAAACTATGTTTTCTGCTTCCTAAGGCTCTGCTGCATTTTATAAAACCCTTCAGAGATAATTCCCAGTCTGAAAGGGAGCTCACAACATGTTTCACCATTATTAAGCCAATGCAGTTCCCAGTCTATTCAGAGCCTTACAGGTACATGTGTGCCGAAATGCTTTTCTGGACAGAGGTCCAAAAATGCTGGGCTACGTCTCTGCTGCAGTCTCAAGCAGCAGTTTGTACCTGCTCTTTTTCTCCAGGACCCAAGGTATAACTTAGATGCATCTGAGCTAATTTTGAACATGTTAGCTCAGCTGCCTACAGCCGTCTAGCTAGGGGAGCAAGGAGTTCACCAAAAACATCCTGTCAGAAAATCAAGGTAAATTAGGCAGCGCTGTGCTCCATGGTGCTGCAGGTTTATGGCTGTCCCTACCCCAAAAGACCAGATTTTGGGTCTTTTCCCATGGTACAGCATTTTTGGGGGTGTCATACCATTACATTTTGATGGACTGTGCTTGCATACTACAGAGGTAAGCATCCCCTGTGTACACCTGTCTCTAAAAGATTTTCTACCCTGCTACTGCATATAGTCTCATAGTTGTACATGAGGTAAGATAAGAGCTTTTCTGTTCTGTAATCGGTGTTGGGGGGGATGGACTATGCGCAAGTACTTTGATTTTAGACTAAATGCCAAGTCTGATTTAGCATGGCACTTCTTGTATTAGCGTTTCCAGGGACACATGAACCAGTTCCTTTCAGAAAAGTTTTTTGATGAATGAAGTTCTGAATATCCAAGCGACTCTTCATTATTCACTGGTACTTTATTTCAGTAGATGCAGTTTCAGTCAGTATCTCCCTAGCTCTTAAGTGAATGATGTTATTATACCTTCACTTCTTCAGAGGCTCTCAGGATCTGTGGTGAGATCAAAGACGTCAACCGCCCTGTGATCTTCATTAAAAGGGAAAGACAATAAGGAGAGGGCTGGCTCAGGCAGTGAAAAGATCTTTTAAAAACCTCTGTCTCTTCAGACCATAATGGAGCAATGATTCTCACTCAGTTAACGGATGACGGGTAAGAAGCAGAACAGTGCTGGAATCAGACAATTTGGTAGTTTCCTTCTTTTGCACCCGGGGAAGGTCCTTTCCAGAGCATTACAAATTCTTTGTTGTCCCTGCTTTTACCAACAGTGTGGGAAACGTGATGGGAAAGAATGACCTTGGGAATGGGTTTACAGTTCCAGCTGCTGCAAGTTTGAGGGCAGGATTGCTAGGCTTGTAAAGCTATGAGTGAAAAGGAAGTAAAAATGTTATCTTCATCAATTCCAGGAGCAGAAAGACTGGGAACTTTTTTTCTTAGCAATTTAGCACCTCTGCATGACAGTGTCAGGGCCCTGAGGGCACCCCAACCCTGACTGCTCCTGCCCAGGCCCCTGGGGCTGCCCCACCCTGCCTAGAGCCCAGACCCCATTCCAACCCCCCTGTGGCTGTTGGTCCCTGCCACAGTGATGCTGCCCTGCCCACAGCCCTGCCCGGCCATGGTCTCTCTGAGCTGGTCCTACCCGTGGGTCCATGTCCCCATTGTCAGGAAGGTGCCCAATGGCAGGGCTGGGGCTG
>JAVJGJ010000057.1:44532172-44570697 GCA_035590215.1 Microhierax caerulescens | reverse complement strand
AGCCACAGACTGCCTGCTGCGACAGCCCCCTGGTTAAAAAGTTCGAGGACCCCTGCAGCAGCACATCTAGGTCCATCTGAATGGCAGCCCTGCACTGGGGTGTATCAACCGGCCTTCCCATGTGAAAACTTGCAGAGCTTGCACCTTTGGTCCATGCTGGAATGTGCCTTGTTTACTGTCTGTATCAGTGACCCGGAGGAGAAGTACTAATGCCTTCACTTTGGCATGCTTTGCATGTGCATCATGTTCTTTGCTTACAACACTTTTTGCCTCTCCTTTTATTAACTTGGAGAGCTTGCATCACCTTGCCTATTGCTGTTGTATAATGTACTAGTAGGATACTATATTGTGGTCTTATTTTCTTTAGAAACATAAGCCAGCTACAAGAAAAAAGATATGTGAGTAAGAAAACCAGGATATGTTGGTCACTTAACTGATGACCCAAGAGAAGGCTGGAATGATGAGAAATTGTTATTTTCTCTTACTATCACTAGCCCCGACACTCCTTGCTTCCCTTTGGCCAGTCTTCAGAACCTTTCTAAACTTGAACTGTATCTTACTGGGAATAAAGTCCTTAATCAGTAAATGTGACGTTTTTATTACATTTTTTAAAAATTTGATGAGTAATAAAATGCTGTTACCATTATGAAAGTGGGAAATAGAGCATTCTTTACTAAACAAAGCAGGAAAATGTAGTTAATTTTCGAAGTATGGAAAAGCATGCGTGCTGTAGATATAAAAGGTTATATAGCTGATTTCTGGAAAAAAAAAAGAGGGTATATTTGAGTAAGAAAATTGTAAAATAAATAAGATATCGGAGACACTGAGTTCTGGAAACAAACTATTTATCTTCTGTGTCTCTTCCCTCTATATATTTAAAATTCTGTGTCTTTTGTCCCCCTATATTAAATCAGAAACTTCTTTATAACATTACAACTATTTCCAGGTGAGCTAAAATATAGCAGTAGCATTACTTCATCCCATTTGCAATTGTCATCATGGAATTGGTTAATGAACTTTTATTTTTTTGTTGAAACTAGGATTGCCTATCAGTATTAAGACAATTACTTTACTGGCATTTGCTTTGAGAACGCTAACTCTTCTGCCATTGGTCAAACAGTGGTGTTCTGGAAATGAGTAAGAAGTTAAATTTAAATCGAAGTTATAGTTAAATGAGGATTATAAGGCTGTGATCCATCTATCCAGGTTTTGAATAGTGTAGTATTTCAAATTTATTTGCTTGTTGTCTCTAAATTTATAGTTCAAATCAGTACTTTTGTTTTGATTTTTAACAAATTCATAGCAATTTATTTTTATAGGTTGTCTTACTGATTAACATGTTTTAACTTTACCACAGGCTTTATTCTTATTTTTTTCCAAATCAAGGTAGCGTACTTGCTTGTAGATTCCTTGCTCTTTAGTTTTCTGTCTTTCAAATATTTAAAGGCTTGTTCAGAATCTAGGCATGTTATCAAGGAAGAAGTATGATACTAGTTTACGAATTGTGAAACTGTTCAGATTGTGATTTCTATTGTTTTCCTATTGGATGTAGAGACCTAATTTAACATCAGACTGAGTGATGTAAGGGCAGAATTTAGCCTAATCCTTCGCTTTGTGTTGAGCATTTGTGCAAAGAAATGGTTTAAAATCCTGGCCTTTGCTTCTGGTGTCTGTTTGTTGTTTGATGCATGGAGAGTCTTGGATAAAAGCTTTTGTTGAAGTGTTGCACTGCAAACATCATAATTGCTTGTCAGCTTCTTCACTTCATTCTTCTTGTGGAAGGAATGTACTTCTGTATTCCAGCAAGTAGAAGAGAGGCCTCTGCGTAGGATACATACTGTACTTTATTAAACGTGGTCTACAGACACTCATTTTTCTGTCCCTGCTCTATTTCAGACTCCAGGTAGAGGTGGGTCTCAGAGCTCTGATTCAGATTCATCTGCCACACCAGGAAATGCTGTGGACTTGAACAACGAAGGCTCCTCCGAGGTACTGTGCACCATACATGGGATTGGAGTCTTAAACCTTGGGTGCTGTTTTTCTGATCCATGGAGCAGTTGGGAGTAACTTTTGATGCTCTGCCTAAAGAACAGCTATACTAAATAAATACTCAGAAATGTAATCTTCTAAGAATTGGTTGTTATTTCAGTGAAAAAAGTAAAGCTGTGCCATATTTATATGTAACTGTTAATTAGGTTTAACTATCTAAATGGTCACAAGCAATCCTTCCTGTAATTCTAGAGATGAATTGTTAAAATTAAAAGCAGTGAGATATAAGCTTAAGACTCCTCGTTAATACATTGTGTGTGAGAGTTCTGAAAAACAAAGCTTAACATTTTATCACACTTGTACTCCCTTTTTACCTTGCTTCTGCTAAGCTGTAATGTATACTGGAAAACTCCTCCTTGTGAATTATCAAATGTGTTGGGTTTTTGTTTGGTGTTGGTGTATAAATCTACCACTTGTAAATCCTATCCATTTTATATGCTGTATGCCATACTTGATCAGCAGAATAAGTTGTTATTCTTGCTTCTATCCCATATTACAATGTCTTCAGATATACAGTATTGTCAAATATTAACTCTGAAAAATGCAAACTGACTTTGCTGGCCGTTGAAGCTAGTTTGTGCTAATGTAGCCTGATTACCTAGCTTGAAAATGTTTCAAGCTTAGCATGCAAATGCAGTGCAAGGTTAATTACTCCTATTACAGCATTAAAGGGGGCAAAGTGCCCTTTCTTAGGTGGAATAAAGTGTACAATGATTCAAATACTCTTATGTCTGCTGTGATAAAAGATAAGAGAAACTTTCACTATGCTGTTTAAAATCCTAATTGCCTTCCATCTGTGCAACTGCTTATTTCTTATTTCTTGAAGCCTTATTACAGCCCATATAATCAGACATTCCTTAATATTTCGCTGCATTACACGTCATACATTTGTGAGTCCGAATCTGTTTTGTATGCATATTTATACCACCCCTGAAGCAAATAAATATTCTTAAATTGCAGACTAAAATCTCATAATTTTTGTAGCTGATAAAAATGTAAATGAGATAATTGCTTGCTTCCAAAATTTGCCTAAAATTGCACAATTCTGTTAACATGACTGCAGTATCCCAACTATACAGCTGGTGGGTGTTAAAAGGTACATCAATACTAAAGTGGTAGTAATTTCTTGACATAGGAGGAGCTTTTGAAGAGGTGGTGTGCCTGTACTATTGCACCATTAGCTTTTCTTGCTGCTGAGTCGAAACTGGGTCAGGCCAAAGGCTGCAGTGTCACTTTTGGTTGATACTGGGTAACATGAAATAATATCTTCTAGTTGTCAATAATTCCACCATCTCTTGCATTAGTTACAAGAGGGGTCTTCTCCTTAGCAGATAATTTCATAATCTGTTTGAAACTGAGCTCTGAAGCTGGTGATGGGTTTTTACTCTCATGAAATTCATGTGTTACAGCACACAACTTGAGCCTTTCTGTTGGTCATCTTCTTCCTGAGCAGCTGGCCCGAGGTGTTGTCTCTGAGAGCTTCCCTTCAGGAGCACCATAGCCAGACTCTACAGAATGTTTGCTCTCTCTTTTGTCATTATGTTCTCACCTTGTTCTCCAGTATTACATAGTCAGAAATCCACTTGACTTGTTTTCACTCTAGTTTTTTGGCTACATTTTCTAATTTATATTGCTGCCAGATCCAAATGGAGGATAATTATTAAATCTGTGTAGGTTCTCATATTTCCTACCTCCTCAAGCCTAATTGAAATCAATCCTGATTTTTGAGAATTGTGGTATGGAACCAAAGGAGTGGAGAAGTCTGAATTCAAACTGTTCTGTGCTCAAGGAGAGGTGAAAAGGTGAAAATCTATTTTAGTCCCATCTGTGGCCACGTCAGCACACCACATCACACATAGACCTGTAACCAAGCCTAGATGCATCTTTTATTCACTGTGATAATGAAACGTTTGAGCTTATCCTACCTTTGTAGCTTAGGTCCCAGTGCAACTCTGTCTGCAGTACAGGGTTGCTAAATACTCCGTGCTTGCAGGGAGTCCACCAGCGTGCTCATGCTTTCATTAGTGAAATGTGGCTGCATTAGCTAGACAGGTTTGCCGCTGATAACCATTTTTTGGAAAAGGCCTTAACCTTTCCATGTATGCATGGAGGGTTGTGTTTGTTCTGCCTGCCTTTATAGTGCTCTGCCACAGAGCTCCAGACATCCTCCAGCCAGCAGTGTGGACAGAGGCCCAGAGCTCTTTAGCCTCCACCCTGCTTTTTCTAGGTGTTTAAGGATGTAGCGTGTGTCTTGAAAATATAAAGCTGCTGTTCTACAAACCAGAAAGATTTTACCTTTTGGCTTTGGTAAATCTCTGGTGAGCATGCAGAGTTGTTTGGTTTTTTGTTTTTGTTTTTTTTTTATTAAGGTGCATATTTTTCCTTGACTGTGCATGCCAGCCAGGTTTGCAGCTGTGCTGGTGCCTAAGCCTCTTCTGCTGCTGGAGACTTGCTTATTAATTTACAGGGGTATCGCTGCAATCTCACTGCACCACCCTTGTCTCTGAAACATCTGAAGACCCTCATAAGAAACTGCATGATGGACCTGACGTGATGCTTTGTAATGGTCTGTTCACAATGTTATGCAACGTTATTTTTCTGTCACATAAAGGGGATACCAAGAGTGTCTGCAAAACACATAATAGTACGCAGCAACCAGCTAGCTTTTAAAACATAGATTTGTTTATTTTTATGTTCTTAATAAGTGTCCCTTCTTGCCTTCTCCATGGTATTCATATGTGGTTTGCAAAAACTTATGTTTCCCAAAGGAAAACAGACTTTGCTTTCCGTGATTGTAGAGAACTTTCAGCGTAAGAATTTAAACAGCGTTTGATTCCAAATCTGCCTTTTTATCTGTATTAGTTTCTTAAAAAAAAAATATACATTCCACAGGGCTTCATCTGTCCGCTATGTATGAAAGTGTGTCTAACTCCCACTGATCTGTCTGAGCATTACCAGAATGAGCACACTGGGACAGAAGGAAGACAGGAGCTTCGTGACCTTCCAGCTGTTACTGTGGGTCTTGTTTATTTTGTTTTAATAGCTTTGGTAATGGACTGCTTTAAATGAACATTGATCTTTTCTTGTGGCTTGGGTGTTAGTTTTTTGAATTGTTTCTTTTGATTCCTTGCTGAAATATAATTTGATCTCTTATGCATGATTCCAAAGTATACATTCAGTGGAAGAATTAATCTGTGTGTAGCTTTCTGATTTGCAGTTGTCTATCACATGAAACATTTGTGGTATTGAGAAACTTGCAGTCACCATATTCTTTTTGAGCAGCTTTTGCTTGGTTTTCTTGCATATAAGACTTTTACATTATTTGATTTACTTCCATCAGACTCAGTATAGTGATGAATGTAGTATCGAATATGGTATGTCCTTTGTGAAAAGAAATGTTTTGAGCTCTTATTAGCTAACTATTTTTACAGTAGATTTACAGTGGGAGATAGGTATATTGGGTAAAAGATGGAACAGAGGACAGGAATATAAAAAATTTAGAAGCTTCTCAAGTGTGTTCAAAAGCCTTACATACTGCAACAACATTATAAAAATAATTATAAACAGGTTTTTTTATATAGAGTTTTATTGGAATTTTCTTAAACCTCCAACAAAATGCAAAGGCTATTTCACTTAATAGACATTATAAATAGTAATGAATTTCTAAATTCTTCCAGTTGTGAGTATGAAACTGCACAATTAAAACCGTGTGCAGCTTTACACTCCTCAATTTACAGAATCTAAATTCTTCCAAGTAACAGCCTTCAGATACACAAGGCTATCTGAATTTTTTCTGTTGTGAACCTTTAGAGAGTAGATTTGATCTGGGGGCAGGCAGCTCATCGTGCACTAAATGGGTTTGGATGGAGGTGAAGTTTTACATGCTTTCTGCCAATATTACTTTTTTGAGTGTTGGAATAGAAGTGTTTGTCTAGGCTGAGTGATGTGATTTTATTGTGTTTATTGCTGTATGCATTTGGCAAGTAGTATTTTTTTTTTCCTTTCTGACACTGGATGTGTATTTACACTATTTTTGAAGGGAAAACTTCAAATTGTGGGATTTAGTTCCCAAAGATGATGAAAGCCATTAATACACTGATTATCCCAGAGTTACTTGAGATCTCTTTTCAAGGGTAAAGTGTCACTTGTTAACGTGAGCAGGATTTGTGGTAAAACTGGCCTGTGCTGCTCTCCTGGAGTACTACGGGACCTCAGCGCCAGGACAACCGGGGACTGGCTTGTAATTAACTCCTACCTCCTGTTGAAGCAGCGATGATCTGTAGTGCTCTGTTCATGTTCAAATCAGCTTTTTATTTTCTGTGTTGTCTGGTCACAATGCAAGTGCCATGCTTGAATAAGCTATGATGCACTAGTGACAGACTGTGGCATTCCTGATGTGATGGTACCAGTAGACTGTGGGATGTGAGCCATCAGAGGTGGCTTGGTTACCTGAAGGAAGTTACTCTCTTATTTAAGTTGGGTTGTGTTTAACATCGTTTCTTGGAGTTGACTGCAGCTTGTTGTCCACTTTAGAGTTACTGTTTTTCCACCATCAATTACTTGTCAGCACTTTTTACAGGTCAGTAGCTGATCACAAATTTTTAACTTGTTTAAACTTGTGTATTTAGTGTAGCACATGATATGCCAGTTCAGTTGTTTCTAGCTGTTGCTGTTTCATGTAGCTAAAACTATGTTTCTTGGTGCAGTGATTCATAAATATCCAGAAGAGGTGAGAGATAAAGAATGCCAATATATATATGTGTGGGTTATTGTTTTTTTCCCTCAGTTCGATCTTTTATTATATCAGCATGCATAGCTGCATTGAAAAAGTGGGGAACTCTGTTAATTGCTATCATCAATACTAGTATGTAAAGGTTAAAATACTGAACTACTGAGAAGCTGATGGTTTGCATTTGTTGATGGAAAATGATAGTCTGCATTTGCAACAAGTGCATTGTGATCCTGAAACAGCAACACAACCAGGTTGTCACCTTTTATTCCATCTGTGCCATTCCTGGGACAGCATTATAAGAATAATATAATGTGATCGATGTCATCTTATGTAGCAGACATATGAAACATTGCTGAATTTGGCTTACTTAAACTAGTGTTTGGTTTTATATTGCTTGTGGAACTGTGAAAAGTTCAAAAATGTTTTGTTGGAAACAATGCTGAAGAAGCTCCTGAGTTCTTTTTTTTTTTTTTTTTTTTTGTTCCCCAGTACATTCTCCTAAATGAGGAGATACGACATGTTGCAAGGCTGGTGTTTGGTCACACTTTGTGAGACCGGAAAGATTGTCACTTTGTTGACAAAAGCATTTGTCAACCTTGTTTTTATTTTGCCTATAACTTTCTTCACTAATCTGCCTTCCACTGATACACCCTGCCTGCTGATGAAAATTTTAATGTTAGGTCATTTGCCTGTCTGTTCTCCTTGCCCTTCCCTTCTCTCTTTGTGCAGTGAGAATTGGTCTTGTTCTTCAGTCACAGGCATCCACACCTGCAGTTTTTGAAGGTGTCTGATGTCCTGTTGTGGGAAAGGATCCTCCCCATATGCCTACAGCCTTATCTATGGTCTTCCTCTTAAACAACTCTCTGTGCAGCCCTCTTTTTGCAAACTAGGGTTTGCACCATATGAAAACCTGTGAAAATGACAGTGAAATATTCTCCCCTGCCCCCCAAGCACTGATGAAGTCTTATTTTAAAAGACAAAGGCTTATTCAGCTGCAGGAACAACCATGAAAATGTTGGCAAGTATCCCTGTCCATATATAGCCAACTCAGCCAGACAAATGCCATATGGAAGTCACACACATTGCCATATTCCCAAACAGGGACATTGTTCCCCAACTTTCATGTATACAGTGGTGTCACTAACAAAAGCTCTGTGGCTTGTTCTGTTTTGTTTTCTTTTTCCTAAAGGAATGATACATTTCTAAAGCATGTCCAGCATTTCCTGACTGTCTCTGTCGAACATTCAGGACATTTAAACAGTGAATCAGAGGCTTAGTTGCAGAATTCCCTTCCTGGTTTCTCATGAGGCATCCAAAAACCCCACTGTCTGGTACTCCTGCAATGTTTAGAATATAGAGACTGTTAGTATCTATTGTCTTACGTACAACTAGGCTAAATCTAAGGCAATTTTTAAGCAGTTCTTCTGGGTAGTCTTCATAACTTTCCAGATGTTTAGAAAATATGTATTTCTTAGGTAATACAAGCAAGATGTGAACCTGATGTCTTCTAAATAGGTTTTTCACATTGCCTAGAGTGTAAATTGTATACTAGTTGTGCAAAAATGTGGGGTTTCTTAATCTTTCTTTGAAAAGACCTTGTTCTTCATGGTGTTTTTTTCCCTACTTGTCTCTTATTATAGATGCAATTGATTGCATCTTCTGTTTTTATGGATGCCCTTGGAATGTTGTGGACTTGTTTTACACATAACATCATGTCAGTGCTTTAATGCTGATACTCTCTTCGGCTGCTCTTTCAGTTGCCTCCCAAATTAGGTTGTGGCAGCTGTTTTCATTTCAGTGGTACTTGCCTGCTTTGCACAGGAACAAGAATCGTTGGTTGAGCTACACTAGCACATTCATTTGCTGCAAAATCTGAACAATACTAAGAGAATGAAGAAGTAGAGATACTGGTTTGATTTGACTTGGCCATGTGATGCAACTTTAAGGAATAGAGAATCCACCAGATTAGAATTTCTAATATGTGACAAAATTGTAGTATTGTAGGTTGTGACAGAATTGTAGACTTACTCATCAATAGTAATAAACCCAGAAGATAACTGAACTAGAAATTATGTTGGTTCTGTTCTTCTCAGGAAGAATCCAGCTGCTTTTTCTGGGAAGACATCAAGTCTGCAGTCTGGTATAAAAGAAACTGTAGCAAGTCACGTTTTTTGTTTTTGTTCAGGAAGGTAAATCCTTGTAAAATTAAAATGGACTACAGGTCTTAATTATATAAAACACTACCTTTTACCTACTTTTCTAATGATTAAATAGAGATATTATTTGAGGAAGCCACTGTCATCTTACTGTTTATGTAAACACGGAGGAAAGGGCTTTTTCTGGTGAAAGGCATGGAAAAGTCAACTGTATTTTCCTTTTAACAATATATAAAGAGTGACCTAATTTATTTATTCTTTAACTTAAATTACCTCATGAATATTTTTTTTTTATCAGAATGTAAGACTTCTGAAATAAATTATGAAATGTGGTCTTCCCCTTGCTGTGTAGGCAGACAGTTTAATCTGCCTCTGAGAACTTTGTTATTCAAATTATTCAGTTAATTCAAATAATTCAGTTAATTACTTCAATATGTATTTGGGAAATAAAACCTAGGAACTACTTGATACGTCATTCAGTTCTGAAACATCTGAAACAGTAAGTTGCTGTCCTTCGTCCCTAAGTATATACAATTCCTAATCTGTCATTAAAATGTTTCAGCATTTAAATAATTGTGTAACTGGAGAATATCTGAGTTTTACCTTAGATTTAGTGTATAAATGCTGGAGAATCTTGGGAAGGTTGTGGAGGTTCATCTGCAGTGGAAAAACGTGAGCAGTGAATTTAGAATTTTTCCAAATATTTATGTCACACAAAAGCTAAAATTGTATGTCAGAAATCCAGAAAAGCGTTTATGCCTCTGAGCATGTAAACATGCCATACAAATCCTGAATTTACTTTCAGGTTTTAATCATGCTGGACTTCATTCACAGCATACAGATTATTGTACCTACAGTTGTGAAAGAGTTGCTAATGTAAGTCTGGATTCTTAGACATGGACAAACCTAGGTCATGGCTGGAAGGCGTTAAAACTCTTCTGGGATTGAATCACAGCTATTGCTTTTTGTTCATGCAGCTCACTGGAAACAGGCTGTAGGTTTGAGTGCTGGCCCAGTGTTTCTGGAAGGTCAGAGATAAGAAATTTATTTAAACTTAAAGCCTGGCCATGTGAGGCCAAGCATGTTAAAGTGCATACTGGATTGTGCTAGCTGTTCTATAGCATGTATATGGTAGAATAGTCACTAATCTTTTCTGTATGGTAAAAGTATCAGTTAAACTAAAATTCTGTGGTTTTTTTTTTTTTTGTTGTTGGTTGTTTGTTTTTCACCACAGTACTTAAATTCCAGAGAGAGTGCTTGTGAAATAAAATTGACTTCAGTGGAAAACAGCGAAGTTCCTTGGTTCTTTAAGCTTGACTCATAGCATAATTGCTGGAATAAAAATTCAAGATGTCGCAGAAGCTCTCTATTAGCAAATAGAGCTCTGTGTGCGCTGTGTGCGCTATATGGCTCCCTACTACATACAGCTGTAGATCAGCAGCAAGCATAGCAGCCTAAAGGGGACTCCATGTGCAGTTCTATGCAGTATTAAAATGGGATTGGAGAGCAGACTACACAGTCATCACATACACATCACAAGAAAATGCTAAGGAAGCTGTGTAGCTGTGGCTGTGACTTTCAAAGTTAAATAGGGTACCTTATTTCTTGGACTCCAACTATATGACCAAATCTGAATTCCATTGTGTTAAAAACTGTTTGCCTATGGGACTGTCCTTCAAGAAGTGTCATCATCTTTCTGCCAGATAACTCCAGTTTTACTTTGTGAAAAAAGAGCTTTGAATAAAGCAAGCTGTACTTGCACTCATTAATTACTTAAGATGAGATTTCACGTTAGCTCTACAAAGACCATTTCATTAAAGCTCTGGGCAAAAAAAGAGCAGTTGGCAGATGAAGACAGATTTTATGCATGTGCATGTAGGGGTGTCAGGCTGTGGTTATCAATGATGGAGCCCAGAGAGCTGTTATGCTGATCCAACATATGGTATACATGTTAGGTTAGCTGACTAGTTTCTCTCTCCATTAACTGTGTTGGATAGCTCTGCATTGGTAGTGGCTGGAGACACTGACATGTAAATGTTTGGTTGTTTGTTAAACCGCAAGTGGGAGCCTTCAGCCTCTTGAGAGAATATTTTTTGAAAATCTTCAATTGTCTTTGTTAGCGAGTAAGGATAATACTGGTTTTCAAAACGTCATGCTATACAACTTCATTAGATCAGGTTTGTGCAGAATGGTGAGGAAAAAACATTGCAAGTAAGACTATTCTGGAAAGGCTGAAATTTGCAAAAACATATTTTTACACCCTGCCCTAACCCCTCCAGTCCTACGAGAGTAATATAAGGAGAAGCCAGAGAAACAATCCATTCAGTCCTATACATTAAGTTTCCTGTTATGTAAACTGTTTCTGAATCAGTTTTAAAATAGTCTGAGGATTAGGAGGGCTCTGTGGTAGCCTTCAGTTGGTCTGGTTGTGCACGGTGCGCCTGTGGGTCTGTGCCCCAGCTCTCCCTCGGCAGTGTGTTTTGATGTGGGAGACCAAAGTTCTTCCAACAGTTAATAGCCCTGTAAATTATATTGGTACAATAAAAATAAATATGGTAGTTCTTGGAGTTTCCTTCCAGTGTTGCTTTTAGCATCCTGGCATATTTCCCAGAGAATGTTATATTAATGATTTGTACGAATTTTAATGTTAACTGAAAGGTATCGTTTACCTTATATGCCTTTTAGGAAAGGGAGCACTGAGAAAATTTTGTCAGGCCTGAAAGTAAATCTTAACTATTAGGGGGGGAAAATAGCTGCAAACATTCTTCTACAGGCTTATTCATCAGTCTGCCTTGAGAAAGAGAAGTAAAGCCGCCTTCGGTGCTTCCACAGTGTCCAAGAACTTTGGTGAAATTTGGCATTATAACTTAAGCTGAGGCAAGATGCTTCCCTAGAAAACCTCTATGTAGCAATTTCTGTTCTTCTCTGAGTGAAACTGGTGTGTTTTGACGAGTCTTTTGTACTGAGGAAGGCCTGTCCCATGGCAAACAGTGGGGTGCTGTGGAGGCACTTGGTGCTAGGCATGGCTCGCAGGTGTCCACCTGAAAGAGAAATGTTTCACTCTGCATCAAAAAATGTGGATTTGAAGTTTAACTTTTCTGTCCTTCTCATTGGAATGCCTTGACTGCTGGGCCAGGGGCTATTTTGAGTTATAAATTGTGTGCAGACTCAAAGTGGTTTGTTTGTGTGTGTATATGGGGTTTTGGTTGGGACTCTTTTTACTGTTCCTGTTCTGTCTGTCTTCAGAAATTCTGTGGTGATCTTAAGAACTCCTTCCTGATAAAAACTTGTTCATGTGGTGGTTGTGGTTTTCTTTTTGTTTTCCGTTAACTGACGGGCATCTGCAGAAAGCTTTGGACTCAATTGTCATTTCCTGGTGGAAAGATTTTCTATTTATAAAAACAAAACCCAACTAATAATCATTTAACATCTATGCTCTTTTCTCCCTATGTAAAGCAAAAGAAAAAGCCCACCTAGAAACATCAGTTAGGGCATTACAATTACAGGGACTACAAATTATGTCTTTGCTTTTATTAAATGAAGAAGGTGAAATGCCTTTTGCTTCTCTGTGGCTGTGCTTTATGCAAAGTAATTTCTAAATGCATTTTAAAGGAAACCTACTAAGTGTCTCTTGGCAAATACAACCTTTTGAAAAGCATAGCTGTGCATGTTTTATATGGTAGCTTCCTTCTTCAGCTACAAGGCCATTGCTGTCATACTTGCTTCTTCTTTAAAAGGGGTCTGTCAGTTAAGGGAGCCAAGTTCAGGCTTACTGGAAAGGACATCTCAGCTCCCCCAGGTCGTGGTGACCAGTGTTACCTCGCATGGTTGTAACTGCAGTCTCCTCTTTATTCAGGGCAGGTATGGTCCCAATATAGGAATATCTTGCACTTGATATAAATTCCTGGGAACTAACAAAAATGTGTACAAGGTTTAAGCATCTCAAACCATCAGGTTTCTTCCCCTCTTCTCACACACTTGCCTTTAGATTAATAAAATACACTTTTGCGTGTATTTTCAAAGTTAATCTCAAGATGTTGCTGAGAGATAGTTTTATGGCTTTTTTTTTTTTTTTTTTTTTTTTTTTTTTAAAGAGAGAAAACAAGAGACTCACCAGCCCAAGTCCCTGAACAAGATTGTCAACTGGGGCTAATAGTTGCAGGCCCAGGAAACCTTTAAAGTCCTGTCTGTTACTGTCTGGTGCCCAGGAATATCCTGGTGACTCTGATTTTCTTACTCTAAAGACACCTGAATTAACGCTGCTGACAGAAGAGTTGACATCTGAATATTACCAGCCTGCGAAACACAGCTGGGTCCTGGGTTGGTGCAGTTTAAGGCTGACGTGCGAGCGGTGGTGCCTGCAGCTGTAGGAGCTGGTGTTCCAGCCCACCCCAGCTCAGCACTGGAAGGATGGCGGGGATGCCCCGTTGCAGAAGGGTGACTTCTTACTCTGTTAGAGCTTGTGTGTCAGATGTCTAGGAAACACTACGTTACAGTAAGGGCATGTGTGAGAGCTGTAACCCAGTGCTGACTCCAACAGCACCAGGTCCCCAAAAAGTGAAGCTGGTCATGGTCATGGCAGTGCTGGTGGAGAGACTGGGGCTGGTGGGTGATACGCTCTTTATCCCTGCCTGTGTGAGAGAAAGGGGGTTGCTACTGTAGAGAGGAGGTTTTGTCTGTGCTTCTTCCCTCCTCTGCCAGCGATGGCACACCTGCGTCCCCAGAGCTCCTGTCCTGTGGGCTCTCAGCTGCAGCATGTTCCCTCAGCTTGGCACCTCTGCTCTGCCTCTGGCCCCTTGTCCTTGCAGCCACTGCCTTCCGATCTGCCTGCTGGGGAAATTGTGGGCTGGCTTTGCCTTACAATTGAGACGAATGATTGCTGTCACTTTGGGCTAGTTGCACATATAATCTATTATTTCCTCTTCTCCAGGGCTCCTCTTTCCACAGAGTAAAACCCAGTTACAAAAAAACCTATGAAAAACCAAGCACAGAAACAGATTTTGCTGTTTAAATGGAAAGAAATAAAGAGCAAAAGGAAGGAGAGGCCAGAACAATTTTCTACATTCGTTCTGTCTAGATGCACTTAGTGATATTGTAAGGAACATTTGCTTTTTTTCTGCTAACAGCAGACATTCCTGTCACAGGGAAACTAAACACAACACTGAGAACCTCTTGGTAGCATTTCATCCCAAAAGGATGCTGTTTCACTGTCATTGTATGAGACTGACTGCTGTCATCTACTTGGAAAAAAAATATCTCTTGCTATTTGATCCCTCCTCTAGTTCACTGCCATTGCTGTTTGCCAGGGGAACCTTCCTCTGGCTCTTTTACTCAGAGTGACTGTCATTGCCATCATATATTTACATGCTAATTGTGTGAGACTAGCATTGCTGGGAACCTAGTAGTTTAAACAAATTTTCTGTAGCAGTTTTGGCACATATACATATGTATATGTGCATTAACCTGGTTTAATCTGGAGTAAAACTAGTGATCAATCCTGGAAATAAATAAATGGTTGTTAAGTGTAAATGCCCATTGTCTGCTTCAGAAGGAGTATATTGTTTTGTTTGATCTAGTTGTGCCAAAATCAATCTTCAGTATGATAGGTGATGGGCTTGATAAACAACTGTATTTAGAAATAGATTTCTGGAACACTAAAAAAATAATAGCAGTTATAAAGTCCCTGTCCAGTGCTCTGGAGCTCCAGCCACATTTGAGTAGCTGATGGTTCTCCGAGGTTGAATCCATGTGAGTGTTTGGTTGTTGAATTCTTAGTGACTAGTCAAACAAAATACTGTCAATGTCAAGTTAGAAGATGAGTGCTGTTGTGGTTATCAACATACTCAGGATGTTCATTTTGTGCTAATATTTAAAGTTCTGTGCCTTGCCTATTAACATGCAAATGCAAAATTAAAAGCAGTAAAGGAGTGTCGGAACTCTTCATATATCCTTCAGAAATCGTATGGGAGTGTATGTTATGTGAAGCGTGATAAACTCACAGTAGTACTTTCATCTTGCATACTGGAGAGCCTTGGTTTAGTGTTGGAATGTGCAGCGATTTATACTGGCAATAAGGGACTGAAGGCGACACAGAAATAAGCAAAAGTGTATTTGAAATTAAGAAACAGGGGGTCTTCATGTCACACGAGGCTCTCTTTGCACAGCTTGGAATTACAGGAAGCCTTTAATGTGAGACTAAATTGTTTCCTCTCACTCTGTTTTGCCGTTGTGGTGTGTATGGGCTGTAGTGTAAATGGGAATTGGGCTCAGAGTCGGCATGATAACCAAATGAGTGAAGAACCAGTATGAAGCCCAGCACTTAAAAGGAGGTGTAATAGGTTGCTAGATAAAATGAGGTGGATGGTACTTCTTATAAATGGCACTTTGGACACCACACAAATGTTTAGAGGTACATAATATTTACTTTCATTTCTCTGTGGGTCAACAGGTAGAATGAGGGCATTGCTCTGCTAAATTTTCATTCTGGTAAGCTTGCAGGAAATATGCTGGAAAGCAAATGGATGTATTGGGTGGATGGCTGTAGAGTTCTGAATTTCCTGAGGTAGTATTTCTCTGAATTGTATCTACTAATTAATTATATGCAAGGTAAAAAAAGTGGTTCTTAATCTTTTGGCCCATATTAAAATCAGTAGCCTAAATGTGTTGGTAATAACTGTATGAACAGCTGTGCTTTAGACTGGATTTTTGTAGCTCCTTGTTTAAGACCAAATGGCAAACCCGTCTCTTCTTTGGGAGAAAAATCTGATTTTATGAAAAGTTGTACAGAAAATTCTTTTCTTGAGGGGGAAAGAAACTGCAGAGTAGTCTTTCTGAAATGACTTCTTATTTTTCTAAGTAAAGGTTTTGTTACTAGTATGTAATGCTGTTGGGAAAAAAAACACTGAAAAGTGGAATATTACTTTTGTAGGCATTTTGTAACTTTTTAGTTGCCAAAACTGTTACCAGAACGTGGAAAAATGAGTATGAATCTTAACTTGCCACCTTTTAGATGCGCAAACAAAATTTACAATTCTGTGTAAAAATAAGATGAAAAAAAATTCTTGTGTCTTACCTCTTTTTTTTTGTGTTTGTTTTTCTTTTCCTTTTTATAATAGGGTTTCATTTGTCCCCTCTGTATGAAGTCTCATGGATCAGCTGAGGAGCTGTTTAAGCACTATGAAGCTGTTCATAATTCTGGCATTGATTCAACTCATGGAGGGGAAGGTCATCTGTCACCGGAAAGGTGAAACAGTACTCATTTGTGCATGTGCTTTTGTGTCAGTGTTGAGCTGCTTCTAATTACATTGAAGGATGTATTAATTTGAACACTTAATTATGTAGTCAAGTATTTAAATGTTCAAGCCCCGTTTCCAGCTACAATTAAAAAGCAGCTTGAAACTTCCATTGGCTGATATTGATCTGACAATAAATGAAAATCAGATACACATGTTTATATTATTAATTAAGTCACCTGTTTCTCATGCAGCTGACAATGCAATATTACAGGCTGGAATGATTTTTAGGATTGTGGCAGAAAAAATAAAATTTCCTCCTAATTTCTGGCATAGAACTGAAAGTTCACCTTTTGAGTATGGTGGAGGACAACCCTGAAGACAGACAGGAAACCTGATTTTGTCCCTGGGTAGTTAGAGTACTTACCAGGCAATTACAATGTCAGTATTTGCCTAAATAGGTTCCCATATTACCTCGTTATTTGCAAATCTTTTTTAAGTTTCTGTTGGTGTCACTAGTTCTTCTTCTGTGTTACAGAAACTCAATGCTGATCTTCAGAAATCTCTGTTATTTAACTGTTGGTCAAAACTGTGGTGTTTGATGTGTTTCCTAGGAAACATATTGGGTTGTTTTATTTTTGAGACCAGCGGTATGTAGCAGGAGCTGATTGTATGAAACTTTCTCTAGAAAAGTTTAACTGAGTAGTCTGCCTGTGTTGGTTTAGGAAGCTTTTTTCTCTAGGGGTAAAATTTACATAGGTTTCCTTTTGCTTCTTGGTAGTTCTTTTTCTGTTCAGTGTTTATTTTGGACTGTTGTAAATGACAGTCCGTGCTGCTGTTCTGTCACATTTACCCCAAACTCCCTTTGTTTGTGCACAGCAGTGTCAGCGAGCAGCTGCCTGTGGCCTCATTCAGCAAGTGGGGGTACACACCGTGCGACCCCGCGGGTGGTTACCTGCTAACTGAGCTGGCTTCTGCCGATGCGGGGAAGTAAATGGTTCAAATGTTTTGTCACTAGTAGAAATGGGACCCCAAATGATGAAGAACTACACTGAAATAAATACGTACGTTTATGTGACTAACTGAAGAGAAAAGGTGGTTCTTTGGTGAGAGGAGGGTGTGGAAGGTAGCATGTTTCAGTTGTTACCCGACTGAAGATCTGTCTCTCCCCGGTGTTGTGCAGAGCTGGCAAGCCAGCGAGAGCCGGCATTAGCAGAGGCCTTGTCCTCACGACAGACGGGCCCTTCCTTGTGGATACCCGCCTTCTCTCCCAGCTGCTGCAACAAAAGAAATCAAAATTAGGGCTTTATATAGGAGAAAGTGGTAGGGTACTGTTTGAGTTATATTGGGTTTCCTAAGTGCACATTTATTCAAGAATGAGTATCTCTTCTCTGTCTGATTTAAGCCTTTTCAGAGTGATATAACTTAGACCCGAAATGATACTCTTAGTAGAATGATAGCATTCACATAGGGGAATTATTGGTCATAACTGTATTGTTTATACATTTTATGAAATATATATTTTTATGCCTGCTAGTTTCCATTGTCAACCAGATGTTGGCTGGTGAAATTTATTTAATTTTTTTCCCCTGGCTCTTGACAGTTTAAGGACAAGTGGCTTTGTTTTCTCTCATATAATTGAAAAAGCGGACAAGGTCAGGGAGTTTGGATGGAGTGAAAGGAGTCTGATGAGAGCTGGCTGTTGTGAGCTATTTCTTCCTATTATTGGCATTCTTTAACGTTTCTCAGTTGCATGCTAGCTTGAGAAAATTCTCATTCAACATAAACGTGCTTTTCCAAGACTTGAAATACCATATTAAATATTGCAGCCTGCATCTAGGAGCGAAGCTTACATGTAATTCACGGGACCGAGATTGGGAGGTGAAATTCCTTATTCAGTCAATAGAGAAAGCTAGGTACTATGAATTACCTTGTGTTCTCTTCCTCCCACTCCTGCAATAAACTACCATGATTAAATGCCAAGAGTTATTCATGTAACTCTCCCCAGTTGTGATTCAGCAAGGCTATTGGTGTTCAGTGCTAGGATGGAGGCACTGGCATTCCAGGTGGGGAATGAAGTGGAGCATAAGGAAAAGGTAATGAGGATTTGCCAGATGGTGAGGCTTAGATGTGCTGAGAGGAGGAAGGAATTGTAACAGCCATAGCAGAAAGGGAGATTTGGTGAGGATTTGGATGGCAGTAAGAAAAACAAAATTACAATGTCTACAGTTATCCCTTACACTTTTTTTCTCCCATTCATTTTCCACTGATCAGTTAAACTGTATTTAGGTTTCATCTTAAAACTGCCAAGCAAAACTGTGTTGGGAGTATTGAAGCAACTATTGTAGAAGGGTCCTTACACTACAAACTCTCTCTTTTCTCCTCCCTTCCTCCTTCCCTTCTACTACAAACTATTTTTATACAGTTTCAAAACCTTTTATCTGCTACAAAGACCAGAGCTTCTTAAATGCTTTAGTACTGCAGATCTGGTATATGTTCAGCCCAACTTCAATATAGTAAGCTGTTTCACCTGCCTGAGATTTTGTTTATAATCTTAGGTGTGAATATTAGCTGATTTACTTACTGATAGTGGTGAGAAAGCAGCTCTGTCTTCTCCACCCACAACCAATGTATGGGTTTTGGCTTACAGCTGCACCTGCCTCAGTGCAGTAGTATTTGCAAACCTCCAGCGAATGTCTTGCACAAGCAGAATTAATGTGTTAATAGCAGAAAACCTTCCCCTGAAAAAAAATCAGCCTCCCAATATCCTATGTTAGTTTCCCTATTAAAATTGGTCCACCCTGGAATTCTTGCGTCACTGGTTCAAGTGTGTGTGTTTTGCCTGTTTCTTGATGTCCCTGACCAGATATTAATATGCTAATGTAGATTGAATCTATGCCTTCTCACTTTAGCTAAGGAATACCTTCCTTTGTGTTGGTTTTTTTTTTTTTTCCTCCTAAGTGTAGATAATTTAAAAGAACGTCTGTGGAGGAGGGGATAATGCAGCATAGAAGCAATGAAATTGTATGGTATAAAACTGAGAGAATGTATTGGCATTGGCACCCACATACATATATTTGGCGTTATTTTAATGACCTGTGTATTCTAGATTTGGAGTGGCTGTAGCAGAGTAATGCAACATTATCCTTATATGTATAGTTGTGCAATTCTGTAAGGAGACTTGGATTCAGAAGGCTGCTGTCTAAATCAATTAGTAACAGTTGTAGCCTTGGATCTTGTGTTCTTGCATGGCTGGAGACTCAAGCACAGAATTTGAGAATTTAAAATCCTGAGGCTTTAAACATTCAGACCATTAAGTGAGTGTGTCTGTGGGGCATACTGAATTGCTGTGTGGATGAAAAAATTACATAAAACTGTTTATTTCAAAAGGAGTAAGATAGTGTGCTGTCTCTTAGCAGTGTTCCTTTACATGATACGGGAAGTGAAGGGAACAAACATGTCCTTTTCATAAAAAGGCATGCAAAACGGTTAAATGTACCAATGCACAGCTTTACCGTTCTGAACTTGTATGGTTGAGCTGATGTACCAATTTAGATTTACATTCTGTTTTCATGAGACTTTTTTCATATCTGTTTCTTTACTTGTCCAATTAATGTTTAACATTTTTCAAGTGATGTGCAAAGTGAACTAATAAGTATCTATTAATTCCATTTGTTCCAAGTTTAAAAAAATCTAAAAATAACTATTCATAATTATTTAAGTTGTATTTATGTAGTGTGTGGCTATCCCTCCAGTTATTTAATACACATCATAACCTGTATGTAATTGACAAAATATAACCACTGTATATTCATTTTCTCCACTCTGGGAATATATTTATTCAGAGATGAAGTATCACTGCTCCGACAAGAAGTTCAAGACTTACAGGCTTCGCTGAAGGTTGGAAATGTATTTTACTTTCACTTAGTTCTTTGTTTCAAATTGCAAAATGTTCCACCGTCTTAAACAACCAAATTTACAGTTCTTTCTCTCACCCCCCCAGGAGGAGAGGTGGTATTCAGAAGAGCTGAAGAAGGAACTAGAGAAATTGCAGGGGCAGCGGCAGCAAGTAATTGCTTTAAAATACTTGAAGCAGGTTTATCATCAGCATTGACACTGAAGATTAATACCTTTTTTGTAAGGCACGTGGCCTGATTTAGTTAGTTCATAATTTGAATATTGACATGTTCTTGAAAACAAAGCTAGTTATCTCTCCGCAATGTAACTGTATATATAAATCTGAAGAACAAAGTCAGGATAGATAATGATTCTTCTATGCTAATCACTGCAAGTTCACTTGAGACTTTTCCTTCTGTTGGGCTTATTCAGAACTCCATTTATTAAAGCAAAAAAATCTAATAATAAATTTAATCTGCTATGAGAAAAGGCGATGATGCCTTTCTTGTAAGGACTTCTGAAGAAGAGTACTGTTGTTTCACAGACGTCCAGATAAGCTGAACAAACAAGGCAAGGCAAATTTTAGCGTGTTGTGCCCTAAGGATGCTCTTTCTTCTTTTATTACTGTCAGCTGCTTAGATGCTGAATTGTTGCAAACCTCAGAAGCTGCTTTCTGACAGAATGCCTCTCAGAATGTATTTAATTATGTCTGTAACCTCCATTTTTAGGGCAGATTTCAATATTGAAGAAAGGGAGGGGGATGGGGATTGTTATTGGAGTCTTGCAAATCTAGAAGCCTCATAGTGTAGTGATACATGAAATGGAAAATCATCTTGGTATTTTCCAGTCTTCCAGATATAACTGTATGAAATTAGGTATTTTTATACTGCTGTGCAGTATTTGAGCACAGAAGTGTTTATTCCCCTGTCTTGTCCAAAAATGGGAAGAACTTTGGAAGTACTAGTTTTCATTGCTACCATCTAATGATCAATTTATTCTGTTTTCTTAAGGATTCTAAGTCTGATGGATTGACAACAGCTACATCTACAGGTGGCTAACATTCTATTATATTAATTTCTGCACCGTTCTGGAATTTCTGAATTTGTTTTCATTATAGCTTTTTGGTTTATGAAAAAACACTTCTGGTAAATTGAAGTGCTAGAAAGCTGGAATGGTACAATTACTGGGAAAAGGTGTGTTGTAAGTGCTTAAGATAGGTAGTTCTTCATAGCTATAGTCTGGGGAAATATTCCAGAGGCTTGGGGTTTCTCATTTCTAGAAGTGAGACAGGAGTTCTCCTGACTCTGAAAAAGCACTTCTTCTGAGTATTTTTGAACATGTTTTTAATCATTTTATATATTCAAGCATTCAGTAGTCTTTTTCTGGGAAAGTCAGTGATTGTTGATACTTAGACTATAGCATGTGTCAGGGTTGGTTTTGTTTAGTGTTTTTCTGTACTCATTACTAGCAAAGGAAACAGTGAATTTTTGTTTGGTTTGCAGACCAATAATTTTTGCATTATGTTTTTGTTCGTGAGGCACTCATGAAATGAAATTTTCCTTAGGTGTGCATGAAGTGTCTAGCTGATCATGATGAAAAGAGCTTTTAACTGCAGTTTGGGGCTTAGAATTCAGCAGTATGTTGCAGTGATCTGAAGGCCTATTTATGACCAGTGAAAACCAATATGTACTTAATCCTGCAGAGTACTCAGCTAGTGACAGGTTCCAGCATCATGCTTGTAGATATTTAACTTCAGTGAAGTTGTTCATATTGCTAAGTTAATAGGATGTGAAGTGAATTCAGATTACTTATTTACCTGCTGTGTTTCTTTAAGGGCGTGAGTAACTGTATTGTCCTAGCTCTTCCAGAAAATAATACTGTTCTTTTTATGGAAATAGAATCATTAGAACGGCAACTAGAAGAGGTCCAAGTAGAAAATTTTAACATTAAGCAAATGAAAGACTTGTTTGAGCAAAAAGCAGCACAACTGGCCACTGAAATTGTGGGTAAGTGTATTAACGTGAGGTCTGCTTCTGTTCTTTACTTGTGCAACTTGTGCAAGTGTTCATTTATTCAACTTCCTTCTTATTAGATCTTAAATCAAAGTATGATGAAGAAATCAGCCTTCGGGAAGGTGTAGAACAGAAAGTGACAAACCTGACAGAAGAATTGCAGAAGGAGAGAAGTACAGTGGAAGACTTAAAGACAGAGCTGGTATTCACATTGCACTAATGTTTTTGTTATTTTTCAAATCCAGGGAGAGATATTTTTAAAAGCTTACAAATGCAGTTTTAATGCAGTCAAACTCTGTTGAATGTGCAGACGTCTGCTTGTGGGCTGAAAAATTCAGAACATTGTCATTTCTCATCTGTTTCACTGACCTACATTTTCAGTGTTTTTCCAGTGAGAAAATATATGTTGTTTCTGAGTTATCTATTAAAATTTACCCTACATTATGCTATAGCCTGCTTGTTTGATGGTCTACCCTTCAGCACATTTGCAGGATATCACACATATAGATGTGCTGTGCATGCCTGTACTTGGAGCATGCCATTGCTGATTTCCACAGCTGTCTTTAGATCACCCTTTTTCCTTGAGGTGTTATGATCTGGCTGTCCCTGGACAGCTGCGTTCATCAGACATGCTCAGAGAGGTGCTTTGTGACATGGTGGCTGAATGGCTGGCAGTTGTCATCACCATACCTATGTTAATGTTGTCCCTCTCGCGCTTGGCTGATAATAGCAATGTGTGTGTATTCTGGGATTTTGGCTCCTGCTGACTGTTACGTACAGCCATGGTGCCAGGGACCAATCCTGGTGACCCAGCAGTCGTGCCGCTTCTAAAGCAGTAGTGAAGGGCACTTCGTAGTTTCTCCCACTCAACCACTGCTTAGACTCTGGAGGAAAGTAGGACTCGTTTATCCCCCTTCTTCCCTATGGTCAGCTGCCCTGAAGGGCCCATGAGTCCCTCTTGGCCCTGCCCAGCCACTGGATCTATCTATTCCTTTCTGTTTAGTTGTTTCTTGTCTTCCCTTCTTCTTCTGCGTTCTTACCCTTTTCCTGTAGCTTTCCTATTCTAGGTGCCAGTATTCCTTTTCTCTGCTTTCTGTGGTGCCCACTATCACCCTCCTCTCCTTTCCCTCTGTAGCTTGTCATTATGAAGAATGTTATGGTGCTTTAGATGTAATTAGCGACAGATTTTACCTGTGGGTCTGGTATGAGGCATGTCTGACAGTACCTTCAAGACATTTCCTTCAGCTGCCTTTTTTTAATCTGTTCTTGTGGTTTTCTGAAATAGTTCTTGAAGACAGAGGCAGTATCATTATAAAAGTCTGTGCAGCACCGGATTATTGTGTCTCAGTCCTGAGATGGGCTTGTGAGTATTACAGCAGCAAAGTATATACAGTTCTGTAGAGTGGTAGAGTCAATACAGCCTACTTCTCAGACAGTTGTGACTTCAGATAAACTTCTTGCATGGATTCCCTGTCACTGTCACTTCAGTGTTTTCTCCAGGGAAGCTCTCCATCTACCTACATAAAAATTCCAGAAGTTTAATTTTTGAGACCTTTTCCCATTTGTCACATTTGGTTGAAATCAATCAAAAAGTTTAGAGTTTAGCAGGCAAGAACTGACAACCAGCCATTAAATCCTGTTTCCTTTGGGAATGATAAGTACTTTTCTTGTGGTTTGGGGTTTTTTTGGGTTTCAATCTATCTGTTTTTTTTCCAGCTGTAATACTGTATATGTCACCTTGTCTGTAAATTGACAATTTCAAAGATTTTTAGAGATGACATTGACGCTGGAAGCATGCCTGCCAATAGCGTGTTGCTCACTGCTACTTTTCTGCTTTCCAGCTACAAAGGCCTGGTGTGGAAGATGTGGCCGTCCTGAAAAAAGAGCTGGTCCAAGTTCAGATGCTGATGGACAAAATGACACTGGAACGTGAGAGAGAATCTGAAAAGCTGAAAGATGAATGCAAGCACTTGCAGGCAGAGCAGGCCGAGTCGGAGGTAATAATCATACCTAAAGATGTTTCCGCTAGCTTTGCCATGATTTTCATATGAAAATGGAAAATAATAATTCATCATAATGCAAAAGCCTTTTTATTAACTGTATCTTCTAACTTATCTAATAGACAGGTTTATTCATTACAGTAAATTGCTTAATTCTGTCATTATTTACCCTCCAAAAGTTCCCGTGCTTTTTGTTGCAAAACCTTTTCTTGGCATAAAAAGTTATTACAGGAGCCTGATAGCAGAAGAAAATATCTTCTGGCAGATCTGTGCTCTTGTCTACTGGGAGAGAGAAATAGAGCAATACCTGTGTGATTCAAAGTCTTGGTGAGCTACATGCAGGTGAAAACAGTTGTTTCTGAAAATGATGGGTTTGGTTAACATTTGCATGAATGTGCCTGAAAATGGATGCTAGAGTGTATGTAAAAATAAATGATTAGTACAAGGTAGATAATAATTTTAATATTCTTATAGGACATAGATAACTCTTGAACTTGCACAACATTTAAAAATCTCAATAGATATCGTAAACTGGTTTTAATTTTTGTTTTTTCTAGTTTTTACTGTCAAGTGGGAGGCCTTTTTATACCTATTAATTACTAATTATTGTAGGAATATTTAGTGTATGAGGTACAAATCTGTTCTGCGTGCATATCCCCCCACCCCCTTATACATCCTGGCCTCCAAGTGTTGCCTGTTATCAACTAGAGCAGAAGTGAGTGACTGCCAGGCCTCATCACGTCTTAAGGTCAAGATGTCAGGATGTCACCTGTAATCTGTTTCCAGGCAACATCGTCTTAACTTTCCTCTTTGTTGATGCCGGCTAAAATATAAAATAAAACCTATTATTCTCATGTTAGTTAGTTGGGATTTTTTTTATTTTACTTTTTTTTTTTTCTCCATATTTTCCTGGATTTGAACTTTCTAAATTAATCTCATTTAAAAGGGCTTGTTGTCTACTTGAGTTGCAGAATATGCTGATTTCTTCAGAAGCACTTTGAAGGCTGGCTCTGCTTTGGCTGAGTCAGTAGAAGAAATTTTAAATTGCTGGTGGGAGATTTGAAAACATTTGTCTGTTTCTTGCATATAGAATTCATGATAAATCTGTATTTAAGGAAGCAAAGGTAACTGCCTCTCCCATAGCAAATGTTCAGTTTTCTTGGTTTTGGTTCCTCTGCTTATCCACCACTGAACACTTCTGTTTCCACACAAGATGAAGAAAAAGGGATGCAACAGCTCTGACTGGGATCTTTAAGTGGGAACTTTACTCCTCAAACTGTCTCAGATCACTGCTAGCTAAAGCCTGTTTGATGTTGTTTAGCACAACAGTGAGGGAAATCTCTTGACAGAGATAGTTGCAAGAAATCCTGATAAAAATACACAATCACCAAAAAAGCTTTTGTCTAACATATAATTTATTCTACTGAGGGCTTGGTTAATCCATTCCTGCAGAAGAATGTGCTTCTTGGGGTGTTGTTGCACCTCATTGGTGGGTTGGAATTGTTTTAGTAATGGATTACTTGACAGAGTAACAGTCTTCAGTGAAGGCTGTCAGCTGTGTTTGAGACCTTTTAATTTTGCCCTGCCCCTTTTCTATTGCCCCCTACCAATGCAGCAATGCCAGAAAAACTTGTTAATGCAGAGCTGTGGTCCCCAGTGAAGTGGGGTCCTTACAGAATTTCCCAGCTTACGTAGGGAATGCCTGGGATTTCTGTAGGACTCCTAGTATCCTCTGTCCTGGTGAGATTTGTGGATGTGAAGGACTTCTGACATCTTTTTATTTTGGGATTTCATGTGCCCTAGATTTCAAAACTGCAAGTTTAAATTTCTAGTTCTTTTGCGCTGCAGAGCTTTAGAGAAGTGCTGCCTGGCATTATTCTAAACTCCTTAGAGCTTTCCCTCCTGCCCCCCGGACTCCAAACAGATATCTCAATCTCCTGGAATTGTACTAGGGTACAATATTGTACTAAGCATGAATCTATCATTGTTTTCAAGTTAAAACTGTGTATGCCAAGAGCTTCATCAGATGTGAAAAAAGGAATATCACAGTTGGAGTTGTGAATATAATGTGGTTATGTGGCCATGTAAGTTGCTGGGTAATTCTAATTTGGTTTTAACTGTGAGATCCCACAACTATGCTGCAGAATTCAAATTGCATTTCAAAATACTGTTTCTATAGTCTTTTGGGGCTTTGGATTTTTAGTTTTCATGTGAAGATAAAATGATTTAGTGACATGGGGTAACAAAAAAATCTTTCATCTTAAAACATTCTCACTGAAGTGTGAATTGCTCCTTTTACCCCAATTAAGTATATTTGTTTTGACATAACTTGCCATTTTAAGATGTAGCTATAAAGCGTAGCCTTTAACAGGAAAAAAGATAAGAGAAAATGTGTTTTTCAGTCCTCCTGGAAGTAGCAGCAGGTTGGGAAGAAGGTTGTATGATGTCCCTAGCTGTTATGATGTGCTCATATAAGTCTTAGATATATGGAAGATTATAAACCACATTGCAGCAATTATAATACGATCAGATGTCTGTGTAGTATCATCAGTATGTAGGCTGAACCAGAGAAGACCGAGTTGCTGCGTGGCAGAACATGGTAAGCAGCGGCAATCTGGTTCTTCTCAGAAGTGTCACTGTCTTCTCTGCTTAATTCCAACACATGGTAACAATAGCCCAGGATGTGTTCAAAATAAAAACTTTTCTATTGATGTAAAGTGACAGATCAGACTTTTTAAAAAAATAAACATTACTCAAGGTCATAGTGGTGAAAACTTTTCTTAAAAAAACACAATTGTGAATAGTGCCAGCTATAAGAAAACATGAAATGGAAGCCTTTCATTGACAGAGTGGATACAGTTCTGGCCTTAAAAGTTTGGCCATGTTTCATCTCAGCTTTGCTCTTTAAGACCACCTCAGGGGCTGAAAATGTGAATTGGATCTTACACCATCCTTAGCTATTTTGCCAAGCTGGCTGAGGATGCATGTATTAAATTGGTTTCCAAAGTGAGATGTCTTTAAAATAAGTTAAATTTATGGTGTGGGTGAAGAGAATAACAAAGATATCTATCTTAACCCTAAATGAACATCTTCAAATGCTGCAGGAGAGGGATGTGAAGAATAGTATAGCTGTACAATTGTTGCCTGAATGTATTCATTGCTGTCCTGTTTTGTTTTGTTTTGTTTCCCTTGGGTGTTTATGTCATATTTCAGAGTTGCGCCTGAAACTCTGGTGTCTAGACCTCTCAGATGAACATACATTCTGAGCTACTCCTTCCATGCTTAGTTTTTCCCTATAGTGACTCCTGCATAGTAGACACATTATGAAAACAGCTGCACTGCTGCGGAACTACATATTTCTATGAATCTCTGCAGATTCTTGGCACTTGCTTCAGTATCTGATAAATGGTCATAAAATACAGGTCCTAGACTTGATTGTTAATTTGAGTGCCCACAGAATTAAACAAGGTTAGTAGATTAAGTTATGTGTAAATTCAATAAAGCCAGGACTGGGTGTTTTTTCAGTTGTGTCGTGTCCGTGTCCCCCACCACACCCCATTAAACAAAGGCATTAAAAACACCAGAATACTTAAAAAACAAATTTGAGGAAGTGTTTCTACTAACAGCTTTTGTGACTGCTTGTTTCCATCTTTCATCCATCCATTTTATTTTTTCTGCTTTCTAATGGAGACACTTAAATTTGAGGTAAATTTTTTGAAAGTTTTTTATTCTTATAAGTAGATTTCTGTTGTATCAAGATAATTTCAAGAGGTTGTTTAACAGATATGTTCCTGTTTGCTTATTGGTTCATTAATTATACAGACACATCAGCCAGACAGTATAATGAGTGAATATTCACCCATAATATATTTCCGTGTTAAGAATGAAATGTGGGATGGGCTTATTGAATTGTGAATGACAGAAATGTATCTTTACGCATTTATATTATGATTCTAGTTCGAAAGGCTGCAGTGGTGTCCTTAGCAAGCTTCTGCACATTTTCTGCATTATATTCGTTCAGTAGTGAAATATCCATACACTGTTTTCTGAGAACATGCTGGAATGTTTGTCTGCCAAGGACAGATCCCAGGACATGTTTTACAGAACAGCTCTGTAACAGAAGTCTTGTAAAGCACAATACTACAGAAACTCAATTAATAACTATATGTAGTCATATAATGTGTTCACATGTTGTCTTTAGTCTTCCTTTTTCTGTAGGAAGGCTGTAAATAGTATATTTATTGTCTAGTACTTCTGTTTAGTTCTTTCTTGAATTCAGTGTTTATACATTTGTACTGAATTCTATGGTTATGAGAACAATGGGAAAGAAAATTTCTTTAAAAAGGTCACTGTTATATAGTGTATTCAAAGTGAGTGCATTCATACACAGCATGCTTTAGGGCAGCCATTGTTACCCATCTAAAGTGCTTTTCTTGTTTGCTTCCATTACTGTATTCAAATACTGTGCAGTCATTGATATATTCTGTTTTGTACCATTCCTGGGTATTTAATGGGATAGTATTGTTCCTCTGATTATTCTGACCTGCAGGGTTGATGTGTCCCAAACCCACACACCAAGTTTGCATCACATGCCAGACTCACTTCTAGTGCCTTTTCCTTATCAGGGAAGCAAAGATTTTGGCTGTGTAACTGCGGTGACTTGGAAGGGTTTCACCTGAGCTAAAACAGAGATAATGATTATTGGATAATCTGTTCTGATTTTTATTGGTTTTGGGCTCTATCTGACATTTTCTATTGGACTGGGGCCAATTTTTGTCTTCTGAAATAAGACATGAATGAATCTCAGCCAGGAAGCTGGGAAATAATGCTCAGTGGTGCTTCTGTAGCTGATGGTGCTCTGAGATCAGTTTGCAGATGATTTTTTTCTTAAGCTGTTTATTTGTATGTAAGATGCTTTTTATTTTGCTACCAAACATCTTGCTTTTGCTGGATTGTGCATGCAAATGTTTGTTTTTAATGTGGATTTTTCTGTTTGTTCAGGCTACCATTAACCAGTTAAGAGCTGAACTTGCCAAAGGACCTCAGGAGGTAGCTGTGTATGTTCAAGAGCTGCAAAAACTTAAAAGTTCAGTCAAAGAGCTAGAACAGAAAAACCAGGTGAGAATGCTGTTAATTCTTATACTTTTCAGCTCACATTAAAATGGAAATACATCACATGTTGCCTTGGGAAGCACTAAAGACTAACAAAACACTTCTTGGGTATGGCAGAAGTTGAGAATTCCTTTGCCATTTTGGTTAACATGAGGGATATCATAATGTACAAGCAAACGCTGTGCTTTATTGATCATCACTACGTTACAACTGAAATCTTCAGGGTTGTTATAGTTGTGGATTTCTAATTCCGACAGTTTCTGCTTACTGTCATTAAGCAGTATTGCCACCTCACACATTAAAAGAAAAAAGAAGTACCCTTTTAAATATTATGTTTGCCTAAGAATCATAATTCAGAAGATATTTTGAGCTCTCTTCATTGGTTTTGCAGTTTCTTAGCTTTTAGATGATACTCCTGTCATATTTCCTGGCCGTTTATCAGAGTAATGAATGACAGAAAATGTAAATAAACTCCAGGAGCTTCTTAGCTTGTAAGTATTCCTTGAGAGCTTTTGTCAAAGCCCTTTGAGCTTGCTGAGTTTTGTATTTGCATTAAGAAAGCACATATTGTGGGGTAATAAATAGAGGTCAGGCAGAAAGGATACAAGGAGAAAGATGCATAAGATGCGTGCTGCTTTTTGTGGCATGTATATATAACACTGTATATAAGCTGTACACATTACATATGTGTATTTACCAGCAACTTTGTCAATCTTGGAAAATTGGAAAGGGCAGAGACCTAACAGTGTTTCTTTAATGTAACCTAGTATTAAAGCAGCATTTTCAAGGAATGTAAGAAGGTGCAATTAAAAGTTGGTAAATTAAACTTGCCTTCAGTAGGATGATTCTTGGTTTGGCTTGTTACATCAGGTGCAGAACTGAAACAGTGAGAATTGTCATGCTGTGCTTTTCCACAGACTAGAAACAGTGGATCAAGCTTCTGGCAGTTATTGCTATACAGTATAAAGTCCTTGCCTGAATATATTGCTATTCCATTAACAATGTGAGTGAAACATTGATGCATAATATAACCATACTTTCTCTTAAAGTATGGTTATGCTATGTCAGGTTAATGCCAAATGCCACTTGGAATAGGAAGAAGAGAAGTGGCAGCAAGCTACTTTTCCTCTTTCAGTTCCAGTGACTTGAAGCAGTTTACAGCCACCTCTTTATGCAGCTTTTTGAAAGGCGATATACCTAAGAATGGTATGCTAGCCAAGGAATCTTGGCCCTGGAAGACTTGGACCTAGAATTGGAAAAGGTAAGACTAGCTTCCCAAATAACAGAAACTGCTCCTACTTTGAACAGTTTGCCATCCTCGAAGATGCTGTCATGGAGGAAGGAGGAGCCATTAATGCAGAATTGAATATATTGCATTTTGATATATACACCCATTTATAATTCCATTTCAATGTGGGAAGATATTTCTGTACACTGACGCAGAGTTTTTCAAGCTTATGTACAACTTCAAGCAAGCAAGCTGTTTCTTGTATTTTCAGGAGCTATACTGAGAAAAGCAGATGACAAGTAGATAAAATCAGTTTTCTGAGACCAGCAGGAACTGCCTTTCCTTCATTTATAAAGCACCGTAATTATGGGGCTTGGCTTGCCTCGTAGAGGCCAGTCATGGCCTGTAGCCCAGAAGAGACCTAATGTGTAAAACCAGTGTATTCCGTGAAGTGTAAGGCTTGCTGTAATTCTAAACCCATTGCATGTGGGGTTTTTTGTTTGTTTTCTTTTAGAAAAATGATGATACGTTATCTACAGGGAAAAATGCTTTGTTTCTAATCTTCTATTGACATAACTATTCTGAAATTTGATCAATGACCACAGAGTTTTTTCTTTAGTATCTGGCCACTGCCACTGCTAACATGTATTACATATATTTTTCCAAGGAGCAGTTATAAAAGAAGGGATCAGTGTGTTGTTGCCCCTTGTATCTGGTGAGCTTTCAAGGCTCAGGGCTCTTCGCTGAGTTCTGTCACATACTGTCCTTCCCTCTTCCTTTTCTGTGGCAATCAAGACATGGGGAAGAGAGGTGGCTTGTGTGTGTGCCCAGATATCCCTTTATATATCTGGGATGCAGCTGGGACATGCATCCAGGTAGGGAACACTGCTGGCTCCTCTGATGTGACCTGAATGACCACAGCTTGGCAGCTCTGTGGCCTTGAATTTACTCATGGGCTTCAGACACACATGGAGGTATGGGGCTGTCAGGCAAACCCAGCTCTTCTCTTGTGAAAGCAACAGTAGCTGTTTGAAGCTCTGTCTGGCCCTTCCTGACTGCAGAGGGTGTTCAGCTGTCAGGGGCAGTGGCTTTAAACGCTGGTATTTGTTGCTGTATTGATCATCACACCAGGGAGGAAGAAAGAGGAATAGTGCAGGGTGTGGAACAGCGTCTCCAACTGTGTGTAACTGCTGGTCTTGGCTGTCCTTTGGATAGTTTGTAAGGTAATGGTGAAGAAGCTTTGCTTCTTTTTTATTTGATGTAGTATTCCTGAAAGCTTTCCAGAGCCTCAGTCTGCTTCAAGACAACAGTAACTGTTTCTCTTTCTCCCTGCCCACCATTCCCCTTTACTTGAAAATTTGTTAGTGCCCTGCACTAACTCTTCATAAAACAGCACATAGCAGTTCTACGTGAGATGTCTGGATCTAGTTATGGAGGAGTAGTAAGAGTAATACCTTAGCTCTGTCTTGCCCGGTTATGATGAAAAAGGTTCTGTGTTGTGTTGGTATTTCAGGAACATGGCTCATGAATGTTAATGATCCTGCCTGGTCATTTCTCTTTAATGAAAAAGGAATTGCAACTTTCTTTTGTAATCTGAGGGTGAAACATACTCTAAAAGCAGTGGGAGCCTTGCCACTGACCTCAGGGGGGTAAAGATGGCACTTGGCCTCAGCATGTTCTTTATGTGCTCTGTTCCTGTAACAGCAACAACTTGTTTTATTTTTCAAGAAACATTTCAAAATATACTACTTCAGGGCTAGAGTTCAGTAGCCAAACTTTAGTCTTGAGCTGGAATTTTTGGCTAAGTTGTGTGCTTTAGTGTCGTGGTTTAATCCCAGCCGGCAACCCAGCCTCACACAGCCGCTTGCTCACTCCCCCTCACCCAGAGGGATGGGAAGGAGGATCGGAAAGGAATGTAAAACTCAGGGGTTGAGATCAGAACAATTTAATAGGTAAAGCAGAAGCCGTGCACACAAGCAAAGCAAAGGAAAGAATTCATTCACCACTTCCCATGGGCAGGCAGGTGTTCGGCCACCCCCAGGGAAGCCAGACCCCATCATGTGTAATGGTTACTTGGGAAGATGAACGCCATAATGCCAAATGTCCCCCCCTTCCTTCTTCTTCCCCCAGTTTATATACTCAGCGTGATGTCATATGGTATGGGATACCTCTTTGGCTACCTTGGGTCACTGTCCTGGCTGTGTCCCCTCCCAGTTTCCCGTGCCCCTCCAGCCCTCTGGCTGGCAGGGCCCAAGGAACTGAGAAGTCCTTGATTTTGTATAAACATCACCCAGCAAAGACTAAAAACATCAGTGTCCTATCAACATTGTTCTCACATCAGAGCCAAAACACAGCACTGTACTAACTACTAAGAAGAAAATTATCCTAGCTGAAACCAGGACATTTAGAAAGTATATATTTTCTTAAACACTTAGGGCTTTATTTATATTTGTTCTTACATGGGTTGCTGAACTGCTAGAGTTCTCGTTTGCAAGATTCCTTGCTTTCTAACAGCTCTTTTTTTGATAGCTGCTTCTATTTATTTTATCATGATTGTAAAATGGAGGTCTATGTATCATTTATATGTATGTGTGTATATATATATGTGTATACATATATAACCAATATAGTCATCCTTTGTTAAAATCTGTGAAGAACAAAACCGTTTAACTGTTCAATTTACTGGAATGATTTCACAGCTTTTTCTTCTGGCAAAGCAGGTTTTGTCTCTGGATACTGAGAAGAACTGTGCTTTTAAGATGCCCAGCATAGCTAGAATTGCAGCACTATCTATCTCATCATTGAAACAGTGTTGTTCCAGAGTTGCAGAACTCTGAAGTTTTAATATATAAGGCTAACCTCAGTCTTGGCATATTTTCTAGCTGACATGCTAGAAGCGTTCTTTATTTTTCTGTATTTTAATTGAATACCAATAATTTAATTGGTCACTAGAGAATATAGCATTTACTGAAACTGCCAGAAGTACACAAGCATTTAAAAGGTGTGCATAATAGTGTACACTGAGATAGGTATCAGTAAGATGCAGCAGTAAGTGGAACCTGCTAGTACATTTCAAGGAGATGGAATTAATTACCTGGGTTAGATGATGACCAGGGCCTCCCTGCAACCGTGTTTCTGTGCTTCAAAAAGTGCCACTGGAAAACTGAAATGGATCTTACGGCTTCTTCATCATGCTTGGACATCTCTGAAACTCTAGTTAGTGCCTCAGCTCAACTTGGGGGAATACCCAAACTTTCTGGAGGTGTATCTTTCATTAAGATACTTAATTTTTATTTGAATATAATTTTGATTACTTCATGAAATTTGATTAAAAGCAGTATGTAATAGTTGAAAATGACCTGTAAATAGTTTTTTTCCCCAGTATTTGTCTCAGCATGTAAATTTGATACTATGACCTTAGACCCTGCAATATTTACTGTCATTAATGTGGTAATTAAAATCTGACACTTAGTAATGTTCATGCCTTTGCTTTCGGGAATCCCAATTTTCAGTGTTTTCAAGCTCAAAACAACTATTCTCTTTGAGCTGATTTGTATGCAAGGAAATTAGATGGTATGAATTCAGTGTAAAAACACCATCTTCTAAAGTGAAGGTTAAATCATGAGTGTTTCATTCTGTGATTTATTAACATCACAGATTTTATTAATTTTCATGGGTTCTCTTCCATAATTTGGATAGCAGGTCATGCTAGTGACAGGGCAAAATTAGGATACTTCTAAAAACGGCCAGTGTGATGACTGTACTGGATTAGCTGGGAATTAAACCACACATGTTGTTGCTTAGGTAATTGTTTAAAGGAGTTGATAGTTGAAAATTTCTTCTGTATACTAATAACTCAGATTACTATTTCAACAATTCCACAAGCAAATGCAGTTGTAATAGGTTAGAACTTGAATGTTCAGGGAAAGCAAACTAGTTTTCAGGATAGAGAAATAGTTTCTGTGGCGTCCTCAGTGATAGGAAGTAGATTTATGTGAGAGTATGAAAAACAGTATTTTCAATTGAAACTATGTGCTGGCTGTATGGGCTCCAGAATTGTGTAGTACAAAGCAGAGGTCAGTATTGTCTTTAATAATGCTTTTGAGCAAGTTGTTCAGTGTTCTGCATTTCTTGCAAATTTCTGCAAGAAATTTGAATAATGCATTGAACAGCTGTAAGCAGGATTGCACTTGAATTGCTGTGTAACTCTCTTCATAGAATCTGACTGAGAAGCTGCTGAAGAAAGAACAGGACTACACCCAGCTAGAAGAAAAACACAATGAAGTATCTGTGAGCAAGAAGAATGTGCAGGCAAGCTTTCACCAGAAGGACTTAGACTGTCAACAGCTTCAGGCAAAGCTGTCTGTATCTGAAGCCTCGATACAGAGATTACAGACAGAGCTAGGTGAGAAGGGGGAAGCGAGCCAGAAACTTAAAGAAGAGCTGTCTGAAGTAGAGATGAAGTACCAGCATCTCAAGGCGGAATGTAAACAGCTGCAGCAGCAGAGGGAGGAAAAAGAGCAGCATGGCCTGCAACTCCAAAGCGAGCTCAGTCAGGTAAGGTTCCTTAAGCTTCCTAGACCATCCTATTGGGATGGTTCCTTAAACCATCCCATTAGAGTTTTTTAAGCTGTTCATACATATTTTTCATATGTGTGCACTTGCATTTCCTTATTGAAGGGCAGTAATTAACCAGCACTTCTATTTGAATAAATACAATGCTAGCCGGTATTTGAATAAACAAGTATTTTTCCTGACACTGCAGAGAAATGAAATACAATCACTTCTTCCCCTTAGAGAAGAAAAGAACAGGCAGAAAGAAGAGGCTGTGGTAAGAGCGCAGAAATTCTTCGCTATTTTTTTGTTGTTACATCTGAATCTTTTTAGTAGGTTCAAACTTCTGTCAGGGCTAGATGAGGATAGCTGTAGCCTCTGTGTCACAATCAAACTCGGCAAGATCTACAGTTTTATGACTGCCTTTTCACATTTCTGTTTCTGGAAAGGTTAATGTAATATCTGTCTGTCTGTAGTATAATTATTTTTCTGAAAGGGAAATACCTTACTAATTTTGTTGTATCTGGATCTCTTTTTAGAGCTATCTTTCTAATTACAGTTTTAAAGATTACGGTTGAATGAGCATAAACTTTGTAGCTTATTTCTCATGTTCTGAGTTTACTTTTCTTGGTGCATGAATGAAAAAGGGTTTAGCTGATCTGAGACAGGTTTTTGTCCACTCTTTTTCTCTTACAGTGTTAAATGAAGTCTTCTCTCATCCTACAATTTTTCCCCTCTGCTATTTTTGTTGGTGCGTTCCCTGAAATAAGGGAAATATTGTCAAGTTAGAGGGCAACCCAGAATATTGAGTTTCCATGACAAATATGGTAATAGGCAAATTCTAAGAAGTCAGCAAGGTTATTTATTCTGGTTCAGTATGGTAGCTGAAGCTATAATGAATTTAGATCATGAGAAAAACAAGTTCCGGTAGCGTATCAGAAGTAGTTTCACTTCTAGTAGAAATTTTAATACTCTGTAGGAAGTTTGAGAAAAGTGACTCTTCGTTTTACATTAGAACTGAATAATGCTCCATTTGCTTTAAAATTGAATAGTGAATACAGTAGAGAATACCTAGTGTGAAAAGCAGGAGTAATGTGAAGTCTTAATACTGCTTCCTTTGTGTCTCTCCACAAACACCTCTGTATATTGCTGATAGCTGTGAGAACACCCTGAGCGTACATCCCTGCACTTTTTTCATACTGTTCTGCTGATTCCAGTGGGTTATAGAAGCTGGACTTTCATTTAACATTGAGCTTACTGAAATTTGTGGCGGTTACAGAAGCTGGACTTTCATTTAACATTGAGCTTACTGAAATTTGTGGCTGGTTGAATTTTGTTATATCTAGTGTCTTGGGGAGTAATGTGTTCTCATTGTAATGTAATAGAAAAATATTTGTGCATCACGAATCCTGTCCAGTCCTAAGATGGGAAAAAGAATCTGTTTTTTTTTTTTTCCTTTTTTTTTTTTCACAGTATGATATACCTAATTTTAATCTCTCATAGAAGCTTTGTCATTTTAAAGTGAGTGTTTATCAATTTTCAACCCTTTGTCAAGTCTGAAACAGATGAAGTTGCAAGCTGTGCATGTATAGCTTATTTTGGAAGAACTGTGGCTTGGCAGAACTTCATTGTGTATGTATTACATCCCCAGAATGACTTCCCTTCTCCTGTCAGTCTTCTGTCAGGGGGAGGGGAGATAGTAATATTAGTTACCTGCTTAGGAATCCTCACTTGGCAAAACTGCCTCAGTCTGCCTAGGCAACATGTATGCAAGCTTCCAAAGCACAGCCAAGAGGTTGAGCTGAAATCTGGCTTCAGCCTGAAAGGGCATTTTCAGGAAGGATATTTGGGGTGGGCAAGTGAAGGAGGAAATAAATAAAACATTGCTGAATTAATTACTATGAAAGACAATGGAGGCATCACACATTCTCTGGTGAAACCATTGAGGAGAAAGACAATCTAAGCAAGGAAACCTGAACAAGCCGCTGGATCTCAGGATGTGTTTTGGAATTGTATTGTAAAAGAATAGTGGAGGAGGAAAAAAAGCCCTTCATACATGGCATAAAATAAAATTGAAGCCAAGCAAAAACTTCTCTTCCTCTCTCTCCTTCTAAACAAGGGTTACGTTACTATTGCCATGAAAAGACTAAATTTCTCGTATTCACTTAATAGTTTAATGGAATTTTATGGATGTAGTCCCATAGCTTATGTTGACACAATGGATGCTGCTTATGAAGGTATATATACGTATAGTTGTTTAGTCAAACCACAGTTTCAAAGAATCCTTGCCATCTTCTCAAAATTGATTTGAACTGATGCACGTCTGGTTAAGTTTGTGTATTTTAGAATTTGAGTGTTGTGAAGGAAGTGATCACAATGGAAGGAAACCAGTGATAATGTTGGTTCTGTGCAGCAGTTGGAAGAGGGTAACACAAGAAAATACGGGCTCCTTCAGACCTGAAGAAATGTTAATTGCTGATAAATACTGTTGTTGAGAAAATTTGAATCTACTTGATTGTATCTTTGAAAGTCTAAATGCTATTTGGTGATTTTTGTTTTCTGAAACATTGCTTAATCCTGGATTGTATGGTTCCGTTTTCTTAAAGTCAGTCTTAAAGTCCTTGAAAAATTCTTAACTGTGCCTGTAAAAGTGACTTTTGTAAAATGCTGTTTGCTGATTTTTCCCCTTTCCAAATATTCTTTCCACAGTATCAGGATACCCATGAATAGTTACAAGAGTTATCTTGTTGCACCCTTTCTTCATTAATTTTTTTTCCTGCTGCTCTTGTTTGTATTTTTATTGAGAAGGAAGTATTAATAATTTAGTGGTTCCTGTGGAAAAAAGACAAATGTTCTTGATGACTGGAGAAGAGATTATGGTCTTTTTCCTCACTGTGTCTGCCCTCTTCTACCTCTCTTAACTGTGTGGTCACAGTTAGCAGTTGGCATCTCAGCCACATGCCGAACAGCTTTTCATTCACAGTTTCTGTGGTTGTGTACATAGAAACAAATAATTTAGCTTGGTTTCCTAAGAAAATAAGGCATAGGCACTTTTGTTTCTTGGTCTCTGTCCCCTGTAACATTTGCATTGTTTGATAACTTCAGCCAGATTATAACAGGTGGCCCAAAGGTCTTCAGCATTAGGCTCTTCAGTGTTAAATTCCTGTGGAAACAGGCAGCTGGGTAAAGGAGAGAGACTTACATTCATGCCTCACCCCCCCAATGCCTGGGGGGAAGATGTAATGTTACCAAAAGCACTGTTCCTTTTTCCGTCCTGCTAGGCAGCTAGCTGGTCAACAAGTGGTAGCTTGCAGCGAGCAGCAAGGTTGTGCTGCCTCTTGCCTAAATGTTAGTAGGGATTTGAGAAAAGCTTGAGAAAGGTTTAGGGATATTGAAGGGAGGACCTGGAGTTAGAAGGTGAAGGGTTTAAGGGTCTTGGACATAAATTCGTAGGGAAGTAAGCTTCATTTATCCTGATACCCATGGAAAGTTCTTTCTGTGCTGCAAAGTCTGATCCATTCTCTTTTTTTTTTTTTTTTTTTTTTTTTTTGAT
>JAVJGJ010000057.1:44475909-44532072 GCA_035590215.1 Microhierax caerulescens | reverse complement strand
TTTTTTTTTTGCATTAGGTTGAAAGTTCATTTGCATATCTGTGAATGTGTTCATGTAGAAGTAGGCAGGAGGTAGCCCAGGACCTGTAGTGACAGTTTTGAGTAGAAGAAAAATTGATTTTATGGAGGGAGCTTTTTAGAACAGTGAGTTGTAAAAGGCCATCTTTGAATATTGAAGATGGTGCAGTACTGCTTTTGTTAAATGAAAAAAATCATGAGGCAAGCTTATATCCAGCTGGAATAGCTCATCCCCCTACTTACTGTGCTGCTGGACTATAAGCCACCAAAGCCACTATGTACTCTGCATTGAAAGTTCATGCATCTCTGGTCTGCAGGGAATGAATGCTGTTGATGCAGCCAGGTCAAGCTAAAAATTACACCCTTAAGTGTTCTAGCAATGCAGAGCAGTAGATTGTGGGAGCCAGTGGAGCAGGTAAAGGCATGGTGCTTCAGTCACTGGATCTACAGATTGTGAGGGTGTGTGCTGTGTAAGCTGAGATTGCTGTAAGCATCGCTAGTTTACATGATAGTCCTTATGTCTTAGAAGGATTGCCCTCTTTGTGTTTCTACTAAGTTTCTGTAATTCATATTGAAGGGCTTCTGTAGAGAAATGAGGATATTTCTGGGTCCCTCCAACCTACTTTTTTGAATATTTGTTCATGCTTGTGCAGTTGATGCTGTTCTTTAACATGATTTGTGTTTCTGAGGTGTATGATATACATACATGACTTCAGGAGCTCGTGTAGTTGTTTTACTCTGGATTATGAAAACTTAAGGTAAACATTTGACAAAGCGGATCTAAAATACCTACTATGGGCTAAACAATGACTAAAAAATGGATAACTTTTTTTTTGTTTGTTTCAGTTGCACAATAAACTTCTAGAAACAGAGCGTCAGCTAGGGGAAGCACATGGGCGGCTCAAGGAGCAGAGGCAGCTGTCTAGTGAGAAACTGATGGACAAAGAGCAGCAGGTGGCTGACCTGCAGTTAAAACTTTCTCGTGCTGAAGAACAGGTAGGGGCTTTTATGCAGATTCGAGTTTGTTCCGGTTCCGATAGTAGTCTGTACATACACTTGTGGTGATGTTACAGTTTATAAAGTTTGTCCTCATGGGGAATTTCATTTGACTAATGCTGTTAAAGTCTTGTGGTAAAATTATCAAAATCTGCGTAAATGCCACTTGCATTACAGATTTTTGTAAGGCTAAATGCTTATCAGATACATTTATGTTCATGATACTTTACAGATGAACAAAAGATGTACACTTTGCACTTCTGAGCTTTGTTTAAGGATCTTCTTTGTAAGATGTAGGTGCACCTAAACCCATGTGGATGAAGTTTTGTGTGTAGATATTTTTGAGATGAAGCCCTACATGAATTAAAAATGAACGTGGCAGAGCAGGTCATTGATGGTTAATAACCAGTGTGGGGTGGATGGGCAGAAAACACTTGTTTTATTAATTTTTATTTGTTTTAATGAGCATCTTGTATATGTTGCTGATTTTCTGCTGCCTGTATGGGGATTGGCCAAATACCTGAGTGGTACGTTGTCAAAGCTTTAAAGCTTTTCTGTAGCTAATTTGCAAAACCTTGACCAGTATAGCAGTGCAGAGACTGCTAAACTGAAGTTGCTACTAAAACTGCTAATAATAGTGATAATAATGTTGTTTTACAGGTATATATGTTATCAGTCATGTTACATCTTAACAGCTGTTGGAAAAAACATACTAAAAATCTCTTTATGTTTTAGATTTTTGAGAGCTAAAATCCATCTGTATATATCTGATAGTTTTATAGTTCTCACTTGTGATAGAGAATCTCACCTATTAATAGTAATGAATGCTTTGGTTAGATTTTGATTCTTTAACTAGCATTACACACTTTTATATTTATACCAGTTTTCAAAAATTTTTTTTTTAGACTAAAATCTTTCAGCATGAGACTGAACTTAGAGCACTGTTGGCATACTGAATTGTGCTTGTTCATTCATTAGTCTGGTTTGTTTTTGGGGTTTTTTTTTTTCAGCTAAAGGAAAAAGCAGCGAATTCCACAGAATTGCAACATCAATTAGATAAGGCAAAACAGCAGTACCAGGAGCAGCAGACACTTCAGCAAAATACTACAGCAAAACTACGAGAAGCCCAGGTAACATACTTATGTATCCTCATGTGAAAGTACATTTAAGGATTTCATTATTTTGAATATGTTTTCTCTGTAAAGGTGACTTGCATGACTTATACTAGTTTCAATAAATTAACTTGTAAATCTAGAACAGAATATACAGAAAATGTTTAATAAATTTATCCAACATTTTATGCGTTAGGAGTAACTTCTAAGGTCCTTGTAATTAAGGAAGCTATTATGCAAATTTCTAGAATGATTTGGAGCAAGTACTACGACAAATTGGAGATAAGGACCAAAAAATTCAAAATCTTGAGGCTTTGCTTCAAAAAAGCAAGGAAAACATCTCACTGCTAGAAAAAGAAAGAGAGGACTTGTATGCCAAAATTCAAGCTGGTGAAGGAGAAACTGCAGTTCTTAACCAGCTGCAAGAGAAAAACCATGCATTGCAAATACAGGTAAGAATTTGGAGACTTGTTTCTATGCTTTAGTTCTCATTATTGAATCTTGTTTCCTTTTCTCCTATCTCATCAGATATGACACTAATCTTTAATGTACTCTTCTGTTTCTTTGTTACTTACTTTAAAGATCTTACTGTAAATTTCACAGGACTTGAGTTTTGATGACTTCCTTGCTGTCAGCATATAGGGAAAGGAATTCCTAGGTGTTTCCTATGTACATATGCTAGTAATATGTGCTTACAAATAATTTTTGGATACCGATACATGTTTGTTTTTATTATTTTAGAAAGAGGTTTAATTCCCACTTTCAACACCAAAATTCAGTTTAGCCTGCATTTGTTGTCTCCTTAGTATTTTGGTTTTGTTACAGTAAGACCAAGTTGACGATTCCCTTTTGCTTCCATTTTCAACTGATAACCTATTTTAACTCTGGTATTGTGTACAATATAGCTTTACTGTAATAGTTCAGAAAAAGAAATGTGGTGGTGTTGAGTCTCCAGAGCCACGACAAGACATGCTAAAATTCAAAAGGTTTATGACTTCCCTGGACATGCTGTTCCAGTCTTCTATATACCTCATTTTTTTCACTGCAGGTAACTCAGCTGACAGAGAAGCTGAAGAATCAGTCAGAAAGTCATAAACAAGCCCAAGAGAATTTGCATGAGCAAGTGCAGGAGCAAAAGGCTCATCTAAGAGCTGCTCAAGACCGCGTGCTTTCCCTGGAGACAAACATCACTGAACTAACCAGCCAGCTAAATGAAAGTAAAGAGAAAGTATCACAACTTGATGTACAGGTAACTCTATACTGTGTGGTGATGGTAAATCCTGCTTGTGCTTTCTGTATTCTCTCCAGAGAACACACAACACCATTTGGGAAAAATTGCATGTTTCTACTAACAAATGAATGAAGTAGAATAAGGCAGATAAACCCGAGGAAAATGTAACTGGATTCAGAATAGCAATAGATGACAAGTGTTGGGTTTTTTTGTTGTGGTTGTTTTTTTTTTTTTGCTATATTATTTTTTTGTTAATTAAACCCCCTCCCAGAGTTCATAACTGAGTTGTGAAAACTCTGTCCTCAAGCATCTCTTACTGTATTTGTAATGATTAGACATCCAAAACCCTGCTCTTAGCAGTCTTGGATTCTGTGCACCAGAGTGAAAGTCTGTCAATTCACTAAGATCTTCTTGTTACCTAGAAATTTCCTATGCTTATGTCTTTTGTCAAAAACAAAAAACAAAAAAGCCGTGGGCTACCTTGTAGTCAATTTAATTTACCAAACAAGGGAATTCCCTGGTATGGAAACAATGTGGACTCTCCTACTGTGAAGTGCTGCTTCAATAAAAGCTAAAAGCTAATAATGTTCAGCTTTCCGAAAGAAAAAAATGACATTTGAATGGAAGTTCTTGCATCAGTGCACTTGGAGCAGCTAGTACTGTTGTTGCTGGATTAATACATTGTGGTGTCTTTTGAATTAGTGTTACTCAATTTCCAAACAGGTCTAGGAATATCTGGTGTAGCTTTGTGATGTTTTTACTGGGTTTCACTACAGTGTCTGGGCTGTTTTTTCAGCAAGATGTTAGAGCTAGAACTGAATCATCTATACATTAGAGCTAGAACTGAATCATCTATGGACTATTGCAACTGGTTTTTAAGGCAAAATGAGCTTCTCTACAGTCTTCAGAGAAGTAGCATTTCTATTAGGGAGAAAAACAGTAAATCACAGTAAAAGGTGGTCCTGAATATTGCCACTCTGCGCCCACACCATTCATACCCACCTTCTAGACTTTGTTTGGTGGGTGTTTTGGAAAGAAGGGAGGTTGCTCCCTAACAGACAGGTAGGAACAGAGAAAGATAGTATGCATGTAGAAGCATAGTTTTGTTGTTTCTTATTCTTTCTGCTTTTAAAAATTTTGGAGGCCCTTAAATATACATGTAGTTTGAGGTTATCAGTGTATGCATCTGTGTGAATGCACTAAGTATATAACATTGTTCCTTGTTAGTAAGTAAAAATCTTTTCCTAGAATAGAAGATGAGTGAAACTGATGTTTTTGGGGTTTTTTTTTAGGGGTTTTTTTTGGTAGTTTTTTTAGCTCAAAGAACTGACAGTGACTTAAAATCCTGATATTTGTCTAAACCTTGAAAATATTTCTTCCTGCTTCCCCACCTCTTTTTTTTTTTTTTTTAAACACATGAAAACTACTGATTTTACTATTAAACTTACTGATGAGTATAAAAAAAAATTCAAATGAGCTACAATAAGATAGATGTTCTAATGAAATACAACTTGTCTTTTCAGGTAAAGGCAAAGACTGAATTGCTACTTTCCGCAGAAGCATCAAAAGTTGCTCAAAGGGCGGATCTTCAGAATCATCTGGACACTGCTCAGCACGCACTGCAAGATAAGCAACAGGTTATGAGCAACATATAAGCATGAAGTTTCTATAATCCCCTAAGAATAGTCTGTTTACAAACTACATAAACATGTGAATATGCATTTGGAAATCATCTTTTAGGCTATTTTAACTAAATGATATGTATTCTGTTCTTTTTGCTGTAATCTGGACCAGGTAAATTTTGCAGTGTAAAGAGTATACTTGGGAATCCACTCCTTGCTGTAACATTATGGTTCAGAATCTAAACTATTCTGTTGGGGTATAGTTCGATTCTCACCTGGATGTTATGAAGAAAAGGTTGTACAATGCACTGGGTACAAGTGAAAACAAGTTTTAACTCTTAATGCAGATTCAGATAAATTCAGAATCAGATGCCTGTATTCAGAAGTAATTATCTGTATGCTAACTGATACAAACCCCCAAAAGACTATTGTTAAAATTGCATGTTTTAATGTCTGTTAATCCTAGTGAGGCATTCCATTGGCTGCTGAATCAAATACTGCATTGTTAGAATCAGTGCTGCTGCGGTCTTCATGGAAACATCCAGCAGATGCTAACATAGCACTGTTTTTGGGCGTGGGAATGTAATTAATTGATATCAACAGAAGGCCTCTTTTTGCAACTATTAAATAATTAATAATTAAATCAGCTTGGTTGGAGAGCATTGAGCTTTGATGTAGCTGTTATTATAGTGGTTATTAGGTGAATGTGTTCATGTCTTTGGCGGAAATTACGTTGGTTTGTGTTGAACCAGATGGTTTGAAATCATCTCTGGTATGTGGAGGACTGTCCCCATCTTTTGGCTTTCCTCTTTGGCGGAGCTTCATTTCATAAATACAGCATAAGTTTTCTCTAAGGTTTTGTAGTATTACTTTCTAGTTACTGTTGTACTAACTGCAGGATCTAGCATGTTTATTACATATAATTCGTCTTCCATTTATAACTTAAACCACCTTTGTTAAGATTTAACCTACAGCCTGTAAAGTTTGAGAGGAATATGGAGGCTTTAAAAGAAATTTTGTCAGTTCAACAGAGAGAATTTGTGCATGTCTGTGTTTTCCCTCTCAATTTCCTGCCACTCAGAATAAAAAAAGAAACATTATTTTCCTTTTTTATTTGAATACGTTAGATTCTTTAAAAGCATATACGACATTAGTAATTTTTTTTTGTTATTTAAAAACTGACAACCCTTGTATTTTTATTTTACCTTAGGAGTTGAATAAGGTCAGTGTTCAGTTGGATCAGGTTACAGCTAAGCTGAATGACAAGCAGGAATACTGTGCTCAGCTGGAAGCCAATCTTAAAGAGTACAAAGAGAAGAATCTTTATTTAGAACAGAAAACCGAAGAGCTAGAAGGACAGCTTAAGGTTTGTATTGAACACAGTTTCTGAGCTTACAGAAACTAATGTTCTCCACTGCTTAGTAGTATGTGATAAAAACTGTGCTCAAATTATGGGGGGAGGGTTATGTCAATACCGCTTTTATAGGTTTTCTTTTTCACTACTGTTTCCTGATCCACCATTTAATCCCATTTTCCCTGTCTTCCATGCTAGCATATCACACTAAGGTGACAGGTTTAGAACATTGCCGCTGTACTGTCATTTTTCTGTACATGTGCTTCTACCAACCTCTGTGCTATGTGGACAGTGTTATGAGAGGGAACATGAGTACATCCCAAAATTAGAGTCTTCAGGTTCAAGCTTATGCATTTTACAAGTGGTAGCAGGGAATATGTGTTACATTGGTAAGCCCGTGTTAACGCTACCTGCCTGGTTTATTTCTAAAGCCTTTCAGTAGCCTTTTTTTCAAGGTGTATTTATTAATATTTTTCCTCTTAACTTGATCTTGAGATTTGCATTCCAGTTCTGGAATCAGTTTTTCTTTGAAGTATGCATAATTCTGGCAGAAGGTTTGCAGAACCTTTTGGTGTTTTGAGATACTAGTATTTTCAGTTAAGGATAGGAATTAATCATAATTCTTGAGAGCTTTTAAATTGTGGTTTTAACCTTTCTTAACTATTTGTAAACATTCTTGGTAGTCAAATTTCACAAGACATAAAATCATATGCTACAGGGATTTTAGGAGCAATGCAGAGTTGGTTTTGCAGTGCTTTCTGTCTGTTTGGAGGAAGATCAGCAGTCTTTATGCTCAAGTCTGAGTTGGGTGTTTTTCCTAGCATATGTGCACTATAGAAGAAAATGAAAATTGCTTTTTCCATATGAAATTTTAAATCCAATGCTATAAAAAATAAAACTGTAATACGTTTGCATTATCAGCATAATTACTTCATGCTTCCATCTCTGTCTTCTTTTACCCACTGTTTTTTTTTTCTTGCCCACTTTGATTTGTGTTTTTATTTTTCATCCTTTTGTTAAAGTTTCACAAGCAACCAACAGACACAAATGCTTGGGAGGAATACAGTGCTTGCTTGCACAAGATTTTATGAGGTTCCTGGTAGCCAAAGTGTGAAACTGAGCAGTGTTGTTGATGCTGTCAAGAGGGATGCAGTTCTGTGTAAAATCTTGGTGTAATCATTATTCTTTGGGATTGTTCCAGTTGAATGCATGATATTTAAAAAAAAAAAGAAATTGGGGAAAAAAAAAACCCAAACAAAAAGCCCTCATGAAATTTCTCAGGGGAACTTGGCCATTTTGTTCTGTGGCCACTGCATGAAAGCAGAAGTGCCTGTAGAACAGTGGGTGTGTTGAAGAGCGTAAGCAGTGCCTCTTTGCTGAAGACTCCTGTGTTCTTTATACTCCATGTAAATGAACAAGTACCTTCAGAAAAATACGCTAGAAAAACCTCTTCTAGGGGAGCATAGGATTTCTTCACAGCTGTAGTTTGTGTCTTTGTTTTTGTTAATAAGAACGGCAGAGTTCTTGGGATGTGTAAATCAGCAGTCATTTGAAACTGCTGAAACTGCTGGGTGATGGCTGAGAGCCTGGCCCTGAAGCTGAGCACTGTGTATGGCCTTTTTTGTATATGTGTTTTGTGTAGGGCCTTTACAGATTTCTGCTTTTTATCTGTTGCTTTGCTGTGCGGCAATTAATTTAAAGATGATTTCAGAATGTTTTCCAAAATAATTTGGTTCCGAAGGAGCAAGAGATTTGCAGGAACTCAACAATGGAAAAACAAATAGCGAACTAATGAAATAGGTATAGGATGTGTGAGAATTGTGACTGCTTTCTAGAGTGAAGACTTTCTACACTAAATGATACTCATAGATTAGGTAACATGCCTTTTATTGCTGTTTTTGTTTTATTGGATGTGTTCTGATGGGTGTAATTTTTTATTTTGCTATCTCAGAAACTTGAAGCCGACATTCTTGATGCTAAAGCAAGCAGAGAACAAGCTCTTCAGGAGTTACAGCAACAGCGACAGCAATCTACAGAATTAGACCTCCGAACAGCAGAACTGAGTAAACAAGTTGAAGCAGCAAGAGAAGCGTATGTGTTTCCTGTCAGACATAAAACTACAGTGGTCTGGACTAGAGTTGAATTTTTTTTCTCCTCTCCTGTGATTTCTTAAAATCATAGATAAGTGGTGTGTTCCCTCTGCTATGAGAACTGGGTTTTTTCCCCACCTGTTTTCTTTTACTCTGTATGCCATGCAGACTCCATCTGCCATGTTGCCTCATGTGAATCGCTGACTGCTATGATTCAATACAGTTCTTCAGTTTATTCACTGTGCTTGTTGCCAGCTAAATATCTGAACAGTTTGATGTAGTGAGGTCCATATTTAAATATCCAGAGCTCTGTCAATTTTTTCAAAATAATAATTTTCAATTTATGCATAAGAAGCAAAGTGGTAGTTTCTGTTTGTTATAGTTGACGAAAAATCCATCTTGATACAGTTTTTAGAGTTGCTGGTATGTCTTCTTTGGAGAGACAAAATGCCCATGCTCTGGATGAAAAAGGCATGCTTTGAAGTAGTTCTACAGTTAATATTTTAAATAATAGAAACATTTAATGATCCAAAAGAATCTGTGAAGAAGAACTAAAAAAAAAATAATATTTTTTTCTCTATATATTTGCAGGATGTCTAATGCTAAACTGGATTTGCAGAGGAAATCTGAGGCCCTTGAACAAGCCAAACAGCAAATGTCAAAGCAGGAGGAGGAAAAGGCCAGCCTCAAAGAAAACCTTGAGAAAACAAATCAAGATACAAGTAAACAACTCAAGGAATTAAATTGTAAAATGCAAGCAGCAACATCAGAGTTGCAACAAGTGAAATTAGAAAAGGATGCTCTATTAAAGGACCTTACAGCTACCAAAGACAAGCTCTCAAAAAGTTCTGAATCCTTCAAAAAAAGAAAGGAGGAATTAGAAAAAGAAATACAAAAAGGAAAAGCAGCAGTGGCAGAAATGGTTAGTAGTTTCTTTTATTAGATGTTGTTTCATGTTCTTACAGTCTGATAAAATGACTTTGCTTTCTGCCTGAAAACAGGGTACATAAAGTGACAATACATGGAAATTAATTGGCTTAAGAAAAACAAAATTGTGATTTTTAGTAGTTCATAGATGTGTCCTACCTTAAATTTTTGTCTGGATGTTTACAGTAGTAAACATCGGTTGTATCACACAACAGAACCCCCACCCCCTTTTTTTTTTTTCCTTGCTGCATGCCTGTAATAAGGTGAAGAAACTAAATGGAAACAAGCGGAGAAACAATTTGATGGAAGATGTCCCCCTTTTTAAAAATACATCACTCATACTGTAACAACACAAAGTGATAAACCCTTTGCTAAAGTGCTACCATATTGATGATGTTATTTTTCAGAGGCCATTTTAGTTTCCTTTTTGGAGTCTTTGTATCTAGAACCTTCCTGTGCACTTCTCTGGACGCACTGGAGGGCTGTGTACTGCAGGCGAAGTAACATCGTCCATTGTTGAGGAGATGCCTAGCTTAAGGTATTATCAGAGTACTAGAACTATTTGAGTTTCAGAAAGGTCTCACAAGTAGAACAAGAGCAACTTATTATGGTAAAGAAGGTGAACTCTCACTATCCTTAAAATACATCTTTTTCTTCCCTGTTTTGCTTTGTTGCTGTTATGAATGGGCACTATATGAATACGTGTTTTGTAGTTTTTCTTACATTCTTACATCCCTGCCTCGAACATGGTAAGGATGCCTTTCTCATTCCCTTCTCATCTTCCACGTCACCATTTCCCAAAACCTGATCAGAGCTGCTTTTATTCTGATCTAAATACAGTTCTGTTCCTAGTTAAAAATAACATTTTTCCCTTTACTCTTTCACCTTTTAAAGATAAGCCTTTTTGTTTGCTTTACTTAGTTGCTGCTGTTTAAATATTTGTTTCTCCTAAACACTGGAAGGATTTTCTCCCAAATTTAGACTTAGAAGATAGGAGTCCAGATTCTGCTTCTAATTCTTTAGTCATTTGGAGGCTAGCCACTGTTTTAATTACATAGTATTTGGGCTTAAAATGTGGTTTTGTTTGCATACAAGTCCTGCAAATGTACTTGCTCATGAGTTTTAGAACATCAAGAAATTTTGGATCCTGAGGAGAGCGATGAGCATAGTGGTTCCCATAAGAAGAAAGGCTACTAACAGCAGCTTCAGACAGGGAGACTACCCCTAATCAGAAAAACTCTGGCATGTGGCTGCGTTTGTTAGTACAGGCTCTCAGCTGTGTTCAGCCTAAATTTACCACTGTTCAAGTTTTGAGAAGTTTTCAGCTAAAATATGTCTGTAGCTGAGAAGGAAATATTTTTCACTGAAAAGGAAAGCATCATTTTTCAAGGCTTTGTAGAACATGCAAAAATACCTGATAGCCGGTCTTGGAAGCTCACAGGAATATTTCCTTGTTTAATGTTTTTTAGGAAAAATCTTGCCAAGAAGTGAAGAACCAGCTCCAGGTACAAACAGAGTCAGTTGCTAAAGAGAGGAATGAGTTGAAGAACTCGCTGGAAAAAAAGGAGGGGGTAAGCTGTCCATTTAGTTTCAAAAATTTAGAAACTACTATTAATAAATATTCAAAAGATTTGTTTCCAGTCTCACATACCTATTAGAGATAAAGAGGTTGCAGTTCTTGAATTGTGACCTACCTGGGGCATTGAAATAAGGCGAGACTAAAAATTTCCTAGATGTTAGTATGAAGCTTTAATATTCAGGTTTTACTTCCACCTTTATATGTCTCCCAGACCTTAGTCGGTGATTTTAGCCTTTCAGGTTTTCTCATTAGTGAAACAGTTACTTAGTATTATCATGTCCTTATTTTGTTTCATACTTGCATACAATAAAAGTTACTCATTTCCTGAGATCTGTTCTAGTCTGAGGCCTAATCAGTGTGTTCTCTGTGTGGTTGACTGGAGACTTTCAGATATTTTTGAAGGATTTAGTTGCTTCTGCACACTTGTGTAAGTCACTTGCCTGTGACTGCTTAAGGACCAAATGTACTTCTTTTTTTAAAGATGAGCATTCAGACTGCAAAATCACGTAGTCCAGCTGGCAGCCTGAAGGCCAAATCCACTTTCATATATTTCCTTACCCAATTGGTCACCTGTTCCCTAAAGGAATTAGAAAAGATATGATCAGTGGACACAGTTTGATGGACTGTGATGGACTCTTACTGCCTGAAGAAGGGTTTGTGGATGTGCAGGTGGGATGGTAATTCTTCCATGACTACTGCTGCTACCCCCCTGGCTCCTCTCTTGTTCAGCAGAAGCACTGTGGTGCTCTGTGGCCAGTGCAGGAGGATGAGTTTGGTACCTGCTGCAGTTGGCAGCAGGATTGCCCAGACCACTGCTGGCTTGAGAAGAGTTGCCTGCTCTTAACTTTGAAAGGTGAGCAAAACCTGCAGTTGCTCTAAGGGTAGGAAATGGGGAATAACAGATGATTTTAGTGTGTTATGGTAGCTCTGAAAATCTGTTTGCTAAGAGTTCAACCATCAAGCTCTGAAGCAGAAGGTAGCAGCAGTGGCGCTGTGGGGTGGTCTGGTTCCGTGTACAAGAAATAATAGTAGTGTATTTGGTAACTGTTTCTTGCAAATAACCTGTAGCTCTTTGTAATAACATAAGAGTAGGCATACTGCATCACAAGAAGGCTAGCTTGGTATCTGGTTTCTGGCAGAAGAAAGTGGCAGATGCCTAGAGGAAAGCAGACTAGGGCACGCCTTTCACATTCCTACAGTCAGGGGATTCTCCCCAGCTTCTAGCATTCTTTTGGGAGCTGATTTCCTGGAGCTCTATCTTCAGTTTTAACAGCTTCGACCAGTTTTCTCATCTGTGAAATTGTCTGTCTGCTTTTAGAAGAACGTAATTTGTCACCCACCCAGTTCAATAGGCAGTTTTACATACTAAAGCATGTACAAATAGTGGTTTAAATTAAAATTATATACAGTTATTTAATATTTTTGAATATAGATATCTAAGCAGTTGTCGATAGAACTTGATTCAGCACGAGCGCAAGTACTGGAAATTCAGGGTCTTCTGAAGGAGAAAGAAAAAAGCGAACAACATATCCAGGGAAAGCTGAGAGAGTTAAAGGAATCATTTGAGCAGAAGAAAAAACATAGCGAAACACTGCAAGCTGAATTAAAAACTGCCCTTTTAGAAAAGGTAAGACTGGGCTCTCTTAATCCTTTAAAAAAATTAATGTAAATTTCTTTGATAAATCCTGCAGCTTTTATGTCAGTATCTTTGTGAGAAACATCTGTTTGCTGTAGTCTTGTTGGAAATTATAAGGTCAGGTTGCAGAAACAAGGTCTTCAGGTGCTGTTGGAGATAGAAACAACATCAACAACAGTAATAAAGTAAAAAGAACCAGTGCTGACATAGGAATTCTACAGGAATTAAGTCTTGTCTTATTATACCAGAAGAATTTATCTGACAGTATGAAACTCATAAACCATAATGGAAAGGGTTCAAATGTCTTACAAGATTAGGGAATGTTGTGTTATGTGCCATGCACTGTTAAATGTTGCTCTGGCTTTGGCTGCCCAATGCTACGTAGTCATATTTGTGCTTTAATCAGTCTGTGAAAACTTCAAGACTTGAAAACATTATGTAGGTTTTTAATGTTTGGTCTTAATGTCTTCCACTTAGTCTTTTGACATGAATTAAGTTTTGTGGTTAAATTAGTTACAAAATACTACTGTAAAGTGACTGAACTGTTGTTTCATAAGTGGGAAATAAAAAATCTCATCTTGCAGGTGAAATGCAGTTTATTGAAATAATGAAGCTTACTTTACTGTCTGTAACTTTAATTGAAACTTCTTTTTCTTATGTTTCAGGCAGAACTGGAGAATAAACTCCAACAGCAGTCTATTTTGTCAGCACAGGAGCTTAAAGCAGAAAGAGTAAAGCTAGCAGACTTACAGAAGAGCCATGAAAAACAGAAGGAAAACATGGAGAAGCTGCAGCTGGATCTTTATGGGAAAGAGTCTGAGCTGCTGGCAACCAGGCAAGACCTTAAGGTACTTACAGTCATTTAAATGTCATATATGACTTAGTAGATCTGTTTATATCCATTTTGAGGACCAAGACACAGTGCTAGAACTGTATAGGTGTAAAAAAGCTCTTCTGCTATATATAGAATCTAGTCCTGTTCAATCCCTTCCTCCGGGACGAAGGACATACTGAAACTAATCTAAGACCAAGGGTATTTGCCAGTTTACCTGAAATACCCTTGCATGTGTGCAACAGTGAAGTGAAAGATGATTTATTTTTGTATGCTTTTAAGAATTAGTTTTTCATATTGCTTTTTCTTGTTAGATATTGTAGCTTTCAACTAATTTAAACAGCATAGCTGATTAGGGTAAAGTCTGCCAGCATGTGAGAAACTGCTATCTTCTAGGTGATTTAACTAGGATTTTAGTTGTCAGTCTTTTCCCATGTCCTTGCCCATTCCACCTCTTCCTGGCTAATGGTAGATGCTCAGAGATGTCAAACAAATAGAAACAGTAGGTTTAGGGACCTGCCTGGAATACAAGTGTCCAAACTTAGTTCTTGAAGTTTTTGCTATGCCTAAGTGGAATTTATCTGATTTGGTATTAGGGTATAGTGCGTTCAGAGAGGTACTGCTGAGAGTTGAGTCAGTCTGCTGACTGAGGTGGGTTTTGTCCTTTTTTTCTGCCCCCCTCCTTCATGTCAGTACTAAGCCAATGCTTCAGTTTGTCCCAGGACATACTGTGCTGCAGAGACTGGCTGTCTACTGGCAAGATGTGTAGCTTTGGCACTTTTCACTTGAGATAAATCCCACTACAGCTTTGTCTGTGTCTGTCTGACACTGTTGTTCTAGGCTCTTCTGAAGTTTATGGAGAGGAATAGGCACTTTGGGAGGACAGATCATCTGATCTATTCTAGATGTCAGCTTCTGTTTGCTTTTTTATGTACAAAGGGAGGCTTTGGTGACTGCTTGGATTTCATCACTCCCTTTCACCTCTCCCAGCGGAGGCCTTTCAGTCCCCTCTCCCATCGCTGAAACAGTTTAAGGTTTTGTGGCCGTTTCAGATAGGCCCATGTGAGCTGTGTTGCCCTAGCCAAACTCCAGGTTTAGGGTTATTTTAAGAAATGGTTCCTTTGCATATAGACCATTGGAGTTTTAGTAATCTTACTCCTCCTTTGTAGCATTAGTTTCCCTGCCATGTTTCTCTGAAGATTACAGAAGCTTTACTTTCAGTGCAGCTTGGTTGAATTGTTATATTAAATTGTGAAACACTTCAGCATGATTAACAAGCAATGGTGGTGTAAACATATTCTTTCTTACTGTTGTGTCCTGTAGCACATGTACCTCTGTGAGTTAATTTTCTGCAGTGCATTTAGATCAACATTTGGTAATGCAATGACCTGTAAAAGTATTTGATGTGCTCAGTAACTGGGTTTTTTTGGTAGAGTTTTCATTTAAGTATCGCTTGTTGCAAAAATAGCTCTGAATAAATGTTATTAAACCAGCTTGATAACCTCTAGTTCTGGCAAGTTTTCAATAGGACAGTAGGTGTCCCACATGCTTTTAAAACTGAATGGGGGAGGTAGCAAAAGAGAGAGAGAACATCTATGCAAAAAGGTAAAATAAGGTGATGGCAATGGGAAACCAAGATTTTCAAGATGAGCGGTCAGGTAACTTGATTTATTTCGTAAATGTCTGTGGACCCTAGAGAGCCTGAAGAAGACTGAGGTCCTCAGTACTGAAGCGATGTACTGACTTGGAGGCTGTTTGCTTGATTTTAAGAAGAATTTTTAAAAATATGTTTGGGATTAGTGAGGTCTGCTTGCCATCACTTTTTTTCTGTAAAATGTGGAAGAGGGGAAAGCTGGGGAGCTGGTCTGTAGTCATGGTTGTACTTCTTTATTGCAATGTTAACCTGAAGAAACAGTGATGACTTGTCTTAGAAGACCACGAAGGAAAAAAAAGCTCATTCAGAAGGCCTCAGCATGATGTTAGTCTTGAGAGCTGAATATCAAAATGCCATCAAGTCAGAATAACTTCGTGGTAGAGTTTCACAGTCCAATTCAAAGTCAGTTGTCAGTATTACGTTTTTTGCCTTGGGTGAGTTACTTAAAGTAGATCCTTTGAGCCCGAGCTACGCATTTTGATTAAAGTGTGGAACCAAAGCTGATGGGGGTGTGCTGGGGTTCAGATTGCTCTGAATCTTATTGGTAGGCAGTAGTAGAAGATTTTAAAACTTGTACAGAAGGTGGGCTCTAGTGCCTTTTCGGTGCAGGATTTTTAGGAGAGAGGTGAATTAATTCCATGCGCAGCTGTGTTGAGTCAGCACGGTCTGAAGCCCAGCGTTGTGCAGGGCCGGGCCTACCGTGAGGTCCGAGCAATGCTAGGTGTTCTTCAGTTAGAAATACCACAAGGGGGGAAAAAAACCTAATATTCTCAGGTGGTGTAGCACCATGCTACAAGGTCCCCGGCGTGGGGATGGATGGTGACAGGCGGGGCGGCGGGCCTAGCTCCCGGGCAGGGGTGGCGGGAGCTGGGCCGTACGCAGAGCGCCATCTGCTGGCGTCTGGTGGGAACAGCACTGCGGGGTTCGCTGGCGGGGAGGCGGCGTGAGCGAAGGGGGAGCGGGTGGCTCGGTGAGGTTTTGCAGAGGGGGATGCGGCAGGGCGGGGGGGGCGCTGCTCGCGGGGTGCCAGCGGCACGGCTGGGTCCTGCCCTCTGGTTCGGGAACAGGAGGTCCCAGCCACGTAGCTGGAGCCAGATGCAAACTTTGAAGCTCTGAGGCTTGCAGAGGCAAAGTGGAAAGTGTTACAAAATCGGAAGTGAGTAGGTAGTTACAATCCTGCGGGTACTATTTGCTGCAGGTGCACTTGGGTTTGAAAATGCACTGTCTGTAACAGCAGCCGCACGTTTTTGCCTCTATGACTGGAAAAAGAAAATGAGTAGGATTTGAGTGCTTGTAAAACCTGTAGTTTTTAATAGAAAATGAATATATATAATAAAAGAAGAATGCCACAAAATATTTCCGTATGTATATACACAAATAAACACAAATATGTTGTATGTGTATATATATATATAATATATAAGTATCTTTTGTATACACTCAAAATATATGTTTTTGTGTGAAAATAGAAATATTTTTTTTAATATAGAAGAGTTAATAAAAATGCAGAATGTTATTTTTGCCTTTGAGTTAGTGCAAACATACTTTGTGTGAATCCTTCTCTCCTGAGCTCTGCCAGGTATCCTTCAGTCTTGGCATTTGTACTCTTTGTAGTCAGTTTTGGTTTCCTCTGCGTTCTCAAAAGAATGGTTTTTTGCCTCCAATATTGGCATCGCTGTCAGTGTATCACTAGTGGATGTTCTGGGATGATATTCATGCTGCCAGACCTCAGGTCTGTAAGTCAGGGGCCCAAGTTGCCTACGGTCAGTCTAACCCATCTTTTTAGGAATTGAAGAAAGATCAGGATAGTATCTGTGAATAATTTCATGTCTCTCCTTGTGAACTGGCATCAGGGAGCACACAGACTATAATGCTCATTTGTGCATCATACTTAGGTGGATTGAATCCAGGTCCTGCAACCCAGCTAGGACCAGTTCTGCTGTTGGCAGTTTTATTTGCACTGCAACAGCCCAAGTTATAGTGAATCAGACTGTGATATCTTTTTATTTATTTTTTTTAACTCTGTACCAGTCACCCTACAAAAATAAGTACAAAACGGCATCTTTTGTTCTATACCTTTTCCTTGCATTCAATTTTGTCTGTCATCCTAAAGAGCATCTCATGACTGAGGGTATCTTGTCGGGAGAACACCTGTCATATTCTGGGAGTAATGGCTAAACTGAATGGTAAATAAGATCAGTGGCATCAGATGTCTTGAGAGGTGATTTTATGTTAAAGATGTGAGCTCCTCAGCTGTCCAAAAGAATCAGGCAGAATTTCAGTCTCAGTGGAGACTGGGCCAGAAGCAAGGATAATAACTGGAATGTTTAACCATGTGCCAGAAGATTTCTGCCCATTTCCAAAAGATGCTGTGAGGGACTTTTGACCAAAGTAGAAAGGCAGGGATAAATAGATAGAAGGTTGATACACAGTTAAGAATATATTGAATAGTCTCCCAGTTAAGGTAGGTAGGTAGCATCATTATTAATCACAGCACAATTAAGAGGCACTTACATATGTAAGCTGTAATATGCCAAATTGTATGCAAAAAGCCAAATATCTTACATTACAAGTTACTGAGTTACAAAAATGTTTGTGCATAATACGGTGCAGAGTAGGCTGAATACCGTCTCCCCTTATAAGAACGTTTACATTGTTTTAGCATAGGTATAGACACAATGAGAGAACCAGTCCAGTGTAGACACTTTGGGTGTGGGGGGCTTGAAAGACAAATATCCCCTATGTGAGGCTTTTAATTTTGATGTCACTACCAATTAATCAAATTCCATCATTCTGTGCTAACAAACTGGATGTAACCACATTTCTTCTACTGGAAAGAAATTTGAGTAAAAGCTGTGGCTTCATTTCATTTCATTACGTTTCTTCCTAAAACTGTAGATAGAGACTGTTGCGTTTTCCTGTGAGGATATTATATGGCATTGCTACACTTCCCATCCTTTCTCATTGTTAGGAAAATATGGTACTCCACTGCTCACAGTGGAGCAGAAAGGGATAATTTTGCTTTCATAAAGACCCAACTTGCTGAAAGCTCGAAATTTTAAAAGCACCCCCTATTTTGCTTAAAAACATTTCTTACTTAATATGTTGTGAAGTGTTAAGTAGTAAACTCTAATAACTCAGATAGCAAATTAAATATTTGTCTTCAAATTAATTTTAAGAGCCAATGTGAGTTTTTTTAAGAGCCACAGGGATTCTTGAAAGTGCTGTTGAATTAGCATTGTTCTGTCACTGATGTTTCAAACGAAGTCTGACTATAGGCAAAATACTTTAGACATTATCAGGGAGGGTTAAGAGGTATCAGAAGTCAACCTGTGTTTAAATCAACACAGGAGTGGCTAAAACATGGATAATTAAGTCAAGTCAAAGTTGCGCTTATTCCTTTTAAAATCACTAACTTTCAACAAGAGGTTTGATTAGGATTTAAGAGCTTCAGAAATATTTTAGTTTATTTTGAAAGAATTGAAATCCTTACTGGTTCACTGAAGGTAGTAAGCTTATTACTAATACTAAATCTCCTCACCTCACATTCTGTATTGTAGCATCAAAATTTTCCATAAAATACCAGGGTATTGGAGGAGTGGAGGATGAGTTTGGTAATTTTCTTTCTCATTGGTTCTTTGTCAAGGAACATGCTTCTAAGTGGAGCTAGTCCTTACCTAAGCCAAAGGCTTAAAAAAAAATAACCTCCAGAATACTAACTTAAGAAGAACCCCAAAGTTTGACTTTGTTGTGAGCAAATAGAATGAGTCTTGGGTACAAGCATTAGGTGGTTTCTTGGTTTTTTGCAACCTGTTGAAGAAAGATAAAGCCAAGGTTTTTTTCTTTGTAATGGGGAGAGTTGGAGGCAAATTAAATTCAATCTGTTATAGAATTTGAATGGGAGTTTAAATTTTGCCTTTAAAATGCTGATGCAGCTGAGACTGTAAAATGTTTGTTCTGATTTTCATTTTTGTACATTTGACTTTAGGATTTTCAAAAATTTTACAATTATTCTAGCACTAGCTTAATTTAGTTATTGGTAAAATTAGCATTGAATGAGTTTTGAAATTTTCACAGCATAGCTTCACTGCCTTTTAAGTAACAGCTGTCTAGAGTTATAGACCAGTTGATTTGCCCAGAGAATAAAATCAGTTTCTGTGAACAAATTCAAATTCATTATCTTTTAATCAGTCACCTTGTATTCTCTGTCCTTCTGTGTATTTTCACCTTTTCTCTGTGGAAGGATACAAGCTGGAACATGTATGGTAAGGTAATGCTGCTGGAAATGGTACTGGGGCAGTTTCTTTTTTCTTAGGGTAACCTTGTAACATAGATTATTTTTTTTTAACTATACTTTATTAACATTTGAAGCTAAATGTTGCACACTAGATAATGATTTTTCCATGTGGAAAATGTTTTAATTGACTGTTGAGTATCTGAAGCTCTTATACTGAGAGATAATTTGCAGAACTCTCTTTGTAATTAGTCCACAGAAGAAAAACTTGCTCTAGCTCAAGAAGAACTAATTTCCAGTAGAAATCGAATTGCTAGCAATAATCAGCAGATTCAGGAATTGAAGAAAGCAAAGTCTACACTGGAGCAGGATGCATCAAAGAAGGAGCAGCAGCTGGGCGAGAAGACCAAAATGTTACAGGATCTTCAGAATGACAGGGTAAATGCCTCTGTCTTGAAATCACAGACACATCCACCCCATTCAGCCACCCTTTATTAATTTCTGTTACATCTCTAAACAAGGGGGTTTCGAGGGCATAGCTCACTGTTGTGTGGTGCACAGCAATGGCAGTTTTACTGAACCTGTGGTGCAAAGACTTTTAACGTACAGTTGAAGTGAATTTGGTTTGCAGTAGGCTGTTAATTTGTTCTAAGTGACTAGGCAGGTGGAAAAACATTATACTTTTAAATCTAAAACTACAAACATGTTGCTATTTTTTTCCACTACGAACGAGTGAATAGAGATATGTGGCAGTTGTTTCCCTTAATTACAAACCTTCCAAGTAGGTTTTGGGCCCTGTATATTTTTTGTTTCTTTAGTGGGTTTTATTTATTTATTTATTTTGTGATTTTGAAAGAAGTAATATTTTTAGTACTTTTTATTTCTCTTTAAGATTTTGAAAGAAAAAGATTTGGCCAATGAAAAATGTAAAACAACAGAGCTCCAGGAAATAAGGAGTAGACTTGAAAAAGAAAGTGCCAAGCTGGGTGAAGAGCTCAGAGCCTGCAAACAAGGATTTGAGAAGGTATATTGAGACATATTGAGTCTTCCTGTGGTTGGTTATCTGATAAGAAATATGTGCCTGTTCCATAGATGTTATATGGAATGACTTTTCAAAGATGGTTGCTGTAAATATCACTATTACAGGTAAGGGAACCAAAGCACAGCTTTCATTGAAGTTCCTGAGCAATGCTGACTTGATTAGTGATAATTTTGGAGCACCAGCGCCCAGTGTTCTTGGCCAGGTAGAGCACATAACTTGTCTTAGCTTCAGGATGGGTTGTATGTCACAGCTTTTCTTCTGTTTCACTGTAGATTCACTGTGCATACTCTTGCTTGACTATTCTGAAGTGCAGAAAGGATGTCCAAGTGTGTCATGAATGTGAAGTTTCCTAGAATTCTAGGCACATCTGGTACTTCTCAAGGATGTGTGGTAGGGTTGAAACTCCCTTGATATGCTGTGGTTTGTTAAAATGTCCTAAAAAGTCACAGTTGGGGAAGAAACAATGTCAGGAGCCTCATAAAAGACCCTATTCCAAAATCGTAACAATCAATTGAGCTCTCTAAAGGGTAAAAGTTTAGAGACTTTAATTAAATAAATTTTAGTCTTCGGTAAAACAAACTATTTCTTGCCACATTCTATGTATTTAATTTTTTAGTCTCTGTAGAAACAAACATTCCTGTAGTTTTGTGTTTTCCATATTATGCTCTTAGTAGTTGTGTTTACATCTGTTAGGCACATAGTGTTTAAGTTGCTGCACAAGTATAAATGAAGGTACCGTCCCTATACATTAATAAAAATAAAGTAACACGATATCTTATGAGTTTCAGATGTTCTTTTGTTCTCCAGTGTTTAGAAAATGGTCTCTTATTTTTAGATAGAAGTTTGTAGTTTGTTTCTGTCGAGCAGTCTATGCCCAGTACTTTCTTGGATTTTGGGGAAAGGTTATTATAAATCTCATAATTCCTAAAATCTCTATTCTAAAGAAAAAAAATTATAAAGAGGTATGTAAAATATGTGCACACCAATGGCAGCTTAAAATGCATTTCTCAATCTCCCTACAAGCAATCAGACTAAACCAGAAATTGTGTCCTAAAGATTTATATCCTGTTTCCCATCTCCTACCAAGATATGGATGTCTGTGCATTTATAGGGCATCCCCCTGGCCTCGGGATATGTTCCCTCACTGTCTTTGGTTTTAATTTTTATTATAGTTTTAATTTGTGGCATGAATTTTGCTTTATGGAAAACTGTCAACCCCTGTTAGTCAGTTAGTACCTTCATGCTTGGCTATGTAATTTTAAAGAAAATTATTCCTATAAATTTAACTACTCTATTTTTTGTGTTTTATTACATAAGAACAAGTAAAACATATTTAAACCTAAATGTGTAGTCCTACTTGCTTTAAACGTACAGTAATTATTTATACTTTTAAGACTAATAGAAACTAGCTTTCTTCCATCAGTGTTTCATTTTTACATTGTCATTGTGATGCTTTTAACCTCATTATTGCAACCAAAAAACAAGGTGAAGTAAATTCTAGAACAGACTCTAGAAAATGACAAAGGACGTATGTTTTCAAAGAACTGTAGAAAATAACCCAGCAGAGCTTCCACTACATCAGTAGAAACGTACATTAAATTTACTTTAAAAATTGAATGTTGTTCATAATGTAAGTTTAAAATACTTGATCATGAAAATTACTGATACTTTGTGCTATAAAATAATCCTTTCTTCCAGTGATAAACCTAAAAATTATTGCTGTCTTGGGAAAATTCTTGGGAAGAATTACAGTAGTTTTGAATTTAAGTCATTTATACTTTCAGTGTTGTTACTTTAACTTTGAGCTCTGTATCCTAATAGGATGTGGCAAATCTCAAGGACGCAAACCAGCTATTGATTCAACAGAAATTAGAACTGCAGGGCAAAATAGATAATATGAATTCAGCTCTGGAACAGGAGAAGAAGACCCATCAAGCTGTCAAAGATCAGCTGAAAAAGAGAGAAGAGGAGCTGAAGAAAGAATGTGCTGAAATTGAAGCTAAACTGGTTAGTATGTTAGAGTATGAGCCTGTTGTTTTATGAACGTGCCTCTCAGGGACAGAGAGGAAGCAGAGAGTTGATGTCACTATTACATTAATTTTTAAATGACAAGGTTGGAAATCTTCAAAGCATTTAATAGGGTAGGAAAATTCAATGAGATAACAGCCCTTGTCTAATAGTTTGTTTATTAAAAGTAGTGATTCTAGTATGGTAAGATTCTTGGCCTCTAATAGATATAGGGAATAGGGAAAGAATACTTGGAAGGTTGTTTTTCATTGTTCCATTGTTTTCTTAGCACACAGAGAAAAAAGAGAAAGAAGAAGAAAACCAGAAACATGAGGAAAAGGAGACCAAGCTCACCATGCAGGTCACAGCCCTGAATGAAAACCTGGCTACCATGAAGAAAGAGTGGCAAAGCAGTCAGAGGCGAGTGAGTGAGCTGGAGAAACAGACGGACGATTTACGTGGGGACATTGCTGTCTTGGAAGCAACAGTGCAGAATAATCAGGATGAGAGAAGGGCATTGCTGGAGAGGTAAGCTGTGGTCGTGACCATGTGGAAGCGTAGTCTGGGAAATGGATAGCCTCACAGTGAAAACTTGTTTCAGTTGGTTCAGGATTCTCTATGCATACTTTATTTAAATCTATGTGTATTCCTAGTGCCTGGGCTGTGGGTGCACTTTCCAGAGAGCAACTTTCTGTTGTCCCTGCCAAAGCATAGCAAAGGGTTGCTGGAAACAAGCTGTGCTCTTTGAGGGCTTTGACAGGGTGACTGTTTTGTAGAAAATCAGTCAGGCTTATCAGGACCTTCCTTATCACGAAAGCTACAGCTCTGTGCTTGTGGTCGAAGGTTTAAGCCCATCTGTAAAGAGCCTTCCAAATCCAGTAGGCTCCTCTGAACTTTGAGGTGTGTAGGTTGTGGCTTCTCATCTGATCTGTTGTATGAATTTTGCAAGGCCTGTCAGGGAGAGCTTCTCTTACCTGAGTTATGTGTCCTTCTCCATCACTCTGAGGCTCTCCTGCCTCTACTTAGTCAGAGTCATCCAGAAGCCTGGAAGAGACTCCTTAGTGCCTCCATAACAGAATTTGCTTAGGGACTTCTAGGTATGCCCACTGCTGAATGTTATGTGATTGAATGTGTAATTGGATTAGATAGGCTAAGGTTCACACAGGAGGCATTTTCTTCCTCCTGAAAACCTACAGTCTGCTTTTCTCCAGTTCTGCTATTGTCTCTACAATATATTTTAATCTTAGGTAAGCAGAGTGCCTTTTCTTCAGGCAGCAGGAGTTACCTGAAAGCAGTGATTACAAGGGTAGAAGGAACACCTGTGGGACAGGAAACTTTCTTCAACCTTACTTCCTGACGTGTTTGGTGAAGGCAGTGGAAAACTTTTTTCGATACTGTCAAGCTTGCCGAGTTGTTTTCTTGAGCAGTAGGCCTTGGAAAAGGATGGGATCAATTCAAGTGAGATCCCCTTTCTGTGGCAGTCCCTTGCCATACTGTGCCGGACTCATCCAGTAGCTGTTTACAACTTGACAGAAAAACACCCTTTGAGATTTGGCTTTCAATAGTTAACTGAATTTCAGCTGACATAGGTGTCCTTGCCAAAAGAAAAAGGTTTCTTTTCTGCTCCTTTGTCCGACCTGATCTGCCGCAGCTGGTTTGTGAGAGTGTCCTGTTGCACGGGGTACTTATCGGGGCTTGCTGTTGATGGACTGCATTCAGTACTGTCCCTGGTTTTGTGAGTAACTCCAGGTATTAATAAGCCACAGATACTTGGGAGCAATGCCAGATAATCTTAAACTGATTGTTACATCAAAACATTTTTCCAGACAAAGCATCCAAGAACTTTTCGCAGCAAGGATATCTTTGGCTGGATTTTATGAGAGTAACTTCTCAGACATGACAACCTGCCCAAAGGAGGCAGTGTACATTGCCTTGTATGCTTTGAGCTCACTATTTACTATTTTTCCTTAGGTGTATAAAAAGTGAGGGAGAAATTGAAAAGCTCCAAGCCAAACTTGTAGAAATGAAGAAAAAGCTGGACAACACTACTGCTGCAATGCAGGAACTTGGCCGAGAAAACCAGTCATTACAGGTATAATTTGATTTGAAGCAATTAAAGCTGTTGATCCTTTGTGTGGGAACTTATGAGAAATTTAAGTTTATGTCAGACTGGTGGTGGGTTACCTTTCCAGAGTGATTAAGATGTTATGCTTGCGGTGTACGAGGGCTGTATTGCTGTCTGGGGTTCTTAAATCTGCTTAGAGTTTTGAAACTTGGAAGATTTTTCTCTCTGAACAAATACAAGCTCTCATTATCGTCACAGAATTGGTGCTTTTATACTGCACTAGGTAGTGTGTGCAGTGAAAATAGAGGAAATTAGTAGGAATTAGACATGCATTTTTTTAAAAAATCTGCTTTTTTAATATCTTCTATGTAGATCAAACACACCCAAGCTCTCAACAGGAAGTGGGCAGAAGACAATGAGGTGCAGAATTGTATGGCCTGTGGGAAAGGCTTTTCAGTGACAGTGAGAAGGGTAGGTGTGGTTTACTGTGTGTCTGGGGGATTTTCTTTTTCTGTTGTATTCAAACTCTTAGATGGGATACAAACTTCAGAAAATGGTCTTAATAGTGCCGTGATACTCAGGACATCTCAGAATACAGTTATTGCTTGCAGTGCCTTAAATGTTCAAAACAAAGTTTGTGGCACTTAGTTTATTAACGACTCTTTTGCCATTTTAACAGCATCAGTTTATAAACAGTGTTAAAATAGTTCAGTCCCCCAAGCAAGCAAGAAGAATTACACTGTTGTAAGGGTATTTACAGTAAACTTATTTATAAACAGCCTGAACTGGATTTACAGGTATAAAAGGAATGAAAATTTGTTGACATTAGATATTTGTGAAAATACGAGGCATCAACATGATCTGGTGCTTTGTGACTATATATTTCTAAACACTAACTAGACATGGAACAGAAGAAACAACTGGATGTGTTTTAGGTCTGTAGTCAGACCTTCTTTGTAAAAATAGGTGTCATCAGCTAAGATGTTAGCATCCATCAGTTGGCAGGGTCTGCCCTTCATCCAGACTTCACACCACCATCCCTCCAACAAGTGACTTGGCAATGAAACAGATGAGGAATATTCAGGAGGTTCGTTTTGCAGTGCTTCCTGACTTGGTATTAGGTGGCTCTCCCTGTCCTGCATTGTTTCAGTGATGTTCTTTGGGTAGTCGCACAAAGGCTGCTGGATCCTTTGATTCAAGGATACTTCTCAATGTGAAAGCAGGTAGTTACATGTAAGAAGATGTTTCATGTGACCAGAACAAGTTCAAGAGGAGGATGAACTTCAACCACTTTATTTCTGAAACTGGTATAGTCTCCCAACTCAGTGAAGTGCATCTGAGTATTTTACTCCTACGCCTTTTAGAAACAATGTAGTCCCATGCCTTTCTGTGTGCTCTGTAACTTCTATTTATAAATTCAGACTAACTTCTGAAACATGGGAGTTGACGTGATAGTGATCTCTATTAGTGATCGATGCCTTGTCATTGATGTTCAGCATGTACATTTCTTCTCTTTCACAGCATCACTGTAGACAGTGTGGAAATATCTTTTGTGCCGAGTGCTCAGCAAAGAATGCCTTAACTCCTTCTTCTAAGAAGCCTGTCCGAGTTTGTGATACTTGCTTTAATGACTTGCAAGGATAACTGGCTATCATGAATGACAAAGAAATGCTACACTAAAATTTGTAATTTCTGTTGATGCACTTCATTCAGCACTCAGACTACTATTCAGTTTGGACGATGATTGTAACACTTGGCAAAATTTAGTATATTTTAAAATGTTTATTGATACCAAGTAAAACTATTGTATTTTTTGTGAGACATGGGCTCAGATCATCCATAGCTTATTGCCATTTATCCTGGAAAGAGCTTCTATGTCTAGATTAGAAATACCCAGTTATTTGTAAATAAAATTTAAACAGAGGAGTAACAATGTATTTTTTTATCTTTTATTTTTTTGTTCAAGAGAAACAGCGTTTATGTGATATTGCAGTTTATTCGTTTCCTTCAAAGAAAAAGGAAGATGCAAAAACTTGTGAGGATTTTATGTATCAAATATTGCTGTAAAAGCATAACTAATTGTTGCATTTGATTGCATATCTGATGTTCTTTATAACCCCTTGTGATTTTGTTTTCCTTCTATCTCTCTGGTTCTTGGACTTTTCTCTCTAAAGGTTGAACCCCACAGTGAGGGTAATGGCTGGACTTGACTCCAACTCAGCTCTGTTTGCCCACTTAGAACTTGTAGTATCAGCACCCAAGTCCTTATACAAATACAGCTCTTGGATACTGGAACATCTACACATACTGTATTCTGTAGTTTGTGTGTGTGTGTCTGAGAGAGAGTGTGTGTGAACAGATGATGAGACAAAGTTTAGCTGGCATTATAGGAATATTACATGATGCATTGCACTATTCCATCTTGTATTGATTGATTTAACTTTTTCATATTCAGTTGATGGATTTTAATACTCCAGGAACCCTCATATGTGGGTTTTAAGAAGCAAACAAATTATACTGGTAGTAGCCTGTAGTGCATCTCTCCCTCTACCCATACCCTGGAAGCCCTGAGAGATCCTTGTGCCTCTAAGGGACATTCAGACCTTCCATGCTAGGTACCCTACTAAGAAAAAGTCTTTTGAGACTTCTTCAGTTTATCTGACCTTTTCTTCTGTCCTTTCCCTCAGCTTTTGGTGGAAGAAGCCAAACTGTTACACCTAACAAAGCTCAGTTTTCCATTGCTCCATCTGACCCCCATTACCCCATTAAATGTTGTCAGTTACATGATTTAGTCTGCTCAGAATGGTGGTGTGAATCTCCTACCACTGGCTTAGTTATAAGCCAAAGAACTCATTTAAATAAGAGGCCAATATATATGTCTTTAGATCTTTGTTTCTATTTTCTTTTCTGTACTTGCAACAGAGGTTTCTTGTAGATTTCATGTGGGCTCCAAAGTTCTTTTTTTTACACCTGTTCGTTCTTGCCTGCCTATCTGTAACTTTTCCTCCCTTTGTATCTGGTGTTTCAGAGAGCTGTCAAGGTTGTTTCTTCTGAGCAGGGGTTATGCCCTTCAATAGTTAGGGACCCTTTGTCTTAAAAACCCTAATAAATTCCCCACACCCCAAGCCATTCTGTGTCTTAAATTCTGTCAGCTGTTGAGAGAAAAGGACTGTGTGCTGAATTCCTCTACTTGCCCAAGTTAAAGAATGAAATTCTGTCACAATGATGGAAGCTTAACCATCGTTAGGCAGGTTCATTTGCTTTTCTCTCTTGACAGTTCTATATGTGAACGAAGAAGAGTTTCTTTTATGACAAATGTGTATTTCTGATTGACTCTCAAGTGAAAAAAAAATCTTAAATCCCTCTACTGCAGAAGTGGTGACCTATATGTTTTATATCCCTTCTTAGCTTACCTGTCTAGTTCTACATTTGCAGCCTCGAGGAGTCTTCCTCTAGGAGTTTTCTTAAGATTAAATTCTTATTTCCCAAAAGTCAGCTCAATTGTGTAACTGGTTCTCCTCACTGTAGAAGAGTTTGTTATACAGCCATGGTTTATATGAAATGCTGACCTGCTTTTCTGGTTTGAACTTGAGAGTTGCTTGCTCAGAAGAAACAATTGCTGCAATGCTTCTGTATGAAGAGAGCCTCTGGACTCGCTGTTTCTCCTTGTCAGTGTAACTGTTGGGCATGAGTCTTTTGAGTAGAAAATGCGAATGGAATCTCTGCCTCTGGAAATGTTTTTTCTTTTTCCTACTTTTTTATTGAGAGAATCTGGAGTTTGCTTTTGAGCCTTTCTTTGCCTGACACATGACTTGAGAAAAGTGGGAAGAGTAGGGGTGTGACAGTTGTGCTCCAGCCTTGATGCACTCTGCGCTGTGTGTACCGCATGAAGGCTCGTGCTGCTCTCAGGGGGAAGGACAACCACGTGGAGCAGAAGGGATTTTGAGAGGGGAGAGAGAAACTTACCATGACAAAATGGATGAGGCAGAGGAAGATGGAAATTTTTTCAGTGTGAGTTAGGAAAAGGATTAGAAGATTCATCTGTGTTCAGGCATTTTGCTTTTGAATGGGAATATGTGGAAGCTGAGGAGAGAGGTCTGTAGGAAAGGTGAAGTGTTAGAAGCTCTAGTACGGTCGTTCTTAATTCAGCCTTTGGGGCTGCCTGTGTGTAAAGACAAGTAGGGTGACCTCACTCAGCTGGCTGCTGAATCGATGTGGTTGCCTGACCACAGATCAGAGCTTGGTCTGGAGCTCCTCAGTTTCAGGGGCAAAACCAGCTCCGTTTCTGAAGCTGCTTTTTGCTGACTAGTTTATATGACCAGTTTTTTGAGGGGATGGAAATGCTTTTTAAATACACGTTTGTAGAAAGAAGCATTGTTAGAATCCAGAGGAACAGTGGTGGGGTGGAAGCTTTCATGCTTGAGCTTTGAGACTGCAGCAATAGGTCAGGATTTCTACAGCTTGTCACTGGAGTAAATTTAAGGCACCACTGCTAAATTTCACGCTCCTTTTGTGCTTATGATTCTTAGTGCTGGTCTGTACTTGTTGACAAGTTGATGGTGTACTAAACCCTGTAATGCTCTTGGTCTTACTGCCAGGTTGAAAGTTGTGCTCAAGCTCAGTAAAATGACCTATGGGATACATAAGAAGGGAAACTGGAAGGTGAAAAGCTTTGTATTTATGAATCTGCTTGCAGAGTTTGACTGTTTTGATGGGCATGGTTCAGTAGGAGTGTGGGGTTTTTTTGCACTGCTTTAAAATACAAATAGGAAAACCTAGTAAAAAGCCCATAACTTTTACCATGCTGAGTTAAAGCATTCCAGACAAAAGAGTGAAATGCACTGATTTTTCAGACCACAAACACAGGAACAGTGGGAAAAACTAAAACCTAAAAAAATAAAAATAAAAAAAAATAGCAGAAGAGACTAGAGCCTTGGAACCAGAGAATGCAAAGTGATGTGTTTTAACAGCCTCTAGCAAGAACCAGGTTGCTGTGATTCACTGAGGTGAGGCCGTTATAGAGGAAGAGGTGGAAATGATGGTAAAACCGGTGCTGGAACCCGTAGATGTGTGGAATCCTCAAGCTTTGACTACTAGGCATTAGCATGGTGTCAGGAACGGGACAGTGAAGTGTGAGCTTTGTTTGTGAAAACGTCCCCTCTGCAGGACACTCCATCCATGTTCAGAATTGCTGGGGGGGCAGAATATGAGACCGGCTGCTACGTGGGCCGAGACAAGCTACGGAGGCAATCAGAGAGGTGTAGAGGATAGTCTTGTTAAGGATGGGAAGAGGTTCTTTAACTTCCTGGAGACATCACCTCTCTTCACAGTCAAAGAGCCACAGTCCCTTGTGATGTTGCCTCCAAAATGCCAAATTCTACTGTGTCAGCAATACATACTTCGTACTTCGGTTCTGCAGCCCCTCTGGAGGCAGGTAGTGTTGCAAAGGTCGGTGGCAGGCATTTGTCTTTAGCTGGCTGTGCTTCACCGTTACTTATTTCTCCTCCCCATGTATTCCTCCAGTAATCATCCGTTTTCTGCAAAGGTTGAACAAAGAGGATAAAATTAACGAGTCACAGTAGGAAAAGTTTCTGTCTGCAGACAGAAGACTTCTTCAAAGTTGAAGAGACAAAAGGAATTTTCTGCTGCAGCTTCCAGCAGAGGCAGGAGGTTTAGAGGGATCTCGTTTTTCAGCTGGCTTCACTCTCTGGCACAAGACTCTGAGGCTGTAGGTTACCGTGCCAGTTTTTTTCCTCTGTTTTTGCAAGGTGTCAAGTAACCAAATTGCCATGGAGTGTGGAGCACTAGGTACGCAAGAACAATGAATAACTGCTTTTGTTGGTTCTGGGTCAATTAGGATTATTTGTGAATCCTCATTGGAAAAGCTTTTTGAGTGAAGCCAGAAGAGATTTGGGAGGAGAAGCATGAAGTACTGTAACATTGCTGTGGTTTTATTACATAAGCAAGAACAGTTGAGCATCTAATGCTAGATATGAGAAGTGATATTCCTAAAGAAAGGACCTGGAAAGCTCAAGTACATTTCTGGATTGTTAAATATCAGTTAAATGCAGAGAGGGAACAAGTGCTTGTTGCAAAACTTAATAAGTTTATGACTGAGTGGCAGACAGAAAACTGCAGGAGCTTAAGTTTGAACAGACTGTAAACTGTGCCAAGAAGACTGATATCATGGTTTGAGTATGTTGAAACTGATAAATTACTCTTCCAAGTACTACCCCTCCCACTCTCATATTCTTGGAGGACTAGAAAACAACACTGTCATTTGCACTACGCACTTTTTGCTGTCTAACTGAATATAATCTACAGTAATAGGAATGGCAGAATTTGCATTGCATGTGTTAGCTGTAATCAATGGACTTATCTTCAGCTGGACAATGGTTTATCTTCAGCTGGACTTTCCACTGTATTACATTTGCCCCCTTGCTATGTAAGGAGAATTGCACTCATAATTCCTTTGTACCAAAAATGCGATCATCATCTGAGAGCACACATAAAAACAAAAACCATGTAGTCACGCACACGTTGTCTTTGTAGAGTTTCATTTTAAGATTATGAAATGAGAAAACGTGAATTTTATGTATTTTCAAGGGTCTTGCCAGTTGTCCAATTCTCATTTTTTGAAGTCTTGATGTCAGTATTCCTTCTAGGATAAGTTTAAAATTATTGTCCAACCACAGCCTCTCCAAAAGCACTAAATGGTGTACTTTTCAAAAACAGCAATATTCAGATAGTAAAGTCCCACCACAAAAACTCAATTTGGGGTGTGGGTTTTTGTTTTTTTTGTTTTGTTTTAAGGGGCACTGAATAAAGAGGTTTGCATCTCTAGAGAGAACATTAGATGCCACTTAAGATCACAGTAATGAAGAGGATAGGTACTAGTTAATGTAATAAACTCTGCCTTTTGTCTGTAGCTTGGCACATACTATGCACTCACTGTGCAGTGGATGCAGGAGTATCTGCTCATTGGAAGATTACTGAAGCCCTGCTAACCCTTTTGGATCAACATTACTATGAAAGTAGAAGCCTGGTAGGCATGTTTTCCAGTTTTTCCTCCCCCTGTGATCTAAACTAAAACCAAATTAATCTATATTTCTTGCCTTTTTTTGGGTAAATAGGGATGGGAAAGAGTGTTCATTGTTGTATGTCAACAGGCCAGTGCTGGCAGGTCCAGGCTCCTGCTGTTGGTTTTATGGCAAAGTACTCCACTGTATCACGCTAAAGCTTGATTCCTGGCACAGAAAGGATGTTTGAAAATGTCTCGCTGGGTTAGCAAATACCAGAACTTTTTATAGCAATGTGTCCAAAATGCTGCTTGTATAGGATTTGTCACTTTTGTAAGAAAAGGAAAAAAGTCACAAAAAAAAAAAAATAATCTGAAACCCCCACCATTTGATGCCGTTACATAAGATTTCATTTAAACTACCTCTCAGTGTGAAATGCAAACATTATTCAGTTTAATAGGTTTACTCACTGTCATGGTATGTAAAAATTAGTGAATGCCAAAACTGCTAAAGTTTATCACCAAAAAGGAAAAAAAAAATTTTTTTTAATGTGTTTGAAAGTATCCGATAGTTTCAAGTTATTGTAAACTCTTGCAAACTCTAGCTGCTGGACAGGAAATAAATAATAACCACAAGCTTTCATAATTATATTCTGCTGGGTAAAAATTTTGTATGCAGCTTTGTTGTTTGGCTATAGATAGCCTCATTCACCATTAATTTAGTCGTCTTGTTTTTTTCTTCAGTACTTGTGATTTGAACTTGATGAATGATATTCTGTAATGGATGTGTGCCACAAATTACATTGTCTCGTTTGCCTCTTTTCTGAATTTTAATGATCAGTTTATTATTGCAGATATGAATACTGCTCATACAGCTTAATTTCTGTATAATTGTATAAAATTTAAATGGAAAAAGTTTTAAGTTCTTACTCAATATTTAGAGGTAATGTATTATAATAGACTTATGTTGCAATGTTGCAGTTTTACTTACGGAGTACTGTACTTCTTTTAAACTGGATCATACCATCTTGGTAGGTGTAGATAGTTTTGATTGTTTGTTTGTTTGTTTGTTTTTTAATTGCATGAGTGTGTTTTGGGTTTGTTTCTTTTTAATTGAAGTTCGATTCTTCTAAGTTCTATTTTCAGTGTTTGTATTTACTACTTGTGATCATGTAGTTGTGCCTTACATTGTGAAAGAATTTAGTCCAGTGTGCACTGTAATTCCTTAACTCTGCAATTCGGAAGGCGGCTGTGGATTTGGATGAGAAGATTACACCATGCTTCAACCGGTTCTGTATAAACGATGAAATGTTATTGAAGCGTCATTTTTGTTTTCTAACCTGTTAAAGGAATGATTACTGACAATAAAAAATATAAAGTAGCCCTTTCTAACAGACCAGTTCTGTCGTTGAAAACTACCTTGCCCCATTTCAGACAGCAAAGCTACTTTGAAATGGGGAATATATCATTCTACAAATGAACTGTTGGGAAGCCACCTGTCTAAGAACAAGCTCTGGTTTCTTAGTCTTGTGGGGAGCTGCAAGAAAAGCTTTCATGTTTCTGAGGCAGCAGTGATAATGACTGTTTCAAATCTGCTTTTTCACAGGTTGAATTCAGAGTAGTTTCTCCATTCCCAGTACCTGCACAGGGCTGCTGGGTGACCTGCATTCAATTAAAATCCTTCTGTCACTGGCTGTGTTCAGACAACACATCCAATGTAGTCGGACAGTTGGCACAACTGGAAGACTCAGAAGTAGCACTTGTTTTATTTTTTAGGCTAATGAAGGACTCGCTCATGAGATAGAAACCTCTTTCAGGGCTGAGCTGAGTTGTAGAGAGAAACCAGGTGATGAATGTGTGCGAGATCAGTTGGGTGACAAAGCCACCGCTGAATTGTGGGGGCATTCACAAAAAGCACCGTTTAGCTATTGTGGCTGATCTTCCTAGGGGCTCAGTGTAGACCGTGGAGAAAGGTGGAGAGGTCTGCCGGAAAGGCGATTCAAGCTGGGAAGTTAATTTCTGTCTCATATGCTTTCTGAGGTGTCTTTCTCTCCAGACTACAGAAGGGCCTGTTGAGTTTATGTCTCACCAAAGAATCTGTGTGTGAATAGTTCCTTCCCCTGGGGTGTCCCCCTTGTTGACGCGCTGGCCTCCAGGAAATACTGAACCTCTGGGACTACTTAGTTGTCTGGTGAACTGAACAGGCCTGGCTTGAGGTCATTTTGGCAAAAAATACAGAGGAGTGAAACAGCCCTTCCCTTCCACCAGCATGCAAAGCACAGAGCTTAGTCTTTCAGGTGTGACTTCTCTGGGCTTGAAATGTCTTTCTGTCCTACCAGCATTGGCTCCAAGAGCCTGGGGCTGGGGGAACTGAGCACAGCTGTGTACGCCACGTTGTGGCTCAGTGTTTGCGGCTTGCGTGGGACCCTGGAGCAGAGCTGCTGTCTCCACTCTGTTCTGCTCTCGTGCCTTACACGTACACCACGTGGCACGGAGCCTGAGTGGCTGCTCCGTTCCCAGGAAGCTGTGACAAAAGCTTGCTCACCGCAGGCACAGGGGATAGAGCAGGAATGCGTACCGCAGCAGTCTAGACTGCATCTGGAGGGTGCTCCACCGAGGAAGTACATATATATACACAGCCTCCAGAGCATAGCTTGGATGTGCAGGTGAACCAGCTCAAGTCAATAAAATGTACCGCCACATCTTCATGGGTGGAGCTGGAGAGGAGCGGGGCTAAGGGCAGCACTTGAACTCAACACTGATGTGGTTGTGGAACAGAGGTGAATGCTGGCTTCCCCGTGAATAATGTGACCGGTTGGAATGGTACTCACACATTCTTCAGCATAGCCCTCATCTGTGTGGCTTCTGTTCAGTTCTTCCTGAAGTAATTTCTGTCACTGAGCGGTTATTCTAAGGGCTAATTTTTCTGCTGAGGGAGACTTGCTGACTGGGGACAGAAGGTGGGAGAAGTGGCCCAGTCACTTGAGGGAAGTTTCCCTGTTTCTGTTGACTGTGGCTTAATCTCAAGGGATGAGCCAAGGCTAATCTGGTGAGAGCACCCTCCCGCTGTGATAGTAACCTGCATGAGTATTGTGGCAAGCAGTTTCAGACTGTTCTGTGGGTCTCTTCTAGTACCTCAAAAAGAGGGAAAAATAAAGTTATTAACAGGGGCACACTTCTGCTATGTGGGCCACAGATCTGGGATAGCAGTGAAGTACTGAATGGTTTAATGCAAAAGGAACACTCAAGTTTGTGGAGCAAACTTGCACTCTAAAGGCTGTAATGGGTGCAAACAATGAATAATGACAGATCTGCTATTAATAAGGTGGTGAAAAACCTCAGGTAAAAAAAAAAATCCCAATAAAGCAGGGCATCATTGCACGTTTGTTCTTTCTTTTTATATATTCTGTAGCATTTGTAGTTTAACTGAATGTTAGATGTAATTATGACCTTTTCCAAAGAAACTGAAACTAAAGGAGAACCAACACAATACATGTTTTTACTGATCTGCCTCCACAAGCTCAATATTAATGCCAAAAAAATCTTGTGATATTATAGTTTAGTAAGTAGGGAGGCATAACTATCAGGAGCTATGGCTACACAATTTTAATTTAATGACATTTATTAGTGCAGTTTGGATGGTCTTGGAATAACCCTTCTAGACTTCTCTGGTGAATGAGTTCTCACCAGCACAGGTTTTTTCCCTTGTCCCACTTTCTAGGAAATGACAAGCTGTATTAAAACTTCCTGGGGTGGCAAGAGCCTTCTCCTAGCTGAAGCAAAGGAGCATCTTAAGAGTGATAGATACGATGCATGGCTCCTTTCCCCCCTCCAGTTTATTCCTATATCTTGTGGTCAAAACTCCTTGCTTCTGTCTAGTCAAGTCAGAAATCTGTGGGCTTCAGAACCTTAAGGCATGCTGGAAGCAATAACCATGTTATCACCACAACAATCTTTCATCGGCTCTGTTCGTGCTATGCTGACGTTATTAAATTTCAGAGGATTCAGCAGGGAAGCAGAAAGCAGTGCTTTTCTTCGTTTCATGTTGCATGGTGTAATTGGAGATTGCCGTTTCTATCTTTGACATCCATGTTTTCTGTAACAGGAAAAAATAATTTGTAAACCAAGACAATCTAATAAAGTTCCAGTGATTCCGACACATAACCACCCAGAGTTTTTGTGTTTTATTTAGCCTTTCTTCAGGCCCATGCTCATAATTCCTGAAGTGAACGTGAATTATCCTAGAACTGAGACTCCAAGTTTGTCAGGTCACTATATGCCGCTGGAGTCTATATCTGGGGTCAGGGATTTCCAGTGAGGGTTTCCTTTTTGGTTGGAAGGTAGATTTTAATGCTCTGTTTGCTTGCAATGGTAACGTTTGCTGCAGGCTATTTCACCCGTTTTTGTGTAATATAGTTTAATGCTGTCCCTGCAGTTTGGGCTACCTGTTCTGGTAAGACAGCCCCAGTGCTATCAGCATCACAAGTTCTGTCCCCCTCTGAGATCTGTCAAGTGCTGCCATATGAATTTCAGTTTCTAGCATCATGCTGACAGTATTCGGCTCTATATCTGTTGTCATCCAGGTATGAGGGCAGGGGGTGATGACTAGAGAGATGGATTTAAAACACGTAACTTCCTTCTCTCTGTGCTAGTCCAGATGGTCTGGGTCGCAGAAGCTGAGTTGTCTCTGAATTGCTATGATTAGACATTACAAATTAGTTGGCAGCAATATGAGCTTAAGGTCTAGCTGTGCTTCTCCCACCCCAGGGTTTTTATTTTGCCTAGTCAGGAGCTGCTTTCCCTGCTGTAATGCATGTAGACACTGAGCTTTGATGCGAAGAGTAGAAACCCATGAGAAGGGTTTCTGTTCTTCGTGCTATGCTAACATTCATCAACTTTGTAATTGACCCATCTGGTTGTTGTGTGTATTTACAACCTGGATGAATTAAAAATACTGCTTTGAAAAATAGAAAGCTGGAGAGAGAAAAGGGATGACCTGCAGGTCTAAGGAGTCTCAGCAGAGGACGTGGGAAGAGCCTGCGTGTGTCAGGCAGAGCACAGAGCCCAGCTTTGGCACTGGGCAGTTGCTCTGGCCCCTCTGGTGCTGCTGGCAGAGGAGGGTCCGGTGCACAGTGTGGTGGTGGTGGTGGTGGTGGTGAACAGGGTTTTTCCAGGCAGTAGTGGACACATAAGAGTCAGGATTTAAACCGTGGAGCTTGTCAAGGCCCGGGGGAGGATGTGGGGGCATGGAGGGAAGAGAACAGAGGGCAGGACAGTGCTGTGGGTGGGATGAGCAGCAGCAGTGTATTTCAGGTCTGTGTTTTCATGTGTCTGCTGAGTATTGAGTCTCTGAGAGAGAGGTGGGAGTGGGGCAAGGGATTCACTGCGTCTACGCTCAGCGCACCCCGCGCGCTGCCCGTGTGGCTGGCACAGCGCAACATGGCGGCGGGAGGCAGGCGGGCAGGGTCAGCTGGGCCTCGCAGGGAACCCGGGCAGGCGCATCACAAAGATCAGGAGATCTAAGGAGCAGCTTGCAACTTAACAGCCCTCTGCATGAGACAAGTTGGTGGGAATATGACACGTATGACTTAATGCAGTTTACTTGTCTTCCTCTTGATGAAGCTTAGCTAGCTTGAGGCCCTGCTGTGATGGTCCTCACTGGTATCAATCCTACCCAGCTCAGCTTCCTTTCTGCCTTGCAGAATCACGTCAGCTAAACCCATGGGCTCCTCTTGGCTTGGAAAGTTTCTTTAAAAAAATATTGATCACGCTCAGTTTGGGCTCCTTGGGAGCTGAAATAAGGTAGCTCGTTTGACCAGTGCTGGCCCATCTACCTTTCCCAGGGCTCGGAGAGCCCAAGGTCGACAAAATGCGGTAATGCCACCACATCCAAGTGGAAGGAACCTTTCACTGCAGGGTTTTCTCCTTTGATGAACTGGGTTTGGGAGACACGGGGAAGATGGGAGCCACCTGGACTGAAGGCAGCTTTGAAAGAGAACACTAATATTTCAGTAACGGGAGAAGGTAGTGACTTTGTGGGTAGACACCTATAGTAGATACCTATTCCGAGTGACCTGGAAATGGAAAGAATTCACTCATTACTTCTCCCTGGGTAAGTCTATCTACTGCAATTTACTTTTAAGAATTAGTGTGAGTGATAGTCAAATTTCTGTGTATTAGGTATTACAGAATGAAATTCAACTTACAGGAGAAAAAAAAAATACTTCTGTGAAGTGCCTACCACACTCTCAGATGTTATATACAGCATTGTTACTAGAAATGTGATGTAGTGTGAAAATGAGCGGTACATTTATGTTACAGCGGAATTAATCATGCCATCTGTTCCATCTGAAATTGCAAGACGTGTCATGCATAGACGAGCATGATACAGTTTTCTGATCTGAGTACTAGTGCATATGAGTTGGGAGTGGGGGGCTGTTTTGATGTTGACTTCTCTGGAGAGGCTGAATGTCTTCATTTCTGTGACACAGGAAATGGCATATTTTTTTTTAGCAATCAGAAATTATAATGTTTTTCAACAAGAATATGACCTGCTATCAACCCTGATATAAAATTGGTACATGTTCAACGGCAAAAATTCCATAACAAATGTGTGAGCTGGAGCACTGGGGTGTTATTTTGTTTTGGTTTTGGTCAAATGTCACAGCTGTAATAGATTCTTATCACAGCCACTTTTAGGCTGCGATCCACCTTTAGAAAAAATGTAATTGTGTAATTACAGAAGAAAAAAAAGTATGATACTTACCTTGGCAGTCTCTGTCTGAGCTTGCAGCAAGAAGACCGCTATGCACTGACGATACCTGTTTTCGTGCTGTATTAGGAAAGCATTTCGCAGGCTGAAGACTGCAGAAAAATATAAAGAAGTGATGTGAATTCCCTCATGCAGGTGTTAGTCCTATTTTATACCACATTTTCCGATTATGATTGAAGAAATTATATATGTAATCATATTTTCTGATTCTTAGCATAGTAATGCACCGTATTAGTGCATTTTTTTTATATATATGGTTAGATTTTTGTTGTGTGGAAGGCTTTGTTATTTCAGAAAGTCAGTTCTGCTTGCATTTGTTTTATTTTTCATTACTTTATCGTTGTGTAGCTAAGGTGCTTTTGAGTCTAGCTGAGGATCATTAAGAGTAGTTCCCATTCAAAGTGGACTAAATCATAACTGAAGTTAGAGAAAAACAAATAGAAAAAAATTAAAGAGGGAGAGATCATTTTTATTTTATTTCAAACAGGTCCAAACGATGGCTGCCACGTAGGGAAGTGGCTGCACTCAGAGTGATGGTGTGTTTGGGTTCTCCCTGGGTCAGTGCTGCAGCCTTGGATGCCCTCCGGCAGCTGCTGGCAGCAATGTCTTGCAGGGCCAGGCATGTTGCCAGCAGCACCAGTTCCTGTCAGACTTCTGCAGGAGAAGTTAACAGGTGACAGCAGTATCTCCTGAGTCCTGCAGACGACTGAGCATCATCTAGCAGGTCTCCTGGCAAGGGGACAAATCAGCACCAACGTCTCATGTCCGCAGTGAAAGGGTGCCTTAAGCCTGCTACAAAGCAAGCTTGGGGGAAGAGGAGGGGAAAGCATCTTCACGTAGACAAAATCTCACGGCCGCCAGCAGGCACGCTTTGGGTAGGCTGGTAGTAGCGTGAAGGGGGGCACAGCAACTTGTTATGATACACTGGATTCACTTGACACTCTTTTCTTTAGCTGGACTTGGCGTTGCTGTTAACGAAGCAACGGTGAGCAAGGTGTGGGATTGCTTCCCTGTGAGCGGTGGCCCTAAGCGGAGCCCTGCCTCTGAACCCACACAGCCCAAGGAGAGAGTAGATCTCAAGCTGCCAAGGCAAGGCAGCATTTTTGTGAGTCTGCTACAGTCGACATAACTTTTTGATAAACTTAACCAGTTCATACAGTTTGTTCTGAAGCTTTGGACTATGTAGAATACCTTGCTGCTGGGTAATGCTTCTTGTCCAAGCATTTCCAAGTGCTCTACAGTCAGACTTCAAAATGTTTCTGGAAGATAAAATGTCCTATAATCCGAGTTTTATAGAAGAAAAAAGTGGGGCATGGACTGGTTAAATTACTGCAGCAAATGAGTTAGCAGCAGCAATTTGTAGTGGCAGAGGTGGTATGATTCGGAACTCATGCCTTCCGTCTGTCTGTGGTCAATGGAAAATAGAACTTTACAGTTCTAAAAATGAATTTTCTGGGCAACACCTGGCATCAGGCTCTCAGTAATGTTTTCTAAAAAAAAATTATGTAGCTGTAAAATTACCAGTCTTTGATACAGCATCGTAACAGTGGATCTGGCCCCTTCAGACTTAGTGTGAAGCATTATTAGTGGAGCAATAATAAGTAATTGCAAAGATCAAATCCAGAGCAGAATGTTAAAAGGAAAGAGATTTCCTAATTAGAAAGTATGTTGCTGCTTACAGTCTTCAGAGGTGGGTCCCTACAATTTATGCTTACATGTAAAGTTACATCTCTTGTACCTGGTCCTGGCATTTGCAGATAGTTCTGCTCTTAGGGTAGCTTCGCCATGTTATGAGCACACCATTATATCTCTCATCCCTTCACTGACATGTAGCAGGCTTTGGGCTAGAATTATCCTTCATAATTATCAGCCTCCTGCCAAAAAAGTATTTCTATATTGCAATATATATATCTATCTAGATATATCTATAATTATTATTTTTCTAGTTCTAAGTGAGATCAACCCTCAGCAAGATCATGGATACAAAGGTACTTGTTAGATCAAAAATTAGGGTTTCATTTTTTATTATCATGATGGATCATTACAAATTACATGCTGCCCTTTCTGAGAACACACTAACTAATCTTTTACTGCCACCTGTAGTAAAAATCTTGAGACTCCAAATAAATTGCCAGCATTTCTCAAGGTCACACATTTCTGACAATAATTGTTTGGGTTTTTTTTTCCTGCAAAGGGACATTTTCCATTGACACTGGAAGTTTTGCTTGTCATTTTACACAAAATGGTGGAAACTGCAAGCTCCCTATAGTTATTTTTCTCACTACATTTACTGTACCCCATTCCAAGGGTTCCTGTATTGGGATGGGGCTTCCAAGGTATTACAAGACTACAGTAAGTAATGGAGACTGCCGTGGCTACAGCTGTTGTAAAGCTGGTAGAAATATATGGAAGAGAAGTCAGGCAATGAGATCCAGAGTGCAGGGAAGGGCCATAACCAGCGTCCAGAGCCGGGGCTGGGATGCAGCAGGTAACTTGGTCTGTTCTCCTGGTTGCATCTGGATCACGGACATAATAGGACCTTGGTCAGAAATCTCTAAATGTAGGAAATGGTGGCTTGGAAAAAAAATCCCAAAATCTTATTCCCATCTCCATTGTGGATGTTTTTGCCCAGTTTTGTATGTGCAAACCAGAAGGTGGCTGCACCACCCCTTCCAGCACCCAGAAGGTGTCAACCTTGCTTCTAGCCTGGGCTTAGGCAGGAACATGGGGCTGCCCTCCCCTTCACCTGCAGGTGAGTGGCAGAGGCTGCATCTCCTTCATTTCTGCTGGGTTGGTAGGGAGACTCATGAGGCAGACAGACAGTGCCTGGAGAATGTTTAAAAAAAGGTTGTTCTTCTCTGTGCTCATCCCCTTACCTCATCTTTAGTCATTTGCCTTTTACTGTCTACCTGTATTTTCTATCAACATTGATGCTGAATGCTAATTACTCTGGGTGAATGTTTTTCAAAGTTTCCATAAATTTTATGGGCTCTAGATTTATTTTCCCCATCTATTGATTTTCTACAGAGCACTCTAGCTCCCTGAGCTTTTTCTCCCCATCTTTAGGAGCAGGATGGCTCGCAGGCCCTGGAGCCCCCGGATTTATATTTCTCTTATTTGTCTTTGGTACAGGAGGTGTTTGGGACCTAGGCAGTGTTAGACTGAGGTGTGAGCGAGCCTGCATGAGTGGCTCATACTGAGGGGAGACCTGGTTTTCCTGCCTGCTCCCTCACCCAAGCTCTGATCCGGTGACTCCAGGGATGTTGTTTTGGCAGGGTAAGGCTGGTCACCCTCTGTGTGGAGGTCAGTCCTCCCCCGCTCCTTACCTAAGGGTTAGGCAGTTATTTGATGTGGTTTCCCCTGGCGATGCATTTGGATGTCTGCAAGCAAGGAAGCATTGACATACGGGTGGGTGATTTCCACCGTCTTGAAGAGCTGGTGGGGAGGTGAGTAAGGGCAGCAGCAGGAGGTAAATCTCCTTTCCAGCCTCCTTGAGAATTGCTGCTGTGCATGTGTGAGGGCACCCAGGAGAGCGGGACAGTGGGGTGTGGGGCAGCAGGACAACCAAAAAAAAAATTCTGCATAACTAGCATGGAATTGGAAATTCACTTGGGAAAGTGGCCAGGGTGTTGACAGAGTTTGTTAGGACACTTGGGGCAAGGAAATACTTGGCTCATGAGAAAGAAGTCATTGGAGTCTTGATGCCTTCTTTGGGTGAAAGGATAATATCTGACAGTGGCTAGTGTGTACTTGAAAGACCCCTTTAGAGGCAGGGGGATGTGGGGTGTAATGTCTGAGTTAGTAGCTCAAGCCTCGCATGTGAAGTCAAACAGTGCTGAGGCACTGGTGTTCGCACTCCAGGCATCTGGGGGTGGTTTGCTGGGCAAACAGCTTCTTATCCTTACACTGCCACATACACAGTAAATTGAGGTGGTATTTATGGAGACACTCAAATGCACGCAGGCACATACCTGTGATGTGGACGGGGTCAATGTTTTTCAGTATCAGTCTGTCTAGTGGGATAGGCTGGTCTAGGACTGTGCAAAATCCACCCTCTCTTATGAAGGACTGCAGCTCAGGAGTGAGGGAAGGACAGACAGGGATTAAGCTGTTGTCTGAGCCCCCATATTTCTGGGAATAGAAAATGATATTGGTTAGCTTGTCTGCCATCTGCTCATGAAGTGTAGGCACTGAACAGTCCTAAATTATGTGCTTTCTCTTATCAAATGTACTTAGTTTATTCACCTGAGGAACCTCAGAAAAACTCATTGGTACCTGGGGCTCTCCTACAAGGTCACACTTTGTACTGAAAAGCCACAGTAGAAAAACAATACAAGTGCACAAGTGGAAAGCAGACAGTCTAAGGTGTTCAAAAGTATTTTTTTTCTGCCTCTCCCCGCCTTATTTTAATAGCAGGACTTTTTCTTCATTCTTTGGAGGTGTGTTTCCCCATCTCCCATTGCCTACATGCAGAATACAGAATTGTTGGGGCTCCAGATGAGTTGCAGCCCTTCACAGAAGGTTCTTCAGCACATGTACATGAGACAACCCCCGAAGAAACTTGCCTGGGGGCACCAGGTCCCTTGAATTCCTGCTCCCTTCACCCCCCTGCAATGCTAAGGGATGGTGCTGCTGATCTAGAACCTCTCACTGCATGCCTTCTCCATCTCCTACAAAAGCAGAACATCCACTTCTTTAAAAAAAAAACAACCAAGAAGTCTTTAAATAAGACACAAACTTCTTGAGATTTAGCACAGGTCCACTTAGCCTTAACTTGCATCAGCTACATAAATTTAATTAGCTAGATACACACCTACACTGAAGCTTTAGGAATTTCAGGTCAACCAGTGCATTAGAGTGTTAGAAAACTTCTTATGTTCTTGGAACTTTTCTGAGCTTTAGGAATCCAGCACATCAGAACAACACCAGGAAAATATATGGTCTTACAATGTAAATTATACTGTCATAGTGTTCCTATAACACTGCTGAGCCTAGAAGCTGGGTTTTGAATCAGTGTTATGGTTTGCTATTAGCATAAGAAAGTATCACCCAACCTTCATGCTGATTAGTCATCTTGTATTTTTATCGCTAGACCAGTCTTCCAAAGTATAATCAAAATATTTACCAAGCTAAAAACATAACAACTGCAACCATGTATATCTCTATCCATTATTACCTTTTTGTTACGTTTAATTTTGGTAATTAATAGGAAATCATTGAACAAGAAGAGGTAGACATCTAGGAGTCTTGTGCTTTCTGAGGAGGAAAACAAAAAAAATCAATTTTATGGTGTGATTATTTTAAGGAATTGCTACTTCTAAGATAAGGCACATCTATGAATTACTGTATCTTGGAAAATACTTTTAACAAAGCAGCGTCATTTCAAACATAGTACACAACTACTCATCCCCTAGTCTGCACTCTCAAATGCAACACCTGAAAAATTGTCTCTCAATGATTTTGGCTACTAATATTTGTACCCTGTAGCAGCTATCTCATTATGAAAAAGCAACTATTTGCCTGCCAGGAAAAGTGACCTGAATCACCTGGAGTACCTACAAATACAACAATCAACATGGTATAAATTAGCAAATCCTACCTGGTAAACTGTGAACCTTCTGAAAATGGCAGAGATAAAAAAGCAGGGAAGTGCCACCTTTTCCTGGTGCCTTTAAATACTGGTATGCTGCCCTCTTCACAGACTTGTAAAGTTAATGAAATATTAATTGGTAACATCACAAAAGCCTGTCAAAAGCTACACAAAACAGCTTTGGCTTATCTTTTCTTCCTAGTTTAGAGGTCATGGGGATGTGAGGAATATAACAACAAATGTCTGTGAGAATGCTTCAAAGTCTTTCAGGTTAATCTCCAAACATGTTGAGAACTCAGGTATTATTATAATAATAATAGGGAGCAATTTAACAAAAACAAGAGTAATTTTTTAAGCAACTTCCTGCAGGAAACCTGGACTCTCTACTGGATATGCAGATTTTGGTTCTTTGACCTACCTCTTTATGGCTCCTTCCATCCCTTCCCATTAATCTGTCTTTCATTTTCCTTTTTGGTCCCAACTTGCTGTCCTATTTAATTTCCAGAATCACTTCCTTTCTCTGCTGCAGGCTTTATCCTTTATAATTTTTCCTCCAGCTACTCTGTATCAATAGGACATCTCTGGGCATGGACAGTAGGTATGAAATGCCCAGCTACTTTTCATAGCAGATGGGATTGGTCAGAGCTATTGTTTCCAGGCAATCTTGCAGGATCCTAAACACCTTCTTGGGTGTTTGGTTCTGAAAGGTTTGGTTTGAAAACTTGTTATTAATGTTGCACAAAACATCAGTAACTACTGAAAATGAAAATTCTGTCAATCAGCCAGCTGCACAGAAAATAAAGAAATGACCATTGAGGACCTTCTTATGTGCCAGAAGACCACAAACAAGCAAGTTAATGTGTACTAGACATCTTATAAAGACTACCCTTCTATAAGTTTCTGTGAAGTCAAAAACTTCATAGAGGGTTCTCCACAGCATCTCTTGTACAGCAGTAGGCTTTTGTGGGTGTTATAGAGGAAATAATTATTTGTTGTAAATTCTGTCTACTGCTGTGGACAAACTTTTCTGTTTCTTTGATATATACCATGTTTACAGAGTCATTGAATGGTATCAATTGGAAAGAACCTCTGGAGGTCTCTGGTCCAACCAACCCATTGCTCCAAGCAGGCCAAACTAGAGCAGGTTGTTCAGTCAAGTTTTGAATATATCCAAGAAAGGAGACTCTGCAGCCTCTTTGGTCCCCTGTACCAATATTTGACCACCTTAATTGTTAACAATTTTTTCCAAATGCCTAATGGGGGAATGTGCTGCAGTTTGCATTGTTATGTCTCATCCTTTCTCTGTACAACTCCAAGATACCTTTAGCTCCATCTGCCTTAAACCAGCCATTAGACAGTTTAGGGCAACAGTAATGCCTTCCCTGAGTCTTCTCTTCCTACATCTGAACAAACCCTCTTCTTTCAGATGCTCATTCTCAATTACAGGATTACAAAAAAACCTGTGCAGCTGTGGACTTAGTGATCTCAATTTCATTCAAACAAGTACAGTTCACCTCAACACCAAATCTGTGAGTCTGTTCACAGTAGTGACTTTAGGACATGCTTCTTTCTGTTGTGTAGGATTATATTTTATTTGTGATTTCCCTTTTGTCTTGAAAGGTATTTCATTCAGACAAATGGCCAAATGTCAGCTCTCTTATATTGTAGATTGCAGGCAGTCAGCTGTCTTGGTGGGTAAAGAGTTGTGCTCATACCTCCTTCTCCATTTTCTAATTACGTATTGCAGAAAGAAGTATCAGGTGATGGCCACTATTACCTCCTGCATTGGGGGCTGATGTCTCATCAAGAGAGCAACCAGTGCAGAAGGAAGCACTAGCAGGAGAGGGCTCAATGACTTTCCTTCTCCTCTGCCCACCATCCCCTAAATACCAGCAGCAATCTTTACTTCTGCTCTCCATGTCCCTGACATGCCTTCTCCTTTGCTACTATAGTTCTTCTCATGTGGAAAGGAAAACAAAACCACCGAAAAATGGACCATGTCCCTTTTGCTACTCCCTTTATAATAGTAATAATGGTGTTGGGAGACAAAGTGTTACATGCTCATTCTCTTTACCTCTGCTCCTGAGGAGGTGGTGAAGGACATGTAAGACATGGGCTGTGCTCATTTCTGTCAAACCATTTTTACAGCCCTGCAGCCACTGTGGCATGTGACTTCCAGCATCCTTTCAGATGATGGCCTTCCCCAAACTGCCCAGGCAAGGAGAAAATCCTCCTCTCCTGTACAGGTAGAGATTTTGCAGCAGCTCCCCAGTAAGCAACCTGTACCCTGCTGCAAAATGATGCCTGTGTGCCTGGGGACGTGAGTCTCCACTCTGCCAGGGTGAGAGACAGCTGTGAGCAGTGTTGTAGAAAGAAATCAACATGCTCACGTGGCACCACTGTGCTATCTGTGGAGTTAATGGCACATTGTGTGAGTGCGCTGTTCATAAAAGGGAAGCCACCTGGTAGGATAACACCTTCTTGTTCCAAGGTATCCATCAAAACAGCAGTCTTAGCAAACATGATGTATGAAATAAAAATAGGAAAAGCCTCTGGACTTTTCAATAATTTTCAATGAAACACATAGTGAATATAGCGCCAGAGGGGTGAGGTGTGTTGATATTGGTTCCTGGGCACACGGGGCACCTTGTGTAGGAAAGTCTATACTTACTGTTTTCCTATTGTCACCTTGAATGTGACAGCAAAACGCTCCCTTTGAGTGGCAGGCGTTAGCCAGCCAAGCTGACTTCTTCAGCACCTGGCAGACTGAATAACCATCCACATGTGACAATAAACAGTCATTCATATTACTCATCCTTTTGGCTGTTTCTCAGGCTGTCTGACAAGCTGTACATTTGCTTTTTTTTCCCCTGTACCTGCCCAAAGACTGTTGCAGAGGTTCATTCTGGACCTGCCATAACAAAACACGATTTTGTTAAGCTAACTCCTGATACCAGGACATTTAGGGACATTACCTGCTAGTGTTAGCCTCCCTTCGTGAAGGAGAAGTCTGTTCACTGAAGACAAAATGCTTTCACTGCTGTTTTCTCTTAAGCTTTGCTTCAAACACTTGACCCAAGAGAGAGAGAGAGAGAGAGTGAGAGAGAGAGAAAATGGGAAACTTGCATATCCGATGATGAACTGGGAGGCAACCAGCAGTTAAACAAACTGAGCACGTGTGCTCTTATCTCAGGCTAAATACATCACACAGCTAACAACAGCCCGCTTCTTTCTTTAGCAGTTCCCTTGCTTAAATGTGTTCACACTTTTGAAATGTTAAGTTGGGTTTTTCTTTTTTGGAGTGAGTTTAATGGTTTTTGAAACCCTGCACATGAACAGGCATAATCTTTGAGGTGAGACCCACTTGGTGATGTTACCATAATGCTGCTTAAAGCCTGTCAGTATGGGTAAGGGGGTAACGACAGCAGAAAGGTGCACCTGTTCCTAGGTATGCTGTGTAGTTTTTTGTAATGCTATTTAAACAGAAATTTCTTTGGCTCAGCTTGAGGAGTGAAAGAAGGAAATAATTTTACTTCATATCCTTATAAAAAAGGTAGTAATACTTACATCTATCCCATTTAATTCTGCTCCCTAAAAGCAAACACTGGAAAGTCCTCCTGGGATCACACAGCCTTACTCTTTTGGATGTTAGCCGAGAGCAGCCCATCCAGGCACTGTGCACAGCCTGCATGTTCAGCTACAGTGTTTGCAGTGCTCAGGCTGCAGCTGCTCCTCTTAGAGCAGAGCCATCCCCAGTAACTAGAATATAGACAACCAGCCAACTCGAGACCATGCTTTAAAAATAGATAGGAAACAAAACCTTCCTCACAGAAAAATGCCCTTTAAAACACTGCTTACCTCTGGGACAAAAAATCTCTTGTCACGATCCCAAATCAGCGGCCAAATTATGATCTCTTGCAGCTGTCTGAACTTCTGAAAGTTGTCCAACCACTTGACTTTACCTTCCAGATCCCCTGAAATATGTGAAACACAGTTACTGCCAAGGCTGGCAAAAATCCTCTTTCTAGAAGATGCTGAATACTGATTTTCTGTAGTGGAAGCCAAAGCTCCCCACGTGTGAAGCTCCAGATGAAACCTTGGCCTCATTGTAAAAACTGCCTGAACTTTTTTTAGGCCAGCAGAGCCAGTGTTTCAAACCATGCATTCAAACATGCTTAAGTTCACTGCTAAATGAAAAGGTTGTGTTTACTAATCTGACTGGGGAACAGGAGGTATCATATTAAACTCAGTTAAACTGTAATCTTAAAAAGTCCTTTCAAAAAAATCCTGCCTTTCTAAACTGTTTGGGGTAATGAGGGAAAAGTAATTTTCATTATATACAACCTGATCAAAATACTTCAAATTAATGAGAATTAATTTCAAGGGAAGTGGTGCCAGAAGTGACCGAAGTGTTTAACTGGGATGAGAGCACCTCAGATTGTGAAAAATGGGGACTAGTCTTTGCTGATTCAGGGCCACTATAGGGAAAACTTTAACATGCAAATTAATTTCCAAGGTTTGAGTGATATTGCAGATAACGGTTTCAGACACACCCACCCACCCCCCAGAAGCAGGGGGCTGCAACTCTTCCTTCTGTCACCGATACACTAATCAAAAAATGAAGGCAGATCTTTGTCAGGTGTCTGAATAAAGACAGGTGACCCCTCTATCTTTGGTTTTCTTGGCCCAGAGGTATCTGAACTCTGAAAGGACTTATTCGTTTGCCAGTAATATTCCCCAGATATCCCATGGTCTTTGGGGCCATACCTAAAACTGCTGTCCTCTCAGCAGAAGTCTCCAGACTAGTGACAAAACTGTGTTATTTTCCTACAGGAGCTGTTCTGTGCTGAAAGGCCTGCTCCTCGTGTGGCCATTAGGCTAGACTCCCCATAAGGCTTGGCAAGAAAAGAAAGAAGCTGAGTCCCTCTTTTAGGTAGTAATTCTGTCATTGGAGTATTTACCCAAGAAGAAGAAGCCCCAGATTTGTCTGTCTCTGCAAGACATTAACTCTTTTTCTGCCTCATCTCCCAAGATGTCCAAGCCTTCAGCCTCTAGGATGGGGAAGGGGATGGCAGCAGAGTGACCCACCATGCTGTGTGGGTCAAGGCCCTGGTGTGCTGCTGGTGAGGATGAAGCACTGCCTGGGACCTCTCCCTGCCCAGACTGGCAGGATAAGTGTTTTGCTGAGGCACTTCAGTGGGGGCTGCATGAGGCCTTTGGGGAATAAACTTATCCGCTGATGTACTATATTACCATAAGACACTTTCAGAGATCCATTTATAGCTTCCTGAACAAGACTGAATTCATAAATTATTTAAAATTAATGAATTATTTACTTAAAATGCAGGAAAAAATCCTAAGAATAATTCTGCACCAACCCCAACTTTTTTTTCCCCCCACAATAGCTAGAGAAAATCTGTAGCTGAGATAGCTCTTCAGCTATGTTATATGGTAGGACCCTGTCATTTAGTGAAAGGTCACTGACATAATATTCCCCTTGTGATTTTATCCTCTTAAGGATTAGTCCAAACAAATCCTCCCTAGACATAAATCCAAGTCAAAGATTTCTTTGTTTCAGTTCTTGATTTGTTCCAATTTGTGATCTGCTCTTAATTGTTTGCATGTTGTGGCAGATGATTCTGAGCAAATACAAATGACTCAGTGATTTGGGAGTCCTGTGACCTCGCTCAGAGAGGCTTTGACAGCAAAAGGGTGGCACCAATCATTTTCTACAGAATGAGGAAGGGCTCAGGATTGTAGAAAGACACGCATGTCCTCATTGCATCTCTGCAGGGAGACCAGACCAATTCACACTCAATGGATGTGCACAGAAAGGCCACGTAACTTGCTATTTGTTAGTTGCACACTTGACTTTTAACCTTAGCAACTTACGTATTGACTTTTCCACCTTCTCTTTAAGTGACTGGATAAAGCCTTTCTCTGTTTCATCAGTGCTCCTTTTCCAGATGTTGTTAAGGAGGAGAGGGTAGCGCGTCAGTCGATGCAAAGGAGCAACCAGCAGCTCTGGCAGATGCAGCCTCTTGCACTGTTCATTTTGTTCACACCACTGCTAAAGACAAGGAAAACCTGTCCTAGGCCCCAGCTTGCTCCCTGGCAGGGAGGCAGCAAACAGTTTTCTGCATCTTCAGCTGACTGTAACGAGGCAGGGACTGATCAAAGATTAACCTCTCATACAGCGACAGCAGGGGCAGCTAAAGGCTCTTGTGGCTGATCCTGGCAGGTAGCTAAACACTACACAGCTACTTGCTCACTGCCCCCTCACCCAGTGGGATGGAGGAAGAGAACTGGAAATAAAAAAGTAAAATTTGTGGGCTGAGACAAAGACAGTTTAACACAAGAGAAACAGAAGGGATAATAATAATAATAGTAGTAATATAATTAAAGTACATAAAACAAGCGATGCACAATGCAATTGCTTACCGCCTGATGCCCAGCCAGCTCCTGAGAAGCAGCCCCCAGACAGCTTTCCCCCCAGTTTATATACTGAGCATGGCATCGTATGGTATGGAATATCCTTTTGGCTGGTTTGGATCAGCTGTCCTGGCTGTGTCTTCTCCCAGCCTCTTGTGCCCCCCAACCTACTCACTGATGGGGTGGAGTGGCATAAGAAGCTGAAAAATCTTTGACTTAGTGTAAACACTGCTTAGCAGCAACTAAGACATCAGTGGGTTATCAACAATATTCTCATCCTAAACCCAAAACAGAACACTTAATCAGCTATGAGGAAGAAAATTAAGTCTCTAAGCCCAAATCAGGACAGCTCTCTACAGGGGGAATTGCATCACTCCTCCAGATTAACTTTACTGCTTTCTATTTCAAGTGTTGTGGCCATACTAGCAGATCAAGTAGTGCTCTTATTTATCGGCTATTTTAAATTAATCAGGAAAACCTGACTAACATTTAAGGGCCACTTTACACTTTAGGGTCACCTGCTTCTTCCCACTTGGGAACTTTTTCCTAGGCATGGGAGCAAGCAATATTAACACTGCCAGGTCCTACAAGCTAAAGAGTTTGCTACAAAGAGATGTCCTCCCAGTTTTAGGCTACGTGTGAGAAAAGCCCACTTCTTCAGTTTTTTTTAAGCCTGTAATGTTGAAGATCAGTCTTAAGTATTTACAGGACATGCTGGTCTGCTAATGATAAGTCAGAAAGAGCACAGCCCTCTTCTGAGGAGCCCCACTGCTGCACTGGCTGTAGCTGTTGCTTCAGACAGGTGCATTGTTGAACCTACCCTAGTGCTGTAATTTCATAAAGACATTGCTGATAGCTCTTTCCAGCTTTAGAGGGAGGTAAACACTCACTTACTGGTAGTGTTTAGATACCAAGCACTACCTTTTATTTATGGTTAAGCAAAACCTGTCAGGAGAGCTAAACTGCTGCCTTGCAGAGGGGTTGCCTGCTGTCCTATCCAGGATGCTGCTTCCTTCTTGCAGGCATGTGGGTCAGCAAATACCTGTGAGCTAGGAGAGCAGCCTGGCTTTCTTGCCAGGGCTCAGCCAAAACCCACCCTGCTGTCTCACTGCAGGCCCCTAAGACACTTAAAGGCTCTGACATGCTCCTGGATTTCTATTCCCCTTGTTTTGACTTGTATCATATGCCCCTTTCCTTAAGCAGAAGGAAACCATCATATGCTTCTCCAGCAGTGAGGTTTGTGTGCCACTGCTGATATGTCATAGCATAGAAGTTGGGGACTTTTTTATACTTAGGGAACATGAGTTCTGTCATCTGCTAAAGCACATAATACCCTACATACCATGTTCCCACCCAACATCTAAACCAAGCTGATATACAGGACATATCAAAGCAAAACACCTAAGAGAGATTTTACAGTGTAGCTTGATTTTTGTTTCTTCTTTTCTGTAACCGTTTTGGTTTTTTTAGGGTGGAGGCCACCAAGTCAAGGGATTATGTGTGAAAGTATCTGAATGATGGAGGCTAGAAGTGAGACAACAGCAATATGCATTTCCTGCCTGCAAGAATACAACCTTTGCAGTTCCCTTTTAGCTTCCTCCTCCTGCCTGTTCTACATTACAAGTATGGACTTTCATGTGCAAGGGAACATGCACTCACCATGAGTGACTTCATATTTACAATACCCTCTGCAGTTCAAAAAAATCTGTGTAAAGTGCTGTCTACACAGTTTTGCTTCCAATGAACTTTCCTAGTCTGCTGTTAAAATCCTGTCATAAGGCTGTATGAAGACACCACCACCACCACCACCACCACCACCACCACCACCACCACCACCACCATCACTTTACTTTCAGGTAGATGCCAAAATCTTCTCTCTGCCTCAGGTTTTCCAAGTAGAAGACAGCGGAGGTATAATTAAGGCAATAAATCTGGTGTGTCTGGCAGAGGTCACCCTGGAAAAACTGCAGAAAAGACTTGGAAACTTATCAAGAAAGAAGAATGTCATGACAAAGCTAGGAGCAACAGTTTTGGTTTTGTAATGTGCATTTTACCTGAGATTTCCATGTACCTAGGAAAACAGGGGAAGAGGGAAAGGGGCAGTTAAAAAAGTAAAGGGCAAGTTAAAAAGTAGTAGAAATGGTAAAGTAGTAAAAAAACTACAACAGTGCTCAAGTAATGCATGGGAACAGTTCTAACAGCTCTGCAGATGTGTGAGGCATTCTTAGACTTTGTTCTCATTAGAAATAAGAGACATGAAATTAATGTAGAAGCTGAAGATAAAACCCACTATCTATGCAACAGCTTTACATGGCCTCATATAGCATGTCACTTTATATCCAAGTACATTAGACAGCTCTTAAAAACGTTGAATGCCATCCATGATAAAACTCAGTTTTGTCTGGGATTTTGTCTGTCTCACACAAGTGTTATTGATGAGAATGCCTGAAGTCAGAGGTAATGGGGGTGAGTAGCCAAGCTCTAGTCTCCCTTTCCCTTTTTAAAATCCTAACCCTGAGGTAGGGTCTGTTTTAGTATTTTCCCAGCAGTTTTCTGGTGGCCCCTACTACTCGGGAAAGTTCAGTTCCATGGATTGATTTTTCTATCTGTATTAATATTTCTAGCTTTTCAGTCCTTGGGAAGTTGTGCAGGAAACAGAGTCCCTGGAGACTGCTGTCTCAGCAGCTGCCTTGCTTTCCACGCAGGCTGCCTGAAAGGGTTGCAGGGTAGTGCTTAGCAGCAGGACAATTGTGTTTGTGCCTCTCTCTTACTTGGCAGGCACAGGCCAAAGTATAAGAGGTATTTCAGTCCCCTTGAGCTCTTAATTAAGCATTTATAATACACTTGTGTGTTTGATACATGCAGTAAAGGAAGGATCTATGTGATGGAGTGGAAGGAGGCAGGGAACATCCAGTGATGGGGCTGGGGTCTGGTCTCGGTAACATCTTCTATAGAGCTCTGCCAGTGGAAAAGTCTCCTCAGGGTTTGAGCTACTGTTCCCCAGAAAAGGAAATCATTTTCACACACAGAGTACCTTTCCACAACCACCCCAAACATGCCAATGAAATAAAAGAAGAATATCCTACTGGCAGGAGGTGCTCAAGGCTGAGACCAAACTGCCTGTGGCAAATGGTGAGTCCTTGACTGACTTGATTGCACTAAAGCACCTGCATGCTATGATAAATGGTTTGCTGCAAGGACCTTCTGATTTTGAGAATAGTTCTAATTCCGTTACCTTTTTGAGTATGGACCTGAAATCCATAGGAGAGTCTGACGTGCTGACATGCTCCTTCACAGTTTCAAAAAAAGTTTTCAGAAAACTGAGACTTATCTAAGTAAGGGTGGAAAAAAAAATTAGCATCAGTGATCTTCGGAAATCAACTTTAAAACTTTATTTCCCATCCCTGGTCTCTTCAGAGGCTTCAAACCTAATGGGATACCTATATTTACCTCCCCTACATTGCTAGAATTAGCTTCAGAATTACACCTGAAGTGCTTTAATTAGTCAGAAGCTAAAGCAAATCTATACAAATGCCTATTTAAATAATGATAATGCCATCTGACAAAAGCTTTGAAACAAGATTAGTTATTCCATTTAAACTTAGTATAGAAGCTGTATTTAACATGAATTGACATGAAAAATCATGATGGATGAATGGCATCTACTGGAAAACACTGATTGTGTATGAAAGAGCTGTGAAAATTAAGGAAGTCTTCATGGTCATTTGAAGAAGATACCATCTTTCATAATCTGAGTTTATTTCATGCTACTGGAGATGAGGGAAATTTCTATAAAATACTATAAAAAGTCACATATGCCCCATAAAATAATTTCATGTGTTTACACTGGATTCAAGGGTGCCCAGATGTGTGTGAAAGCCTCCTCTTAAGCCCACACTTACCTTCTGAATACACTATTTTCACACAAATTTGTTACCAGGCTCAGCTTTTGGCCAAATTTTAGGCCAGAAGGGAACATCACCCTCTGTGATACTGCTATGAACTGCTGTTGTAGCTACACACACTACTTTGGTGTATTTATGGGGGAAGAGTTGCTAATAGGATAATGCCTATTCTTTCTGTTGGGCAAGGGTGCATTTTACACCTTTCACAGTATGCATTTTTTAATGGATTCAGCCAGCTGTCAGGAAGAAAGACATGCTGTAAAATGCACAAAAAAAGGCATTAAAGGTATTGACAGCTACTGCTTTCCCCTATGTTTGATCACTATTTTATATAGATGTATGCATAATGGATGATTATTTACCATCCTCATTAATAAAGACAACAAAATTAGAAAACAAAACAGAAAATGTATTGAAGATAAGTCTTGGAAGACATGACCACACTCTAGCCAAGCTCAGAGCTGTAGTGATCACTGAAGGGCACACAGCAGTATACCCCACTCCCTTCTTTGAACCAGACCAAAGCAATCAGCAACCACGCATCAGCTGAACTCTGGTAGCTGGCTGCAGGTATGGTCTTAGGCCTCAGCCAGCGCAAGGTGAAACACATCAGCTAAAAATCTCTTTCTTTCTATCTCCAAACCTGCTCAGGTGGTCACTGGCAGCAGCTCACCTGGTGTGAGGTCAGCCCCTGAGCAGAGGTGACTTCATGTGTTTGAGCTCTGGCTAATTGCCCCTACTCTGAAGAACTTTGAGGGGTCCTCAAACTTTTTAACCAGGGGGCTGGCAGGTGGATGAAGTGGCAGGCAGTCATCTGTGGCTGCTTGGTGTGTTCCCCCCCCCCCACCCCCAACCCCCGGCAGGGGGTGGGGGGTGGGGGGGTGTTCTGTAAATACCGGGGGCACTGGATTGAGGACCCTGGGGGGCTATATGTTGTCCATGGGCTGTAGTTTGAGGACTCTTGCTGAAGAGCTTTCCTGCTTTTCTTGTTTTGGCTAAAAGGGGAATATTAACTGTTAAGGCAAGGGAATTACACTAAGGGAAAGAACTTGGAGTAACTAACTGGTTTAGAGCGTGGTGTGATTGTCATCAGTCGTTCAACATATGCACCTGAAGAGCTCCTTCCAAAATTCACTTTGCTATGAAGGCTGAAGTGTCCTATAAGAGACCTCTCAAACTAATACAAATTTCTGGTTTTCTTGTAAAATTATGTAAAAACCTATTTTGGACTTATGGGTTCCTTTATTTTCAGGAGTTGAAAATGATCTCCCAGCAACTGGCCACAAGCAGCAAAGAGCTGGAGCACTTCACAGTCAAGCCTTGTGGTCTCTCTTCTGGAAGCTGGAGAGTGAGTAGCACATGAACACAGAGCATGCAGCCTGTGAGGGAGATATCCTTCCACCCACACCAAGGGAAACCTCAGCTGGAGAGAGGTGGTCACTATTTTGTTTTAACTTGCTCTGCTGGAGTGGCATAATAATAGATAGCAAAGTCTTGGTGTATATCTGTTTGTGAAACGAAACTTGTTATTGTAGTTATTTTGTCATTCTTACTGTTTTGTGGTAAGGATTGTTCAGAGTTTATTTTCATAAATTGTTTTAAAAGGATGCTGTTTATTAGAATTAGTCTCAAACTCATGCTTACTTTAGAAAAAACTGTCAAATGAGCTCTCCTCCCTGTGCAATGCCTGTTTATCTTTTGCTGGAGGCACATGAAAATAATTTGCACCGAGGAAATTTGACCCCCACTGATATACCAAATAGAAATAGAGGAAGGACTAATTATTTGAACTAAGTTCCAAATGTAAGCACTGAATCTGAACAAAGGCTTTATGAATTCTCCTCTCCTTTTAGTGGGCTAGTTGATTTCTGATCTCAGTAAGACTTTTATTTTTTTACTTACCTTGTTTAATTCCTCTAAGTTTGCAAAAAGTCTCCACAAATCCACATCCAAGAGAAATTCATTATTCTGGAGGTATTTTAGAGTGTTCATAAATATCTTTAAAAACAAAGCAAAAAGCAAATCCCTGTTATTTACTATTTGTGCCA
>JAVJGJ010000057.1:44455953-44475789 GCA_035590215.1 Microhierax caerulescens | reverse complement strand
CAATACTCTGAGAAACTTCTCCTGACCTGCCTGAAGGCTAAATATTGGGCTTTGTGTGAGGAGGATATGACCGATGTGATGTCTCTGGGGTGTCTTTGTGGTTGCTACAGAGGCAGCTATGCCTCTGCTGTGCCCTCTGGCAGCAGAGGAGCAGCTGAGCCCCCTGCAGATCTGTGTGAAGGAATTAATAACATCACAGTCATAGTTACAGATTTCTGTGACCTTTCTGAATGCTTTCCTTCCTACCCCATGCTGCTTTATAAGTTGTTTACAGTTACTATGGGAAAAAAAAAATATTGTTGGAATAGTGTAAGTAGAGGGCTCATGAAGGTTTTCTATCTCTTTGGATTATTTTATTAACCTGTATTGAGTGAAAACTGCTCATGTATTTATTGGCTGGTTAAGGTTTTACATTATTTAAGCTCTGATGGTGATCTTGGAGCTGTGCTGAACCTGATGTAAATCTGAAACAGGCTTAAAAAATGTAGATGCAGAGTAGAATTTTTTGTATATGTGTGAAAAGCAGTAATGGAAAAACCCATCACCCAGGTACCAAGACTGAAGAGCTAGTGACAGTGTTTGCTTAGCCTTGTGGAATTCTTTGGTTGCCACACTCAGTTGACCTGAGAGCTTAAAGGGGATTTACGGTGGTCTTAAAGTTCCCTGTGAAGATTTATTAAAATCAGTGGGAGATTTCTGTACTGGAAAGTACTTAGATTAGCAGATATCTGTAAAACTGGCTACCCAAATTCAATGGGTCCTTTCTTTGGCAAGAGAATTTGAGGAGCTGGCATGGACTGAGTAGTTTATCATTTATGGGTCATGCAGGGCTGGCTACAGCTTGTCTGTAAGTTCCTACATCAGACTCACCAAGGGGTCTGCATGTTTTCTGTTATCCGTATCCTTCACAGGATTCACCTGTTTCTAGTCTTCTCAGGTCTCTGAACAAAGTCCATAGAAGGAAGGATACTTCCATCCTGCCTTGGACCAATATCTGGTCCTGTCATCCCCTTTCCTCTCCCTTCCTGTTCTGCCCCACCAAGGAGGAATTCAGCCTACTTCTCTGTTTATTCCCTTTACTTTGCTATACTTCTTGCACTGCCTAGGCTAACTTTTCAGCAACATGGAAAATGTTTCACTATCTTTTTTCCTTTGACTAATAAGAAAACAGAAATTGTCTGTGGAATAAGAGAAAAATTATATGAAGATATATGGAGAATTTTCCATCCTTTAAAATGGGTACACTAACTTTTGATGTGTGATGGATGCAAACAGTGCATATATTCTTTTAACTCTGTAATATTCTTGTCCATATTTCAAAGCTTTTCAAATTCACCATTATGGAGGCAATTTGGAGGTTTTGGGAGAGAAGGTTTTTTTTAGTTTGCTTGTTTTCTTGTAATACTAGAACAATAGGTCTGCTGAATTCTGAGGCTTTCACACTCTAATCAAGATAATTTAACTACAGCTCGATATGAAGTTAAATGAAGAGTGTTGAGTTACAGAGTAGCGGTAGAGAAATACCCAGTATAGTCAATTGGAGTATGGCTTTAGTTCGGTGTTAGTGAGGCGAACAGTGGAAAATCAGCTGAAATTACTGCAAGAATCTGCAATCAGATGGTATTTGCAGAAAGCGATGTCTAGAAGAGATGTCATCAAGAAGATAAAAACCAAAGGGACCTGTGGAAACAGAATGAGCAGGCGAGATGGAAGAAAAAAACAAGCACTTCAGTCATTCCCCTGTAGGCACCCAATGAGAGGTTACAGGTACCTTAACGTTTGCCATGCTGACAGCAGGGCAAATAATGTTTCATTACTTCTGAGAAATAAAATCTGAAGTTACCATCTTGAGAACCAGCAAATGATCCAGAAAGTAAGTGCATTCACTTGTGAAAAGTTCCCACACTGCTGCTTCTTTTTTCACTTCTATCCTGCTGTTGACATCTTCCTGCTCAGTCAGTGCCTTTATAAATTCATGCCAAGATTTACTCTATTGATCAAAGAAGAAAGAAAACGACCGACTATTGCACTAACTGCTTCAGACTTTATAAAAAGAATCTATGATCTATTTGCTCATGTAAAGAGCCCAACCGCCATTGTTAGTGATTCTTCTTCTGAAAGCTTGATGATTCTTTTAAAAAGAATTAAAAAGCTGACATTTTGCTCCAAAATATTTATAAATTAAATGCACTGAGTTTGGAAGTAACACAGTATGATAGTCTGTATAGTATGCTGTATCAAAAAATAGCGGGCAGCTTGCAAATGCTAAAGAATTTAATCTGTTGTGCTGCTGCTGGAAAGCAGGGATGGATGATAGGTTCCTATTTTCTAGATGGTAAAATACCATCTGGAAAATGTACCAAAGGTCTGGGTCTTCATAGGTACTATTTTTGTTTAGTCCTAAGGTGGCCACTTTCATCTTACTGACTTGCTCCAAAGTCAGACGTTCACATATAAGTTAAGCATCAACAGGAGTCCCCAACAACCAACTCTACGTGGAACTGCATATAACAGCCTGCAGTGAGAAGTGGAAGGTTTGCTCTGGGAAGGGGATGGCATTAGTTGTGAGTTAGCTGAATACCACCCTGGTAGCCCAAGCTTGGTGTTTCTATGGCTAGGGGCCCTGGAGGCCAGAAGCCTTGTTTATCTGGCAGACAGGCTCTGGTGGGATTTCTGCAGCTGAACTCTGGCACTGACCTCTATGTGGCCGTCTCTGAATGCAACCCTAAGGCAGCAGTGGGGGTGACAAAGTCCAACTTGGCATATCTGTGATGCTGCAATTTCATTCCCTAAATCACAGAACGGTCAGGATTGGGAGGGATCTATGGAGATCATCTAGTCCAGCCCCTGCTAAAACAAGTTCACCTACAGCAGGTTGTGCAGAATCGCATCCTGGCAGGTTTTGAATGTCTCCAGAGAAGGAGACTCTACAACCTCTCTGGGCAGCCTGTCCCAGTGCTCTGACACCCTCAAAGTAAAGAAGTTCTTCCTCATATTCAGAAGGAACTGCCTGTGTAGCAGTTTGAGCCCGTTGCCCCTTGTCCCGTTGCTGGGCACCACTGAGAAGAGCCTGGCCCCGTCCTCCTGACACTCACCCTTAAGACGTCTGTAGGCATCGGTGAGATCCCCTCCCAGTCATGTCTCCAGGCTAAACAGGCCCAGGTCTCTTAGCCTTTCCTCATAAGGGAGAGGCTCCAGTCCCCTCATCATTGTTGTAGCCCTCCGCTGGACCCTCTCCAGTAGTTTCCTGTCTCCCTTGAACTGGGGAGCCCAGCACTGGACACAGCACTCCAGGTGCAGCCTCACCAGGGCAGAGCAGAGGGGGAGGACAACCTCCCTCGACCTGCTGGCCACACTCCTCCTAATGCCCCCCAGGGTCCCATGGGCTCCTTGGCCACCAGGGCACACTGCTGGCTCACGGCCAGCTTGGTGTCCAATCTGCAAGGCAGATTCTGCAGAATTTCCCAGATCTGCAGGCATTGCTGAAAGTGTTGTCTTGATGTCATTTTTCTGAAGGTGGTACCTCCCTGATCTAGGGTAGTCTGGAGGCCTGGCAAAATCTGGGGGGTTGTGAGGCCCTTGGTAAGCTTCTGTGATGCTCACAGTTTCTGTTTTGCTGCTCCATTAAAAAAAAAAAAAAATACACCTTATGCTTATGTATTAATTTTACAGGATGTTCTCATCTCCAGATTAATGTAGTGAAAAACGGTAATTTGAAAAGAACACAAAATTTTTATTCTCATCTTTAAGTATCATTGGTATATTTTGATACCTTAAAGCAGAAAAATTCATATGTGCTGCAGTCTATGAACTTAAAGTTTGACAGGCAGTTTTCCAGATCAGATGCATGCTTCTGCTTGTCTTTACCCTGTTGAATGACAAAAAACCACCCTGATTCATACACTGTTTTAAAGACCATTAAGAAGTTTACCCAGCTTAATAACCTTGCTCTGATCTGTAAGGAGTTTGCCCTTAACAGGAGTGATTTCCTTGTGTTTCCAGGCTCTCCTACGCAGAGATGAGGCAGTGATGGGAGGTTTATCAGTAGCTACGGATGGGGTGTGTTAGGTGGCTTAGGTATGGGTGCGTATGGTCTTATTTATGTAATGCTGAAGTCTTTGGCAGGGCAAATCATTGGTATGGCAACAGGCAATGGACTACTCTCAGAACAAATAAAATATTTTGCTTCCTTCAGCACTGTCAGAAGTAGGGGACAACAAACTCGGAGCTGAAATCACCCCCCTGCCATACGTATACAAAGCTTGTGTAATTATTTAATTGTTTATTTAACTTTTTTTTTAACTTGAGCTACATGTTGAAAAACTCCTTTGGTCAGTTGCAGAGTAGTGTCTATAAAATGAGCTTTTAGAAAACTTAAAGAGCAGGAGGAGTTTGTCTGTGTGAGGGATCATGAAATAAAAACAATTGCTTTTGGTTTGGCTTTGTTTTTCAGGCTGACAGTGCCATGTAAAAAAATTAACCAATATTTATGAACTCTAATTTAGTGCTGTGAGCATAGACTTATAAGGTGTTTGCTTAAGTTTTATCTGCTTTCTGGAACAGTATACTCATATTTCATGGATTTCTATTGTCTGAACTTTAGGCACTGATTTCAAGCCAATTTTGAAATATGTGTTTGATTACAGTATTTGAAATTCAGAGTTTAAGCTCAACTCTTAATTTTGAAACATAACTTGAAATGGAGCAGAAACAATAATGCAATTATATATACACACACTTAACGAATACACCAGCAAATGATCCTTCATAAATTAAATTTTATGGTATTTAATAGTCCCAGAAATAGTTTTTGGCTAAGTATCAAATGCATTTTTTTTGCAAGTTTAAAGTATTTTGCTGAATATAAAATTTTCAGTCTTAGGCTATGCTATAGAAATAGTATTGAATGAAGTGGGAACTCTTGTTCGTGCTAATCTGAGTACTTGCATTGGTTTCACTTGCAGAAACTTTGTGATAGTCAGATTTAGAAGATAAAATGCAAAAAAATATTCAGAAGGGACTGTTCATAGTTATGTATTTAGGGGTGCAATTCTATCAAGATACTTAAATGATTTTTTTGAATGATGAAAAACACTCAGGAAAGTCAGATACCATAGTAAATGAAAATTTTCATAACTGGAAAAGACGAGATGTGTTAGACAAGGAAATTAACTGAAGTGTGTTGGTGTGTATGCTGTTCCCGGTGAGTGTGAGGGTGCTTATGAGGACAGGAAAGGCCTAAAAAAACATCTAAAAAGCTACTCTGATAGCCTAGATCACTTCCACGTGAGCGGGAATTAGGCAGATACTCCAGAGCCTAGACATGAAGGTGTCTATACAGAAAATACAGGATACGCTGTGGTCAGAGCAATGATGAAACCGACCCACCTTGTGCTGTCTTACCTCAGGGAGCTGTGCTGGACCTGCTGCCACCTCTGAACACCTTGAATGAGAGCTCCTGCATTGCCTGCACTGCTCTACCCTCCTGAAGCCAAGGGCACCTCTCCTCCCACTACCCATGGGGATGGAGAGCAGCGGCACTGACAGTGTTGTGATGTGCAGTGGCATTGGTGGCTGTACTTCAGCCACCCTGTCTTCATTGCAGATTGTCCAAGCAGTCCCAGGTTGGGCTGAGACCCCTGAATTTAGTTCACTTGCTGGTTGCCTTTCTCCAAGGGCAGTAAAGAAACTATTTTTACCCAGGTTAGTTGTGGGAGAAGGCAAGGTCAGTGAAAGAAAAAAAAATAAAAGTGGTGAAATACTCACAACTCCTCTTCTGGCAAATGGCCATCTTGGCTTTTTGGATTCTAATGGGTGAAACAAAGGTTTTATCAGTAAAAGAACAAATAGTTAGAAATAAAACTTATTTATATGTTTGTCGTAGGGCTTTTTGTTGTTGTTTTTTTGTTTGTTTGTTTTTTTTTTAATGAAGCCTGAGGTACTATACTTTGCTTGGCTTAGATTTAATACTTGTGTTTAGACAGTTTGCGCACCAGACTTAAAACCCATAATGCCTGTTGGGTTCCTCCCAGCAAGAGTCATGTCTATCTGTGCTGGGATATTGAATGATGCTAAACACTCCCATTTGTTGCAGATGATCAGTATGTGATTGTCTATTCTTTACATGGGAAAATGCGTCATATCTCAAGCCAATTCTTGAAGATATTGTTCTAAAGCAAGGATGAGGGTATGTCTTCTCATTAGTGATATCTTGGAGCTATGCACATATTTAAATCTCCTGTAAATAAACAATCCTACAAACCCTAAGCCTCAGATATGTCCTGGGGCTAGCACAGAGGTGCTGCCTGTAGTTCATGGCCCTTAGTGAGGCTCAGGGAAAGCTGGGGATCTAGATGGAGGAATGTACTGGCGAGAGGTGAGGAATGCCTGTGTTCAGCAAGAAATTTGGAAGAGTTTCCTGAATGTGGTACCCACCTTCGGGCCAGCGTGTGACTGGGAATCATAGTCAAAACTCTGTTTTTAGATTTTAGTTATTCTTTCTGGGGATGTATAACTTGTTTGCTTTCATGAAACTGCTGGTTGCGACCTTGACTGACTTACTGAGAAAATTTAATCTCTGGTCACCAGCATCTTCTGGTCTCTGGCAATCACACTGCACACTATACTATATTCCACAGTAGATACTTGTTGAAATTGTTTGTAGGTCTACATTTCAGTGTTGGAAGGTCTTGTGAGCAACCTTCAGGCATTACCTGGATCTACCATCTTCTGTGATTAGACCATTACGGAAAGGGTGGCATGGGCCACTTTCTTCCCTCTGCTTGAAGCTGTGCAGCTAGGAATCTGTAACTGCTGCTTGCAGGTGGAGATCCTGGCCTGGACTCTGCTTGCTCCTAGTCTGTGGAGGAGGGAGGTGATCCATGCCCTGCCCCCTTATCTACTTCTTACATTTTGTATTCAGCAATAAAACACAGGGATAAAAGAAAAGGGAAAAAAAAAAAAAAAAGAAAAGCTTGAGAGGAATTTTAAAATTAGCAATGCTGTCACTTTGGTGTAACTGGATACCCCGTGGAGGCTGCTCTGCTTCATGTGTTATTGCTGCACCGATCCTCCCACCCCATCCCACACTCACACGTGTTTTAGTCGTGGCTTTTGCTGGGCTTAGATGACCAAACCGCACCCTGTGTCTGACCTGTGCTCAGCAGGAGGGTCGTGTGGGGCAGGTAGTCCATGGCACTGTCTGACACCAGAAGGTCTCCAGGGAACACCTCAAGTCCTGGCAGACTCACTACCATGGAGCTACGCCTGTGCTCAGCTGATCTGTGAGACGCAACAACAACACACATCATCTCCCTCTGCTCCTGGCTGCAGAGGAAACTTCTGAAGTGCTTCTTCCTGATGCAGGAGCAAATGAGCTAAAAAACCAAATCACAGTGGCTGTGGCATAATGTGTTAAAGGCATAATGAGCAGAAAAGTTCAGCGATCAACAGCAAATATCTAATTTTCTTTCCAGCTCCACATTGCTGCTGAGATCAAGGTGCTTATGGCCATGGCTTGCCTCAGAAAATAGGTACTTAGAGAATTCAAATATTGGAAATCCCTAGATTCTTCTGAGATTAGGCAAAAAGTGAGCAGAGATTTAAGAATCTATGTTTTGGCACTGGCATCCAAAGCAGCAGTTAAATACCATGTCTCTAGTTGATATGTGGGTTATCATTACTTTTAACCTTCATATAACTCGGGTGGTTTCAAGAAAAAACAGCATGCTAGTGAAATATTTCAAATTTTGTTTAGTGTGTGTATGTTTGTTGTTGTTTTTTTGTTTTGTTTTGTGTTGGTTTTTTTTTTAATATTTAACCTTTTGTCTTGTTTGTGCTATTTATTTTCTTTTCTTTTTCTTTCTTTTTTTTTTTCTAATTCAATTTTTTTTTATTTTGAATATAATATGACTCAGTGGCCCTGCTGATCAAAAACAAATGGCTCTTTCCAACCATTGTTGTTACTAATGGAGGGCTTTGTCCAGGACATAGATCCATCAAGTGAAGTGACACAGTATTCTGTTCTCAACAGGGTGTTTGTGCCAGAGGCTGCTTACATCAAATACAGAAACTACTGGTGCACATAAAAAACTTTTTGGATTTTGCTAATAACTCACACCGATAGCTAATTAATTGCATTGTGTTGCAAAGTGACTGGTACCTACAGCTGCTCTTGTGCTGTCTTCAATTGACTGATGCAGGAAGGCTGCAATAGAGTTTGAAGGGTCAGTAATTAAGTAACTGAGGGAGGAAGAATGAAGTGTGTGTGTATAAATAAAAATTCTCTTTTATAATCATCAGCTATTGTGGATGGTATCTTTGGTCAGTGAAGTGTAATTCTTATTGTTTTTTTTTGCCTAGGCAGATACCTTACTGTGAATATCTACCCATTTGCCAACACCTGATGTGAAACCTGGCAGGTATATTTTTCCCCTTAAGTGCATGAATAGTCACTTGATAACTTATCAACTGGTGGGCTTGGAGGTAGAGAACTGGGATTTTATATGTGTATCAGGACATGGAGATTATGGTTTTTGTTATGATCTGACAATGACATTGCTTGCAGTTGCCTTAGCTAAACCAACCGAATTTTATAGAAGAAACACTGCTGCTAACAGCAGAGAGAGATGTAGGCTGTTGGGAGGGCCAGCTCTGGGACTTTAACACTTGGCATGTGGATATATTAGGGCTCAAAAACTATGTGCTGAGCAGTTTACAACTTGCAATGTACAAGTTCTCTAAAAGCTTTTCCTTTTCTAGTAGTCGTACAGAACAAGGAACATGGGATCTGTTTATTTAAATTTAGGGATTTACAATGAAACTGAGGTTTCTCATAAAATCGAACCTAACACGTGGTTTCAGACCTTTTCTGGGTGGGATCTGTTTCTTGGTCTGTAAGCCCATACCAGTGCAAGGAAGACTGCTTCCTGATAGCATGCACTGAGTGCTACCCAATGCAAGTTTTAAGTATTGGTAACAATTGTATTAAGATGCTTCTGAAACCTCTAGTGATTCGGCAATGCAATCTCTTAGCCAGCTGGGTTATTATTATACAAGCCACAAGCTGCAATATAATACAAAGATAATTCTTAAAGTTGTCACTCCAGTACTGGGAAATTTTGGAGATTTATTTCAGGTTGGATTCACATGAAAAATTTGCCAATGTGTTATTGACTTTTAAAGTACCTAGCCTACTTCAGAATTTATTTTGAAGTTGGAGGCTAGTGGTTTATGATGATTACTAATGGGAAGCATGGTTTCATCATAACGGAGTTAAATGGTGTCATTTCCCTTAGATCAAAAAGGCCTTGATCTTCAGACACATATGGCTAAACAAGCTCTTCATAAAGGTATGCAAGCCTGTGATGTGTGGGAGCATGCCAAGGTCATTTGGCTTTGTATCTACAATGTACCTTTGCAATCTGACATGCCTGGGGTGATTGATGACTTGCTCATGCTTCACAGGTGCAGGTACAGGTGTGATCACCTGGCCTGATGCCTGTAGATATATTAGATACATTAGATGCCTTTGTTAGTTTTACTGGAGAAATGAAACTAATGAAGTGCTGTGTAATGAAATTTACCAGGTTTTGCATTTGTATGCAATATTTTAGCATCTTTTCACACCTACATGCCCTGTAGCTTTGCCTTTTTCTTTAGTTTTTGTTTGTTTTTCTTACTAGGGGCAGACAACTGAAGTGTTTGAGTGACAGAAATGCTTATTCTTTAGAGATGAGCTCAAGCACCTGTGGAGACATCATCTGCAATATTTCCTCCTTTAAATCTACTTGTTTTGTGAAACAAGATGTTGTCACAGGTTTGCATTACAAAGTTATGGAAAACTGCTAAAGACACTGAAGCAGCTCGTGGTCTGCAAAAGTAAATACCCCGTGCATATAGTTGTTCCTAGGGCATGGAGAATTTCAGCTGATTGCTTTTTAGAGGTGTGTATCTTTATATGTCCATAATCTTAGCCTAAATATCTGTCCCAGGAAACAAATGTCTCTATATATCACATTACCTAAATAACAGATATGTTATTGGCCACTCAGGGAGGGTATTTGGACTCCCTGATTCAGAGTTAGCATAACACTTTATGGGCATATGAGACATTAAAGGAAGAAGGAGGAGCACTTCAAGATGGATGGGCCCAGCTCCTTCAATTCACTGAAAACAAGCTGCCTTGGCCGTTACTGAGGAGACTCTTCATTAGCTGGTTGCCTTTGGGAAATAGTGCAAGCCAGTTTTCTGCATTGTCTCTGATATGCTGAATGGTGCAAGGAGAAAATGAGCTCAGAATAAACAAAAGGTTTTGTTTTAGCAGCATTTCCTTCCATGTCAGCTTTGACTTTATCATCTCACCTTGTCACCACTGCACACCTCTCTCTGTGCTTCCCTCTCTTGTCCTTTTTCTTTATTTATTTTGGCTGATTATTTTTTATCAACATCAGTTCAGCCTGTTGCCATGCCGACAGAGATGTACTGACATTCCTGACTGATGGTTGTGTGAGGGAAGGCTGTTTAAAATGAGCATTGATGCTTTAAGAAAGACTTCTGAAAGTACAGCCTGGGAGCAGGGAGAAGAAATGTTCATTGAAACTGAAGGATGGAGGTATGTTTTCACCCTGAATGATACATAAGTCTTGGAGGAGGGTTACCAACTACCACAATGTGCTTCTAGATGGAAAGAATAATCTGACACTTCAGCAGTTCTCTCTGACTATGATGTGAAGGGATTTGCTGTTAAGGAGTTAGACTAATGATTTGGATAAAGGAGCATCTGAATACAGCCCTTGCCCAGACCTTAAACCAAATTCAACTTGACAAAAAACATTTTTAAAGCAGAAGCTGGTGATTTTTTTTTAATATATTTCTGTGTATTCTTGTATAGGTCAGGACAAAAAATAGAAATCGAAATATATCATCCAAACCTCCTTTTGTCAGTCTTTCCTGCCAGTGGCTATGGAACAAAGCTTGCATTGTTCCTTGTGTGATTTTTTTTTTTTTTTTTTTTTTAATTTTAAAATGTGTCTGGATAGAGATCCAGAGTCAATATCCTAGCTGGCATATAGTGGCTTCCCTCTGAAGCTGCCAGGCAAGTGATACCAAGAGAAGGTGTGTACATTACATGTTTAATGTTTTCCTGTTTAGCCATTTATATTCAGCATCTTCAAATTCTCCCCCAAACTTTGCTACAGATCACACAAATATTCAGCCTGTCAGTCAGATATACTTATGTATTACAGTTTTGAGTCTGATCAGAGCAGACTCTCCCATAGTAGGTACAGATCACCTGCTTTCACACTATGATAATGCAAAGATCTCTCCTTCCCCCTCCTCTTTACATCTCATTGTAATTTCAAAACACTACACTTGCAACACTTGTAAGAGCTGTAACAATTCAGAAAATCTACGAGGCCCTTCTACAGTAAAGGTGTGATTTCAGATGCACACACACATCTGTTAAACCTTGTCTAGGGAGCTGCATTGTGTAATGACTCAGACTGTGTCAGGCTGCTATAAACATACTTGAAACACAGACCTGTTAACTGCAGGTTGTAACAGAGCTTTTACCTGAAAAATGAGTGAACATTGGGAAGAAGAAGAGATACAGCTCAGCTAATGATGCCTACTGCCTTAACAAGTGAAGCATGTTATGGTAGGGTCACAGGAGCAGGGCATTGCTGTTTGTTGTGAGGCTACTTCTGTCTTCAGCAAGACTTGCTCACCACTGCTGGTGCTTTTAATATACTCACTGACCTGCATGCCCCTCCTGAAATCTTCAAGGGGGTAGTGCAGTGAAGTGAGCACTGCACCATCAGTGAGAGAGGGATGGTTATTAAGGGAGGTACTAGCTCCTAATTCCTTGTTGGGTGGGGTGAAAACAAACATTGATTCCCTTCTGTGAATATTTGAACATCTTAAGGAAACAAACATGGCTGAATCAAACTCGTTTTTACTTTCTGATAATTGCTTGTAAGAGCTTGATGCAATTCATTGCACAGATCTATGGTACACAGCACCTTATCTTTCTAGCAATAATCCAAAATTCAAGTATTCTTCTTAGTTTGTAGAAGTAACAATCTGCCCAACCAGCAGCAGTTGTAGATCTACTTTGCTCATGTATAAGAAAAACATCTAGCTGTTCTACTAGCTTCTTTATTCCCTTTTCCATCCCACAAAGGTTTGAAGAATGTTGTTTAGGATTATGAGATGTTTCACATTCTTCCAGCTGAAATTTGATGCTGCTAATCCGAACAGCCAGACCTTTGGGCAGTTAGTTCCTAGTGCAGAGCTCTCTAATGGTCCAGCTGAAATATTGTGTGAAATATAGCTAAATGCGTTGGGGACAAGACTACTTTTGAAAGAAAATCACATTAAAAAGTTTGGTTTAACAAGCTGGTAACAGGCATTTCACAAAGTGAATCTACAAATTAAAATTGAGTTAAACATTTTAAAGTTGAGCCTCACTATTCAGTTTTGTCTTACAGTGAAATGGATTAATTAAAAATGTAGAGAAATGAAGCATAGGATAAGATAAAACAAATATATGCATACCTTTGTATAGGCAATCCACTCTTCTGAAAGAAAGTGAGATATTCTTGTTACTTGGTCAGAAAGCAATCAATCAATCTGATTTTGTGAAAAAATATTGATTTGTAAAAGAGAAATGTTCTACATACTTAGGCATTGGCTAATTATTTTTACTGTTGTGGAGAAAGGAGGATAACTCATTTGATATCCAGATAATTTTCTATATTTGAAGGGGGACAGGGGAAAATAGCTTTTGGTCTGTGGCACAAAATAACCAGTTAGTAAAGAGCTATACACCTATATGACACTATCCATCTTCAGGGAAATATGTGTGTAGGTGCTTTGTGTAAGGAAAGAGTCAAGCATGTGCCTGAATTTAACTGCATCTGCTTGTGTAAGTAATGCAAAGTCTTTGGGAGTAGATCTAGGTGCAAAGTTGGCTTATGCAGTGCCTCTCCTTTTCTTCTTGAGGGGGAGTCATGGGGGACAGCTGAACTGTAGTTTGCTGCCAGGCAAAACCAGAGGGCTAGCTCCTCCCTTGCTTATTTCTCTTTGCTGATGCTCACCAGACCAGTGTTTCTGGTGGGTTTTTTTTTTGGTTTTTTTTTTTTTTTTTTTTTTTTGTTTTTTTTTTTAGAAAAGATTGCAAAGTTGCCTGCTCGTTTATGGAGTTGAACATAAAAATGGAGGGGGCCAATGAGTGGCAGAGCTAGGTAAGTGGAAAAAAACAAAGGGAATGGGACCTTTTCCTTTAGCAGCAAACCTTAAATTTGGCTCAACCATCTTGAATGACTTAATTCCTGGGTTTGTTGGGGTTAGTAATGTTATTCAGTAGAACAGAATAGAGAACTGTCCCGGCTTAGGAAGAATCCTGCTGAAGTACCCCATAAAGAAAATAATCTAAAACCCAAATGAGAACTGGATAAATTGCTTAGTCTTGTTCTTTCACCAGAGAATGGAGAGAGGTGGGAAAGGATTCTGCTCCGTGTACACGAGCAGACTAGGCAAGTTGGTCCCTGAGAGACAAGTCTGGAACCATCGACTCTTGCTGAATTGGAAGGAAAAAAAAAATCTTTCTTCCTGATGAGTGTAGAATTCAGTCTGTTGTGTCAAAGGAACATGTGCCAGGTTGCAGTTCAGGTTAAGAACTGTGGGGTTTTTGATGCATGGGGCATGATAGACCTACAGTGATTATGTAAGATTTAAAAGGCATTTGCATCATCCTATTCTTCTTACCTGGACACCCTCCTGTGGTGTAGGGCTGGGATGGGGGAGTCTCCTCGGCAGCACAGCAGAGTTGGCTCTCCAAGAGTTTTGGAGTGTTTCATTGGGACTGTCATTGCTGAGCAGAGCTTCTTGGCTTGGAAGCTTTGATCTGGGGCCAGGAGACTCTGGATCTGCTATAGTTGTCTCAGATTTGGCTTTGGAAGACAGTAGTTTTGCGTGAACACAAGAAGGCAATGACAATGACGAAGCTGTAGTGCACCGAGGTGGGCTCTTACAAATGTGGTGGAGAGAGCTGGTGTATTCCTTTTGATTCCCCCACTGAGCTGTGTCAGAGCAGTCCCAAAATGACAGTGCTTGTGAGGCAGAGGCCATCCTCAGACGCCTTAAAGTCGGAGAAGTGGAAATTCTGGCCAGAGCCTGCCGGTCAAACTGGAAATGTGCATGGTGGCTCCCCGTGCCCTCCTCTGCGGGAAGCTTCAGAGATGAAGACTCTGTATAAACTTGTCTTTGAACACGGTCACCTGGAGGTATGGTGGTGTCCATACAGGCTGATACTGACTGTAGTTCACAGGAACTGAAGGCACCGTCTGGGCTGCTACTTCTAGACAAAACAACATTTTCTTTCTGAAGATCAGCTTCCTTGTTTAGAAGTTCCACACCAATGCAGGTTTCTTTGACCAGGTCTGGAGAATAATCAGAGCTTGGTTGTTGCATTCTTTATTTGCAGCCTGAAGATTTATAGCTGTATGTACCTAGGGAACACGGTAAGAAAAGGTTATTATAAACTTGCTATTTGAATTTTTGTATGGGAAAACATGCAAGTTAAAAAAAAAAATAATCTAAAGACAATAATGTAGATATGCACTAGCACAGGAACAGTTTCCTGCATTTCAAATCCTGCTTAAATGCAGGTTTCAAGAGCTTCAGGACCCAGTTTCAGCAAGCTGTTTAAACAGCCACTAACTTTGAGTGTGTAAACAGTGTTTAGACGGGATTAGACAGTAGAACTAATTGGATAGTACAGAGTAACTGTGTAATTAGGAACTCTTCTCATCTGCTACTGCAGCCACCTAATTTCCTGTTGCCACTCCCCCATCAGTAAGTGAGATCACTATACATGGGATAAAACCAAAGTCACTAGCTCTCAGGACTCCTACTTGTTGCAAAATCATCTATGTACAAATACTAATTACTTGCTGAATGCTTAGGCAAATACAATTTAACTTTATGTAAGGTGAGTCTAATCACTCTTTTCAGCAGGAAAGTATTTTGTAGCAAATATTCTGTATATCTGTAATCAAATAATGAAGACAACGGTTTATCAAATTAACTTATCTATTGAATGATCAGTAAATAGTCTTATGTGTTTTATGAAGCTCTATTTTAAGGTACTTTGACTGGCCTCTCTAAAACGACTGATATTTCAAGTTATAACTGAAGATTATTAATTCAACCTCTTTAATTCAGCTTCTTTGTTTGCTAAGGGAATCTTAAATCTGTTCATGACTGCTGGCTTCTTTTTGGCACTTATTAGAATGAGTTTATTCAAACATATGTTGAATTTTTTCTTGAGCTATTGAATATCATACATTGAATATGATTTTTGTGTAATTATATAGTCCCATCAGATTGATTTTTAAAGTGATTAGAAACCAATTATTTAATCAAGTTTGCTAATTCAAAGTATTTCTTTTTACAAACTTCAGCCATTAGAAGACAATTATTCAGACACTTACAGGAAGAAAAGGAGTATCTTTATGATGGAAATGGCTTCTTTCACAACTGTAGTGAATAGCCACAAATATATATTAAAATCTGTTCATTCCTCCAACAGATAAGGGATAATTAACACATATGCTTATTATAATGGACGAGCACTAAAAATCACGTTGAAGATATGTCATGATTGACAATAATAACAAATTAATACTATTTTCCATTTCTGAGCAAAGATGTGATTGCTCTAAGATTTTATGTTATCATTTTTTAATCTTTCAAGACTTTTATTTTGTGAAGTATAATCACATCTAACTGATCATTATTTGGTCAGACATTCTTTTTGCTTTTTTAGGTTTGATTTGGGTTTTGTTGATTTTGTTGGTTGTGTTTTGTTTTTTGGTTTTTGTTTTTTTTCTTTTAATAACCACCTCTTCTCCATGCTTCAAGAATGCCATTGCAGCTTGGCATGAAGCTTCCAGATATTCATGTAAAGAGAGTTCTGTTGCGGAAGTATGTAAGATTGAAGAAGTCTTGTATTAAAAATATAATCTTTTTTTGCTTTTCAGTTTACCAAGCTTTATTTCATTTTTAGTAAGTCAAAACTTACGAGTTTTTTTATGAATACTTATGAGTTCTTTTTATAAGTAGAATCTCTCAGCAACAAAATTTTGTAAAGAAAATACATCAAGTGCCAAAATATGCCACACACATGCTAAAAAATTAGTGTACACAATTAAACTTACCAAGGTAACCAAGTGAAGATTTACCAACTTACAGTCCTCACATCCTTTTCATATGCAATTAAGTCAAATTTTCAACAAGTGCTTGATTAGGCTTAGCAGTAGCATTTTCTCTTTTAAAGCCTCTATCGAATGCTGGCGTGGAGAACTAGTTTTTCTTCTTGTAGATTTGTTTCTAGGGGATTTGTTTATCAGGTCAGACGGAAGTGGCTTCAGGATCAACGCCCGTTTACAAAAGGTAACATGATCCATACATTTTATTAAAATTTATAATTTATCCCTTTTTTTTTTTTTGTACTTTTTACATTAATAAAGTTTGGCAGGAAAGATCTGTTTATAATAAGTCGTCAAGTTTATAATTAGTTGCAAGAGCAGATGAAATACCTACAAGCCTTCAACAACCTTCCCCCCCCTCCCCTCCCCCCTGTCTTGTTTTGATTCATTCGGCTGGATCTAACTCTGGATTGTTCATTCTTCATGGAAGAATAGTACTGACATATCCCCTGGTTGCATTTTTTACAATTAGATATTAATTTTAACAAATGTGCTAACTAAGTAATTGTGAACACAGACAGATTTTAGTATTGCAATATTTGAGAACTCATCCAAACATCAGTAATTCACTATTTTGTTGTGTTGCGGAACTGATTGGAAACCATTAGAATTGTTTTAGGTGTTCTTAGGTTGGCTGATTAGAAAGTGAAGCTTGGGAAAAGGTGGCTTATTTGGTAGTAGTTTGTGAGGAAGCACTAATCTCTACAAATGTTCAAATTGTGTGTAATTAACACACATTTTTTAGATGGCTGAGGGAACACTTGCAAATGCAGGCAACCTTTGCAGTATGACATTTTCATTTTCTGTAAAGATTTTTTTTCAGAACTCATTCATAAACCGAAACATGATACGGCAAAACTGGTGTGTGTAAGTTACTTTGGTTTTGTTTAGCAATGTATGTAACCTTGAATTGAGGGAGGATTATTCCAAAAGAATAAAATAAGAAAACAAACTCAAGGGCTTTGTTTGCAAGACAGTGAAAGTATTGCAGTATTTACCTTAATTTTCATCCAGATTGGCCTCTAAGAAAAAGAGCTAAGTTGTTCGTTTGTGTTTTGTTTTGTTGTATTTTCTTTTTTTTAAATAGTGCTTACCCAGTCAGATAGTTGATAGTACAAGTGTATTTACTTTAAGTAGCACCTTTAGGAACATAAGCTGCTGTTTTTTTTTTTTCCTTTGACTCCTTGTGCTGTTCTCAAGGTGATATTAGGATCAGATGAAATGGAACAGACTTTTTTGCCTGGTGAAATATGCAAATGTCTAGAGATTTTACAGTGTTCAAAGCTGTCCTTTCCAACCCCACAGGAGAGACCTAGGTGCGCTGCAGCTGGGCAGGCTGGGGTGGTGAGGGTCTGCAGCAAAAAGTACAGCCTCTGGGAAGGGGACAGGCAATCAACAAGTGAAACCATACCCTTCCTGGGGGAGCAAAACCACCTTCGTGGTGGAGAGAGGTGAGGGCTGTGCCCTCTGCTCCTGGTAATCTACGGGTTTTGTGTAGTGCATAAACAGGCTCTGCTGCTGCCTAATTGAAACCTCCTGAACGTGCTTTAAAGCTGATACTGTGATTTTACCTCCACAACTTCTTATATGAAAATATCTAGGCCCTTTGAAAGCACCAGTCCCCAGATTAGCACAGGGTCTACCAGGCCAGACCTTATTCCTGCTCTTCAGCTCATGGAATCCTCATCCTAAATCTAAGCCCAACTTCTGAATGTCTAAACTGCTATTCTGTTTGCCTGCCTGCATTTCAGAGGATGGCAGAGATGGCTGGGCTGGACGGAAGGTGGTTGTACATTTCTCTGGTACTCATGCCAGGTGCCTGACAGCTGCCATTTGGGGTCATTTTTCAAAGTGACAGTTGTGTAAATATTGGTAAAAGAAAGAAGTAAGAGTGCTAGCCTGAGATTAAAGCTAGCGTGAACTACTCTCTGACATACAGTGCTTGGGACTGGTTTAGGTGGCTTTGGGTGTAGCTAGGTGGAAACTTTGTTTTAAGGCCATTTTTGATCAAGTAGTTCTGACTCAGACCTGGAGTTTTTTTTGCTTTTTGTGGTTTTCTGAAATTATTATTATTATTTGTTTGCTTTGTTTTTTATTCTAGCCAAGACTTATCCTTAGTGTGATCAGTATACTTACATTAACCTTGTAGCAATTATATTAAAAGTCATTCTATTTCCTTCCTATTTGCTAGTGCTATAAATTCAAAATTATCTCTAACTTTCTTTACCCAGAATTAAAAATACTCCTAAAGGTTTAAACACTTCTCTGGCATAACTTGGGGGACTATTTTTGGATGTAGTTGAAATCACAATTGCACTCATTTTGCCTAGAATTCACTTGCAGTGCCTAACTTGCCTCTTAGACCCCAGATTCTGTCTATACAGCTCCTTATCCTTTCTTTTAATTTAGCCTTAGCATTAGTATAGCCTCATTTGTTTGCCAGAGGACTAACTATAACCAGGTGGGCTAAACTCATTCTCAGCTTTGCTGCCTTGCCTCTTAAGAGCTAAGCAATCCTTCTAGTTTATAGTTTTCTACCTTACCTAAGCCAAAATTAAAGCTGACCTGTAGCCTTCAGGATCATCTTTCTCAATAGATCTCTAGAGCACAAGTGAAGCTTAGTCTCACAGCAGAGAAATAAATGAGTGCAGCATTGTCTAGAAGCGACCTACAGCCCTGTTGAGGACCTGCCTCTAGCTGTAACACACCTAGCTGTCCTTCTGGCTATTGACAACCTCTTTAGGGTGGAAGGTCCAGAAAAAAAATAATGTGGTCCAGATTATGTACCTTCAGCAATGTCCCTGCAGGTCCTTCAGAGATGTGTAGGTTATCAGAGCTGGCTGGAAAAGTCATCGACTTGCTTCCTGGGTTATTCAGCACAATTTGTTGCATTTGTTCTTTCTTATGCTTTCCTGAGGTGTGTCTCTTGTTCTGTATCAGATCACACATTAGATGCAACTTGTCTCCTGCTGCTGAGAAGTCTAGAAGGTCTCTCACACTAGCAAGGAGAAATGACATCTCGGCTATACCTGGCTGGCTAGGGTTGTGGGTCGCATCCAGGTCATAGGATAGTCTCATAGATGGATCTGTGCTGTATTTTGCATGTAGCAGAAAATGTCAGGTTCCTAGATATGTTACCTCTTGAAAGGTATCTGTGCATCAGCCAAATGGGCCTTCTATTACAATACCTCTAACTTTTGGCTGTTTGTCTTCAAAACCTTGCATGTTCTCTACATTGAGGTAAAAAGCTTTCTCTGCTCCACTCTTTTTCCTCCAGTCCTCCATTGATGAGCTCTTTGGAAATGGGCTTTACTGTGTCCCATTTCAAATACACCATTATGGTTATGGTGAACGTACTCATCTAGCTATTGTGCTCTCTGAGAACTGCTCCTAGGTTAGCCCCTTGAATGGATGTTTGCTTCTGAGTTCATGATGGGTTTATGGCTGCTTGACAGCTCTTGAAAACAAGAGAGGCAAACAGCATGTTTTCACAGTCCTGGTAATAGCTCTGTGGGGTTTGTGGCAGCTTTGCAGTATGACCTGGCCTTAAAAAAATCAGGCT
>JAVJGJ010000057.1:44419154-44455943 GCA_035590215.1 Microhierax caerulescens | reverse complement strand
AAACAGTCAACAATCTTGGTGTTATTTTTGACATGACCTTATCGTGGACAGAACAAGTGCAGTGGGTTACCAGTACTTGGTCATGGGGTGAGGGTTATGGGTTTCCAGCTAGAATGCAAGCCATGCTGTAAGCTGCAGCACAAGCCAGGTAAGAGTTAGTCCTAAGGTCAGGTAGTCTATGCTCTGCGTGTGTGGGCATCCTAATGAGGGGTAAACCTTCAGAACACACTTGGAGTCTTATCTCTTGGTCTATCAGTGAGATTCCTCTAGGAGCATTTCTGTAGCAAGAAAGTTGGCAGAAGTGGTCTCAGCATGGATGCTCTCACAAGACTGGGTAGAGGTAGCCACATCAGTTAAAAGTAACTTGGGCAAAAATAATTTATTCTTGCTGTCCAAGTCAAAATGTCTGATATCCTGCTTTCCATATACTTAGCTCTGAATAACTCCTAACAGGCTCAGAGCACAGGTGGTATTGACATCAGCTGCAGCTCTAAGTGTTCAGCTCCCTTAGTTATCAGACCTCAGGTCTCAAGTCAAGTATCCAGAGAATAAAGAGCATGCACTTTAGTGACCCCTGGGAAAAGTTCAGTTTAAATGGCTTGGGCAGCACCACAAAGGAGCTATGCAGTAGATGAAGAGATAAAAAATGTTTTTCTGGGGAAACATTCACATGAGGACTCCTATTTCTCTTCCTATGACTGCCATCTTCGGTCACCTTATGCTTCTCAGCTTTTGAACAAAGAGCAGTGGTCCAAAGAGAGCAGTGTCCTACATGCCTTAGTGCTGATTCATTCCTTGAGCTAGGACATCCTGTACCCTAAGCAACACACAGCGTGAATATGTGATTAAGACCCATCATAATGCCAGAACAGGATGAAATTGGGCAGGGAGCTGTGCAGGTTTTGCAACCATTGCTCTGTCATCTGAACTGGGTTCTTCCCCAAAGAGACCAAAAAAGGCACCAAAGGAGATTTATGCTCTGGTACTTTGTCATTTCTGGGTGCATAGATCTGCACCCAAAATACTGGTTGTCTTAAAGCCTACAACCTCCTTCTCCCGCCCCTAATTAGAGGGAAAAAAAGGAAAGAAGCTTCCTGTTTTCTGTTAGGGAGGAAAGTCTTGGCTTGTCCCAGAGCTGCAGCCACAAGGCATACAAGTTCTGCTGATCCTTTCAGTAAGTGTAGACAGAAACCTTTTGAAATTTAGTCAGGGATACACTGCCATTTTTCCAAGGCTGTACCTTTGGCAAATTTTGGCAGATTTCATGGGATCAACGTAAACTACACAGAAACCATTTTTGTATTTTTCAGCAAAATTTAAAGTAACTAATTCAAAGCTAAACTAATAAAAGAAAAAAAATCCCATGTTGTCTTTCTGGCACAAACAGTACATTTTTATCCTCTAGATACGCTCTCAAAAATATAGACCGTTTTGCCTGATAATTTTTAAACTTTGGTTAATGGCAGACATCTATGGCATGAAATCTCTGCCAAATGGTTAAAATCTAGCAAAGCTAATGTGAATATAATACTGAAAACAAATATTGGATGATTTTTACATGCACTGCCAATTCTGCTTTTCATATTAATAGTGGGGTTTTTTAAACAAATCAGTAGTCAGTAATACTTTCCCAGAAGTTAGCAAGTGATGCAGTATGCTTTCCCACTTTTACACAATGATTTCTGCATGAAGCATTTATTTTTGAAATTCCCCTGGAAGGAAAATATGATTTACAGAAGAAAACCAAAACAAAGCAAAAAATACACCCCAACCCACCCCAACCTAAACAGAAAATCTTTCTAATATGCTACGAAAAGCAGAGGCCTTTTCTGTTCTCCAGAACTAACTCCTATGGAACTCCAATGGTCGTTTTTCTGCATATCCTAAACTGTATGGAGAAAAGCCTCTTTCCATTCTGAAACTGATGACATCCCAAATGTAATGTAACTAATATCCAAAGAGGATAAAAGGCAGAGGAGGAACAGAGTTGTTATTTTTCATCAATTTTTGTGTGAAACTATCTATTTGGTTTGCAATCATCTGTAGGTATTTGTATTAGGGTAATGATATGTAAAGTAATAATGAAAAGCAGCTTTGTTTTGGGCTGAAGTAAACCAGAAATGACTTGAATGTCTTGGTAAAACCTGCCTCTCTCTAACTTTGCTCCAGGCCTAGTGAGGCATTGTTTTGGGCAGGTAATGCTTTTAATCTTAAAAATTGGTCACTTCAAGAGTTGAAACCTTTTCACTTGAAGAGTTTCAAAAAATGTATTTAGAAGAAAGCACTTGTTGAGTATTACTACATGTGAGTAAATTCCCAAACTACATAATTCAACAAATCTACTATTTTTTAAGAATACTTTATTCAGCTCTGGGCATACTCCTTTTTGTAGTTCCTCTTTTCTTCTGAGAGTTTCTTTACAAATTCCTTGGGTGTCACCTTGAACTCCAGCGTCTTGGTCACAACACTGATAGCTCTTAGCGATCTAGGTGATAGCCTTTCTTCTCAGATGCTGTGCTTGGTTTTCATCTCTCAGGATCCAATCCAAAACCATGCGGTATCATGCCAAACAGAATGCTGAAACAGGGTTAGAAGACAACAGCCAAGGGATCAGGTCAGAATCTCACCTGGCAGATCAGAGAGCTGCTAGCCTGCTTTCTCCAATTTCACTTCAAGTTATTTGGGAGAGGGATTTATCTCATCAGTGTTTAGACAGACACACATCTAAAGCAACTGTTCTTCAGTCTCTCTGTAGTCAGTGATAAAGCCTGTCGTGCATGCGGTGTGCTTCAGGGGATAACTCACCTGACCTATGTTAGGCAGCCATTTTAGGATCCCCAGTAGATGTTACTCTTTCTCCTTAGCGGCTTTTAGTGCGACCCTTCTGGACTTATCTACCCATTTACATGAATCCTTCCCATGGTATTCAAGCTTTCTAGCCCCCAGCTGCTAAGGAACACTTTTACTGGCCTGAGTTTTAAGCACAATGCCGTCAGATGTGTGAAGTTTGCTTCAAGGTTGCCTAGCCTTGTCTCGTATCAGCAGTGATAAACTTGTGCCTTATCTTGATTTTGCGTTCTGATCCATGGGCATCACGTGTAGCTTGGGCCTTCTGCTGCTGCTGGAAGAAAACTCTGCAGTATGTGAGGGCTTTTGTCGGCAAGGAAGAGACCTACAAGAACTCCTGGCTGGAATTGGCACCAGCTAGGACAAAGATATGCTGTGCTGCATAGGCCAGCTGTGACACAGTACACACAACCAGAAATGTGCTCAAGGAGGGGGCACGAGCTTACAAAGCTTGTTGGTGCGTGTGGGGGCCCTAATATAATCTGGGTGATGTGTGAACATCTTTTGTTTCCCAGAGTGTTTTAATGGTCTTGCAAAATGTTTTACCTCCTTTTGCAAATGACAAACTGAGAGAAAACCTAAATAAATAAACCAGCAACAATTCAAATTATCTTCAACCCTGGATTCCAGACCTTCAAACCAGTGTGTTTTGTGCAGCTGCACTTGGTTTCGGACAGTGATATTCTCCTTTCTGCAAGCTGATTAATGCAGGAATAGAGGCATAATGAAGGAAAGAACTGTAGTTTTCTAGCTGAAGGCAAAGTGACTTTGAAATGGAGAAAAGAATCAGCTGGCAAATCATCAATCAGGAATACAGAGCTGAAACCTGTGCAGTTGGGTGTTGATAAATAAGACTGATTCTTTCACCTTAATGTGGTTCCCAGGACAGCTATCATTAAATTTAAAGTTGCAGAGGTTTTCTCCCAATGACCTTCATAACCATCTTTTTCACAGCTCAGTGTAAGAGCTGTAGGCAGAAGAGTAACACTGAGTCAGAAGGACCTGGCATCCTCATCACCATGAGCACTCTACAAGGCTGTTATTGTGACAGGTATTGACTGGCCAGCTATGGGATAAATCACAAGATAAAATTGTAGGTGAAAAATCATAGTTTTACATTGGGAAGAAAAAGTTTTCAATTCCCCCACAGTGTTACACTTGGACATTGTTTTATCTAGACAGCTGGATTTGGTGGATACAGTAGTCCTGCCAAGACAAGTTGTAAAGAATGACATCTGTTTCTGTTTGCTCATCAGTGGCTTCCCACATGATAATCATCATAATGAAAATGACCAGGATTCCCATCAAATCTCTACAAACATTTTTCTGTTCTGCATATGCTTTTTAGGACCTAATGTACTGTGACAGATTACTTCAGAACACCTCCCCCACCCCCCCAGTATTTTGGAAAGTTATAAACTTATATCTACGATCATCGAGTTAATTCAAATTTATTCGCAAAATTCAATAAAATATACTTTTTTTCCAACTAAAGAACCTATGAGGGCAATAGAAGGACAAGTGAAAGGGAATTTTTGCTGTGCTTACTTACCTACTTGCCAGATGTTGCTGTTAGTATTACCTGGGCAGAGAGCTTTTTGATTTTGTTAGTACATATCAGTTCACTCTTTGGATATGCAGACAACGGATCATTCTTTTTTAATAGTGACATTTGAAACCTTAGGAGGTGATGTTTGGATGTTGGCATGACAAAGAAATGTATGTGAAATATTATCTTTTGATGGAACGGAAGTTAAAAAGCTCACCATAAAGCTGACACTGCTTCTTGTACCCCTCTAAGACTGGCTGTTCAAGTCATGTAGTCAGCAAAATCCCTTGAGTTACCCTGGGTTATTCTGGCTGACAATTTGCCCTGTTTATTTGTCTGACTCAACTATATGCAGTATTATCTAAGTACAACGTGACTGACCGTCCCCCAAACTGGGAAATGTTGCTTTGGATTTTGCATGGTTTTAAATTGTTATTGACAACATTTTTTTGATAAAGAAAGCATAGATCAGTTTTTTTTTCTTATGGATGTTCATGGGGATGAGAGAAAATTTATCTCTACTATGAGCTGATGAAAGAATTAATCTACTGTGAATTACCATGACTGCACCCACTCCTATGGTCTGTTTCTTCTAGCGTTAGCTTAAGGAAAGAGATAATGGAGGAAAACAGGGATGGTATTTCTCGTAATGAAAATAGATGTAAACATAAAATAGTTGTGGTAATTTGTCTTTCTGCCACATGGTCATTTTCTTACCATCTTCTTTGTAGCCACTTGAAAACACCTGGGAAATTATTGCAATCCAACTGACTTCAGAGGCTGCTTTGGTGTTGACAGTCAGTAGGCAGCGATTAGACTATTAGTTCCTGAGTGATTGCGACATAATACAAAGTCAAGCAAAAGAAGGCAGCTTTTTGTTACATTCATCCTCAACAGAAAGCTGAGCACCCTTTGACTAAGTCATTATAAGAGATATTTCATTTACAACATGAACAATTTACTGTGTGAACACCTCTAAAAATCTCCTGTCTGCATCCATGTGTCCTGAAGAACAAATCCAGAAGTGCTGGATTTAGCTGACTAGCTAAGAGCATGAAAAAAACGGGCAGCAATTTCCCTAGAGCTGGAAGGAGTTTGCTTGTTTGTCTTTGGTGCTGTGCCTTTGATATTTAAGAAAGAGTTAAAGATTTTCTACTACAGTGGAAAAATCCACAGAATTATCATCTTAACAGGATGTTCCTACACATTCCTATATTTTAGATCCTTTGATAGCATGCTATGGTAACAAAGAGTTACAGCTACAAACTGCTATGAACAGCAGTCTCCATGGACTTGGTGTCAGCTATTTTGGCAATCAAAGCATCTAAATGAATTATACATCCCTTTTAGGAGTAAGGCTTGGAATTTTAGCTGTGTTGTTTAGACCAGAATTGCACCCACCCCCTCAGATACATGATAATCTAAAAGAAGGATTAACAGAGTCACAATCTAATGATTACTATAGCGACAAGTCTATTCTCTTCACTTGCAGAAAGAAAGAAAAAGAAATTATTCAGAGCTCAAAATATAATTTTTTAAAAGGGGAAACAACAATGTAAGTGCATTGAATGGGTTTGCTTTTACTCTGGAATTTATTTTTTCTTCAAAAGTTGTGAAAATTATCTATAAAACCATTTAGAGAAAGTTGGAGTTTTCCAGCTGAGAGTCATGCTGAGAAAAAATTACCAAAGAGATCAGTAGAAAACCAGTATGGGTAGAGGTGGGTATGCTGCCTGATGGAAGGTATTGGGCAGTACTGAAGGCAAAAGTTTGTGTCAAAAATAAATACTTTCAATAAGAAAGTTTACTATTATTTCTCAAAATGGCAAACAGAAGTCAGTGGATGAGATGTTTGTATTTAGAAAGTGTTCATCTTTAATTATTATTTTTCAAATTAATAATAACTCAAGAAGAGAAAGGTAATACTAAGAAAGAAATGTTGCTTTTATTTCTGGTTGGAGTTTTGTATATCTGCTCAAACAGCCAAAAACCAGAACTCAAAATAAAGTGAAAGTGACAAGCTGCTGTATGTAGATCTTAGTTGAAAAAAAGGATAAGAATTTTTGATTTCTTTTTAAATTTGAAGTAATCTGATAAATTAGTCTGGTAGTTACAGAGTTGTCCCTTTTGAATATTGATTAGCTACCAATTACCTCATGGGCTTTTTTCACATCCCCTGTATGACAAAAGTGATCGGTTGACTTCCACTACACAAAAGGGGTGAAATCCTTCTTTCAGTGATGGGGGCAGTGGCACTGTTACAAAAATCAGTGAGCTCTGGGATTTTGTGCTCGCAATAAGGCCTTGCCAGTGTAACATAACTTTTATGTGTTCTGGATGTTGTTCACTCCTGCCATCTGTTAAATAAGACCTCTTCTGGGACCCCGTCAGTCATTGCCTCCAAAAGACACCTTGCTTTGTGCCAATGCTCAAACATTGGATTTGGGGCTAAGGAGAAATTACTGACTGCTCACTTCTGGGATTTTCTGCTTTTTCTAGTATATTGTTAAAACATTGTCTGGATTTATATGATCTGAAAGAGTCTGGATCTTGAGCTTCATCTCTGCAGGAAAATTATCTCATTTCTGCAGAGCTTCCAGGCTAGAGATTCCCTAGCCCAGCTTATTGCTCATGAATCAGTCACTGAAATTTCAATGTCGGCCGATCATTACATCCTTTAGCTTTCACTTATATCATACTTGATTTCATACTTTGCTCTTTTGGCATGTTAGGTTTTAACATGTAATATGAACCAATAAAAGCTATTTTTCATGTTTAAGACAGAAATTTATAGTTCTGTGAAATGTCTAAGTGCTTAAGTTTTCAGAGGCTAGAGCCACTTATTTAATATGGTGTATGTGAGTATTATTTTCACACAGTATTTCTGCATTGTCTACCTTGTTAAACAGTTCTTCCTACATAACTCTTTCTTTATTATAAGGAGCCTTTCAATATAGAAAACAGATGGAAAAATCTCATAGGTGGGTCATTTCTGAAGAAATCCATTTCTAAATAGTTCTGATAATCTAAAGAAATTCTTGCGAAATTTTCCTTCCAATGAAAACCTCTCTTCTGCAGAAATGAAAAAGTACTTCACTTGAAGAGGGTGGCAAGACAAAAGCTTTTAGTAACTTAATCCACATCATATTTCTATCTTCTTTAACAGAAAACATTTTTGAAGTTGCCTTTCTGCTTTCTTTAAATATTGCCTAAACGGTACTTGAAAACATCTCCATATAAATGACTCAATTATCTAACAGTGTCTGAAAGTTGTTTGAAACACTGTTCAGTTCTAACTCATCTCGTGAATAAATTTTCCAGTCGGCAACTGATGCCATCTGCAGTATGCCAGCACCATTTTCATCCCTGTAAAAGAGAAACAAATCTATTTAAACTGACAAAATAATGTTAATCTCATAATGGAAAGGATAATAGATAATACAGCATATTACTAAAATGCCTGCCTACTGGTGTACATACATATTACATTATCCTGTTCAGACAATCTGCTGCATTAAACCCATTGCATTTATTTAAAACCAGTGAAATGGCATCATGCTTGGAAGCTGGATGGAATCCTTGATATCTACTGAATTTAAGGAAAAGCTGCTTTTAACCTCCAGGGCATAATACTAAGTTCCATTTGTTTAGGATTAAATCCAGAGGAACGCAGCCAGACTCCTGGACCTTTGCAGGTATACTGAGCCAGAAGACACATATTGTATACTGCAAAGAGAGGCTCATCTTCAGGAAAGATCACATATGAAAGTAGCTCACGAATGGGAGAAAACATCACACTTCCAGGATCCCACTGCTCCATAGGGGCACGTGAAATATCGCTGGGTCTCAGGATGAGCTGCCAGTGTCAGCCTCACGTGCTTTTGCTGGTTTGTTTGCACTCACACATGTGTATTTAGGTTATGGTTGTTGTGGGATGTAGCGTCTATCTGGAAACAGCACTTGAACAGCTGACAATCGACAAGAGTTAATTCTCTCTTCTGGTTCAGAGCATTTCTCAGAACATTAATAGGATTTGCAAGATGTGGTGTAGTCAATGGTTTGGATTGCAACTGGTTTGGCCAGAGTTTGCTTGAGTCTGCACTGAACTTTCTTTGTGATCTGGATGAGCCACTTGATATGTACATGTCTATAAACCAGACATTATTCCTCTCTTCCTTTGTACTGTATCATACTTCTTCCATTTAAAAGAAAATCCTATCCACCCTGCTCTGAGGAGTTTGCAAGAAGCTATCACTAATGGAGTATCTTATTGTATAAAAGGATAAATTATCTTGTACAACAAACTATGTGAAGAATGGTGAAAGAATTTGTCCTGAAACATTTTAAATGTCTAGAATTGAATAATAATTGGGTTGAAAGACACACTTGAAAATAATCTGGTCCAAAGCCTTGCTAGATGTTAAAATAAACCAATATTTGCTTAGATCAAGGAGTATTTACATACCCTATGCTTATTCTGCCTTGTGATTTGGACAACTCAACTCTTCCCATTATACCTGGTAAAGTTCATAATCTTCTCAAAGTGTCTGTGCCGAGACTATTCATGCATTGCTGAGTATAGGAGAAACATATAATTTAATGAAAGAAACTTCACTGAGTAGCCACCCAAGAGTAGAAAGTGTGGGGGGAGTGCTGGGGGAAGGGAGAGCAAAAGTAAGAACAATTCCTTCTTTTCTAAAGGAGAAGACAGTGGGAGACAACTCCTTTTGCAAGAATGGAGGGGTTAAAACACAATCACAATAACTGCTTTAAAATAAAAGAAGTCATAGAGTTGTATGTAGACGTGCTGATTGAAACCTTTTTAAGAAAAGATACAATGAAATTCAGTCTATTGAAACTAGTAGCTTTGACTACAGTGGATGAGGATTTTATGTTTTTAGTTGAAATCCTTATTCTCTTGTATTTATTTGCCCTCAAGCCTTTTCTCCATTTCTTATCATTTGGCTATATAGGTAATTTTAGCCATGGGCTTATAAAGCAAGCAAGAGTATTGACCCAAAAGCAGGGTGATCACTAGAGGTTCCAGTCTGCAGGATGCACCTATTTAATATATGCGTGAAAGTGGAAATTTTGTGAGTGGTCTGCAGGCAAACCCGGTTAGCAATATCCATGTACACATCCACTGTTTTCTCTCTATGTGTATTTGTGTGTATATGTACTGCAAATACTGGGAGCATTTTATGACCAGAAATATGTTATTATTATTATAATAAGAGAGTAATTTCCAGTAATAAAACTGTATTCAGTGGTCCTAATTAGTTCTGTCATTGGGCATCAAGTTATGGGTCACTGTTTCCAATGACTTTATAGTTAAGATTCAGCAAAAATGTCTTATAAAACTGAGTATTACAGAGTATAATTAATGAAGGAGCTGGCTGTAGCTCCACAGAAGAGCTGAAGTTTTTATTTAAAGAAATATGTTTTTTCCCTCAGTCTGTTGCACATGCTGTTTATGTCATAGCAAAGTGCCTTGGAGATTGCCAATGCAGATCTTCTGCATTGCTTGTAGGCAGACTAAAGTTTGGGGAATTATCCCTAAAAACCTGCCCCATAATAGAAAGACTTTTCTGATTAATTTAGCTGTTCAGATTGTGGACATACTTCCATTTTGTTAACTTGGGATTCATACAGAGTTTACTGTTTTATATCTTTTCTCTTTGATGTATTTAACCTTACAGAATTAATACTGTGCTTTGAGTTAACTTGGTCACCAGCTAACTCAGTTTGTATTGGCATGAAACAGAATATTTTCATGTCTTGGCTTAAACTGAGGCTTCTTAGGATGATCACAGTGAATTTTAGTGTCTTCATTCCTAGCCTGAAAGGAGAGGGACATGAATTACTACCTGGGAAAACTGATGGCTAGAGATCATTTGCTGGTCAGGATGGAGTCTGAAGTTTCTTTAGCCCCCAAATGATCGTAATAGTAACAAGAAAAAAGACCTACTTCAGAACTCAAGCTCCAACATAGCAAATAGCCTAGTAATCAGCCACTTCCATAGGAAGAAGATTTATTCCAGACTACTGTTTATTTGGTGTGTGCCATCCACTTCTTACAGGCTGTTCTCTCAACCTCTCAAAATGTTCTGCTTTTAATTAATTTGATAAACCATCCCATTCAGATGCTTTGGTTCTCTCTGATCAATCTTCAGTTCAGGTTTGTTCAGGTGTGAAGTGATTTCACTCGAAAGATCTGCTGCTAAAACCTTTGAGTTAGTGCCTACTGTTAATTTCATTTTTCTGTCCAGACGCTGTCAGGTGATACGCTGCAGTACACCACTGAAGCCTCGACCTTGTGAGATCACTCACTACTCAACGACCACTAATGCCAGGCATCGCTTCTTACAGTGGTCCCAGCACCTCATACCTGTAATACAGAAGTTACACCTCTGCCATAATTCAGCACCAGAAGTTGGGTAGAAGCAATTGCTTCTATCAGTTTCTGAACCTATTCAAATACAGCAACCTCTGAGATGGGTTTTTGCTTTAGAAATGCCACTGTGGCTGTAAGGATGAGGGGAGACACAGAGTCTCAGAGTAATTCAGGCTACAGGTGACGTCAGGAGTTCTCTAGTCCAAACTCTGCTCAAAGCTGGGTTAGCTCTGAGACCAGGCCAGGTTGCTCAGGGCTTCATCCTGTAGGACTGTGAAACCCCCAAGGATGGAGACTGCATAGACTCTGCACAAATTGTTCTAGTGCTAAATGATTAAGTGATAGTGCTAAAGTCTAAACTTATATAACTGCTCTTCCTGGGATAGTGAAATCAGTCTTTTTCCCCATGCCCGTGCATGTATCTGGGAGAAGTTCCCAAGTCCCATCTATCTGACTATCATAATTACTTCACAGTTTATAGAGAAGGAAACCAACACATAGGAAAAGGAGGGCAATTTGTCTTGGGCCTTAAATTCTGAGATAGTAAACAGAAGCAATGTTCAGTATCTTGTAAATCATCCACATGTAAAGAAAGCCAGTGTCATTCTTTTACCTTGGATCTCAGGTGCATTTATCCCTGAGGCATTTAGGGATACCCAGTATTAATCTGCCAGGCAGCAATACAAAAAATAATACAAAGCAGCACAAGAGTTATACATTTATAGGCTTCTGTATTTTTTTATTTTTTTTTTAACAAGGCCCCTTTTGCTCCTTGCTTTTAAGGACCTCAAGCATAGACATAACCACTTTACTGTCTAACTCCTTCCCTGGAGTTTTCTGTGAGAAAGCAATTGCCTTTGAAATGTTTTAGAAACATTAATTCAGCTAGTGATACTGGATGGAGTGAACCCCCCCCCCAACAAATTTACAACAGAAAAGGTATATTATTTTAAGCATAACAAAAGCTAAAAATTAAATATTGGATCTGATACGGAAATAGCTCTCTGTAGACTGCAAGGCACTGTATTTTAGCAAAGAAAAACAGGTTTTAATTGTTTTAAATATGAGCGTTTGGAAAGCAGGTCACTAGGAAAGAAAAGTTGCCATTTTGAAAGCAGTCTGTGCTTGTGTAGTATAAGACAAGCTCCCTGAATTCCAAGACAACTGCAAACTAGATAGGACATAATTTAAGAGAAAAATAATAATTCCAGACCAGGGAGTAATGAAAGATGGTATTCACAGTTCAGTATGTATTATTTTAAAGGCATCTTCGTTACAGGGAAGTTGAATAAAATGATAGGATTGGATTAGTGTCAAGTCAAGCATCAATGCTTGCATGGCTGCTGTGTGTAATTATTGTCTAAGAAGCATAGCTTCGAAGCAGTAGGGATTAGCCTTTTGAAATGTTATCCTCAAAGGAAAATCATGAACAAACAACAAATCCAAGGGGAATCAAATACAAAAGTTGACATTAACTCAAGAGTTTGTTTACACAGTTAACCACTAAATGCCACAGTTCATTCTGGCTGTGTAATTGTGCTGATGTTTTTTCATGTACATTATCTTACAGGTTGATTACATGGATGCCTAAAGTCCCTCAAATGGAATCTATCAGATATAATGGCCCCACACAGATATAAACCTATGCATGTGCTTGGTATTCCTCAGTGATGTGTTAGTAGCCAGTGACAAGCCTGTGGATATGAGGTAGATAAAGGAATGCATTCAAATGACGAGTAAGTCCTCTTAAGGACTCAAACTCTGGTGAAATAAAAGTCAAAGCATCATCATCTCAAGTGCCAAAAAAGTTCAGTAAGGGGATCTCCAGCTGAAATCTGGAATATAACCTGAATGTTCCTGTGAAGGGCTATAAAAAAAAAATATCTCCAGACACTGCAAGTTAATGCATCGCTTTTCCTAGAAAAGTGGAGAAAGGAACATGACATACAACCATAAGATCCTACCTCAAGCAGAGACCAGTAGTTGAGGTTTCAGAGATGGCCTCCAGCTGAGACCACATGTGAAATTTACAGATGATGTTCCCTTGTGACATGGATCTGCATTTCTAGTCTTGTAGCCATCATCGACACCTCCTGCTGTGCCTGTCTTTTGCTGTCACATAAGATTTTGGCAGGCTGCAGAAGGTCCACTGAGCTGAATCTCTCATCTTTCATCTTTCTCTGATAAGCTCTCCCAAAACCTGAGCTACAAGACTTGGATAACTAATGGTAGCAGAAATATGTTGAGTGTGTATATGCACACAGTGTGTATGTAAAAAACCCAAAAGAAGAGAAAATGCCAGGAAAAGACAGCCCTCCCAGGAGGATAAGGGATTATTTCAGGGATGTGGAAAGGGGAAAAGAAAACACAATTGGTTAACTTCCCAAGTAAAAGGAACAAATTTCTTCCTCACATGACTTTACAGCTAGACTGGCATATATGTCCTTATTTCTAAAATTAGTTTTGGACTGAGACACAAAATTCTGCTTTACTTGTTGCCTTGTCTTGTTGCACGACCAAATAACAAAGAAAAATGGCTGCTTTGTTTTAATCAACAGTTATAGCGTTCCAGTATGTGATGTAATTTCTAGCTATGCTTTGCATCTATACAGTCTACATTCTTTTGGGGTGCTAGAAACTGCCCATAGCACCATGCCTGTTGTGTGCTCTTTTCATCTCTTCTCATTCCAGTCAAGTCAAAGTGGATGGGATTTTCAGGGATTTGCAGGTGGTTCATGGGGTGTTATGAGCCCTGGAAGAGGGCAGGAACTCCCCTAATGTGTAGTAGTGTATGTCACAAGTTTTCTGCTCTGCCCAGCCTTGTTCCTCACAGTTGTGCCTGCAGTGAACCGTGCATGGGGAGCAGGGACAGCCCAGATGCATACGCAACAGCACCTGTGAGGTGATAGAGTGCGTTAGCTGAGACGTTTTGTAGGGCAGTTGTAGCGAGAAGGCAGGAGTGATAATGGTAGTAAATAGACTGGGAGCTCGGAGAAACAGGAGCCAGGAGTAGTAGCTGTAATCATTCATGCTCTGAAGCAAGCTGCTGCAGAAAAATCCATCTTTCAGCCACATACTCATTCTCCCGTTTTTTCTGAATTTCCTTATTGCCAGTGTCTTAGAGAGAGGGTTCAGTGGATATAGCAGCAGGCTTACAGGGCTGTGTAAAGAAATACTGTCACCTTCCTCTTCCTCTGATGTGGTAATTCTGTACAAACTGAAAGACTGGATAGATTTGGTACCCTGTGACTTCTCACCAGAGACTTTGTCGCACTTGGTATGTTGTTTACCATCATTCTCTGCATACAGTACTGCAGCTAGATTTTTCATTCATGTAATTGGTTTCAGTGTAAGCTAACATGAATGAACGGCTGAATAAGACTTCCTAAAGCAGTCTGGAAACACCTTACAGAAATTTGGATGGAACCTTTCACTGGCACAATTCTTTCTGGCTTCCAGCTGCTGATAGTACCGAGCGAGTGGATTAAACCCAGGTTTGCCTGCCTGTGAGGTATTCTGGGTGCTCAGAATAACAAGTGGATGCGCAAATAGGCGATGCATCATCTGAAGGCACACAGGTGTTTGGTTCAATGGGAAACTTGTGAAGCATGTTTGGAGTAATTCCAGGAATTACTGGAGCATCAGGTCCAGGTTTCTTCCACCTCCCTTCCTTTCATCCTTTCACACTGCCAGGTAGGACTCTATATTCCTAGAAGGCTGGCTTTGATCACAGTTGATACAGACTGCTAGTTGTATTCCCAACCTCCTCCTGTCAGACAGACAGATTTAACATGAAATCCAGGTGTTTTAGAGAGGGTGGGACATGCTTAGTAAGACTTTCACTAGAGACAATTGTGAAGGTCTGGTTGATACAAGCCGTATAAAAATAAGTCAAGGGCTGAAAGCATTCACAGACTGGCTGCTGCAGATTAGAGGTGTGCTCCGTCATGGGTGGAGACAGCACACAGAGGAATTGTCAGAGCCAGGAGGTAGCATCCTCCATTGCTGCAAAGCATCATCACAGTATTTGGTGGTAAGAAGTATCCTCTTCAGCAGCTTTATTCTTGCTCCTGGACAGAGTTGGGGAATGGTCCTTCTCATAAGGCAAAGGGCTTATGTGTACTTCACCAGATGCTTTTTTCAGCAAGTTAGGAGATAAGAGATCTGAGGGTCAAATAAATTGCCTGGGAGAACAGGGGAACAAGCCATTTTGGGATCACTACTGAGCAGAGGTTGTACCCAGGGGACTGTTTATATCTTGTTTTATCTCAGTAAGCCAGAGGGAAATGCTTTCAAATGTTAAAATTCATTAAAGCTTTAGAGAGGAAAGCAGGGCCTGGATAACCAGATGTTTAGATGGAGCAAACACTGGCAGTCGCTAATTAGCTATTACAGAAGTTGGACAGGAACAGACAGTCTGGTCACAATAGAAGTAATAATATGCTGATCTTTTCTGTTTTTCTGTGTCCCACCCCTCCATGGCTGCCTGCTTGCTCCTCAGAGATATTAAACCATTGGCCACAGCAGTTAGAGATGTGGTTTAAACAGCTGTCATTTTGCATCCTGCTGGCTGCTGAGCTCCGTTTTATCCTCTGTCCCAGATGCAGGGCTCTTTTTCCATTGATGATTTACTCGCATATCTCCTCTGCTTGAAATACTGACTGTCCTTCCTGAGCAAGTTCTTCCCTGGTGTTATGTAAGACCAAAAAACAGCTTCTCCCCACAAGAGTAATTATATTTATTGTCAAACATTTTTATTTGTTGGTGTTTGTTTATTGTTAAATACTGGCAACTGAGCAGCCATTGTTCATGATGGTGTGGGTAAATCTACACAGAACAATGGGCTGCTGTGTGAGCATACATTTTCTCTTGTGTTTATCACGAGCAAGTTAAAACAATATAAACTATTTCAGTCACAAAGCCTAAGCAAGGGATTAAGAATTTAACAAAGAAATCCTTCAAACTCTTGTAAGAAACAGCAGCTGAACCTCATTCTCATACTGAAATGAATGACTTCTAACCTTCTGGTTTTACAGACAGAAGTAGGAGAAGATATTGGTCTGCTAAAAGTCACTAATAGCTGCCATCAAACAAGTCTTACTCAAAGACCACCAAAGGCATAGTTCACATGCTCAGGCTTCCAGGCAGGCTTTTCCAACTGTATGCCTTCAAAGCTGTGACACACAGTCAAGGGTTTGCTGGGATCAGGCGCCAGCAGTCAGATCTCCTGTGGATTTATTTATAACACAAATCCATACTGCGCAGTTTTGATATCAATGAGTATTTTACCTGTGGATATGGCTGAGTTTTCTCCCTGCAATGTGGAAGAAAGGGACATCTTCAGTCTTAAAAGCATCCATTTTTTAGTAGGTTTTACTCACACCCACATCCTGCAGGAGGAAAGCATGACATCTGGATGAGTGCTGGTAATCTGACAATGGTGCAATAGAAGAGACTGGCTTGGTTACTTCTCCTTTACTCTTAAAGAGATTTAAATGCATGAATCTCTAATTACTTGTGTTTGGCCTCACAGATATTTGTGCTTACAGGCCGGCACACTAACCACAAGTGTGTTTTTTGCAGGATCTAGAATGAGACCATGAAGCATTTCTGTGAATGCATGCATGGAGTAGGTTATGCAGACTGGGAGAGTCTCACAGAAACACGTTACCATATTACATAATTAGTCGATTGTAGAATAGACTGAGACTTAAAGAGTGACAGAAGCTGCCTTGTAACAAAGTCTGAGAAACTTCCCGTTACTGTCATCTTTCTTGCTTACAGCCAGGAGGGGTCTCTGACTTAGGTGGCCTTGAGCAGTTTTGGGACTGAAAAAAGGGGAATGTAAAGACCAGAGGAGAAAGATGAGGAACAGAAATAAATGAAATGAAATGAAATGAAATGAAATGAAATGAAATGAAATGAAATGAAATGAAATGAAATGAAATGAAAGAAGGGAAGGTCAGGAACAAATACAGCAATAGTAAGAGGAGACCTGCCTTCCAACCTATCCTTGACCAGCAGAACTGAGACAGGATGATATGGTTTGCCAAAGTTTGAAGGACTCCTGAGGAAACAGAGATGACTAGGAAGAAAGGAAGGTTCAGGGCGGTAGAAGCATTGCTGTGGAACCTAGTGAGAGCCTGTACTGGTTTTGGCTGTGGTAGAGTTAATTTCCTCCATATCAGGTAGTATGGGGCTGTGTTTTGGGTTTGTGCTGAAAACAGTGTTGATAATACAGGGATGTTTTTGTTATTGCTGAGCAGTGCTTACACAGAGTTAAGGCCTTTTCTGCTTCCCACCCCACCCCACCAGTGAGTAAGCTGGGGTTGCACAAGCAGTTTGGAGGGGACACAGTGGGCACAGCTGACCCCAACTGACCAAAGGGATATTCCATACCATATATGATGTCATGCTCAGCATATAAAGATGTGGAGAAAGAAGGAATGAGGGATACATTTGGAGTGATGATATTTCTCTTCCCAAGTAACTGTTACACATGATGGAGCCCGGCTTCCCTGGGGATGGCCCAACACCTGCCTGCCCATGGGAAGTGGTGAACAAGTTCCTTGGTTTGCTTTGCTTGGGTGCAGTGGCTTTTGCTTTACCTATTAACCTGTCTTTATCTCAACCCACAAGTTTTCTCACTTTTGCTCTTCTGACTCTCTTCCCCACCCCACAGGCAGAACAGTGAGCAAGCAGCTGTGTGGGACTTGGTTGGCAGCTGGGATTAAACCACAACAGAGCCCAACATGGGTACTATAAAGTGGTCACTCAAGACTACATGTCCCAGGGCTTGAAAATTCCCCTCTTAGAAAAGTTCTTAACAGGAAGGAGGATCTGGTGCTAAGATAACGTGTTTTCTGCCCCTTTTCTGATTCTCTTATCTCTATTCCTGTCTTTCAGTTATATATTTTTTTTTTAATCTTGTCTGTTCATCAGTCACAGGCAGCGTGACTTGGGTAATTCACTTGGATATGGAGTAATCCCCTCTTTTGGGCCTCTCAAGCTGTCCCATAATATCTTCTGCAGCTCACTAGATCTAGACCTTGTTAACATGTTCCTGTGACTGCCTAAAGCATAGATTTTCCTGGTTAGAAATAATACTACAAGATGAAAGTTTCTTATAATGAGCCAGGAGTTAACATGGGAGTGGGAAGATTTATTCTAGTTACAGGCATCAAAACCTAAGTGGTTATTCATATTATATGTATTTAATTATTATTTGTTTGTTTGTTTTTTATTGCTGTGGAAGTACTTTCACCAACCTTGCAAATAAAGCCTTGAAGACAGACTGCAGTGACTGAAGTCAGTGAACCCTCAACAGACAGCATTGTGCTTCTATCAAGTACATTAAACAAGCTTATTTTTATGACTTGGGGTTAGCAACAGTCATAAATGTCTGAAAAAAGTCTTTATCATCCACACAAAGTTCAGTAACTAGTTCATCCACTTATCATACTGCATGAAGCCATAGTACTTCTGTTCTTTTGTGCTGGGACTAATGGCATCACGGGCACTGACTTTCTGGGAGGTGAAACTTGCATAGCTTTAGTCCATTACCATTTTGTAATGCTCATATGAACCATTCGATGATGATGGAATCAGTGGAACCACTTCTCACCAATCAATATTACCACCATAAGATACTTTCTGATTTATTGAAGACTTGTCTAACAATCATGTGATCCACTGTACTAAAGAAATTCATGGCCATGGTGGCACAACCACCTTGAAAATCCTCAAAAGGTTTATAATTGGCATTGTACTTAGCAGTTAAGCTGACTGTAACATGTTACTGGTTTGAACATGTTTGAAAATAAAATTATGTGGAGGCCTAAAGAACGTGTTGCATTTGTGAGTGGCCCCCAAAGTTTCGAGATCCAGTGCTTTCCTTCTTCTTTCAGTTTGTGGATCTTTAAAGTTTGGCCAATGGAGAAAGAAAGCTTTTTGAAAATTTTGCATATATTGTTAATTACAAAAGATATGTGCTCTTTTCAAGAATCTGACACCTTAGAAATAGTTCACAGGACTTTGAGGGGTTTGCAAACTACAAGTTGAAAACAACTAATTTAAAGCATAAAGGGTGGTGCTCAGTTAGCCATCACAGTAGGGATAGCATTACCTAGTAATGATGGATAGAGAGCAAACCCACAGTAATGATAGCATCTTTAATACATACTTGATTAACTATTTCATCATTTTGCAAGGTCAGATGCTTGCTGCAGAAGAATTTACCATCTCTTGGCTTTGCATGTGTCTGCGCATGTGTGTGTATGTGTTGATGTGCAGTGATTGCTTCACAAGGAATACTAATCTTTGTGGAGATACCAGAGGATAGATTTTCTTTAAGCAATGATTCTGTAAGTTGTTAAAGTGCAAGGACCAATCCTGTCTTTGTATATGATTTATCTCGTGGGTGGGAAAGTTCTCTGCAGCATGCGATTTATTCTGAACTTTAAGAAGCTACAGCACTGTAGGAATTTTTCATTACTTGGATGTACCGATGTGTGAAAAGTGTTGTTTCCAATGTTTGAAAAATAGCCCAAGAGTAGGATAAAAATCTCTCCCACTTCTCAAGAAAACCCATTATTCATGATGTAACTGTAAAAAAAAAAAAAAAGATCTACACGGGGAATAAAATAATAAATGTGCATTAATTTTCCCCAGGAAAAAAAAATAAAAATCCTTTTTTTCGGCTTTTAACAGCCAAAAGGCTGTTAATCATTAGTGGACACTTGCCACTTGCTTCTGAAGACAATTTTGAAATGAAAATAAAACATTTTCTTCTTTTTATGAACTCTTAGCCCATTTTCATAATGCTATATATGTATTCACGTATTTCACGTATTCAGACACACCTCCCTGAAAGTGTTCCTTCTTGTTTATTTTCTGAGGGGCTTTTTTTGTTTGGTTGGTTTGGTTTTTTTTTTTTTTTTGTTTAAATGTCTGTGAAATATGAGGTATTCCTATTTTTGGCTCAACACAAGGTGGCAGTAAGACATTGCCCGGTGACACACAATAGCCCGGGCTGCCTGTTTTCCCGGTTTCCTTAGCCTTCAGACAACAAAAGGCTCTCCTGATGAATGAGCATGGAAAGCAAAAGAGTTAGTAACAGGAACAGTTTAGACAAATGCGCAGATAAAGAAAGTACTCCAGATGAGATCCCAAATTATTTGTTGCATTACAGTAAGCCATGTTGTATAATGCTGTGGGCAGTATCACAAAATGCTCTATTTCTCCCCCTTTTTCCCTTGTGTTGTTTCTGTTTCTCTAGGATTTGCACATTAAATAAAGGCTGCTCAGCTCAATGGTGGAAATTTACCAGATTTTCAAGTATTAATTTAGCATTGTTCCCAATATTGGTTGAGATTCTGCATTTTGGAAAGGACAAAGCATTCTACCTCAGTTCTTTGTTGTCCAGAGAACACTTCAGTGTCACTGCATTGAATAGTCGCTACAGTGATAAACTCCTTTCCAAATGCAGCAGGAGGGAGGAATGAAGAGACATTTGCCAGAGTATTCCACTGGCAATGTTAAATGAGGTTTTGTTTTTTTTTTCCTTGTTCTGCGCAGATATAGGTCATATGGTAACAACCCTGAGTGCAGACCAGCAAGTTGCAATGTAGCTGCTATTGCTTTTATTATTCATAGTCATATTGCAGCAGACCCAAAGCAGATTCAAAGCATGGCTGAGCTACTGAACATACTCATATGATTAAAATTCATCCCTGTGGGACAGTTTATGATGTTTTAGGTCCATCTTACCCCCAGATTCCAAGAATACTGTGAAACATTTATACATCGTGGTTTTGGCTAGCTGTTTACCTGAAATGGAGCTTCAGCAGGATGACCCCAACCTTCCAGGGGCCACTTGGTTTGTTGTAGCCTCTGTACACACTAACGTACTCGTTAGAAACAAAACAAAATATATAGATGTTTCAGATGAGCTGATTTAACAGAAACTCTGCCTCCTTGTTTCACAAATGTGGTTTATTTTCCAAGGACTGGTTGGCAAGAGATCGTGTTATTTTGTTTTCCATCAGAATGTTTTACTTATAGCTTCTAAAATCCACTACCACTGTTGATACTGTGAACTCCTGTGCATGTGAATCATACACACAACTTGAATAAGCATCCCTTAGTATCTGTCAAAAATACAGTAGTTTTCTGATGTCAAAATAATGTTAGACAACAATGTAGACCTATTTCTTCCCTTGCTTACTCCTATAGTTTTGCCCTTGAATACTTGCCACCAGGAGATGAATTATGGGCTTTGGGACCACACAAAATAACACAGGTTCAGAAAGAACGTTCCCAACTCTATGGCCTTGATTTTATGCTAATGGATTTCATCATAAAGAATAGCCCCTACAGAGCAGCTTTAAACTGGTATTCGCCCTATTCTCAATGTGTGATTCATGCATGAACATAGGGTTTGGAGTAAGAAAATGACATACTGTAAAATTCATCAGCTTGATTATGTAAGATTCCTTGAGATAATAATACAATTGAGGGTAAGAAGGACTCTTCTGGCAGTCTTCTTAGGATTCAGTTATTGTCCAAGAAGACTTTGCTAAATGTTTTATGTCAGTTTTGTAATTCTGAGTGCATTGTAAAATCAGAAAAGTGTTGAAGTATTGTTATTATTAGAACATGAGGTGCTGAACTAACAAGGTGGGTGTCTTCTTTCTATAGGATTAAAAATAAAAAATGCAACAATGCTTTGTTGCTATGTGGTATTTATTCACAGAGAATCGGAGTTTCGGCTTTGATATATACCTGCAGTTGCCTTGGATGGAACTCTAACAAATCTGAGAATGTTGAAAATGTGACTATTCCAAATGTAAAATGGAGACTTTTCTATAAAGGCACCTTCTCTGCAAATCCACAGCAAATTGTAAGGTCTTGCTTTCTAAAAGATTTTTTTATCTAATAACATACCTTTGAATTTTTACATTATCTTTATTTTAATCACATGTCACTAACCATGCCACTAAGTTTGTAAACCTGGAATAACGTTATATTTTTGACACCCTTATATTATACTTGGAATAGCTGAAACACTAGTAAACAGCTATTCCATTGAATGCCCAGGGGAGGGACATGGGAAAAAAGCCAGCCTCATGCTCCAAGAAAGAAATCTGAGGTCAAATAGTATTCATGGGAGACAAACTACGTGGCTGGGATTATCCTGGACAATTATGGGTTACAAAATCTCTCTTGGGAGTTTATCATGGCCAATTGCTGTACTCACTTCCCACTTCTACATCTGTTTGTGGGTGTGGACAGCAATCAGAAATGTTCCTTTTCTTGAAGGCTCTTTGTACAAGAAAGCATAGATGAAAAGCCAGGACAGGCTCTATCCAAATGGCCTTGCCATGCTGCTTGTAGGCTTGCTGGCCATGGTCACATGTGGCAGACAGGTTCTCATTCTCAGTGCCTCTCTACAGAATGGACAGTTCTCTGGCATGAACCTTGTTTTGTACGCACGTGTAGAAACAGCGTGTTCTCTGCTGAGAAGCCGGGTAACCTCAGGGTTAAAGATACTTTGAGGAATTTGAAAGCTACTAAGAGTATTAGATTCTCTTACCATAGAATTTTCTTCCAAAGTAAGATAATCAGATTCCTGTTTCTTTGTTTTTAACAGTAAACACTTTTAAGGTTAGATCATGTGTCTTATCCTAGGAAATGTTTGGGTTTATTTCTAACTACATAAATATTCTTGTGGAAGTGTATTGGTAACACCATCTAGCAGATAACCAGTTCAGGACCACAGACCAGGTTCTCAGAGATTCACAAGTGGGTCTCGCGCCATGGTGACACTTCTACCATCTCTGTCCCTTGCTTGGCCCCTGGACTGGCACTGACACCTCTAGCTCAGAAGCCAGTAATTGCTATATACAAAAGTGGAGATTCAGGTATTTCCAACTGGGATTTGGAATGAGCATAGGAGGTGAAGGAGAGCAAAGAAAAATGCTTCAAGTAACTGTAGGAAATGATGCAGTTAGAGGTGCTGGTATGCCTTGTCTTGCTAACAGATTTAGTTGCCTATTGGCAAGGTCAGACAGATGCATCTGTGAGGAGGGAACCAGATTCCAAATCTGCTCTGCGGCCGTGGGCACCTAATTCTCTTCCTTCACTGTTATCGGGTCCCTACAAGTGAGATTTCTTGACAGGGGAAAAGGAGAGAGAAGAAAAAATGCGAATGACTCCAGACTGATGATGGGCATTTTCCCAGAGGCCAAGGGAGTTTCTGTTTCTGGTCTGGATCATAGGCCTGTTTCATCCTTCAGTATCTCTGTTTTGAAAGAAAGTGTTACTGAGTTCTGAGGAAAAAGGCTGGATATGTTTGTTTGCCTGAGATCAAGTGAGTAAAACTTTGCATTTGATTTCACACAATGATCAAGACTGTGAAGTTTGCATGACACAGAGGGCAGAAGAAATTTGGTTTGGGAACAGGTTAAAGCAAGGATATTTTCTCGGCTTTTCCTGCCTTTGACTCTTTGGTGGAGAATCAGGTACATGAGGAGGAAAGTTTATTTGTGGTAGGGGAGGAAAATCAATGCTAGATTTGACTGAGGTTGCAACTGATATTTTATATAAAGCCCTATATTTTATATGAGATGCCCAAATCTGGGACTAAAGTTTCTGTCCTGCAGAACAAATCAGTCTATGATCTAGTTCATTAAGGAGCTCGTTGTATGTTCAGGTAAGCATTTTTCCATATTTTGTTCTTTCACCAGAAATTACTGACTTCCATTAATTTGCTTTCTGTGGATGTGCCAGCGACTCCATACAATTTTTTAGCTGTATTTTTTTAGTAGGCAGAAGCCTACTCTTTTATAAAGTTTCCTCTTTTGCACCATGCTACAGTTAAAGAGTTTTTGTTGGCTTTACATAAAGGCCATACCCACAAGTTGAAAGCCATGGTTTCAAATACGCAAAGAGAACAGAGAGGAAAAAATAAGGTCTCCTATAAAACCCCACCCACTCAACCTGTTAATTTTCCAGGTACACATGGATGTTACATCCATGCTAGAGAACAAAGCAGCATGGAGTTCTTGTCTCCCCTGGCAGCAGTGCCCCAGAACTCTACCTTTAATTCTGGGTCATTTACAGTAATAACACCCCCACCCCCACCATCCCACCCCCAACGTTAAAAAGCTGGCCGAAGCAGAAGCTTTAAGTTTTCTAAAGCTTCAAAGATTTTTTATATTTTTGAGACTTCAGTAGTGGTAGCACACAGAATTTTGCAGTTATTATTGGCACTAGAAAGACCACAGAAACACCATGGGAATCCTTGTGATTGCTCTAGATGGGTCACTGCAACAAAACATGCCTGTAGTAGGCTTCACCGAGCAATATGAATGTGTGGTTTTGTTGTCAGTACTCTGAATAGTTTGAAGCCCTGGTTCAAAAGTTCACCTTTTTCTTGGCTGGAAGGAATGTTAAAAGCCCTCCCTGGGGAAATGATACTACTAGGCAATGAGCTAGAAATACTGTTTTATCATGTTTGATACATTAAAAACAAGCAGACGTTAATGTATCTATGCCAGATTAAAGTGCAATTTTCAAAGTAATAAGGGATGTGATTTCAGAGAGACACCATTTCCAGTTGCCTAGCCCTATGTCTTTCACTACACAGAAAGGGGATGTTCTGGATCTCTAACCTCTAATGCTCCCCATACTTTATATTGGGGATGGGGACAATAAACTGTGGGTTTCAGATCCACAGTGGAGATCCACTGTCTAAAAGGTAGCTGTTGTAGCATCTAGCTTGTACATCTGAACTGACAAATAGGTGAAGGAGGTTTTGTTTAGCTCCATGGATGTCAAACAACCTGCTCAGCCTTTCTGGTCTGGCTGCTGGTCAAGCTGGGTGCAGTCCTGGGGTAATGGCCACTGTGTCTCCACAGCACTGAGCTGGTACCAGCCCTTGAAAGAGGAAAGAAGAAAAAACCAAACGACTTAGCTGAGGAGTGCCAGAGTTGCAGAAACATTTTCTGTGTCAAACTCTGACTCAAAAAAAGACCTTGGATGAAAAGTGCAGCCTTATACTGTGTGTTAATTGGGTTATTTCTCTGAACCAAGCATTTGAATTCATGGCTGCATTTGCAAAATGGAGATTGTACTGGTAGGATGCTTCACTTTTTTTTTTTTTTTCTGTTGAGGAGAAACTGAAATAGGTTTGCAATCAGCAGAAACCCTTAAAGCTCCAATTCCCTGTAGACTCACAGCAGGGAAAACTAAGGTGCAAATGAATGTTACTCTGGCAGGACTACCTTGCTCACTCCAAAATATGATTATGTTATATCGCTACTGAAGTTGTTTGACTCAAAAGGTGCTTCTGTTATGCTAGATGATGTACAAGTGTACCAGGCAAGGATGATCCCATCTTCAGGGAGAACTTAAAGACTCTGAGAGTGAAAACATATTTTTATTTCTGCAACAACAGTGTTGAGGGTCATCTCAAGCTCTTTGCATATGAAGTGCTGCTGAGAACCACATGAAAGAGGGTTTTTTAAAATGCTCTCTCTTATATGAGGCACCTCACAGTATTAGCTCAAGTGTCTCTTGTTTTCTGATAAGACTAGTGACCAATGTGCAATGCTGAAGAAACAGTGGAAGCAGTACAGACCTTGATTCAGGCTTTCATGTTAAAATGGAAATAAAATGCAAATGTATATCTTGCTGCTGTATAAATGCATTAAACCACAATTATAATACTGTTGAGCTAAGTCGGAAAGCACTTTATGATGGATTTTATTAATGGAATGTGGTACAGATAGATCAGCTAGACTGATGCACGTTTCTGTGAAAACTTGTCAACTTCCTTATCTTCCTTGGAAAACTGAGGGAGACTTTTAGCAGTATTTACAAAATATTTTTAATAATCTGTTCAGCTGGGTGTTGTGAGGTTCCTGCAGTAAAAAGTGCCTTTTAAATGAAGAGATGATTGAAACCAGTATTGAGCCCTGGGGTACACCACTGGTTGCTGTCTCCAACTATATTTCATGCCACTGATCACACCCAGCCCTCACCCCCGGGCCTGGCCATTCAGCCAGTTTTCAGTCCACCTCACTGGTCATCCAGCCCATACTTATCCGCTTCTCTATGAGGATCTTGTGGTTGACAGCGTTGAAATCTAACTGAACTACAAGGTAGATAATGTCCACTGCTCTCCTCTCATTTACCAAGCCATATGACAGATGCTATAGCTTGTAGTAACAGTGTCTCTGCCTCCCCTTGAAATTCTCAGCTCTTCTCTCGTCCCTCCCCTTTCTAATTTCTCTGTCTTTCAAATAGCTTCCTTCTCTCCTCCTTAAACCCTCATTTTCCTCTTTTGAGGCACAGCCTCTTCCCTTCCTTGCCACTACTGTCACTAGCAGATAGTCAGGCTATGACAGACACCCCTGACTTACCACACTATAAGAAGCCTTTTACATGATAACAAGCAAACAAGCCCAAATCTTGCATCCCAGCTTCCTCTCACCAGTGGAGGGAAGACCTGTGTTTTATCACTGCAGTTCTTCTTCCACCTCCTGTGAAATGCTACCAGCCTCATGCCCAAGTACGCAGAGACCTCTCTCCAGAGGCGTGGGTCAGGGGAAGGTAATACTGTAAAGGAATGAAGGGGAAAGACAAGGGGAATGATGAGAGTGACAGTTATGAGACCAGGGAGTCAGGGTGACAGGAACAATCACATACTGTGAAGTACAGAACTACCTCATTTTTGTCTGGTATGGCACGAAAATGCGTGAGGACATCCATGACAGAGTTCCTGGGGGGGGTGTGGTGTGTGTGTGCTCTAGAGCCGGCACTCCAAGGCTGGGACCACCCAGGACTAAGGGGCTATTGGTAGCCCTGTATGAATCAGGTGCTCCTGAGGTTCCCCTTCCCTGTCTCCAGCCGCCCTGTGGCACTCAGTATGGTGCAGTGGGGACTCCTGCAAATGCAGTCCGTGCACTGGTGCCTGTGGGACGCTGTGGCAGAGAGGGAGTGACAGCTGTTCTCTGGGTTTAGCCTCCAGCCCCTGAGTCTTGCTCTGCCACTGCAGGCACAAAGGGTAGTCTATCTTAAGTCTCTTCCCCATACACTTATGTATCATGGCAAGATCTCCTCTGACCTTTTCTTTGAAGAATTTAAATCTATTTTGCTTACCATTCACTCTGTAAGACAGATTTTTCTTGAGATCAAGCTTTTTTTTGTAGCCATCTTCTGAATTCAACATCTTAACAGTACCTGAAGGGCAAAGCAGTTAAGGATATATTTAATTCAGATTTTCTGCTCATGATTTGGGTGTGTGAATCCTCACACCACTAGAAGTTGTTGTAACCTCGTAGCAGCTGGAATATGCTTCTATGTGTCCACTCCGGCACACAAGATTGGCTTTTATTTGCAAAAGCTGGTTAGCGTTCAAAGGATGAGATTAACATGCTTGTGAGGTCAGAATCTGAAGACAATCTTTTAATAACAGCACGAGGGATATGTTCATATATAACGTAACAATAACACTCTTTACTAAACAGCTTTCTTTTGTTAAATAACTTCATGCTCAAGCATGATGTGATTGAAGGGATTAAATAAAATCTCAGTCCGTGATTGAATTTTCTTTAGGCACCCTAAGTCACAGCAATGGCAGGCAGCATCAAACAAGCAGATTGATCCAAACCCTCTGAATCATAAGATTTAATAAAGAAAGATCTATTAAATGCAGTACTGGCTCCCTAAGACCTTTTTCTGGATTTGAGTCCAGCAACCATCTACCCTTCCTCCCTCAGTGTGGATGGGAATTCAGTACAGATTCAATGTGCGGGTGAACATGCCTGCGACTGCCAGATGATGGGATGGCTGTGCTCAGGGTGAAACTTCAGGAGGGGACAGAATCAACCCTTGTGCTCAGGAAATTCTGCATCCACTGCCCTGAATCCTGGCTCCTGTGTCATCATCTTGTCTTGTCCAAGCCCAGTGGTCCAGATGAAAACAGACTTAGGTGGAGGAGGAAGGGGAGAGAAAGAGAGTAAGGAAAAAACCTGAGGAAAAAAGGCTGTTTTTACTAGGGTTTACTGAGCTAAACTGCCTCACTGAGACAGTGCCAGGTGCCAGAGCAGGTGGAAAGGAGGAAGAAATGCTACCCAAAGCAGATATATGGGAGACAGAACCACTCCCTTGGCAGCAGCAAACTGTTAGACTGGAACATTTCTTACATTTTGTATTCTCTGCTTCATCTCCTACCAGGTCGCTTCCTTCCTAGTGCATTCTCTTGCATCTCGATTTGCCTTTTGTCTCCTGCCCTGTCTCTAGTCAAGTTCCCTTACCTTCTCTTGCTCCCTGCCGGTTTCTCTGGCCCGTACATGCCAACCCAGAAACCTGTTATCTTCAGCTGAGGGCAGTCTAGCCTCAGCTACAGAGAAAATTATGGAAAATGGCAGATGGTTTTGGTGAGGACATTGTTCTTCCAATAACTGAGTATTTCTCTGCTGTGACCTACAGTTGCCTGAATATTTTTTCCTTGCCTTAGCTGTGCTGCATCACTGCAGATCTCCTAACTGCTGAAGACCTCTCCCTCCTGATGGATGTTTCAGTATTCATGTCGATGAGAAACTCGGCACCCAGGTTCCTAGTGCCCTTTGTCATGGCCACAGAATAATCACAGGTGTGCCCTGTCTCCTGCCCAGAGGAATGCTTTGCCCTTGTAAAGTGTCACCACTGACTTCTGCTGGTATGTTGCTGGCTGAGATGTTCTGACACAAAGGTTGCAATAATCTGGCAATCAACTCACAGGGGCTGAAGCTTCAAGGCTGAAGGTTGCCATTCTAGGCCATTGGTAAGAATTGAAAATAATTGAGAAGTAATGACGTCAGCTGTGGTACTTTACATTGATTTAACAAAAGATTATTAGCCAATACTTCAGCAAGCAAGTAGAAAATAAATTTGCAATTATACTATTCATTTTAATCTACCCATTGGTCTACCTCTATTTATCCACACCATATACGTGTGTATTTTTGTTCAGCATACACAGAAAACTGAGCAATGTTTCATGCTGCCAAATCTTTTCCCCTACAGAATGCCTACTCAAATACAGAATGTCTGGTGAAGAACAAGAGCTGGTCAGTGGTAACAAATATACATTGTAGGAGGTACAGTGTAGGTACCCAGCAGCCAGTAATCCTGGCTTTCTCACTGACTGTTCCGTGCCATTCGGTGAGGCAGCTAGCCTGTCTTCATCGCAGTCCATCACATAATACATGGAGATAATAACCCTTAGTCCCAGTGTAAATAGGTTGATGATTTAATGATGAAAAATACATAAAATGACATTGTATTGCTTTTACTCTCAAGGATTACAAAGCATTCTGCGCATTACAGTACAGTCAGCACTAAAAGCTTCAATTTCTAATGGCTCCATTTAAAAGCTTAAAGTACAACACTCGTACAATGCGTGACCTATTACTGCAGTCACTGACATTTGGGGAAGTTCTCCCTTCTTTGAATATATAGTTCTGGAACTTTGCTTTCTCCAGCTGGAAAATCTCCTAATTAGAGGGTTTGTTTTTCCTTTAACAGTCCCCACAGCATTAAAAACATAACACGGACCAAATATTCAGACTAGGCTTAAGATGCAAGAACATGTCAGAAGCAGAGGAGGTGATGGCACAGTGCCACCTGTAAGAGAACAGTACATCAGTTACAAAACAGGGAAAACAAGCAAAAAGCATGCCAACTTAGGAGGATTGCTTTGCTATGTCTCCAGTTTCCGAGCCATACATTAGAAAATGTCTTGGCAATTATTCTGAATCTTCAGGTATACCTCTTCAAAGATTCTCCAAAAGTTCTCTCTTGCATACTAATTCAAAATATGTATTTTTTGTGGTAAAAAGACATATATAACAAGCACTCCCTCCCTACCTGATGAATGGAAAGAGCCCTGTGCTTGTTGGATCAGCGCCCTTAGTCCAACACTAGGAAAACATTGCACCATTTAATTCTGTGTATGAAACATGGCTGTTCAAGAGCTAGTCCAAGTTGTCCGAGACTATCCCTTCCTTCTTTTTCTCTAGTAAAAATGTGTGAGTTAGGAAAAACACTGGGTGCAAGAAGTTACTTTTCCTTGGCCTATATGTCTTTCTTGGCTTCCATATGCTTACTTTTATATGGTAAATACTGTCAAGTTTTAGTAGCTGCCTCCTAACAAAAGAACTATTTATGTGGGAGTGTACCAAAGCAATCCTTGTTTTATTTGCTTTTGAGCCCATGCTGTTCGCTATAAAACTCTAAACCAGGGTCAGAAACACCACCATGTAATGAGGTGAAAAGACACTCACTGCAAACAGAAAACCTTATATATATAGCTCATTTTCAGATCACAGGCTGACCTATTTAATAGGTCTTGTGACAACTACCTGCCAATAAGTTATTGTTCCACCTTGTGGAAGTCTTACAACATGAAAAAGGCAATATGTGTTCAATATTTTATTTTTAGTTATTGTTAATGAGATCCCTAGGTCAGTATCATGTTAGAGGCAGAAGACCAAAGAATGAAACTGCACAAAATAAGGCTGATGAGTAAATGGTACGTCCAGCTTTGCAGTGTACTGAGGAGCTGTTTTAATACACTTTTCCATGTGTTAGTCTTCTGATGAATCTGATCTTTTTATAAACTTGCTCTATTTCTCCCCATTGCTCTGTGAAAGTATAAGCTTTCCTCCGCAGTTAGTCACACTATGTCTTGGAGTTCTCTGAGTCAGGCTGTGGCATCGCCTGGCGGTGCCCTGTGTGCCCGGATACTCTTCACGGGGAGCTGTTGGCACCTGTGAACCCTTTCGCTTGTGCTGCCACCTGCGCCTTTGAGCCACCTCTCTTCTGCCAAGTTGTAAGCATCCTTCATGCTTATATCTGTGCATCTTTGCTTCCCACTTTGACTCTGCATCAGCCTTTTTCCAACTGTGGTCACTGTCAGTAAGGAGTCATGAGAAGTTTTGAAGGAAGTCATGAAAAGGTTCAGAGGAGACCGCAAAATACTGGAAGACATAGAGCGAGTTGGCAGCAGCTTGGTACTTCTCTGGGTGAGGAAATGAATGCTTATGCTCGTATCCTGTAATGACAGCCTGTTCCTCCTTTCCCGACCTGAAGGAACTGAGCTTCTGCCAACTCAGGGGGAGCACAGGGACAAAAGGAGGTTCACAGGAAGGCATATGAGACAGAAAAATAACGAAAAAGCAGGGTAAAGGTGGTTATTCTTCCAGAAAATTTGAGAAAAAATGACTTGAAGTTTGTAATGCTTTCACGTATGCCACGCTACTGAAAATTCTGTCTCTGCTTGTCCCTCCCAGAACAGGAAAAACTCTCACAAATGGGAAACAACAATACTAATCAGAAATAATTTTCTCTCTATCACCTGATTTCCTTGGTATACCTTACAGACACTCTGCTTGAGAAAATAAAACTCTGTCTTAGCAGGGTCCAGAGGCTGTAATCAAATAGCACTCATAAATCTAATGAACAACACTAATAAAACAGGTCTAGAAATTGGATCAACGAAGTAGAAGCCATCCCAGTGCTTTTGAACGATATGTTTATGACCTCACGATTTGAAAGCAGAACACACTTACCATGTTCGCTAGTGGTCACTTGCAAATCCCTGACTTTGGGATAGTCCAGGGAGGTCTATAAATATGGTGATGGGGCAGTGACTATCTCCCACTCCATGCATGAATCCACACAGTGCTCTCACAGAAACAGAGGCAATGCAGAACTGTATTGAGTCCATTGCCCCCTGTTGCTGCCTACAGCAGGATTTCCAGAGTTTTAGGAAGCTTTTTAAGGATCAGACTTCAAGGCAAGAAAATACTGAAATACTAATATTTTTCCCATTAACTGTACTATTTCATTGTTTTCTCTTTTAGTGCACTCTCTTCATTCACTTGAACATCTTTATTATTACTGTTATTAACAATAAAGTGTAAACCATCTAGGTACGTTATGGAAACATGGATCCCAACACAGACCTTGAGCCTTGAATGGCACCAAACCATATCATATCCTATTTTCTTCTCAAGTTTATCCACCCAGCTCACATTTATACTTCTCAGCTCTGCTGTCTTTTGATTGATTTCAGGGAGTTTAACTATGGCAAGATTGTATTGCATCCTTTTTCCTCCCTTATCTTGGGGTCAGCCACTTGTTGGTATATATTTTGTTGCTCATGTGGCTAAGGAGCTGCTGACGGGGAGTTGGTCTGTGAGCTGCTGGGGTAGAGCTCCCACACAGTTGAGATGGGGATGTTTGTGTTGGTGTGTCTGTGGTCCATTCCCATGCACTACAGCACCTCAGGGTGCACATCTCCCTATGGCCAGTGCCAGTGGCTCCATGAAAGGGCTGGTGAGCTTAAGCAGGCTTGGCGGGGAGGCTAAGCCCTGTCACTGAGCCCTGGTGCTGCTGCTGACAGCCTGCCTGCCACTGCCACTGAAATATTATCATCTCCTCTGGCCTGAGCCACACAGACGTCCCTGGCTTTCTCTACCTGTTTTTTTGATAAGCTATCTTACTGCCTTAATCTCAGTGTAAATGGCAGTGAGGTAAGTGTAGGAAAGCCAGAAAAGGCAAATGATTAAACTGGTTTCCATCACACAGAGCTGATAGGAAGCTCATGCTGAATCGTTCTTTCTGAGTCCTGCACCATACATGGTTTGGCTTTCAGGTAGCACGGGGGTAAATGTTTACAGAGGCAACTGCAGTTATAAATGAAGTTCACATCATCTTTTTTGATTGTGATAGTACTTTTCCTTCCCTTTCCCTCCTCCGGGGGTATATTTGGAGAACCTATTTTTACTCTTCCCTCAGCTGTGAAAAATGCATATGTACCAAATAATACTTTATTAGTAGTATTAATAATGGAATTTGAACATGGGTTTATTATCAATTAACAATTATACTACTGGTGGAATAAGAAGATAAAAATGGGGCAAAGACGGAAATGCATTGTAGTGATGGAGTGATGTATTGAAACAGTAGTTTCAAACCCACCATATTCATGTAAAATGAAAACTTGAAATTGGATTATGGTTTGTGCAACACAGTAGCAGGAAACACTGAAAATAGAGAAAAATCACATGAACTGTGAATTGAAATCAGGCTAACATTCAAGGAATAAATGATTCCTCTAAACCTGAAAGCCCGCTTTTCAGAAGTGTGGAGGAAATGTTGGTCTCCATTCAACTATTGGGAGCTCATACCTATTAAAAAGCTGATCTGCAGTTCAGCACTGAGACTAATTCTCATTTTCCAAATTAAGGACCAAATGAAATGAAGCAAACTTACCAAAAAATCAAGAAAAGCTTATAACACTACCTCGGTATGCAATATAAATCTAATGTATCTAAGTGAAATCACTTAATTTATGTTTTAACAGCACGTAAAGCCCTGTCTGGATAAACAAAAAAGAAACTTGAAGATCACTCTTTTCCGAAGGGAATAGAAAATAAACGATGCTTTATTCCTTCCTCATGTCCTTTTCAGCTGTCCAGACTATTCTGGCATCATTTGAGTTTGGGCTGAATGTTAGCTTATACTGTTGTTACCCAACTTAGCAATATCCAGAATAATACAGTTCATTACAAATATTTGTGTACACCTTCTTGGGTACCTGCAAGTTTAGTAAGGAAATATTTCTTTTTCACTAGAGTGAGTGCTTGAAGCTGGAATGAAGATAAACAGAAAAGCCACTCCTTTGTTAGAAGTTAAAAGGAAGATAGCTAGCTCAGGAAGATAAACTCTCATTGTTGTTATATTGCCCTCTTCAGAAAATTATTAACTTGAGTGATGGAAGTAAATCTGTATTTCCACGGTATCTGAAGCTTATGAATCAGTGAGAACATTGCTTTCCTGACTATGATTTCATTAAAGGCAAAGCAGAAGTAAAACCACCTCACTGCAGCTTCCCTGCTGATCCGTTAATAGCCAAACTGCATTTGCCTCACGTCCAGCTATTACCCCTTTCTCACCAGCAAGCCTTTGTGGTGTTTTTCTGCTGCCTGCTGGATAGAAAGTGAATGTTGTGGCACTTCAGTTGGTGCCTGGCTCTCTCCCCATAGGGACACCACACTGGGATGGTGTTCTTGTTTGTTTTATGCCATGGGTGAGGCAAGACCGTTCTTGCTGTTCTGCCTGGCTGGCTGAAGGAAAAGTCTCTGGAGCACCTTGTGGCTCTGGGAAGTCTGCCTCCAGCACTCTCTCAGGAGCCTGGCTCCGCCCTGAAGCTGGATTCCTCCTTTTTGGGTTGTGGCCGGGGGAGGGAGGCAGGATGCATGCCCAGCTATGTGCGTGCAGTAACACCCAGAGGTCCTGTGGGGGGGTCCGGGCCCTCCTGGGCAGGCACTGCAAAGAGGGAGAACAGCGTCTTCATTGCAGGTCAGGAGGCTGAGCAGGTGTAAATCACCAGCACTTACCTGTCGCTATCCATGCTGGCAAGTGGCAGCTGTAGAGAGAAACAGACCCAGCTCTGGCTGGGTGTTCGGCTGATACAGGGCTGGGCCAGCATCTCCTTGCGTCTCACATGGTGGGGCGGGCTCGATTTCTGTCTGTGCATTGCACATAGTGGCATGTAGTCCATTCAAAGGTGATGGGAGTGAAAGCGTACATGACAAGGTAGAGGTAGCAGAATTAGGCTCAGTAAAGCTAAAGGCAGCCATGGATGAAGTCTTAGAAAAAACAACCAAAAAGAACAAAATAACATCAAATGACAAAACTGCTATTTTATGAACTAGCTGCCAGGCAATAACAAGGAAGGATGTTGTTCATAACAAACTATAAGCTGGCTTTCTCTTTGGCAGCTGTTTACAGAGTTGGGAAATATATCTCACATGAACACCCAAACATGCTGCTTTGAGGCTTTTTAAACAAGACTTCTCTCCTTCAAACTTCTTCTGCCCCTGCCTGTTGCCAGTGCTGCAGGATCCTACTGTAAGGAGCACACTGAATCTTTTCCATTTGCCTCCCCCATAATTTCACGCTTCCTATCCTGATTCATTTTCCTGTACAATGTTCTGTTTCATCTGAATGGGAGGCTGCAAACTAAACACTTAATTTGTAGTTTTATTTGTGGCATTAATTCTCTTACAGTAATGCTTACAGAAATAATTATGAAAGCGTATAAGTTGTACTAAGCCTTGAACAGATAGTAACAGGAAAATTAAACCATATTGAATATATTCAATGAGTGTATTTAATTTAACATTTTAAATAATACTTTTAACAATAGACAAATTAGGATGTTTTCTTTCCCTGAAAGAACCTTTCTCTTAGTTTATTTTTCAAAGCTAATGTTTTATATTTCCAGTGCAGGAACAATTTTGGTTAGTTTAAGGAGGTACAGTTAATTTTTTAAAAAGAAGGACGCTTCTATCCTTCCCACGAAGGGAGAGAATCTTGTTCCTGGCTTAGTCCATTAAGTTCCAGTATCAGTCCCTCCACATGTGAATCATGCCTTGCCTGATGCTGCTCAACTAGAAATTCCCCATATCGGCATTTATGTAACATTGGTCAAAATATCTTTGTGACATTGGTATCTTGATTCCAGTGTGACATAGGGTACAGAGGGAAGGTTCTTCTTCCAGAAAATTTGAGAAAAAAATATCTTCAGATATTAAAGAACAGAATGGAAAAACTCCAGATGAGGAAAGCTATAGGCCTCCTGAAGAATAGGAATGGTCAGGCTCTAGTGCCAGATGAGCTTCTTTGTTTGACAGTGGTTATAATCCAAAAGCTGCCTGAGGCAGGAAGGCAATCCACTTACCAAGCAGTGGGAGGGAAGGCACTTCTAGGACACGTAATTTCCCCCCCTTGGAGCTAGGGGAAAGGTTTCAATTAGAGAGAGGTGAACCTGGTGGCATGAGGTTTTGCAGACCTCTCCAGTATCTATTTTTTGCTTCACAACCATAGCCTAAGTTTCAGACTCTTCTATTATGTAATTTAAACTCAAGGCTAATTCTATCTAGAAAAACAGGCTGCTTTTTTTTCCCCTCTCTCTCTCGACAAACGTGGAACCTATGCCATTATATACTGTAACTGAGACCAGCAAAATGGAGTGTCTGGTAGATGTCACATGTCTTTGACTTGCATTTCAGTTGTATTTTCCTTTCCTCCGTGTCCTTTGTGGTTGAGGTTCCCTATCGTGCCTCTTAAAGGTGTAGCACAGAATAAGAAACTGGGGAAAACTGCATGTGTTTGGGAGGGTCGTATAGAGGGAGTTAAACCACCATGATGCTCTCAGACAGGTTTCTCTGTGTGTGAGGGCAGCTGCAGAAGCCTCTCTAGGTACAGCAGTCCTTTGTAGGGGCTGGATGGACCTCAGGGCTGCCTGAATAATCCTGCCCTCCTGCTCTGGGGCTCAGCCCAGGCTCACTGGCCATTACAAGAGCATGCAAGAGGATCCCCCTGCAGCAGCCTAGCGAAGTGCATTTCCAGCTCCTTTTCAGAGCCTCAGCTACAACAAACGTCCCTAAGACTCCTTTACTCTCTCCTAATGCTTACCTGTCCTGAAGAAGCTGGCTCATGGGGAAGAAGGAGGGGGGCAGAGGGAGGACTTTAATTTCCCTTGCTGCCTTGCTTACCTTCCCAGTGAATGAACAAGAAAGTGAGCCCTGAATCTGAGTGGGAATTCAGCTCTCAGAAACCAGCCTGCCCACCCACCCACTGCTACATCCAGCTTCACTCATGATAAAAGCAAATGGGAAGTTACTTTGTTTTCTCACTAGTACTAGAAAACTGTTAGAACTAAGATTTACCGGGCTCTGTGGAAGGTTTTATTGATTCAGGAAACACCCACATTCTTGACAGCAGTTTCTTCAACATTAATCATTGGGTTAGGTGTTATTTTATAATAGCATTGCCCAATGCTAAGAAACAAATCTTCACTGATGTGGAACAGCTGGATAGAAAATATCTCACTGTTTTCAGGGAATATTTTACAAATCAGTTTGGAAAATCCTGTTTA
>JAVJGJ010000057.1:44396979-44419145 GCA_035590215.1 Microhierax caerulescens | reverse complement strand
CCCCCCCCCCCAAGAGAAGAGGAAATGGAATGACAAGGAATGAACCAAACACTGTGTTAGCTGTTGTGGGTCTGTCTGCCAGAGCTGTAATAAGATCCTTGTAAAGCAGTAATCAGCTGTATCAATGCTAAATTTCATTTAAAGTAGGGATGCATGGTAAATGAATCTAGAAAGGATTAGAGTGCTACATTTCTCTGTTAGTTTTCCAAAAAACATTCTGGTTGTCATGAGATAATTCAAAATTCATTTAGAATTGCTTTCCCAAAGGAAATATTAGGTAACTTGGCATGAGTATGTTTTTCTGACTAAAATACTTGACATTTTGGTTGATGATGAAACACTATCCCCAGGGCTGAACAGCCCCCTCAGAGCTAGGTTCCTGGATGTTGGTGACTCTCCCTGCCTTTCACTTTGCTCCCTTTGCCTTATTTTGAGTATGTATTTGTATTCGTCTAATTTATGCCCTCCTAATAACCTTCTGAATTATGACTTTGTCCTGCCCACTGACCCCAGTTGGTTTGTAATGTTGCCATGTTACTCTCAGCAGTGAGTACACATCTTGCCCCACCTCAGCCCTCCGCAGCACTCACTGGTCTGCTCCCAGCAATGCTGCAACCTGCCCTTTGGGGTCTGGGCTCCAGGTGGTCATTGCCTCTTCGTTCTGCCCAGAAAGATGGAAGCTGCTAAACCACCCTTTTCCACCCTAATCCTTAGTCTTAGATGCTAAGGCTTTCCAAGTGGAATTAACAGCCTGGAAGTCAGACTGTAGTGAGTTTCAGAGCTGCTCTATCCAGCAGTTCTGGTCTACTTTGGATCATTTGCTATAGCAAGGTCATGGACAATTTACTTCGCTAATACCCTGAGTATCCAAAAGGTGTGCTACACTTTGCAGCATATTTGCAAACATTTCTACACAGATCATCTGACTCTACAGCATTTCTTCAGATTACCTCAGTTACCACTTCTTTCTGCTTCTTGCACCTCTGTGCCATAATCTCCTCATTCAGGGACGAGTTAGGAGAGCTGCACCGTGAAGCTGACCCATCAGTACGTGGAAGTTTTCCTCTGATTTAAGGCTATTCCTCCTCTTACAGGTACTAGCAGATCTCTTTCCTAGGTGGCCATGGGAGGCACTTCCCTGGGTAAACTCAGTCTTGGTTACAAGGTAGGGGGGATGTCTGAGAGCCTGCCAGCCCAACAATGCATCCAGGAGATATGATAAGGTGGGAAGCAGAACCACACAGACACACTCGTACAGTGCCGGCATGTGCACGTTGCTAAAGCTGTTGCCTGTGCTCACCAAGCAGCCCGTGCAGTGCTTTAGGATGTTGCAATCCCTTTTCCAGCTTTGGCTCCTTCTTCCCTTTTAGAAGCTGACAACTTCATATTTGGCCACAAAAGCTCCCGTGCTGTACTGTGAACCAGTGCAAAGCAGGCCCTGCTTTCTGCATTTTTTACCATGCACTTACTTCAAGCAGAAAGTCAGAGCAGAGAGCTGGGGACTGCTAGCACGGTAAACCGCTGCACTCTGCTTCCTCAGAGCCACTAGTCCAGAATAAAAGCATCTTACGCTCTTCAGGGCAGTTTATATTAGCTTCGATGGAATTAATAACCCAAAAAAGCACTGAATACCAGGAAAGGAATGTCTTCACTGTGACTTGTATCAGGGAAAGAAATTTACCTTTCCATTACATGCAAATTTTTCTGCTGTGAACCTTGCTTGCTTTAGATTTTAAGAAATATGCCAGGGTCCTTTTCACCAGTTAGCAAGTGTTAGCAAGGGAGTGTAATAAGTGGAACAGAACGAGTCCCTTTTGGCATAAATATTAGCTAAAAGAATCTTTTCCTGATCCCCAAAGTTATTTTTCTCTCTTTCCTCTCTCCCATCCTCTCCCCCATGCATATTTGCAAATCAGATTTCTTCAGACCGTCTTTGAATCTGAGGGCAATTCTCCAAGCCCTGAACTCCTTGCCAGTGGAAACCTCTAGTTCAACATCCTTTGTTGGTAACGCAGCTAAGCAAGCCTCAAATAATGATGATACATGCACATTGATAAACTAAGACAAAAACTGATCTTCTGACTGGTTTTACTCTTTGAAGACAAATGCACACAGATTTTTTATTTTTTTTTTTTAATGTAGAAAGTATTTTTACACTGATGTCTCCAGCATGTGGTAAATTATTACCTCTTATGGGAATATAGAACCAATAGCTCCATAGTATTAGTGACAGTCTGCTGTGATGAATTTTGAAATCAAGCAGATTCAGTAAAGGTGCAACGTCATGCTAAAATGTCTTGGGACTGTTTCAGTTTTTGTTACAAATTGAATATGATTCATTGCAGTCTACCTTTCCTCTTTCCAGACTGCTTCAATTTTTGAAATATGATATTAGCATAAAACAGTCCATAGTGTAATGTGCTGGATGGGGTTTAGTGCTGGAGCATTTCTTATTTCTCCCCTTTGCTCATGAAGGGAGTCAGCTGTGATAAGTCTAGATTTAGATGTCTAGATCTAAATAAAATTTCTTATTGCATACATATGTCATGTCAAAAAAGTCTGTATTATATGTGTATGTGCAAATCTGTGTGTGTCTACATGTGTATAAATACCTACGTATGCACACACTTATACGCAGGTGTGTGTTCATGCTGCCTGTACCTCTCTAACTCACATAGCCCTTGTAACTTCAAAGCTGAGACCTTTTGGCTATAACCAAAGTCCTCAACGTGTACCCTATTGTATTTTCAGTAGGAGAATGTCCCTGCTCAGAGTAGTTTACAGTCTAAACAAGCAGAGAATAGGAGATTATGCAGAAGCTCAGACAGGTAAAGTAAGCCCTGGTCAACACTGTAAGGCTTGGACACTTGAGGCAGTCGGTAGTTTCCCAGTGCAGGTGACTACATGCTGATGGGGGGAGATGTCTGCTTGTCTTTCTGACCTTCTTGAATGATGTTAACTGAGCAGGCACAGGCTCTCTCCTGCTGAAATCATTGCCCCATGACCAGGTTTCCCTGAGCTGGAAGCACCCAGGAGCAGCATGAATTTGCTGTGTTCAGAGTAAACTGTGGTGTAGACAAGTAATTGTCCAACTCAGCTAGGCTTTTCAGGTGTGTTTTGCCCAGAGAAGTACAAGCTGTACAATTTAAAAATTAGGATATAAAATTAAAGCTCTACAAAAGTGCCTGTTGTGGGGAGAGCTGTAAATAGCCAGCCGACTCAGCAGCCTAAGCAGTCAGGCTGAGTGTTTTCACGGCTGCCCTTATTTTCATAGTGTATTCCAAGCAGTGGAGAGGTAGCATAAGAGAGCTGTGCTGGGAGCAGTGACAAAATCTCCAAATGCTGCCAGAGGAGAAGATCCATAGACCCATTCCCTGAGTCCCTTGTATAAAAAAAACCTCAAGAGTTGGATGCCAGAAGTGCCAGAGCTGCTGCAGTTGTGTCTCACAACTGTGCGCTTGTGTGTATACCATGCATTTGATATCACATGCAGAGCAGAAGGCCTGATGCACTGCACATGTGCAGAGCATCTTCTGTTTACATGTACATGTAACACTCCCAGATGCTTAATATCTTAATATAAGCTTGGATAAATCAGGAATATTATTTTACACAGACCCCAGGCTCTCTTCACTAAAATCATGAAAGAATCTCATTTTCCTTTAGGCATTGGCTGTAGAACAGGAGTGGCAAGGATATAACTCTACACTAAGCAAAGAAATATGTCTGTTCCCTCTAGTAATGCCACTGAGTTCAAGGACAAAGTATAGTTCCTGGGGACCCAATCTAGAATTTTGCCTTGAGTTTTGCACTTGGCCCCAAGGAAATGAAAAATCTAGGCAATCTCTAGTATGCATCTTCTGCACCTCAGTGTAAATATAAACCCACTGTTGTTTATCACCAAGTGCTGTTTAAACATGTTCTCTAGCTGACACGTCAGCTTTTGCCCTTGCCTCCACCAGGACAGAATGATCTACCTTTGCAGTTCTATAAAGTAATATATGATTTGACATTGAGGGGATACAGAGTCCCACAGGTCTCAATGTGGCTCAAAACAGTACTTTCACTGTTGATCTCCTTTTACAACACTGTTGAAATGCCTCTTCATAGGCAAACCCATTCCCCACATCCTACACTGCCCACCATTATGTGCTACAAGAGGAGGTAGCAGAGAGTACTTCTGCCAATCACATTGCAAAAGCATCTGGCCACCACACTGGAAGGATGGAAGCAAACAGTGTAAGTCATTTTTTCAGCAGGTAGATTACAACAGGTTTCATTTATGGTGAGTGATAGCAATGGGTATATTTTTAATTAACAAAATAAAGTCATAACAGACCACTGAACTATTGCACTACAAAGATGTCTGATTTGTAGCAGAATTTAGGCATGAAGTTCCTGAGAATTCCTGAGGCTTTTACTAGAGAAGCTTTTCTCATGATTTTTTACCTTAAAAGTTCATCTTCAGCTAATGAAAGGTTTACCTCAGTGAACTCCTAAGACTTCCAGAAGAAGCTACTGAGCTTGTGGGCAAAAGTGTGGCTTACCGTGCAGTGAGAGGTGGGTAGCAGCCAAGCTCTGTGCCAGCTCTCCAGGGTCTCTCTGCCAATGTAGATCTGTATCCATTAAATACTCAGTCCACTTTATTCTTATTTATGTGTTCATGCCGTGCTGCTTAAGAAGTTCCCAAGTCAGCCAGCACTGGGGAAATCTAGTGATATTGGTAAACTGGAGGAAAGATAAGTTGGTTTGATGAAACTTAAATAAGTTTGTGAACAGATATATGTTCAGAAATCTAAATCTAATATACAAATTTTTTTGCAAAATGATTAGAGCTTTTCAGTCCCTCACCCGAATGTCTGGGTTTGTCTTCTATATGCTGCAATACAAATAGCAGTTTGTAGGTTTTCAGCCACACATGACCTCAAAAAGAGGTAAAAAATATTTTCAAACATCCCAGGAATTTGCATATGTAATTATTTGTTTGTAATAAATTTTAGTCATGGCCTTTCCAGTGGCTGGTAGGGCAACTACTAAAACTGACAACCAAGTACTTACTTCTTTCAATATATTGCAGTGCGCATCCCCCTTTAGCAGGTGATAATATTCCAGAGTGACAGTGTTTTCTTGAACGCCATCAGAATTAAAGTAAAATTTGGTGGAGCAACATGAATAAAATCTGTTACGACTTTGCAGATCAGCCATATGTCAGCCAATGACTGCACATTAACTGTAACACCATATCGTGTGTATCTCCACAGAGGCCTTTATAACATGATCATTGAAGCACTGGTGACCTGAAAGATATTGTCGCTTGTTAGTTCTTCAGGCTAGGAATTTCCTTGATCATCTCAGAGGTCAAATGCTTCTTACAGAGAGCTCTCATTAGCCTCATCTAACTTAAAAAGAAATCTCAGCTTGCTTATTGGGGGAACATCAGTAGACTTGAACTTGATGTGTGTTAAGCTGTAGAGTGTCCACAGCCTTAGCTGTGTCCTTGCCAAACTTGTTTTCTGTTTCCACCCTAGTGGAGAAAGAACCAAATCGGGCATATAAAACCAGCCACGGGTAATCATTCATGGGCAGCCGTTTTGTAGCTGGAATTCACATGAACACTTGGAAGATCTATGGGGAGAAGAATATAATAAACAGAGCACAAAAAATTCTGAAGCTGCTTTTCAGGTATACAGAAGCCCATTCTTCCCGAGCTTTGGGATTCTTGGATTTAGAGGAATGACTAACTGGTTTTAAGTACTACTTTTGTTAAAAAAAAAAAAACCAACAATTTTTTCTCTTTTCTTCTTCCTTTCTTAGTCTCTAGGTTTTAGTTTGGTTATTGTGCAGTAACAGAAAAATCAGTTGCTCTGTATACATCATATATTCTCTAAGCTTTATCATGAATGGAAAACACGGAAACCCGAGTGATTTCAGATGATGATTTTTTTTTTCCTGCTCTGTTCATTCCTGATAAATGAAAAAGTTTTTCTGAACAATGTCAGTGACACCTCTCAGCTACTTCATTGTAACTCCCTTGTACCATCACTATTTTCAACAACTCTTTACTTTTAAGTTGAGGTTGCAAAAGTTCTGATTAAAACAAACAAATCTGTTAGGTGAATTTAAGAGTTTTTTATTTTCTACTTTGTTCAACACATTTCAAAACTGAACATCCTTTGCTTTGTAATTTTTTCTGGAGTTATGCCAACCTTCAAAGACCATTGTTTTGACTATGTGTTTGACTCAATTGTGCTCCCAGATGGAAATAGGCTTTATTTATTTTTGGTTTAATTGTTCATACAGAGCAGCTCCCCATTAATAGAAAAGCATGCAGAATAGCTACCTTTCGTCTCCATGGAAAAAAAAAAAAGATTCTATTTCATGTTCAAAAGGCAAATGTGAAGGCAAACCTACAAAAGAAAGCTGGTCTCCATCAGATTTCAGTGCCTATGACCTTTATAACTTCTCAATTAAAACAAAATCCTGCTGGACTAGTCATCCCTTCACACTGATTTCTCATGTGTAATAATCTACATCCCTTTGGTGTAGATAATTACATCTCCTGTGGAATTGGATTACTGCCTTGAGAAATGAAAAAAACCCAACCCATAGTTGCCTCTAAAATGCCAGGCTAATATTAAGAGCAATACAAATGGTATTGAAATATTGAATGTAAAAGATCTAAAAATATACTTTCTTATTATCATTTGCTTAAAATAATTTTCCTGTTAATTTCAACACTGGGGTAAGTACTATAGCAATTACTGAAGTCAATGACTTGCATTCTACTTTCACCAAGCCAGGCAATTTAATTCATTAGAAGTGATTGTGTCAAGTAATAAAAAATGAAAAATATGATCTGTGTAGAAAGTTGGTTAATGCATAGCTGTAGATAATCTCACAAATTCCTGTGGAGTCTAATTTTTACTGTGTGTTAGAGATGATGTTTGATGGCATATTGAAATTGCACTGGCTTGTTTATTTTGTTTGTGGTCTCAGGTCTGTCCTTCTGTGTCGATCAGCCTCTAAAAGCATCCACATTGCCAAGCCTGTCTGCCACCTGTAATACACAGGGTGGAAAATTAAGCCAAAAAGAAGGAATGTGGTTTCTTTTGGGTTTCCTGAGGAAGGTGTTTCAGAGGCTTGGCTGATGCAGTCCTAGGTAGTAAGAATAAGGGAGAGTTTAGTGCTAACCCCCATGTTTCCAAAGCTTCTGTATATCTAGAGGAACACTCTTAAAGAGAAACTGTGGTCTCATTCCAAGTTGTCTGGATGATGAACACCGATGTGGGCAGTATCCTTCTAGCCAAGGTTCCTCTTCACTCTAGTAAGACACTTTTTCAGACTGTCTCGACAGCCAAATAGAGGAACTATTCAAGAAGGCCAGTTTAATTTGGAAATAAAACGACTAGCTTGTCCTGAGGCACCTTCTGGCAGCTCTCAGGCATTCAAATATGTATGGAGATCAACCTCAAACTTGCTGTATGTGTTGACAAGTACTTATGCAAGTTACAGTTATCTGTGAATAGTTTGTGATTTCTCTAGCCATAGCTAAGCATCAGCATCATTTAAGTCTCCACTTATTCAACTAAAGTTTAAAATGCTGAATTTCTGTCTTAACCCTGTAAGAATGGGGAAAATAAGTGATTTCTGCCCTGCACCCCCTCTCCCCCTTCACTTAGAGGATATTTGTGTTGTCCTAGATGTGTAGTCTGGTGTTTGGCAGAGGCAGGCTGTACCTAATCTGTATTTCATGATCACTTCTCATTTTGAGTTAACTATGGATAAATTTAAAATTCCCTATATTCTTTATTCAGTAAAATCCAGTGAAGTGGAACATTTTCTGGAATTTGCCTAGATAATCTAACTTTTCACTCTTAGAGTTTCATGTGACTTCATATCTTTTCTCATTCTGTTGATTTACAGCTATTATTTTTACTCCTATGACGAATCTTTTATTTCTGCCCATTTTTCCCTCACCCCAAGAGACACATGGAAGATGCCTGATGAGAGAGAATGTCTGTCCTGCCATCTGTCAGCCACCAAGGCACTGCCGGAAATTTAGTTGTGTCCATTGGTCTGTTTGAAATGTAAAGCTATATTCCATAGACACTATCAGGAAAAAACCCTGCGAGTGGACTATAGGAAGCCACCACCCCCTGCTAGATTTACTGAATTCCAATGAACATAACAATGTCAGTTGATGGGCAGGGGTGGGGGGAGATTTTTTCTTTAAAGCTGGAGACAGTATTGAAATATTTAAATTAATACTATGAAGAGATATCACAGCATACATAAAACATGAAATGCCGTACAGGAAAACTTCTAATATTGCAGTAGCTTTGCAAAGGCAGATGGTGTAGCATAGACAAGACATAATAATGCTCAGGCATTTGTTAGCTCACAGTCCTTCCCTAAACAATGGGGTTAGTTTAAGATCCATTAAAAACAAAGGAAATTCTGTCTGCCTCCTGCCCAGGTTGGAAGGAACCAGCTGCTGCTTTTAAAAATGCCTTATAGCATATCCTGTGCAAGGTATCTTAATGCCCTCCTTTCAAAAGAGTCAGATGTGCCTCTAAATAAGTGGCTTTTTTTTTTTCCCCCAGCAGCCAAACAGTCCTCATGAGCAGGATTTCAGATGCCCAGAAGAATTAGTATCTGGCAGGATTTTTAAAATAAAATTATTTCTAATAAAACATACAGAAGCACACGTTCAAGGCTACTTTGAAAACCCCCTCAAAAGCACTAAGCCTAATGCTAACATGAATCTTTTCTACACAGGAGTTTAACACAGTTGCAGGATTTTTTTATTTTATTCTTTTCCTTGTGGAGAAGGAGGGTCAGCTCATACCTGAGACTTTTCCTTTGTCTTGCAAATGGAATGACAGTTTCTGAAATGAGTAAATATATCCCAGCTGGATCTTATAACCTATATAAAACCTGTGTACATTTACCCTGATGAATGTAAACAGTTAAGCGATAACTTTTTCCATTAACCCAGTGTGGAAAAACATAAACCAATTTGTATTTTTTTTACTTTCCATTGTAAGGTGCTGTTAGCCCTTCCTCTGCTTGCTTGTGCATTTTTTTTGACAAATGAAGGTTGGGCCTCGTATCTCTGTTAACACAAGGACACTCAGATATTGCTAGAAAGAATTTTCCAACAAAGGTCAACCAAGCATAGGTTCTGATAATATTCACTGTCATGAAAACTTCCCAGTCTATATGTATTACATGGAAAAAAATTTCCCTAACAGCAACATCTTGATGCTCTCTTTCCTCATCACTGCCCACTCAGGGTGTTAATGTCTAGATGAGATGCCAGTTCACTGATATCCTGCCAGAGGAAAAGTTTCAGGGAAGAAGCTTTCAGCACATTCTGCACTTCTGAAACATGAAGGAGCGATGGAGATGGCTGTGCTGAGGCTGCTGAGGTCTAGTTTAGCAAAGCTGGCTGTTAACAGCATAGCTGGGTCTCAGCTCCACAGCTAAATCTGATTTGGGAGAGCTCTGCTCCTTTCTGATGCGATTGCCCCTTGGGAGCTGTGCTTAATCTCCCAGTAGCTGGCTCCTTTCTACCTCTGTCTGTCAGCCTCAGATCATGTCATCTCTATTCCCACTCCTAGTGTCTGTCCCTGTCAGAGTTGCTGGTGGTTTCAAAGTGTGCTTTTGGCAGTTGGTGCAAGCACAAGCAATTCATTTTTCTAGACAAAAATACTTGGGTACTAATGTTCAGCTGCTCTAAACGGCAACAGACTAATGGCCATCAATGGCTTTTATGCCAGCCTATGCATCCAGGTAGACAGCTGAGCCCTTAGTTAACATCAGGTCATGAAAGAAGTAACAGTCACACTGATAGACCAGCTGGTGCAACAGCACCAAGTCAGCATGTGAGGTTGTGTATCTCTGATGAATGGAATTTCCTTGCTGACAAGACCAAGGCTCCTGGACTGCAGTGCTCCTGTATTTGCTGGAAGGTACAGCAGCTTTTCCATGGCTGGCTGTCATGCATTCCTGAGACACTGGGCAACTCTTGCTGGTCACCTCCTCAAAGAACAGCAACTTCTCCATCCAAAGAAACAAATACGTGGTAGGACATACAAACACATGCAAAGGTACCCCTCTTCTTCATTTCTTTCTGGCTTAGATAGCATGATGCCTACCATAAGCATTGAGCCTCTCATAACGACAACAGTTCATGGCTTTTTGTCACCTGCCTGCGCCTGGGCAAAGAGCTTAGGCCACCACCCAGCCCAAGGCCACACACTTCCCTAATATGAGAAGTGCGTGGAAGAGTGGCAATTTAACAAGACTTAGTTGCACTTAAATACTATTTAAATAATGTAATACATTTTCAGAAACCTCATTAAATAGTCATAGTACTTTTCTTTCTTTCCCTTCCCATTATCACTGAACAGTTAGCCATGCATTTGTGCCTAAGTGGAAGTGCTATCCTTTCTATAATTAGAGAATACTATAACTATAAATGCCTCCAATTCCAATTAACCTTGGGTGGCCACCTCCAAGATCAGCCTTTGCATATGCAACTGTACAAAAACCTCAGCACTATGATGATCAGAGACCTTTTTTTTACCCCTTTGTCAAAGTTAACTCGCCTTTGTTTTGCTATTCTTGGGCTTTGTAGGAAAAGATTTGTTATGCACAGAGTGTGGGTGAGGTGATCTTTGATCTATTTCATGAAGTTTTGTATATCATCTCTGTCCTCGTGTTTCATGGCAAAAAAAAAAAAATGACTGGGACAGGGAGATGGGATTAAAGAGATGTGGGTTCTGCTCTTGACTCTGCAACAGCTTTATGGAGTAATTTTGCAAACATCGTGTTGCCTCTGTGGCACTGCCTGTAAAATAAGGATACAGATTTCTAAAGCTTTTAAGAAATGCTTTGGTTGAAAAATGCATAGCATTGTTAATATTGGATGTGGATCAGTGAGGGAAAAAGGGGCTGATTAGCAGCCTTTGTACTTACGCTTCTTTGCTAACCTCAACAAGAAAAAAACTATTAAGCAGATGCATGATAATCTTTTTTAATTAAATTTTGTATACTCTTTCCATAAGTGGCACTGAAATATTTTTAACACTAAGTAAAATCTCGCCATTAATCTGATTTGCCTGAAGATGTTAGTGAAATATCTTTACCTTTTCCTGATGGTTTTTCTGGCTGTTCGTCAGTGTAAAATAATCTTAGAAAATGAAAGAAATAACCAATACTTCAAGAGGAAATAGAAACTTTCCAGTAATGACTGAGAGACAAAATTCCAATTAGACGTACCTATCAGCCATCTCAAATGAGTATGTCACTGAAAAAAAGTGTTCTTGGGAAAAAAACATCAGAGAGAAAAGAATGAAAACTGACTTTTGCAAAGAAACATCAAAAGAAAATCTCTATTCCTATTCCCTCTTCAGTCTCTGTGGTTTTCCTGATGCACAGGCATATTTCACCAACAGCATGGTCACCTTACAGCATCTTTAATACCTTTAATCAGGAAGATTTTGGCTGGTGAGTTCGTCTGAAAGATTTCTCTCTCAATACATTGCAGTACCCAAGCTGAAATCTTTATTACCAGCTAAAAATACAGTCTCTTTACTCAAATGTCTGAAGTCTGTTTGATTAATATCTGTCAGTGAAGTGAAAGCTAAAGGTGTGACCTGTGACACCCTGGGAGGGGGTGGATGTGGGTGCTGTGTTGAAGGGCTCCCTGAAACTAATTAAAAATGTCTGAGAGTGGGAGTGGGAGAAGTTATTCTTATGTGTCTAATGCCCACTCTTAGCATTACCACAGCACCACATGTCCTTAGAAATTAAGCCTAATGTAAAAGGATGAGATATCATAAATTAACAAGACAATAATCCTTGCATTTTTCCATACAATGCCAGCTAGGAAAAATCTCTTGACATTTAAAGTCTATAGATGACACATGCCCAGGACTTTGAGAGTTTATCTGTGATGAGGTTTGCACCACAACACATTTTGGAATGGACTGACTCGTCCACTGGCACTTGGCCTACTCTCTGGTCTGTGATGTAGACACAGAAATGCCAAAAAAAAATGTATAGCCTGCAATACTTTATATAACTATACGTAACCCAAGCCTGCTATTTAGCATAGTGGATGTACCCTAAATGACGGAGCATTTGGACTGCATTATCCTCGATCTGGGGTCTGTAACAAGCACTGTGTTGGGTGATGGGCAACTTTCAGACCCTCAGTGGCAAACACATTTTGATAGCACATAGGTAACGTGAAGCTGTTGGGGCAGTACTGAGTGACCTGTTTCACAACCATGTGAAGCAGCCATCCATTGATTAACTATTTAAGACTAATTAAACTTGAAAAGACTTGCAACGAGTGGGCAGGAAAAGCTGATCCTGTAGTGGGGTGGTAGGTCTGGGGCTGTGCCTGGCTGCAGCGTGCCCATTAGGCTCCAGAGTGCTGAAGCCTTGATGCTGATAACTCATGGATCACAGGCAAGTCACCATAAGCTGGGGTACAGCTCACTTACCAGATGTGCATTTTGTCTCCCAACCACAGAAATTTTAGCATAGTTGTTTGTCATGTGGAAAACAGCTCAGGTCTGTCTACACAGCATAGAAGAAATAATGTGAACAGGCATGACAGTCCGGGTTTTCTGCCTCAGGTGCAACCAGATATGTAAATTACTCACTCTTGTAGAGGCCAGCAGCCCATAGTGGTCCTGCACGTGCCTTGACAGCTCCCAGCAACTTTTTCACATCGACCTGGGATGGGCCCTAAATGAAGGCATGAGCAGGGATTTGCATTCAGAAATCAAGGTCTAGGCTGGATCCTGATTCAGGAGAAAGGGAGATGAAAAGGGGCTGTGGCTCTTACACCCCTCAAACATCTTGTAGTCAGCTTGGACGGTTAGGAAACTTAGTTTGCTGGGACACATGGTTCATAGGGTACCCCTATCTACTCATCACAGATATCTTTAATCTTAAAAAATAGAAAAAGTATATATGTGGCATCTTTCATAACCTGTTGACAAGGTTTCACCAAATGCAGAGAAAAAGTTATAGGAAACTTTTACTGAAAGCTTTCATTTAAATGTTCATCATTAAGATTTCTGGTTTATTTTCTTTTCAATTTTTATGGTATGTTGGGAAAAAAAAATTGTTCTCTCTTTCTAGCAGTGACCTCACAGACCTACTGTACAAGGAAGCAGTTTTAAAGGCATTTATCTATATAGATGATGATTGAAACCACTGGAAAATGACCATATTGAAAACATTAGCTGACCTTCAGTTTAGCAGAACTGTTGCTGCCTACTTCCCTGAATAGGCACTAAAAAATTCCCTCTTAGACTAGACAAAAATATCCAAAGCCTGTATGTAGACATGGGGAAAATACTCATTGTATGTTAGAAGCTTAAGTGAAAAAAAAGAACTCAGATAGTCTTCTTAGGGCATGGGGGGAGCTCAGGGGAGTATCTGAAATTTATGTATAGATATATCTTCAGGATGACCAGGAATTTTGTTTTTGGAATTGGGTTTGCTTTGCTTTTTGTAAGATATAAATTTGGACGGAGCTACTTCAACCTTGTGAACTAGAGTAATTTACTTCTAAACTCAGAACATTTCAGTAATGTGTATTTCCACATCAAAGGGGTAAGAAAGGAGATACGTGCCTTCCAGTAGTTTTTGTGGGTCATGGTGGAATGGATGCATTCCAAAATAAGAAAAGAGAGAACATGCAGCAGTATTCTCCAGTGGCTTCAAGACAGGAAAACTAAATGTTAGAGTTCTCATTTCTCTAATAATTTTTGTTAGTTTTAAAATTTTGGAGTATAAGACAAGGACTGAACCCTGCAGGATGCCCTGAAATCAACTGTTTTGATTCAGAGTAGTAAGGAAACCCTAAAACTACTGAGTCCTAATAAAAAGCAACTGGTCTTCCATGTGTAAGAAAGCTTTCTCTGCCTTTGTAACCACTGTTAACCTCTGGACTGGAGAATAAACTCCGGCTATCTCAGCTGTTTGTATGAGTAGACCCACTCCTTGCATGCTCACAAGCTACCAGCACAAATTGTGATTTGCTCTCATTAACTTTGCTGTGAAACATGGCTCAAGAAGTGTGAAGCAGCTTCCCTGGGGTGCACAATGCACTGTTCCAAGGGCTGAAGGCCTGGGTGGCCCTTGCATACATTGCCTCTGAAACGGTGAGTCAAAATCAGAATGGGTCAGAAATTCCACCTCGTGTGTTTGCTGTTTGAGAATGCTGATCCCACAGCACTGATATGGTCAGTGGATATAGCTTAATTTCAACACAGATCTGCTGGAAAACAAAACTCTCGACAGTCCAGCTACTCACTTGCCCAGCAGCCAGCCTTTGCTATAATGTTATTATCCTTTGATCATTTACAGCGCCTGATTTCCTCCTAGGAAAAACTTCAAGGAAGCGTATTTAAAAGGTTACAATTTGCTGTGATCATCGAAATAGTATGTGCCTTAAGAGCAATTTTTAAATCAAAAAATATTTTTAAAAAAAATCTTTTGGCCATGGTAATGTTAAAAGGACTTTCTTAGATTCCTTTTGAGGGGAATCCAAACAGGAGAAAGATTAAGAGTATTTTTTTTCTCCGATAACTTGGAGCAGAAGCATCCACACTTTTCACAAAAGTATTCACACTTTTCCTTTACCTCAAAACCTGCATGTAACTCATATGATGGAACATTTTATAGCTGATTTTTGTCGATACAGCTGCAGAACTGAGTTTCTGCCATAAACACCGAAAAGGAGATGCAAATGGGTGAAAGAATTGATGTTAGGGACCAGCTTTTCCATAGAGTAAAATTCGGAACTGGGTGGTTCTGACCACTACCCATATTATGGATGATGTATATTGGAACTGATCAACAGCCAGATTTCTCTGCCCTTGAATTTAGCATGAATGTGAAGCATTAGAAGTGTGCTTCTTAAAAGTTGTGTTGACCATGGCCTGTGTCTTCCCAAAGTTTCCTTAAGTCTTCTTGGCTTTTCTCAAATGTCAGCAGTCAGTCACTACTGTGATATAAATTTGCATGTGGACAGCCTTACCATTTAACTATGCCCTTTCCAATATTGTTGAGTATTAAAAGAAAACAAATCAAAGCCCCTAACCTGCCTCCTTTGACACTGGGCACTATTCATCTCTCCGTGACCAAATGCAAAGCGACAAGCACTTCTTCATGACAAGCTGGCTCTATGAACAAGTGTTGATAACATGGGTTGAAAGACACAGCCTGGTGCCACCATGCCCAGCTGTTTCTTCAGTAGTTACCATTGTGCTGCTTCTCTTTCTTTTCAGGCTGGCAAGAGTATTTCCAACTAGCCTCACATTTCATCTCCAGGGTACTGTATCTTTGGTGCTGCTTGCCAGGACAATAGATGAGCCTCTCTCCCAGTGCTGAATGTGATGCTTTTGTGTAGACTTAATCTTTGGTGAAACAGGTTCATCCCTGCTGCTTACAAAATTTGCAGCGCTCAGTGCCAAGAAATGCATCTGCTGTTGGCCCTGTCACTTCACTCTACTGAAACAACACTCATTTTGTGTTTCTGGGCTCTGCTGTGCTAATTTACTAAGTGATCCAGTTGGAGGAGAATAATTTATTTTTATGCTTTGTGATGACAGCACTTATTTAAGTTGTTGAATTTGTTGTTTTGATTCCCTGATATAGAACCCTTCCTAATGCGGGATCCATATCCCTAGCTTTGGCCAAACCAGCATATATGTGTCCTTTTCATGCAGTGAGATAGCCAGGTCTTAAGCTCTGAATTTTGCTGTGGCTTTCTCTGGATTTATCTGTGGCTACCAAGGCTGCTGTGCCTCAGGTGGCAGGCATGTTCCCAATACCAGCCCCAAGTATCCCCATTGCCTCACAGATTCAGACTATGTGCAAATCTCTTCTGATCCTGTAGTGGTTATTAGCAGGGCTCCTGGACAACATAATTTGCAGAAGCTGGGACGGGAGATCGCATTGCAATATGTGCAGACAACTGATGCCTTGTCTTAAGTCCATTCCTGTCGGGACAGCTTGCAAATTTGATTTCGTGCCTATCTTGAACCAACTTGTAAAGGATACCACATGTGTAGGGTGAATGCTTTTCCAGGGAAGGCATGAACTAACTGCTTCATTAGAAGACATCTTATCCCTACATGTAAATTGCATTCCTTTTTAGATTGCTGGATTTTTTCTAATGTCAGTTTTCATTAGACATCTTGGTACCTAAGTGAACAGATTACATGCAAGCTTGTTTTTTTTCACCCAACATTCGCAGTCTGTGACTTTCCTGTCAAATATCTATTTGCACTATATTTTGACCGGTATGAACCAAGCTAAGAGTCATTTGTAGCTGCATTTAGATGTTCTCACCAAGACAAGAATTCTACTGTTCTTACAGCTGTTTCTTAGTCAAAGTTTAACCTTTTACCAATGGGAAAGAAAAACACTTTAGATACCATTTACTGACTGCAAGCTTTCCCTTATCTTTAACACATTCAGTACTCACAATCAATCAAGAAAGGCTGAGGCTGATGCCAAATGCTGTGAAGCTGAGAGGATATGAGGAAAGAATATTTTTTGCAGTGAACTCCATCTAATCTAGGCTTTGAGTTTTCATTCCTACCTATGTTTCAGTTATAAGCAAGGATATCCATGTGTTGATGGTGCTTCAGCCTCTGCCAAGGACAGTGGTCTTGGAGTAGCAGATTACCATCCTAAAATGACAGAAGTCAAAGAGGGAAAAGGCTGCTTGTCAAGTCCAAGCATAGCAGAGCTGTCTCCTGCTTCACAGAGTCTGGTACTTTGTGCAGACTGCTCTTTAAAGCCTCTCACTCTTGCTAAGTCTCTTGAGAGACAAGTCTTAGCTTTAAAAAATCTCAGCTGACAACCACCTGAAACTATGACTCCATGCTTAGCTATTATAATACTTCCACATGCCCCCTCAGTAAATGCTTAAAAGGAAAGGAGATCATATTGAGGGTTTAAAAAAGAAAGTGGGATAAACTGCTCCTTACAGTGTAATGCACAATGGTGTCTCAAGCTTTAATGAAGACCTGGTGTTTAATAACTTTTCTTCTCTCCTGCATCAGAGTGCAGATGAAGGAAATTTTTCCTTTGCTGGTCCCTATGGCCACAGTATCCCTGAGCAACAGCCGAGCATGATGCAAAACTAACAGCTCTGCTGAGATACACATCTGAAATAACTGCAACAGATCTGCCCATTGGCTTGGTTTCTGGGAGGGCCAAATTTTTGGTTTTATTTACTATGCCTGGCTACAATAAAAGAAAGCCTGAATCGGCTCCTGTTTTAAGCCCTTTCTGGTGGAAACCTGACTCTAAGGGCACAGCTGCAAACAGGATTATGTAGGATGCCACCCACTGTCTTCTGATAACCTCCTCAGCACTGCCCTGGAAGTGCTGGGAGTGCAGAGTCCTCTGTAATGCTGTCTGGAGGTTGAAATTGAAAGCCATGTTCTCCCACTCGAGTAAATATCTGTTTTTCTCTATTGGCATATACAGAATAGTGCCATGTTTATACTAAAGTGGGATCAGAAGAACCTTTGATAACGTTCTTTTCCTTTTCTTCCTTTTCATCTAATTGAAGTAAAGATTGAAGTGCCTCTTTCTCTCATGATACTAATTACTGTTACCACCACGGACTTAATCTTTCTTACATTTTATCTGTTTTTACTTCCTATCAATCAGCTACCTCTGTAAGTAACAAAATTGTATATAGATCTGGTCTTTATTCCATTCTTTTTCTGGTGACTTCCATCCTTTTTCTGATGTCATTTCTCCTTATGACATGCTTGTGCTAGCATGTCCCTTTGGATTTTAAGCATTGCAAGGTAGGGCCTTATGAGTAGGATTAATTCATCCCCAGGTGAATGGCCTAAAAGTTAAGCATCTAGTCTAAACTTATTATTTACATTCCCTCTGTAGCCAGTAAAGAAGAAGTAACAGCAAGGATGAGCACCTCACCCATCTTACACATCTCAGTGAGGATGCACAAACTCACCCCTCCAGAGGTGGCTTTCTCTCTGTATCATGGAGAATATCTTCAGATGCTTGAGGTCAAGGTCCAACTTTCAGTATAACTCCCTAGATACCTCTTTGGGGTCTAGCAGGTAGGCCAGCTCTGGGTAAGTGGGAAGTTCTCTGTCTCTTGGGTCATCAGTAACTCATTTTGGGTAGAAATTAGAAGCAGGCTGAGTGTTTTTAGGATGGGGCTCTATTCAGTAACTGACTGGATGTCATGTTAACAGGATTATTAAGACAATGTAGGGCAACAATATACTCTGCCACAGGGTGCTTCTGGCTGGGGTGTAATGTAAGGTAACAAACTGGACATTCTCCAGCCCATTCCAGTGCTTATACCCATCTTCCCAATCTGGCAGCTTTGTGGTTTTCACCTGTGATAGTCAGCGAGATGCCATGCCTAATTAAGGACAGCTATGGCCCTTGTACTCCACAGAGCTCCTTTGACACTTCAGTGGGCTTCTACCATCTGAACCTCAAATATACCTAATGATCTAGGAAGGCAGATGGGCTTCCTAATCTTGTGGCCCACATTCTACAGACTGTCTTACTGGCTTTATTAAAGAGGATCTGCCATTGAACTCAGAGTTGTAATGCAGTTGGGATTAAAGGTTCAGGCTTAACAACTCAGTCAGCCATTTGATGAAAATGTAGTCCCTCATTTCTGAATTTTTGTATGCAGATTTCCTTGTAACCTATGTAGTCCTTTCCTTTGGCATTTTTCCTTGGATTACTTCTCTGTCCATACAATGTAGTCCAACAAGGAGTCAGAAGAATTTGCCCAGAGGTGTTAAGGGGTAGACAGTAAAGGATGAATTGTGAGCAATAAATCTATCTTCTAGACATCATTTCCTTGGATCGCAGTCACCTTTCTGACTCACCAACAGAAATGAGTCCCCAGTCAACACCTCAGCAATGGTACCATGAAGATAGACTGTGGCTAGGTCACGAGGCTGATGGAATGCCTCAGTAGTCACGTTTCAGCAGTATTTTGCAAGTATTAAGTTGGACATTCTTTCCACTTCTTACTCAGCATAATTCTTACCATGTAACCTCTGGATGCCGATGTGGATAATCTAGATAGAACGTCAAGCCTGGCCTTCCTCCCTTCTTTCCAAATCCTGAATTGTTCCAATATTCATGTGCTTTTCATAATTCTGGCTGTGGATCAAGATCATGAATCAACCTGTTCTTGGTTTTGTTAGAGAACGATCATGAATTATTCATACCCTGGCAAAAGGCACAATGACATAATTGGGCATTAACTATGCACTGTAAATCAACCATGAGCAGAGAACCTTCCAAGCTGAGACTATAATTCATAAAGATTTGTATCTATATAGATCATAAATACTAGCAATTAGTTTCTGGTTTTCTGAAATAAAAACAATGCTCATCTTTCTGGCAGCTTGTGATGAACTGAAGATGAAGAATATGAGGAAAAGTTGTAACAGTACCTACTCTGCATCTTCTCATCTTAACATAAGTCCTTGGGTTAGAGAACTTCAGGTTTAGACTGTCTGACAAAAATCAAACTCTGATCTGGCAAATTCAAGATAATAATAAAAGAGGTAAATAATTACATTACTGTTTAATGGTTAGTTAGTATAAGCACATGGCAAGGAAACATTGTGCATACTTAACAGGAAGCATCACTTAATATGTTAAGCTTCTTTCAGACCAGGTCTCTGAAGGCATCCAACATACTGTTGTTTCTTTCAATTAACACAACTAGCACAGTGTGACAATACCTGATTATTTTATTTCTTTTGTTTTGTTTGGGTTGGCTGATTTTTTTTATAGGGAAATGGGAAAAGATATAGTGTAATAAAAGATTAGTCATTTGAGGGAATATGTTTTTGAGTTGTTGGTCCTGTGGGCTACAACATGTTCAACCTGCATTTTATTTGCTTAGAGGTGATCAGTACTCTCTGGTCTTCACCATTAAGTAAAGGATCAATCACAAAAAAACATAAACCCACAACAATCCCAAACCATGTCTCTCATTCTAGAGGTGTGTGTTCACTAAACAGCTTTAGGTAAGGTGGAGTAGGTATGGCTGTTACAATACAGTTTACTTGGGACAGAGCAAGAAAGATCAACATACACATGGAACTGGGCGCCACAATGAATTAAAGATGATGCACTCTAAATGCCTTAGTGTAACTAATGTAAGAACCTGTATCTGCTTATTGTACATGTCCAACTTACCAGACATCAAAAAAGTTACCTCTTAAACACACTCAAACACAAGGTATCCCAACCCAGATATATCACAGCCATTGTAACTAAAATCACAGACAGAAGCTTTCTTGTAACACTGCAACTACTTTAAAAAAACCAACAACAATAGGCTACACAACTAGAAATACACCATTCACAGTCCTATATATGTAGTGAAGGTTTGGAAAGGAACACTGAACACCTCTTTGCAGGAGAAATATGAACCATCTTCAATGTAAACATGAGAGCACAAAAAATAAGCTAAGTGATATTATTCTAACAACATAGTCACATACTAATGTTAGGAAAGACATACTATATAAACTTGAGCCCACACGTTCTTGAAAATGCCGTAAACTACACACAAAAACTACCTAGGGCTATAAGTTGGGTCATAGCTATGTTTCATTTGGAAAAAAGTACAACTGTGTTGAAAGGACATGAGAAGGGAAAGCCATCTTAGGCTTAGGCAGTATTGCAAATGAACAGCTCCTACTTCTCATACCATTTGTGCTGCTTATCTAGAAGAATACATAGTCTGGCTTAATAGTGGTTATAGATACCAAACACAGCAGACTGTTGTTTGCTAAGGATTTTCTGAAATACATTTGACTAGATTTTTAGTTAGAGGGAAAGTCAACAGCAAAGCCTTTCCATTGTACATAAATTCAATTTCTAGTGCCACAAGTGTAGGTTGAAAAATCAACATTATCTACAAAATGAAGTTACATGGCATGCTGGCAACATTAGGGAGTTCCAAAAATCTTTGAAATGCTTTGGTTTTGTTTCAGTCACAAGGATCACAGCATTCATCAGCACTGATTTTCCAGAAGGCCTTTTAAAATCTGTAAACAGCTTCATGGGCCTACAGACTTGACTCTGAATTTTAAGGCACTAATTACAGGTCATTTAAAGGGTATCTAATGATCAGTTCCTAAATACATCATCTTATGTCCTTATATGCATAGCAACTATAACACCTGCCCAAAAGATCCTGAAGCATTTCCATTTTAATACAGGTGTACATATTTTTGTTTTGACTGTTCAGTTTGGAAGGTCTGGTTGCTCTTGCCAATTTTTCTTCACAGTCTTCTCTACCACCCAATAGATTTGTGTAGCGGAATGAAGGCAGTGGGTTGATTAGCATTGTTAATATAGGGTTTATTTCTCTGTCCACATCTGATTGTTCTAGTGAATCTATGACCAATCTCCATGCCGTTAACAAAGCTGTGGCAATTTTGTCTCCCTTCAAGGCAGCTTCAAAAAGTACCTTTCCCTATGCTTTGCCATGTCTGAATGCTGAAAACCTTTTTCACTGTAACTAGCAGATCATACTTTTTACACCACGCTAGAAGAGTTCTTATTGCTGTTTTGTCATGTTTTACACATTTTTTTTCAAAAAATCCATAAGCATTGCAAATATAGAATTTGTCTCCCTGTCCACATTTAATTGATCTAGTAGGTCCAAGACTAATCTCCATGTTGTTAGTGATGTTGCAATTTTATCACCCCTTGAGGCAGCCTCAAAGAGAGATTTTCAAGCATTTTGCTATGTCTGAACACCGGAGACATTTTTCGGCATAACTAGCACATCATTTACTTTGCACCATCCTAGCAAATTCTTATTGCCGTCTTATTATACTTTACACTTCTTTTTTTCAAATATATCTATAAGCATTGTTAAAGTGGAATTTTCTTCTTCTGTACCCATATCAATTAGCCCCCATCTACACTAGGTACCAAAAGTTGCAATTTGAGTTACAATAGACAACAAATACTGCAACACACCCATATCGATTAGTTGCAACAGCTCACCTCTCACAGTGTCTGTTATGGGTTGTAGGTTCTCCAGCTTGTCTCAGCTACGTTGGGCACCAGTTGTTGTAGTC
>JAVJGJ010000057.1:44386347-44396879 GCA_035590215.1 Microhierax caerulescens | reverse complement strand
TCTCCCCCACCTTCACTGACCTTGGTGTCTGCAGAGTTGTTTCTCTCATATATTCTCACTCCTTTCTCTGGCTGTTGATGCCCACTTCTTAAATATATTGCTATATATTTATATATATATATATATATTTATATTTATATTAAATATATTGTTATAGAGGCACTAGAACTGTCACTGGTAGGCTCAGCTGTGGCCAGTGGAAGGCCCATCCTGAAGCCAGCAGGCATTGACTCTGTAGGACACAAGGGAAGCTTCTAGCAGCTTCTCTACAGAAACCATCCCTGTAGCCCCTCAGCTACCAAAACCTTGCCATACAAACTGAACACATTCCACCCTTTGCCTCTGTGAGTCACATATTTAAGAATTATCATTAAAATCCACATTCATCCCACAATATTCATAACCTGCACAAACTTTACTCACATGAACAAAAAAGAATTCCACACACCAAAATCAAAATAACTTTATCAGAACATTAAATAAAAGTGGACAATTTACACACAATACACCCTTTATCCCCTCACCCCAATTACAATACAGAAATTCATCATGATCTTTTCACTCTCCAGCTGTGTTGCAGTCCATGTTTTGCCCATTACCTTTCCCAATTACTATTCTTATTCCTCGTTCCCCACACCGGGTGCCAAAAAGGACTTGATGCATTGACCTCAGCTGGACACCAGATGCCCACCAAGCCACTCTACCACTCCTTTCCCTCAGAGGGGAGAGAAAGAAAGATGGGAAATGCTTGTGAGTCAAAATGAAGGTAGTTTAATAAAGCAAAAGCAAAGGCCACATGCAGAAGCAAAGGAAAACAAGAGATTTATTCTCTACTTCCCATCAGCAGGCAATGTCCAGCCACTTCCATTGAAGTAGGGTTTCAGTACTTGTAGCAGTTGCTCTGCAAGGCAAATGTCATAATAACAAATGCCCTCCCTGCTCCTTTTAGCTTTTATTGCTGGACAGATGTCATACATTATGGAATATCCCTTCGGTCAGTTTGGGTCAGCTTTCCTGGCCATGTCCCCTCCAAAGATGTTGCCCAGCCCCAGACTACTGGTGAGGGGAGAATGTTGGAGAGACAGCCCTGATGCTGTGCCAGATGTGCTCAGCCCTAGCAACAGCAATGGTGTGTTATCAATACTCTTCTAGCCACCGAGACAAAGCACAGCCCTATGAGGGCTGCTATGGGGAAAATTAACTCCGTCTCAGCCAGACTCAATATATTACACCAGGAGCAGACTTTAACTAGAGTACCATGCCTGCTGCTTTATCAGAGGAGTTCTTCTCTTGGTATCTATGTTCTTGCTGTTGCCAGTATACAGCCCATAAATATTTCTTTTCAAAGTGTACCTTAGCCTTCCTGAGGTACAGTTTAGGGGTTTAAGAATGAACAAGCTAAACATACTGAGTGCCAAACATCAGCCAGCTCAGCTACAGAATTAGCCAAAGGGAGACCAGATAATTTTTTGTCGTGAGCAAATGGCATTTACAGCTCCTTTCACCTCTCAGAAAGTCATTCCGCCATGCTTTTGTGTCTAGTTTTGAAAATAACTGCTTACCTTTTGAACAATGACTTTGTCTGGAAAAGAACTCAACCCCGTGGGCAGCTGTTTGCCATAGATACAAGCACCTGAAAGCAAGAGATTGTAACAGAAAGCAGGTTTGCAGCTGCATGGGTTTTTTTTGGGTTTTTTGGTGGTTTTTGGTTTTTTTTTTTCCTACTCAGGCTATGATTACCATGATATCCACCTGGTGTGGAAACATACAGTGCCATGTTTATAGGTGAGCTTAAACTAGGACAGGTCATACCTTTTCTGCCTGCTTAAACACCACAAAATGAGCCGTAGCATCCCAGGCTCACAGCTGTTGAGCAGACAGATCATGACTGAAGCAAGTGTGCACTAACTCACCACAGCTGAAGGCCCAGCATCCCCAGATGATGAGATTTCTCTACGTTCTCATGTGTTTATCAGCCTACATCTGAACTTTCCTCTTTATCAGGCAACGGAGGGAAGGCGGTAAGGAAGCTGAAGGCAATGCTATCAGAGCCAGCCATTTATCTTTGGAGAAGGCGGTCCTAGCTAGGAGATGTGTCTGGTTTCTGGTCTTTGTACACGCTAGGTTTTGTGTATGGAAGAGAGAGGAGGATGGAGTCTGGACAGTATTTGTGGATTGCTGGGCAATATTTTTACTCAGCAGATGACTTGTAGGAGTTTCTGCAAGCCTGTTGAGTGTCAAGGGGATATGAGATATCAAAATGAGTTGAATCTCAGTTTCAGACGTATTTCTTAAGTTTCATGATTAATCAGAATCTATCAAAACGGCAACAGCAACATACAGTGCAAGCAAAGGAGAAACAAAGAACAGCTGTGCTTATTGCAAAGCGAGAACTGCTCGCTTTAATGGCCTTTTACTGTAAATCTGCAGCCTTACGAGTGGCTCTGCAAACCATGAATACTACCCAAATGGAATGCTTGGCTGTTACAAGAAAACATATAAAAAGTTGAGCACACAGAGGACCTGCCTCCCATCATTAAATAACACAGCTGGCTTATGTTCACACTAATACTTTCCTGTGGAATTTTCTCTCTGCATCACTTGAAGCCCTCACCATCCTGTGTTGCCCTTTTCCATTTTGTGCTTGGTCTGTGTTTTCAGTGGAACTGAGCTTAATGTGCCTGCTCTGTTTTGGTTACGCCTAGAGGTGGGCACAACCAGTTTTGGATTCACCACATTTTAAATTAAACATTTTTTCTGTCCTCTGTGCAAACCCCAACCCCCTCTGACCACGGAAAATATTTTAACTTTGTTTTTCCCTGTGTGTATAAGCTTTCACAAACTGCTCTACTTCCTGCTTTCAGCCAAAACATCAAGGGGAAGATAGCAAAAGGAGAGGGCAAACGCAAAGCAGTAATTTCATAAAAGGGGCCAACGGGCATGAAAAGCAGAACTTTCAGTGGCTTCCCACACATGCACTTGACCTTGAAATGCTGAATGTTTCTTTCTTATTTCAAAGGCTGAATTTCTTTATTTTTCTTCCCTTTCTGCAGTAAAAAAAACCCTTTATCTGGAACCTGCTGAAAGGCCAGAAGCGTAATCAGTATCCTAAACTTTGCAGAACTCTGTAGATCATCACAACAATTATTGTGATGATTAAGTTAAATTAAAGAAACAGGATTCCAATTAGAGAAATCACTTGTACAGTAATAAAGTAAAACTGGGAAGAAAGCCCTTAAAAACTGTGCTGCAAGCCTTCATCATCAAGCCAGGGTAATGAGCAATCTCCTTTGCCAGAACGCTTTGCAATGACACTTTATACCTTTAATGCATCATACATCAGTATGTAAAAGTTTGTCAGGAACTAATAAAGTCCAAGAACAATCCAATACTGTCCAGGGATGTTGCTCCTAAATCCTAATGGGACTCAGAGACCCAGGAGTTTTGTAGCGTAGAACCCTGCATTTTAGCAAATATGTCTTGTTCATTTTGGGGAACCATGAACAGTCATACTTTCTAAAGATCCACCGATCTCCAACCAAAAAAATAAAATTCTCATCTGCTGTCAGATAGTCTGCAAGCCACACGTACTTGCTTTTCATTTCCTTTCAGTATCTGAAAAAGTAAATGATAGAAATGTTTATTAAAGATACAGTAGAGAGCAACTTTGTCAATGCTACTGTAACTTCAGGAGCTATTAATCTGAGATCTTGGTGGGACTTCCACCCAGCACATCTTTAGTCTCTTTCCCTACACACTGCTTGTCTATGCTGAATATTCATTGTTCAACCAGTTGAACAAAGAGACAAGTACTAAGTCAGGTTTTGGTGACACTGAAAACATCCTTCTTGCAGTGCTTTTCAATAGTTCCTTCTAAAGCTTTTCAATAGCTTCTCAATAGTTTTCATTTGTTCCTTCTGAAGGAGCTACTTTTGGCATCTGCTGAATATAGAAATTGTAAGGACAATTTTCTGGTTGAAAGCTCTCACTTGTGAGAGAATAACTCATGGTTATGGGCAACATATCATTTAGTGTGTGATGTCTTAATTTAAGATGCTGGTCTTGCACACAAAAGCCAGGTCTCTTTTAATTTACTTTACAAATTACTTACCATGGTTTTGCTGCACTGTATACATATATAAAAAGAGATCCTTACAGTTTTTAGGTATTGTATTGATATGTTGAGTAGATAAACATTCCCACTAATTTGAGTAGGATCTTATCTTTACAGGATATATAGTTGCCATATATATCATAAACATATCTTGTGGAAAGTGGATGCTTCTACTGTTTTCTTAGTGTTTTTCTCAAGAATCTTTTATCCCAGACCAATGAGACTGCCTTCTTGCTGGCTTAAAAAGAACCTTTAAAAATATGTTTTATACGTCACTCCACGTGTGAATTGAGCCTTTATATGGGAGATTTCACTAACATATAGTACTCCCTGTTGACTACACAGCTGTCAGCAGCCAGTAGAGAATTTTATTTGAGTTTTCACCTAATTTTGCTTCCACTGTTTTTTCATGGTAACTGAGCTAAGCCAAATGCATTTGAAAAAACAGCAGGTCAAGGCGAGGATGAATAGGTCATATTCATAATGTGTTATCTGCAGTTTCAATCAAATTGATTTGTGTTATCTATAGATCTGGTATCCATTTAAAAATAATCAAATCAAATGAGAAGTTTCTGCTCTCTTGTCTACTGAGTTAAGTTCAAAGCTGTTTTCCACTTGATACAGCACAGGAACTGGAGCAGAGGTCTTTCATTTGCTAACTAAATGCCCCAAGCACTGTGAAATGTAATCCTTCTACTCTTAGGATCGGTAAACATTTAATGCATCCATACAAAGAGCAGTGAGTCTGAGAGGAAAGAGGAAGAACAGCATGCGATGGCTTGATTCTTAGGACAATATTCCTGTAGTAAAAAACATGGGTTCAGATTCTCTCCCACAAAGGAGAGGATGGAATATAAGTATTTTGCCTGGGTATGGGGAAATGTTCTACTCCTCAACTACATAACTGTGCCCCAGACTTATACCTAATCCAAAACCCTGAGATGCATTGGTTCCAGTTTCATACCTCACACAAAAATTTGCTTTCTCTCTCAAATTGAATCTCTGGATGATTAATTGCTTCTTTTTTTCTCAGGTATTAACAACAGTGAGTTGATGACAATGGAAAAACTTGATGGTTGTGTTTGTTCCTTGCCACTTTTAAGGGATGGATTTCAACTCAGGATCAAAACTAAATTTGCTGTCTACAGGAAAGTGTCTGCATGCATGGCAGGTGTATAGGCTCCCTCTACAGTCAACAGGAATTAGCTCAGCGAAGCCAGAAGAGCCTAGAAAGTACTAAGCCTAAGATAGTACTAAGGCTCAATTGGGATGCCTAGTCGTGGTTTTGGAGTTTTTGGCAATGGAGCAGGGAATCCTACACAGTCTTCAGCTGCTGACCTAGAAAGGCATGGGTCTCACACAGCTGAACTGAGCTTTCCTGGTTTGTGAGCTGAGTAGCTCTTTAGCTTTACTGGTTCTATTGCCTACAGACATGATCAAGTTGCCTGCACACACAAGCATCTGGTACATTGGAGGTGCCTTGGGATAACCTGCTGGGGCTTCAGAAAGAGACGGATCTTCTACAGGCTCTGTGTCACATCTGCCAGCTTGTGTGGATGTCTTGGATATCCTAGGACATGTGTGAGCAACAGAAATGAGCACCTGCCTTGACTGTTATGATTTTCCATTACTTAGAGGATTAGCAGACATCTGCAGAATTAAATATTGGGGTCTAAATGTCAGACAGTACTTTCAGAGCCCTATCTCATTACATTTGAAATAATCCATTTTGATGGAGATCAGACTTATTAGTTAAGCCAAATTCTCAGCTGCCATGAGAATGTCATTGATGTACAGAATAGGTGGAGTTTACTACTGAATACGGCTGAAACTGCAAATACTGTCTATGCACAGGAGAATCGCAGAGGGTTGAGCACAGACTCCCTTATGTGGGGCTGGGGTGCTTTCTTCTTTCGTTCTTTATTTATCATGTTCCTTCCTCTTTGCTGAAGAACTTTGATGAACTTGCAGTTTTTATTTTTGCTGGACACATGAGCCTACTACTTTGCATCATAAACAAGAGGTTTGCCACCTTTGAACATAACTGAATGCCAAAGATAGTTTCGCTCTCCTCCTTATAACAAACTTAGGTACAGCACCTTGGCTTTAGTTTATTCTATTTAAGCTTGTATAATATTTCTTTGTATGGCATTTCTCACTGCTTTTTGAAAGCAGAATTGTGTAAATGGAGTTCTGCGTCAAAAGTTTAGGGGACAAGACAGAGAATCTCTTAAATTTTCTTTTAAATATGCTATAAGATCATGTGTTTTTTAAAGCACACAGATTTATTCTTTACAGTAGCCTTTAAAAGGAAGTATTACTTGGCAGTCTTATTTGTCCACTAGGCTCTACTGCTATATTTAGGAAAATGGTGGAAGGGTAAATCCAGATTCTCTGATCTAAATTCTGTCTGCTAAGTCCTTTTCATCATGTTTCTTTCTCTGTACTGAGAAAGAATTAACATTTAAAATAAAAATTCTCTTGGTCAATGAAATTGCTTTTATATATGTGTGTATTGGGAATACTTTACAATACAGTACCTTGTGTTGTCAAACTGTGCATACTTCCAAAGTAATGATAATATGTTAAGATGAACAACATGATGAAAGATTTTAAATATGGTTGTTAGGCAGGTAGACACAGAACTGCCTGTATGAATGTATTGCTTTAGAAAAAGACAAAATAAAAAGAGGAAGCAAAGTGCTAATGATTTTAGGTTGTGTTCTGAAGTCAGATATTAAATTACTAGGACAATTATGTACGAGTTTGTGAACCACTTAAAGAGTTGTGAGGTAGACTGTTTAAATAGCTCAGCAACTTACATTAAAAAAAGTGATAGAAGTAAAGCTCCTGATAATAAATTTTTAACAAGTTTTCTATTTTGTCCTGTAAGAAATTAGTTGAATTGGCTTTTCTTTTCATTATTAAAAGCCATCATGTTGGCATGTGTATAGGAGGGTTTTTCAGAGTGCTCTAAGACACATCTTAAAAAATCCCTTACAAAATATGCAGAAATAGTTATTTTGTCCTACTTATTTTTAATTTCTAAAAACGATACCACTCTTCTTATAAGTAGTGTTCTATTGCTGAGAGGGTTTTGTGGCTGTTTCCCCCCCCCCCCATTTATCTTACCTATTGAGTAATGAACTCTTGTGCATAACTCAGGAAATTATTCTTCTGGAGCTGGAGTTCTTTGCCTCAGCATAAGTTTCTAGGATTTATTTGTGAGGAAGCAGACCAAGGAAACAGAGAAATGAGCTATGCTTCATGATATACATGATGCTGAGCTGTCTTGACATTCACTCTATCCACATCATACCACTGTATCTTAACAATACACCTTTTCATATCACATTCACCACTTCAAAGCTTATCTTTGTTTTACAATTCATTTCAAGCTCTGGTTGCTAGCCTCTGCAGAGATTTTGAATCATTGTATCATTTTATGTCATTTTCCTTTTCCTTTCTTCTTTTGGCTGTGTCCTTCCTGGATCTACTTGCTGTTTCATGGTGATGATGCCAATAATGGTTCTTTTATGCCTGGGCTTAGAAGAAATGACACTTGTGTCTGAAACTTCAAACAAAGTTTGTCAGAAGGCAAATGAAGGGAAAATGCATACATTCCTACACCTTCTGCTGCATTCACTGTGAAGTCTATTTATTTAGGTCAGTCTATTACTTTTAGACTAAAGACATTCATGTTCAAGCAACACTCTGTTCTGAAGTGTTATTTGCAAGCTCTGGAGCAACTTCTCAGACTTCCCTGGGGTGACTGCATGCTGCCCTGGCTGAGGTGCGTCCCCGTTGCTTGGCTTGGCCATGTCACTTCCTAGTCTTGTGTCACGTCTGCCAACAATGAGACCGGTCTTCCAGCAGGTGGGCAATGAGAAGCATATCTCTATATATTACTCTGTGTAAGGTGACTACGTTGTAATTAATGGCCGGCAAACTGATTCCAGGCCAACAGTAAAAGGCTACAATGAGCATCCTTTGCTTTCTTGTTCTCACACCACAGGGCAATCAACACAGAGATCAGCATTAGTTTCCCTGAGGTCTCAAGACAGGGCTGGGAACTACTGCCAGTACTGAGGAGGAGCGGATCATCACCCTTGGTTGTCTAGCTGGTGTCGTTCACATCTCTATTACTTCAGCATAGGAGCAACAATTGTATATACAATGCACAGAGCAAATAAACCGGTTGTAAGACTTTTGCTGGCCACACTCTGTTTGCTGCTCTTGATCCTTTGCTAAGTGTAATCAGTTTGTGCTCGGTGTTGTAAGTGGGTACGATGCAGGAGCTGAAGCAGCAGTTCTACCTGGAAGTCCCAGAGTTTGTTCTTTCATTCAGTCTCTGGCTCAATACACTGGAGATTAAGGTTGAGCAAGGCAGCAGGAAGACTTTTCAGAAGTGTTCCCTCCTCTGTCCCTCATGGCCACTGTCATGCTAATTCTGTAATTCTTGGCACAAACCAGGCTGTGAGGTGGCTATGCCCAGTCTTGGAGGGAGGGGCTAAACAGCTCAGGCTGGGATGAAAGACCTGGGATGGGATGAGTATGGACATGTAAAATTTTTCCTCCTGAGACAGGGACCTTGGCTTCTGGACTTTTTAGCTCTCTCCACGCCAAGTTACATCGTCCCAGTTGCTCTAGAATAACAGTTATTCAGGGGCAGTGACATACTCATGTGCAGGAATGTGTTACTGCAGAAATTGTGTCTGCCTTGCTGGGTGCTGCAGGGCTCTGTGCAGTGACCAAACTGTGAAAGAGTAAATGCTAGTGAGAAGACAAGATAAACAGCTTTAGGAGGCTGGCAATAAGGAGTAGAAAGATAAGGCAATTAAAAATAAGGAGGAGAAGACACTATTTGTACTGACACATTCAGAGTTGTTGGGGGAAACAAAGCTGGAGTCATCATTTGGGCATTTGGATATAGGAAATCAAAGGATGGCAGTGGGGAAATGTGGGAGTTGAAGATAAAAGGTTACATGGCTGTGAATCAGGGAGCATCAAAGGAACGACCGTTTCTGAAAGAAAATGGTTTAGTTTTAAGCCTTCTTGTTGCCTGCCTCACCTGTGTCCCTGTGAAGACAAACACAGCACTTCTTACACAGCATTGACAAAGAGGTCCATGGCTGACTTATGGAATTTATAATGCATTGTATTTCTGAAACATTTCACACCTTCACCATCAATGAAAAGATGTAAGCCATGATGACCCTTCATTTCAGCCAAATAAAAGCAGGTTAGTGTTGCAGAAATCTCCACTTTAATGTCTACTAGAGAATTATATTCAGAGAAAAATGAGAAGGCCATATCTATGTATGGTGAGCAGAGAGAATTTTTCCCACTCCAGAAATAGTCCAGCAGAAAGGAGAGGACAGTGAGTTGCTGTGGGAAGGAAAAGACCCCACAAAAATTAAAACACCCCCCACCCCACCCCACCCCACCCAAACCTAAATATTTCTCCCTCTAATCTTTCAGAAAACACTATCCTTTTCATAGTCAAGATGGAGATGCAGACAGCTAACGGAAAGTACTGAGGATAGAATAACGTAGAACAAGAAAATCATTGCCAGTTAATGCTACTGAATAACATCTTCTCTGACACATTACTGGCTATCTATTGGGCACCTGCAATTCTGGAACACTAATGTGAAGTGCTTTCTTACAACTCCTGGACCCTCAAATTCACAAAGCTCGGAGGTTGTCTGTCTCATGTTGGGTTTTGGTTCTTCCGTGAGGGTTTGATGGAAGGGTCAGATGGAAGGATGGGGCTGAAGGGAATGGGGACATCAAATTTCTAACTGACAGATATCCCATGAAGAACAGACAGCTAACAAACTGTCCTTTTCTTCTGCTTTTTCATCAGTAATGCATCTAATTACCCTTTCTACAGACTGGTATTTTAATAATTTTAGTTTAGATAAAGCAGGTACACTGTACTTTCTTTTTTCTATCTCAATTAGCAAACCAACAAAACACCAAGCCAGCTTTGTCTGCCTGTTCCCAGTTTGAAATTCAGGCTGTTTTGATTATTCTTGAATCCACAACAGTGGGTCTGGGTACTAAGTGGGAAGCTGCCAGTTTGGTTTCTTCTGTTGGCCTGGGTGTATTTCTAGAAGGGTTTGCCACTAATTTCAGAGGCAATTCGCTGAATAAACCAACCTTATAATATAAATAGAAATGGAAAGAATACAAACTCCAGCCTTTGAATTAGTTCTGGTAGCTGCAGAGTCTCCTCACTCATGCTGGTAGTTTCTTAAGGCACTCAAGGAATTACTGTATGTAAATGCGTCTGTGTGGCATGTATAGCAACATTCACTAAACTTTGTATTTAGATAACGGGAGGCAATGTAGTGAGGGTTTTGTTGTTGGGTGGTTTTTTTTTTTTTCCTTTTCTTATTTCCCCCCCCCCGTG
>JAVJGJ010000057.1:44342105-44379946 GCA_035590215.1 Microhierax caerulescens | reverse complement strand
TGGGGGGCGGAGGATCCTTTAATGAAATTTGTTAAAATTGTACTCAAGGTTGGACTTCAGTTAGAGATATAAGTCTGGGTTCAGAAACAAAGTTTTGCCATTCTGAGTCAGAAGAAGAACACTGATGAAGCAGTCCCGAAATTGTTGCTCTGAGTTGCAGAGTCAATTCACAGATGGGCACTTTTATCATGTCAGTTTTCTTTGGCTTAGTTCTCAGTGAAGGCAAATATTTGGCATATTTGCTCAAGTTTGGTTTTTAATTGGCTAAAATATAAATGCCTAGAACTGAGCAGCACAGTATTTTCCCACCATCTCTGAAGCCTAAGATCAGGTGCAGCATTTTGTAGAAGTGCTGTGCCAAAATTAATCCTGCTGCATCTTCACTTCTTTATCAGAGCTGGGGGTATATATGACTTCCCTTCCTGGAGCATGGAAATGCCTGCCTGTGCTATTGCACAGTTCGGCAGACCCATGGGGAGGGGAGTAACAGTGGTTCAATTTGTCTTAAATGCTTTAACTCATTTGTGTTCCCTTCAGATTTATTTATCTTTTATCCTCAAGTAAGGAAGCCTAATCTTATCATAAGGCTCAAATTTTGCAGAGAAAGCAAGGAAACACTTTTTTTTATCTCAATGTTTCAAACTTGCTTCGAACTAAAATAGTGTTGCTAAAACCTACTGCATCATATTTGTAGAACAGGCTGAGAAAATGCATTTTCTGTAGCTTTGACTATTTTTTGTTTTAGTCTTTTAGTGTGTAGTAGTTTGATCATACATGAAATAGTATTACTTCCTTTTAATGTGCTCCATCACACCGTTTTCATATGCAAGTAATCAGATTTATTTTCTTAGAGAGATTTCTAATTGATTTTATGACCTAACTTTATTTCAGCTGACCAGAGGTATTCTGGTATATTGTACAGAACAATTATATAAAAAATAACTTGAAAAATTGAACTGAAGTATACAGTTTTCCCCCAACTTGTGTATATATATGTAGATTGTTGATATTGTGTTGCCCTGAAGAGCAGTGTATAGGTTTCAATGAATAATAGTGTGATACATTAAATGGGAAAAAAATAATACTATAATTAATAGGGTAAGTCCAGCTTCTGTACAGATGAATGGCTAAGTCCTGTTGTATAGCAGTATGTGTACGAAACACTCCTTTGGAGACCACATATAACATGCTTGGCAGGACTAAGGAGATTAAAGAAAGGTGGAAATAAACAAAAAGAGAGCTCAGAAATACATGCGAGGAGACATATGGGGGAAAGGGGGATTCCAGAGAGAACCAGTACTTATTCTGCATGCTGTTATTTTCAAAATTTGATTGATATTATTTTTAAATAACTATATGGAAGATAGGATCCTTTTTCTTCCCCCTCTGCCCCCCTGCATTCTCTTCCTGTGCATCATTAGGGAAATACCCAAATCATGACAGTGAGAGAATGAGAATGTGAGTAAATGTTAAATACACTGGGCAGAATCAGCTTTCACCTGTATTTTTTTTTTTCAAGCTGTGAGCACTCTTTAATTACAAGGTTAAGAAAAAAAACCACACACACGTTTAAGACTAGTAACATATGTTGTTGTCAGCATGTATTTAGCACCTGCAGAAATGAACATAGAAAATGTGACAGCCCATAGGTAGAACACCCACTGCGCTGGCTGGGGGACTGTCAACAAATTTTACGTTGTTAATTTTTTTTTATTTTCAAAAAAATCCAAGGGAGAAAAAAAAAACCTTAATAGCACAGGTGTTCTGAGCATTACAGAAAGAGGATGTAATGGAGAAGATGCAGTAACCCTTTCTAGTGAAAGCCATTACCCATGCTAATATGACTGAAAAACATTGTCTTTTAGTTCCAAATTAAAATCATGAGGTCCAATCCTACATATGTTTATTAGTAAATTCGTCAGGAATGTTGCCACTGTGGCCCTGCTTATATATTCCTGACTCCTCCTTGCATATCTTTACTTTTTTAAGCCACTCTTTCTCTTTGTTTCTGTTTCTCATTATAATCTTCTTACACAATCCAAGCACATTATTGAGATTACACAGTGAGGAGACATGCACTAGGGTGAGGCTTTGCAGGATTGGGCCCCTGGTGATTATGATACTATTGCTTCTCCAGTGAAGTGCAGCTTCTGCAAGCGATGCTGACGTGTTCTCCTTTGTGGATTTGCCAGCAGGTGTTGCTGTGTAACTTGTCACCCACCCCGTTCAGATGGTGAAAGCTCATTCTCCCAAGCTATGACACCAACTGTCCTGTAACCTCCTGGACTGCTTCTCTAATAAAATGACTCAAATATAAACTGTCCAGGCACCAAGTACCTGGGAAAAATGTAAGCTGCTTTGAATTTCAAAATATATCTTTATCCACAAAGCTGCAATATTTTTATTCGGGCTAAAAGTTGAATGTGGTTTTGGTGGAGGGGAAGTAATAAAAAGAACTGTTGAAGTACTGTTGTTATCGGTATCTCTTGCAATGATATTTTTACTGATAATTGGTTTTATATGTATTACAGTAATGCTTAGGGATTCTGGCTGGTTGAGACACTGTGGGAATCTTTCCGCTGATTTGGGGCACTTTGTGTCAAATCTATATGCCTGGATAGGGAAAGACTGATCCAAAAGCTTACAGTTAAGAATGTAAACTTGAACCAGGTCAAATGAACACACTTTTTCTTAGAAGCACTAAAATGAAGTTGATGATATAAAAGATTTATTTACAAAAAGACCTTAAATTACATGATTCCTATGCAAACAGCCGTGTAACCTGTTGAATATGCCTCAGCGTTGTGTCAACTGGACCATCTGTCCTAACGGCACAGCTTGTTTAGCCTTCCTGCCGTTGGTGTCTGCCTGGATTGCCAAAAAGGAATTCACTTGAGTTTTTGATGAATATTTCTCCACTGGACTCAGACTGAGGACATCAAGTTGTGCTGTTGAACTGTCAACAGACGATGATAATTTCTTGGTTATTAGTTTTGGTTCTAAATGTGCAGTCAGTGAGTATTAAAAAAAATAAAACATGATACTGTTGTTCATGTGACTCTGCCATGATGTGAGTGGTTTTGTCAATATCTGTGTTGTTAATGTTTGCTTTTGACTTACTAAAATATGCATTTCTGTTGGTGTAGACCAGGAAGAAGATAGAGGGGAATGAACCAAAACCCAAATCAATTGGGGGCAAAGTGATACTTTTTCCTCCTTTGTGTAGGAGGTGGAGTCAGAGCTTGTGTCTGTTTCTTGGATGCAGTGTGTTTCAAGAGAACCAAGGGTTTTCCTTTCCCCTTCCCAGCTAACAGTCACTCCATGGATTTGCTTCTATCCACCTCAGTCCTAATGGATATCTGAGTCCTCCTTACTCTTGAGGTTTGGTCTGGTACTTGGTGTGTTTCTTGAAAGATCTAAGCCCCTGGAGTCTCCTAAGGATCTGGTATTAAGGAAGCTCCAAGATGTGCATTACAGAGCAGTGTTCCCTGGACTGAGCTTGTAACCAGTATGAAAAGCAGATGTTGTGACCTCTATGATTGAAGCTGAGACACTAATGGATGCACAGGAATTTGTTTACTGTCCTTGATACAAACTCAGCCAGACCATGAGTGAGAAAGCCTCCAGGTTTTTCATTTGATGGTCTTTACCTGACTGTTTTGTCGCTAGCTGAGGGACAGAACAAATAGTTTGTGTCAGTTTTCCTGTTTCTCAGACCAGGTCTTCATCACTAACTTGAAGTGCATATTAATCCTCCTTAAAGCAGTTAATTGCTTTGCAGAATGATTTCCAGCTGGGAAGATAAATTGGACTTCCCCCCCACCCTGCCTGTTACTAGTATGTATTGTAGTGTTAGATACCAAATTCTGGACAAAAGAGCAGCTTTAATTCCAATGCTTCAAGCTTCTCCTAGAAGAAAAGTAGAGACTTAAAAATTACAATGCTGAAAAAATCCTGAAGCAGTGAATCCATAAAGGCCATGTGTTGCTTATTGGTGTTGAACAAAATAATCGAGTTAATATTTGGGGTAATACAAAGCCAATATATAAGATACTACTTTAATAAGAATTTGAAGCAAGTTTATAGAAGCTTTTTGCTGTGGTGTTAACTGTGATTCCAGCCTGACTCATATATGTTCAGGAAGTGCAGAAAATGTTCCCAATGAATATGTAATACATAAGCTCATATTTCATATATTCAAAATAGTCTGTGAATGCACAGTGTTTTGCTGTCTAATAGGTAGGCAGGATAGCTGAGGCTGCATGAGGGAATGACAGCACTCTCCATGCTTGAGATGTGACAGGTTTTTTTTTTTTAAAAAAAAAGGAAGATATCTAGTGGTCTCTGTTTACAAGGCTACAATGAGCAGTGTAAAATATAACAAACTAAACCCTATTACTGCCGCTCTGAGCAGCAGTCAGTTGTGGAGTTGTAGTGTGGAGATACCAGTGGCTGCGTTCAGGAGAGGCATTTGGCAGGGCCCTGGAAACTGCACGTTTCCCACTTCAGAGCGGAGGTTAGCCAGGGGTTTGCTAGGGTCCCAGAGGGGCTATCAGTGTAACGAGAATCTGTTTGCAGTAATCGGTGGCAGTGTTGACAGAATGTTCCAAACCATCTGCTCAAGGGGATGGCGTTAACTCTATCAAATCCTTGTATTTTAAGAATGCTGATCTCTGGACCCAGGAGGATTGGTGACAGGGAGTTCTTGCCAGGCCTGCATTAGTTCGCCTTCATCTCATCACCAAATACACTAATGCCCCCTAGACAAGATGCTAAATATGTGTGAAATTAGAGAAACAGAATTACGGAATAGAGGAATAACACACAGAAAATTTCTTAACTCTGTCAGTGGTTCTTATCTCTGTTTTAATTATAATACAATTGTCTTCTTCATCGTGCAAACATACTTTTTAAAAAAGTAATGGCCATTTACTATAGAGATATAGTGATCTTGGTGTTTAAGGTGATAAAGTGATTGAAATACGCATACAGGCCTTTCGGTAACCCTGTTGCATCTCTGAGTTTAGAAGTTGCTGGCTTCGGGAAAATTGTCTCATTTTTAGCAAATACCAAGCTGGTTAACAGCTTTGCACAGAATATGCTGATAGTTTTAACGTGATACTAAGCTAATATTTTGCACTGAGTGTTAAGGGCACAGAACATTACTTTGCATATCTCTTAAAACCTTGCACTCATACATTTATTTTATTCAAAGTATTCTGAGTGTTACAGAGAAAAAAAAAGGGATCATGTGTACAGGGTTACTCACAAGGATTAGTTTAGTCTAGTGATACTCATGTCCCTTGGCTTCTTGTGTTGCTGCTAGGGAGGGAGAGAGGCTCCTCCAGGATATTTCTAGAAGCACACATCTTTTGCCTTTTTCCCCACAGCAAGTGTGTGTAGGGAGATCAACCTCGTTAGATTTTTGTGAATACCTCCCTCCTCTTAATGCATATGAGTCATCCCCCTCACATCTGTAGAATTGCTCTTATCATCATTGTAGTATTAGGAGACACATATTGTGTTTAGTTTAAGTGGCAGGTTGAGTAGGGGGGGGAGCAGCCCCTGTGAGAAGAAGCCTGGAGTTGACCCCATGTTGGATAGAGCCACTCCAGCCAGCTCCAAAATGGACCCACTACTGGTCAAAGCAGAACCCATCAGGGAATGCTGGTGGTGCTTCTGTGGAAGCACATTTGAGAAGGGATAACAAACTGCTGAGCAGCTGAAAGGTGAGAGGAGGCAGACAGCCAAGGTTAACACACTACACATATGTAACGTATTTCTTAATGTGATGAATCAGACCAAAGCTCTGTATAGCCCAGCATCATGTTCCCATTGGCACTTGATAGCATATAAGAAAAGCATATAAGAACTAGGTAAGTTGTATATAACTCTTTGAGTGACAAGGGGCTCAGGCATGGCATCCATACTGTTGTATTTAATAGTAGGGACCTTTCTTTCCTGAATGCATTGCATCACTTCTTCCCTTTTGAAAACCAGAACTTATTTATGATAATTGGTTTTATAATCTAATCAAATTGATAACATACGTACTCTGTGTGTTTAATGAAAATATCAGGCAGGAGCTTGTAAAGGCACCTTTGCTTTTTTTCTGTTGTTAGAAACAGTGACCAACAGTTCCCTCCTCCCCGAGATTCATGACACCAATCTCAGTGAGCTGAGATGTTCAAGACAAAAGCTGTTTTATATCTGTTCATCTGTGTTGCTCTTTTCTGTGCCTTCATATCTTCTAAGAAGTGTGGTCAAGCTGTCAGTACATATTAGATTTATGTCGTACCACAATTATAATCTTTCATGTCCTGAACTGATTTGCTAGTAATTCCTAATACTATTTGCCTTTTTACTGGTAGTTAAGCTCCAAGTTGAAACTAGGGTACAACTCAGCAGTTTCATGTTGGAGTTTCTTTAGAGCTCTTGGGTGAACCATGTAGCTCTAGAAACTTGTGACTATTCACTTTAGCTCGCTCTTCTAAAATTCCTTCTTCTAACACTATATCTGACTTTAAGTATAGTCACAGCTAATACTGGAGTTTGTCTTGTCTCAATAGGCAAGTCTTTCAAAGGCAGTAGGTTCTCTTTTTTTATAGTCTGAATATTGGAAAACAGACTTACTATCATTTGTTTGTTCTGAAAATGTAAGTTTCATCCATAAGTTTCTTCAGCAGCAGTAGAATTAGAAATTTAAAATGGCTACTGTTTTAAGTTCTGAAAATATTTTGGAGAACTTCAGAAATATTTTAGCTTAATTTTCCTTAAACCCTAAAAGATTTTTTCCTTAAGATACAGCTTTATGACAGTTGGAGACAGAATTTCAGGTTTTTAGGTGAAAGACTCAAGTATCAGTAAACATCCAAATGCATGTAGTAATGACTTAAGAGAGAAGCTTTACAATTCAAATGTTTCAAATGCCCATTGGGTGCCACAATGCCTTTATAGTTATTTTGAATCTTGAAAGCTATTCTAGCAGCTCTGAGCACTGTGGGACAATCCAGAGTACAGTATACAAAAATACATAACTGGGGATATTGCAAAAGGAGTACATAACTAAAATTTCCTTCTTGGCCCAGCTGTAGGTACTTTCAGATTCCATTTGGATTCAAGCCTCTAAGACGACTTAGCACTTTTGTTTGTAAGCATGACCACAATGTATATCTAAAAAAATACTGCTTTTTCCCCATTTTTCTTGAGAAGGGTTTATCTGAAAAGCCCTATCCTTACTGTAGTATGTGGGGTGTATATAGCAGGTCTCTTATCTGCTTAGAGACAGAGGATAGGGGAGCTGCTGATACCTAGGAAAGAAGTAGGTGAACTTATGGGTTGCACTACTTGAATTCTGTAATACTGGTGTGCTATCACTTGTGGTGTGGCGCAAGTTGTCATCCCAGCATATTGCAATCAGTATGTCAGAATAAGATTTGTTATTATCGTCTGAATGTTTTTTCTGCTGATCTGAAAAAAAAAAAATTGCGACAAGTAGGAAATTCAGTGTCATTTATTTTGTTGTGGTGTTTCAGGGGAGGTAGTAAAAGGGAGGGAGATTTGTTTTACTGGAAGAAATGCTTGAGGGCTTTTACTAGTCCCTTTAGTGCATCTCATCTCTTGTACTTGCTTCATGCAATATAGTTCCTTGTAGCTCATCTGTCAGCTGCTTCAATGAGTACACACATCATATTTCATCTCCTATGGCTGCTTCATTGAATTCCTTTAGTGTGTGTCTTCTGTTAATCTTCCATCCTGCTCTGTCCATCCCATCAGCTCAGTAATGTACAGAGGAAGTAATTCTAACAGTTGTGAATGATACTTCTTCAATGACAATACATAATATTTGCACTTGTTTAATTATGACTCCATTCCTCCTGCTTTTATTAAAGGTAAATATAAGTGGTTTCGCGCTGTCCAGATTAGCACCCTACCCATTCAATTTCAATTGCCCCCCTGGCCCCCATGGGAAAAATAGGAAAACTCCATAAGTACTTAGACTGAAGAATAAATATTTTGTTAACTTTTCCAAAATGTTTGTTATGGTAATACATACAATGAAAAAAGCGATGACATACACAACTATTATTACGCATGTAGACAGTTGAGGTAGTCCTTGAAAGAATTAAATAGTAAGCAGTATTCTAAATTTGGCTAATCATTCAAAGTCATCTTTTTGCTGTAAAGAATGAACTGTTTTTTATTTCAAGAGTTTAAATATTGTCTGGCATACTAAAATGTATTTGTTAATAATTCTTATTACAGATTAGTGATCCTTTAAATTTTCAATGAATGTCAGCTTTGACTTTGTTTTTATACTTTTCATGTTAACAAATTTTCCTTGCACAATTCCTTGAAAAATATGGAATTTAATTTTTTTTTAAGAAAATCTCAAAAAAAAAAAAAAATCTCTAGATGTAAACTTATTAGATGCTCATACTGTGTGGAGGGAACAAGAACAAACTGACCTATGTAGTCCATCCAAATAGCACATTTTTCTAGTATTAAACATAGCAAACTGAAAAAAAGTCTCTCTATAAAAATTATTTTGTAAGTTGAATAAGAAATAAATATAAGAGGAATTCAAGTGATTCATAAGCAGAATATCAAAAGTTATCAAAACATTTTGGGAACTCATCACTTGGCTTTGTTTCTTATGATACAAATTTAGGTGTTGGGTGTTTTTATACAACTAAAATATGTTTGAAGAAGTTATTCCCTGAAGTTGTGCATTAAGAACATTATTTTTGTTACTTTATAAATTTACATTTACTTTGTATTTTTTAAAGGTGTGAAATGTTAAACTGCTTGCTGCTCTTTTTGCTTTGTCATCTTAGTTTCTGTTCTTCGCCAAACTTGCAGTGAAAATATGCAAATAATTTTATTGTATAGAAATTTTGCTTTCCTATCACATTCCATTTCATATTTCTAAATTCTGATTTGTTTCACTGTGTTGTTTGTGAAAACAATTCCACAAACCTAAAATTCAGCCCTAGATTTTAGGGCCTTACATTAAACCTTAAACACCTGTCATGCTTATCAAGATGAATGTGGATATCCCATGTGAAATATGTTAAATTTAGTTCCGATTTTGTTGATAATTGGATATTTGGCAAAACCATAGTGGGAAACAGAGAACCAAAATTATTAATAACACAAATCCCTCTGGGTTTGTGTAAAAATTTGTCACAATAAAATTTTTCAATCTTTTAAAGTATATTAAAGTTTTAAGTATTCTAGAAGGGTTTTGTGATGCAATTCTAGGTATGTAAGTAACTGTATAATACTTATTTACCCTTATATTTTCACTGCAAGGAGCTGTATTTTCTTCAATGGATTTTTAGATAGAAGTAATTTCCTTGAATTAGTTGGACTGATGATTTTGAGAAGCAGATTATTTATAGAGCCAACATGTTGACACACTATCAACCGTTTAAAAAAAAAAAAAAAAGACTAATAAGGTTAATTGTCATATGAACCTTCCTCTGTAGTCTGCAATCTGTAGGCTTTGATTGTTTCTCTGGGGGAAACTCTGCCCAGATGGCATTTTCCTCAAGGCCCTGACCCACAAGAGGCCTGTGGAGATGGAGAACAAGGTGCATCTCCACAGACTAATTAATTTACTATTATAGCACCTGTTCCAGAATAGATAGGGCTGGAAAGGAAAACAGTCCCTGGGCACAGTGGTAGGCTCACTGGTAAATGGATTTGAGCTGATTATATTAAGCTGATGCTTTGATCATCTAAAGGCGTTAAAATGGAAATATGTTTTTGCTGGCTGTTGGCCTCCATGTGAGTGCAGTTTGTATTATAAGTGAGCAGTAAGGAAAAAGCTGTTTTGGACTCAAGCAAATAGCTTTTAAATAGTGCACAAGAAAAAAAAAACGCTTGCCTGGATTTCAAATTCAGGAATATTAACAGACAGGATCATTTGCACTTTTTTAGATCTTTCAGTATTTTGTTCATATTCTACTAAGCTATCAGTATGAAACCCTAGAAACACACCTATTTTCTGTCATTCATAGGGTGTCAGTACATATTCTTGCCCTTGATTAAAGCATGTTTTGGGTGTTTAAGGAATTAAATTCTATCTGTAGGAAATAGAAATAACCTCTTCAGTAAAATCTTGGCAAACTGTGATTAAATGCTGATCGAATGGTAACAGGCAATGGCAAATCCTTGTGTAAACATTTCTGGGTAGTAAGTGGATTTACAATGTGTTAATCTGTACTCACTTTCACTTTATTGCCATTTGGATTCCCAGAAGGATTAGCTGTAATTTTATTGGCCCTATGAGGCTATACTGTTATTTCCCTTTTAAATCAACCCAGTGGTTTTTTAGTTAGGGTTTTTTTTTTTTCATTTTATTTATTTAACAAGCATGGATCCTGTAAGCTGTAGGGTAAAATTAATTGACCCTTGCTATTGTAAGGTTAAAAGTGGATCTAATTAAGGTCCTATTAAATAATGCTTTCTTTAAAGCAGCAGCAAAATTACAACAAGCAGTATTAAAACTAAATAGCATATATAGTATTGACGCACAAGGCAGAAGAATTCTCTCCATCAAATGTAGAAAAGTTTTCAAAGGCATATTTTATTTTTAAAGCAAATTTACATGATTGTATCATAAGTAAATTAATCTGTATGTTATCATAAAAAATATAACATTATGATGTAACCCACTTACTAAGGAGTTGTAAGTGAACAGGATTCTAGATGTTTGCATGATTTTTTTTAACAGCATGGCACTCAAACCCCTGATGGATTAATAAAATTCAGTGCAACTTGTGCAGCTTCTTTAAGAAGAATTGGTTTTTAAAGTAGTTTGCAGAATTAGTTGATATTGTTTGCTACAAACAGCAGAAAGAGAATAGAGAATCATAAAGCAATAATAAAAATATGTTGATCACTAAAATTTTGGCATTGCTTGAGAATTAGTAGAGTAAAATGGGCAAGAAAGCTATTTAACACTTTTAAGGGAGAAGGATTTTGCACTAACCACTTTGGTGTACTGGTTTGTGGGATGAAGGAGAAAGGGAACAGTCTGGATTGTGGGTGCAACTACTTCACAATTGGTCACACAGATTCCAGTGGCAGCGCATTACTGCAGCGCACAGTGAACTTTCTGGTTAGTACTGGGGCTCTGCATCTTGGTGTTAAATTCTTCACTGAATTGTGGTAAATGGTATGCTGCACAAGGTAAAAACCAAACATAAAGGTTGGCATAGGTTGGTAATTAAAACTGAAGGCCAAAATTTGGGCTTCATCTTAGTGCTTCCTTTGTTTGGACTTAATGATTCCAATTAAGATACTTGAATCAATGGTAAAGCTTCTTTGACTTGGAGGGGGAAAGACCTATGTTTTGCAAGATGATAGGATAATTGAAAGATTAGCTTAAAGGCATTATTTTAAAGTGGTAGGGTATAATTAGTAACTTTTTTCCCAATACAAACAAACAAAAAAAACGAAACCCCAAAATAATTCCAGTTTTAACCATTCATTCTGTTCCAGGATGTAATTTCTTCATTTTTTTTAAGATAAAGATGACTATATGAAGGTCCTCAAGCACCTTTCTATAAGTATTTGTCCTGAAGATACATAGTAGCCCATTTTTGTAAAATAGATGTATTCTGAAAGAAACATGCTAAAATATTTCCATAGAATCATCAGTTGGATATGGAGCAGGTAAGATCTGGACTCTAAATTTGGTGCTGTAAGCAAACCACACTGCTCTGTACCAAGGAACCAGGGTAATACTGGGAAACTGATGAAGCTTGGGACAGCTCATGAGACTCAAAAAAGGTGGACATATGGAAAAGGAAGGGTACAACAGATTCACTTAGAATGAAGGACAGAACACAGGTTTTCATCAAGTAAGATGAAAGCCGTTTGACACATGCTTTTATTTTTCCATACTTTTTTTTGCAATTTTGAGCAACAATGTGCTGCAAGAGAACAACTATAAATAACTTAAAAGACTTTAAATCCCTAATTATTGTGCAAAGGAAGAATCTATGAGCTCTGGAGACTGATTTCTCAATTAAAAGTGCTCATAAGGATCACTGAACTGGCTGAAACTCTTAAAACTTCAACAACAAAATTGCTTCCTGTGCCTGCCACTCTGGTTAACTGTATAAAGTTGGAACTCTAGCAAATCCATGTACTTGTATATGTATCATTTAACTAACCTAAAACCTATTCCTCTCAAGCTTCCTTGTTCCTTTTTTTATTTCCTTCCCTTCTTCCTCAAGTTTTAAATCTTTTAAAAAACATCAGATACTCTCAGAAAAAGAGAGCAAATATCTCTATCTGTTTCATCAGATACTTTAAGAAAAAGGAGGCTGATCTATACTTACTGTCTTTTTGGTACAGACTTCCAAGCCCCATTCTACTTCAGATTTTGTCATGCTGTTTCTGCTGTTGGCTTTTGCCTCCTTTCCTCTTTTCACTGATCAGCCGTGTTGTCTTAGCAGCTCCTCAATGGGTAAAGGAGAGGGAATGTCCCTGTCAGTGTGAAACTTTTGTGCTACACTTTGGGCTCCTAAAAATAGCAGGACATTGAGCACTTCTAAAAAACCCAGAAGTAGGCTCTTGTGACTATCAATCACCCAAAGAAATGGGGAAATTTTATCAGATGAAACTTGGAACAAGCCAGTTGAGAGACTGCCAAAACATTAAACCATATAAAACTAGAAATAGGCACATACTCAAGACTTAGAGGTTTTCCTCTGTTATGATGAAAAATATTTACAGAAAATTTAAAGCTTGTTTTCACAAAGAGAAGGAATTTTTTAATCTGAAGTCTGCATAGCTAAAAGTACATCTAGAAAAAAACAGTTTGGGAAAGAGAAAACAAACAAAATGAGGAGAATGCCCAAGGCAGAATGGCTGGAGACTTGGCAAATAAGGAAACATCTGGTGAAAGCAATGCATCTGTTTGTATGCTGGGTTTTTCTAAACCACTTAACTGCTATAGTTGTGAAAACAGCAGGTATTAGCTTGTTAGTGCTCACCTTTTTTAAAATTCTGCTTATGCTACTTGATTAAAACAAGGAGCGAAAGGTAAATGAGAGCAGAGCTCTTGTTATTAAGATTTCCAGTGGATTGTTTTAAAGATGCTGAAACAAAATGTCAGTTAAATTCAGTCAAAACTTTGTGATGTTCATAGCCTTATGTATGAAGAAATATATATAATATTATAATAAAAATATACATATGCCATTATGTATGAAGAAAGTACTTTCAAAACTATCCAATAATAAATAGCGTTTTTCATTTCATATGGTGTGAAGCACTTTTAGTACAGAAGCAATTTTTCTGAAAGTGATGATAAAATAGGAAACTGGGCATCTGGAGGATGTTTATCTATTATGGTTTATCAAAGAAACCTGGCTTGTGTTTATTTTCAGTTACCTGTCTATTGAGAAAGAATAATGCTGAAGAACAGCATTTGTAGCCACCCCATCTCCCCAGCTACTTAAGAGACAGCATCTGTTTGTATATTAATTTTAAACGGATGACTCTCAAATCACCTTAGTCATAAGCAGAGATGGGAAAATTTTAAAGTTCAAATTGATCGGTATAAGGCTTGCTTATTTTGTAAGTCATAAGCTGTTTGCTGAATAGTATTAGGCCAAGCTGTTGCTTCACTGTATCTTATCACAGTATTTGTAGTTACAGCGGTCTTGCAAATTGATACTTAGAAGGCTGTTTGCAGTTTTCTATTACACAAATGTAGTGATTAGCAGACTTTATTAAAAATAGGTTCATATTCAACCAGTATTTGATGGCATGCATGCTTTTAAATGCATGACACTTTTTTATTTTTTCTGATTTATGTACCAGAGAAATAGTATTATAACAATGTTCTGCTATTGCTCTGGTTTGCTATTTATTATGTAATTTACCTTCATTGCAATTAAACTCTGCTGATTAAAAGCACTATGCAAACTTCTAAAAAAGCAGTAATATATTTATTTTTTAATATATATTTTTTTGTAATATGAACTTGATGCTGTATGAGGGCCAGCCTATTTTAAGACTGGGATCAGTGGTTATAAACTGAAATAGCCAGTTTGCCATTTCTGGTAGAGGCAATGTGGATTGTCAGCCCAACAACCTTGTTGATATAGGAACAATATCTGTCTATCACAGGGTTACCAGCAGAGTTCACTTTGCTGGCTGTCAATGTACATTGCTACCATGAGAATTAAAAAACTAACTTAGCCCTGACAGCTTTGATGCTGGTATGAAAAGCTGAAAAATCACAGGAAAGCTACATAAGAAAGGTATTCGTATCAATATTAGAATGAAAGAAGAAAGGAGCTGGACAAGCAGGGGTATAACACGATTGTCTCTGTACGATTAAAGGACAGCTAACCAGACTGTTCTGAGAAGAAGATGAATATGGAAGAAGTTTCATGCTCCCATTTAAACTGATGGCATAAAGAGAAAGCTGCATGTTTTATGGGTGAAGGTGGACACAAATGTAGTGCCTGTGAAATGCTACTACTTAGAAGTTTAGTTATTAAGCAGGAATATATTGTTGGCTTTGCTTTGGTTCTTGGTGAGAATTGTATAAAAGCGCATTCCATTCTCTGAAACAGTTGGGTTTTGTATAGTTCTATTAATAATATAGTAAGCATCAAGCAAAAAGTATTTTTTGAGATGTATGAGCTGTGGGAATTTTATTAATCTCCTGAACTGGAACTGTAGAGGCTTAGAAAGCTTAAATCAAGGGCATCCAAATTTTGCCCAACTGAGGGCTGTGTTGGCATCTTGTCTAGAGCTTGAGGGTTGAATCTCATTGATTATTGCTGGCCTCCTCTTTAACGTAGAGCTGCAGCTAAAGGAGATAAGCTCAAAACTAGAGAGTAAAACATTCCTGGTACCTGCACTACAGCTTGGGGGTTTATGTATTAAAATGATTGTGTATACAGCAGAAAGCACTGTTATTCTTCTTTTCACCCCTCCATAGTTTTCATGTTCATTGATTTCAAGATATACTAGCTTGGAATCGTAAGATTCAGGTTGGTTTATTTCTGTTTAAAGTGTCAACAACAGTACTAAAGTCTCTGTATGCAATAATTAGGTGATTTAATTTAACCTGTACCTGTCATTTCACTTATAGAACCCTCTTTAAACTGTGAAGATTTGGTTTCTAGTGACCGATTCTGAAAATGCATAAAGTATCGTAGTACAAGTATCCACTGACAAATTAACAGAGAAACGTACTTTAATTTTAAGCATGGCCTGTAGTAGGTTCCTTTTTTTCCTTCTTGCTGGAGACTTGTAACAGTAATATCCAGGGTCATCTTGCAATTGAAATACGCTAGTACATATATTGAACTCCACTCTAGGACTCCTGTATTGAACCTCAGAGTTCACAAAGAAACATTCATTTCAACAGAAGTATCATTTTCTTCCTGGCTATTTCCATATGATGATTTTCCTGCTGTTCCCTGTTCGCCTATTGAGATATATAAAACCATGGTTTGAATTAAGTCCAGTGTTCTGTATTCAAATAAGAACAGCTAGGGTAACAAATTCAGACTGTAGGACAATAGGAAGAGGGTTTCTCTTTCCCATCTCTCATATTGTCATCTCTATATAACCTTATGTTTTTTCATAACTAAAGTATGAATTTGCAACTACAAAGCTTTTAGAGCTTTTGGTAATTTATTTTGGTTTTGGTTACACACACATTTACTTCACTTGTGGTATATATACCAGGGTATGCAGTATCTTAGATTACACCTGTTGAATGCATTAGTAAATAACTTTGCTTTACTTAAAACAGCAATTTGGATTCTTCAGGGATCCAAGAACAATTTTACTGCAGGCAAGAAAGAAGTATGTTCTGGTCAAGCATTAGAATGTGTGTATATGTGTATTTGATGAATCCACCACTCTGCTTTTTGCATTTGTTGTTCATAATTTTCAGTGATACAACATTTTTGTTATATCTTTTACATTAAATTAAAAATGCATTTACAATTAATATTACACTGAAACTTAGATGCTAAACAGGTGGGGCAACAGAGATAGATTCATTGAAGTAATCCTGTAGACTAACTTTTTATTTCTACAAGATTTTCTTCTTTATTTTTGGTAGGTGAAAAGAAAAGGAGGTGCATATCAAATAGCCGTTTAAGATAAAGGGATGATTTGAATGGATGGGTGGGGAAACATTTTATTTCAAATAGAAGAAAGTTGCTTTATGTGCAGGTGGATTGCAGAAGGTTTCCCTCTTCTGAAGCCCATCTGGGAAGTTAGTTTAGCTCTATTGATGTTTAAGACTCTGTCTTTCATCACCACCACATGCCAAGACAATAAGTAATTGAACTGCATGTTTTGCCTTTTTAAAAAGGTGTAATCTCCTTCTGAAGTGTAGAGAGATGTTTAGTAGGATTTTTCTAATTTATCTGTCATCGCACCATGCAGGCGAGGTTCCGAACCTAGACTGCAGTATCTCTTTATCATCTTCTTGATGAACACCTGTTTCTGATGTACAAATGTGTATCTGCTGAGATGCAAAATTGAAATAATTTTAACAGTGTAAGAATAATTAAGCATCTTATTCTTAAAGGTCCACCTGTTCAAAATACTGTTTCGTTTATTTCTACGTTACATATAACATAGACATGTTTAGCAATTATGATTGCATAGGCATCATTTTTCTGGAATATTTTTTAAAATAAAAATGAAAATATTTGTAATTAAAAAAATCAGAAGTCTGGAAATGCAAACAAAAAGTCTTTAGGTATAGGTTACAATTTGTGTACTGTCGTTAAAATAGCTATTGAAAGAAGAAATACTATCTTTTAAAATAAAAGATGTCAGTTCCATGTTTTCAAATTTTGAACATGAAAACTTATATGAGTGTAATTTTATTCACTTTTTTGAGCTAGAGCCATTTTATATATAAAAGTAGATATATTTCATAAAAATCCCTCACAAAAAAGCAAATACTATATATTTTTTAAATTATTTAATAAGAAAAACTATCTATGGTCCACTTTAAAACCAGAAACAATAACTAAAACATTTAAATATATTTTAAACATGAATCCTTTATTCATTAATTTGTTATAGGTTAAAATATAAAGAATTGGGGGGTTTTGGTAATGCAATCAAATTCTAATAATTTGCTCCTTCTAATTTGTTATACTATTTATTAAAGAACTGAACAAGTCTTAGGAATTTGAATTTCAAAGAAAAAATATATTCATGTACAAATGAAAAAAAATAGATCCCTTGGTTCATAACTTATGTTGCTTTATTTTAGACTTATAGTCCTTCATCAGCAAGAGACATTTTGAAGGCTGGTTAAAGACTGTCAGTGATATATTAACATCAAGATGGGGTGCATGTTTACAATTACAATGTAATTCTTAGTCTGTTATTGTTTATATTTTCTAATTTAATTTCAAAGTGAGAACTGAAGTATATCTAAACTAGATAAGCAGAAATTTTTCAGTAGGTAATATCTCTTTTAAAATACACAAAGTAAACAAAATATGATAAATTTAAGGAAGAGTGGAAATCTCATATATGTAGTTTTATCCTCACTAGTACTGTTTCTAATTCACTGAGAATATTGGGGAGTAACGGTCACAGATGAGTAGGACTAATTGTTGATTCTTAAAGAAATTGTCATAGCTTTCATATTTTAGCCAAATTAACACAGTTGAAGAGATTTCCTACTAATGTCTACTCCTGTCTTGAATATTTTTACTGCTATTGATCTCGTATAACCTTACATAGAGGGTTATTCTGTTGTTTAGTGGAACAATGGAATAAAACTCACTATTAACTATAATGAATCCTATAAATGGTAGTGAAGAATTTAGGTTTTCCAAGTTTCCATTATAACACCTTCCTTTCATCTGCTTTAAGCTTGCAAAACTTCAACTGTTTAAGAAATTTTGCTCAACTAGTTTCTGCTTGCAGCCTATGACTTTTTGTGGTCTATTTGAAAGTTGAAATAAAATCTCTGCAGCCATTTTGTAGATGGAGGCAGCGGACACAAATTAACTTCACAGTATGGAGGGAAATACAATACTAGGAATTGGTTTTGACTGGGTTATAAAATAAAAGGCTGAAGCATGGACACAATCATCTGTACATTAACACTTTGACTTAACTTCAGGAAATAAGTAAGGAAAAAAATTGAGGTTTAAAGTCTGTTTTGAAAATTAGTATTTTCCATATCCTAAGATTTTTATAGAGCTTTATGAAGTTCTGTGTTTGAAAGAGAAAACAAATTTCTCCTCACTCAGAACTCTAAACCATTTCTTGTTTTGAGACATGTTTTTTGTTCTATGTGTCCTTCAATTTTGTCACTTAATTTTTTTTCCTAAAAATTATCATTATGAAAGGTTATTTATGTCAAATTAATGAACCATACCTAAACTGACTACTTTGTTTCATACTTTACATACCTGTCACTCATGTTGCCATAGCAAGATTATAGTTGCAGGACCAGAGTGAACATGTAACAATGGCAAAGGCTATCAAAAGACTGTGTATGATGGAATAGGAACATGACTAGGGTAAAGAAAATTTATTATCTTCATCTTTCCTTCATACTTTGAACCTCTTCTATTTGTTTACTGTAGCAATATACCACTAAAGTAAGAAATATAGTTAGAAACTGCCCTGGAAGGAAAAGTACCAAACTGATAAAGTTAAGTATTTTTGCTGGGGTTTTGTAGGTTTTTGGCTTTTGGGGTTTTTTTTTTTGTGTTCCTGTGTCCCCCAACCCCTCCCCACCCAAAAAAAAAAAAAAAAAAAAGGCATTGTAAAGGATCCCTGGGAGGGTGAATAGCAGGACAGCTCTTACTGGACTCCACGGCATTTGCCCCTGCCTCCCTCAGTTAGTAGGGAGCCCAACAGCTGCCTTCATAAATACTGTCACTCAGGATTTGAATAGTTTTACATAATCTGGGCTAGAGTGGGGAATCCAAGCTTTTTGCTGCTCAAGTGACAGGTGAAGAATTTAAGCTTTTATAACAGGGCCACAATTGCTGCTCCCACAGGGATTTTCTTTTAATGTCTATTGATTTATTATAAGCTCCAAAGTAAAGACCCCAGGATTAAAGTGGGGATGGGAGGTGATATATTCTGAAGGTCAGAGGGGTGAAGATGTAGAGGAAGTCTGGATCTGTCCCACCGGCCCAGACGGGTGGCCCATGTGCCCTGTTCTTGACCCCTGTGTTGAGATGGAGAAGTGTTTAAACTGCTGGCTCACCACTTTGATATAAGAAAAGGAGAAGCTGCTATTTTAGTTACGGGATTCTGCTTTAAATTCTTTTTTTCTTTTTATTTTTTAATATAGAAATATTTGTCTAGGGCCTAGCTCTGACCATAGTCCTTGCGCTTGCCATGACTGCGTCACCTGAGAACAAACTTCTCCAAGACAGCCGAAATGCTCTCCAACTGGTGTGACCTTCTGGGGCTCCCCTGAGATTCCACAGACCTACGCTCATTTACCCCAGCTGAGGGCCTGGCGCAAACCTAATGGCAATGTCTGAGACAAATCAGAATTTAGGAGATGTAGATCTAAGAGAACATCAAAAGAAGCATGGAGTCCATTGTTTTATAATTATACAGGGCAGCATAGCTCAGGTTTTTCTGAATAATAGCTCACTGGTAGATAGGAAAAGTGAGGCAGCCTTAAGCAAATACAGTAAGCTAAATAGAGCTGGGATTAAAGTGAAAAATACACATCCCTTGCTTATGCTTAGCTGACCATCTCTGCTGCTTGCATTTACTGTGACATCACCCTTCAGGTGAGGGCATGTTTACACATTAAAGCTAATGAAGCCTGATTGCAATGGGCCTGCCCTTCAGCCTCTCTCTTCCCTTGTAGCAGGCTGGTTCCAGCCAGAACGGGCCTGGGCTTTGCCTGTTCCACCACCCTGACGCCAAGGCTGGGGTGATGAACTACTTTTACACAAAGCAAACTTTCATTCACTGGGAACAGGTGCAAAGTGTCCTTTTGTGTGAACAGCTGGGAAAACAGTAACCCTTCCCCTGCCTGCACTTACTTCACTTAGGGCTCATGCTGTGGAAGGAAAAGTGTCAGCAGATTTCAAGCAATGTTTTCTACATCTGCCCGCTTGCTGTGGAAAAACTTTGCTTTTAACTCATATCACTGAACAGCTTTTTTGTCTGTCTTCAGTATGCACAGAGCTACTTCACAATAAAAACTGATTTTAGATGCCTTGCTATATATATAGCTGTAATTTTCTGAAGCCTACCCTTTCCTTGCAAAGGCATCTGCTGCTGGGATCTAGTCGATAGCTCCGAATATGGGTGGTCTTTCTGTAGCTAATCACGTAACTCGTTCAGCCATGTCCTTCATTAGACTCTGGAGTTTCACAGAGAGTATTACCCATTCTTTTCTCGCTCTAATTGTAAGAGATACTAGTAGGAAAACCCTCGCTCCTGTCAAGCATGTAACTATGTACTTAAGACTAAGTACAGTAGTAGTTGCAGTGAATTCAAATAAAGTTATAGACTGGCCTTCATCAAAGGAACCAAGGGAGAAAGACACTTAAGATCACATGCATCTCAGTCAGGAGCATAATTTAGTAACAGTAATATAGTTAAAATTAAAGGCAGACCTTATGTTTCTTCAATAACAAACTTATTCTTATATTAGATTCAATACAAGAACATTTTATTATATCAGATTCTTTGCATTTAAGAAAATTGCAGACAATATATTTTTATTTCCATAAATAAGAAATGAGGAAAAATAATACCAAGGTAATTATAAGCACATCAAAAACTAATGCAAAATGATCTGCTCTAGTAGGACAAGGTAAGGATTTTAGTAGCAGAGCAGTCATTAAATGATTAGTTCTGAAAAAGCATAGTATATTGTGCATAACCATCTATAACAATTTTGCTTGATAGTTATAAAATGGCTATGTGTATTTAGCAGGAATTTCACAGCATCTTTAAAATCTATAGGATCCTCAAAGTTAGCTGAAATGACTTATTGAAAGCCAGCATAAGTGCAAAGCAATTGGTTATATGACAGAAATTTAAAATTAGTAGAGTTTGGTAGGCCAAGAGAATTACTGACTACTGTTATTGCTGCAGTGTCCTTTCTTACCAAATACTCTGCCTGGTATGTAACAGGGAGACAGATACAAGCATCAGCATAATATCTCACATCAGACTAGGAAATCATTGACATCATAAAGATGGTAATTACAGCTTGGTGTATTCCTGAGGGTACTTCAGAGTCAGATATAAACAATGATGGAAATTTGGGAGACAGTATTTGCAACATTGATCTATTTTGATCATGCTTCGACAGCACAAGGAGCCTTGAAATTTTATTGCACAAGGAGCGTGTCTCACAAATGCCAATTGTTTTTGTTAGGTCTTTCTGAAAAGATGGGGAATTTTCCATGAGTTCAGGTGAACTAAGTACTGTGTGCTCTGTCTTGGTGCTCTGTTGAAGCATACTTTCCATACTTTACACTATGTAGCATGGATTAAATTCTACCTTTAGGTTAGATCAGTGTTTCCTTCATCTTTTCCTCCCCCTTCCCACTCAGCAACAACCACTGCCCTTCACCCTTTCTAACAGGCTGGAAGTAAGAAGAATTTGGTGGTTTGTGCTGGGGTGTCACAGACACAGGGGGAGACATACAACTGTGTTTGCTGCCTGTGCACATTGTTCCTTGCTCCCTGGGATTAAGAAGTAGGTTGGATGGAAGTGCCCTGGGGACTATGGTCCAGGCTCTTAGCTGCAAGCTGGACCACACCGACTTCCAGATGGACATGTGGGAAGTCAGGACTGAAGCCTTTTGTCTCCCAGCCCAGCTTCACAAAACCAGAGACCTTAAGTGAGACAGAAAGACAGTAAATCAAAAGGATATGCTTTTTCCAAAATATGTAAGTAAATATTAGCTGGTAGCTGGTAGAGGATGTCACAGAGGAGTTTAGCAAGAATTAAGAAAGAAAGAAATATTAGCAGCAAGGATTTCCAGAATTATTACAATTATCAGACAAAAAACCAGAGCTATATTACTCCTCATGCTGTGAGAGTTAGTCAGCCTCTGACTACTGGATGGTGATATTGGGGATGTGCACTTCTGTGTTGACCTGCCTTGGTTCTCTGCCCCTTTGTGTGGCCTGTCTGCTGCTGGCCACCACTAATGCTAACAGTAGTGTTCACACTGGAGAGAGTCTGGCCATGAAACTAGTCTAATCTGGACCTTCTTATTTGTCTAAAAATATTGTTATGACATTATTTTATATGTATGACAGACCATTGGTGGTCTTTCCCCTGATGTTTTTGTTTCAGCCAAGGTCTGGGCAAAGCTCTGATTGAATTCAATAAGGACAGGTATCTAGTCCTGACCAGGCAAGATGCAGTCCTGGAAAGAACTGAACTTGTGTTGGATATAGTGTTAGAGTATACACAAGCTTTCTCTGCAACACTAACACAAAAAAAAAAAAAAAGTAAGAAAACTATCAGAAGTCAGGGATTGTTGCCTTGAGAAGATCCCTCTGTCAGAGGAAAATGTTGTGCTCATTCAAATAACTGCAGTGTATCACTTTAGACATAGTGGGTACTCGGCTATCAAAACAACCTTGCTGTGGGTGTGTAAGCACCACCCCAGATGGGGTGCATTGGCCATTGGCCACAAGGCAGCAAGTGGAGGAGACCACAGGGCAATGATCCTCTGTGTTAGTGTAAACCTCCCCCCTGCTGCATCTTTGTTTTATCCGTCCCCTGGTGCTGTTCGTTGACTGCAGGATGAGTGCTTCATCTCACACACCAAACGTTCAAAAATATACTCTGGGGACCAGGAGCAAGGAAGGAAAGCTTAGGCTTCCTATAGCTCCCTTCTCTCTGTCTTAGAAATGTAAAGGACCCAAACTCCCTGTTGTTAAGTCTTTAGCAATAAAATGATGTTAAACAAAGAGGCAGTAGTTCCACAAAATGAAGAAAGTATCATATTAGGAGGAATACTGTAGAGAGGACCTCAAATTCTAGCTCTTTTGGCAAGAGACCAACACCCACATTAGTTCTGCAGAAACTTCAGTGTGCCTTGGTGAGACAACCGGCCAGCTCAGAGAACTGTAACCCCATTGTCCCTCCAGAGGCTCTGAACTCCGCGTCTTTTGCAGAGGAGCAAAGTGGAACCAAGAATAGCTTGGCAGAGTGAAGATCTCCTGAGAGCTGTGTGTGTGCACTCAGACCCAGGGAACTGCTGACTGACCCTGAAGGATTTTCACATGGAAACAAAGTCTGTTTTTCATTTGGAACCCCGCTTTCAAAGAGGCAGGTCACGTGTGAAATTTCAGCCATTTCAATGGGTATGAGGAAAACAGAAACCTTAGGGACCTGTCAAGTATTCTACAAAATGTGTTCTTGAAAATGTATTTAATGGTCAGCAATCTATTATTATCTAGGAATACCAGACTGCCTTACTTGTGAAGTATCAGTGCTGGTATTAAATATTTGGTATTACATCCTCCCTGGATGAAAATATATCTGATTAAATGAACCCTAAGGAAACTATACGGAAGAGGAAGTGAAGAACTTAGAATAGGGGGAGAAAAATCACATGAGGTAGCTCAATTCCTGTGAACTTCTCATCATATCTTTTCTCTTTAGCCTCGACGGGACACTGAATGCCTTTAACAAGGAAATCCAACCAGTGAAAGTGTTGTATGAAACAATGTGGAAGGCAGGTACATATGTCAATGTCACATTTCAGCTTATGATCTACATACATAGTAGTAGAAAAAATACAATCAGTTTAATGTAATATATAATTTGTATAAAATATCTTACTCCCATCTGCATGAAAATTGGTAGCTACTGTTTTAAAGTAGAGTGATCTGAGTGCCTCTGAGCACCTTTCTGTGAAAAACCACACAACACAAAGTCTGTCTGCTCCTGTAAAGTTTTCTGCTTTGTTTGTGTTGTTCATTGAAGTCAAAAGGAAGACACAAAGAAAAAAAAATAGGAAATGTGATTCTAAAGTTAATAAACACAATAACTAGAGGAGCTGGTGCAGAATTAGCACCATGACCAATGTTAACAATTTTCTATTTGACTTCTCTTCAAGTTATTTTGGATTCTGTTACTACCCTCGGATGTCTGACGAGGCCATTTAAGCATTGAAAAAGAATCACTCAAAAAGGAAATATGAAGCTAACTGGTTTATTTTAGTGATCTGCAGTAGGGTGGTAATGATAAGTTATCACAGATATCTTGCAGCAGAGCTCTGAGGCTTGTGCTAGATGAGGCTACTGGAGTTGAGCAGGCTCCTGAACTTTTCAGAAATCTTTCTAGTTTGCTTTTCAATGGAAGCGGAGGGGAGGGGGAGGGGAGGAAATTAGATGGGTTCAATCTTAACAAATGAATAGTTCTTTCTCTCTCACAGTCTGTTCCCTTAGCTCCAGCAGAGGAGATGGAAAATGTCTCTGGTACTCTATTCACAGGTGAATTTACTGGGATTAGGGAAGCTTTGCTGTAATGACTGCCCACTGCAACATTGGCTCCTCGTCACACAATTGGGGAACAGCTGTTCCCTTGCTTCCCTGACCCAGTCTTCACTGCAGATGCAAGTTAGCTTTGTGCCAGGTTGAAAGAAAGGGTGTGAGACCATGCAGAAGTGTCACCTGAGCTTCTTGCTGGTGAAGCCTAAAATAAATGTTATATTTGGTCATTTAAGTGTCACTTGTCATATGCTGAGGGCTTTTCTTTCCATAAAATGGAAATAGAATATAGGGGTAATGCCTAACTCAAGTCTTGCCTGTGTGCAGAAGGCACGTGTCTATTGAGTTTAGCTGGCATGCTGAGATTAGCTGGCACAGCAACATTATGACCTAAAAAATCCCTAAACTATCAGTACAAAGGTAAAACAATATAGAATCATAGAATCATAAAATAGCAGGTTGGAAGGGACCTCAAGGATCACCTGGCCCTTTTTTTTTTCTTAGCAAAAAACACATAGATGTAATGTTTTCTGTCAGAAGCATCTTTTTACTTGTAGATCCTTTAACACAGAAGGAGGTGGTTTGATTAGATGAGCAGAGCAGCTGGCTTTGCCTTTAGAAGCTTGTGGCTTTACAGAGATACATGTAAAGATAAAGCTAAACTGGCATCACCTCAATAGTGCATATTTGCTGACCAAGAATGCTCTATTTTGAAATGAAAAATGAAGATGCCTACATGTGGAAAACTAGAAATGTATCATATCAGCTGGCTTAGCAAACTCATAGAGAAAGTGAGAGTGGAAAGCTAGGCACTGCAGCTCTTGGCTTGGCTATAAAACCAAAGTCAATGAGACAGCCAGAGGGTTAGAAGCCCCTGTGTCACGTAGGAGCCAAGATCCATGAGCGTGAGAGGCAGACCTCCGAGCCTTGGCTGTGAGTCAGGGTTTTCAGGGCTGCCAGGCTCCCTGCACCGGCAGGGGAAGCCAAGCCTTCAGGAAGGATCGTGATCGCAGGGCTTTGTCACATTGGAAGGGGTACAGAAGTGTGGAAAGCTGCACAGCCTGCAAAAGCCCTAAGGTCCCTGAGGCATGTCATGAGGCTCACAGGTGATCAATGGCCTGGCTAGTGCCATCGTGACACAACACTTGCCAGAAGGCTGTGAAGCCTACGGCCTTATGCAACACCTTTTGATTTTGATGGATTGGCATTTTCTCATGCAATTATTCCACCATAAAATTTTCAGCCAGCTCTATGATCTTCAGAGGGTACCCTGCCTACCTCAAATGGTCTTTCACTGAAAATCAGTTCTAACTTGCACAAGTCAATGTGGGTAAATATACACCCTGACAGGGACGAACGAGGCCAGTTCCAAGGGAAAGAAAGTTACAACGGGGAATTTTTAAGAGGGCACAAACCTAGCTGTAATAGTTTCTGATACATCAGTGGTTTGTGCCAGAGGATTGAAACAGTCCTAAACGTACTGGCTACAGCCTATCCTATCCTTTTCTGATGTATTTACAACTTCCCTATTCGCCCACACTCTGTCCGCATGTTGCACAGTTTTGTGTCAGTCACCAGAAACTCCTGTTCCTTAGGGTTTGTCTGTGGTCTCTGTGTTGTCTGTGATTTGACGCAAGTGAATTGACAGAAATAATAGTTCTTCTCTCTAAAAAGTTGCTTACACTGCAGCAGTGACCTGGAAAGCCCTATCCTTCCTTGGTTCCTGCAAGTCAATATTCACAGTGATCACGTGGGCTGATTGCTTATGTTGAACTATGTATGAGTCATGATTGAAAAATATTAGAAATGCATTCCTTTTACAGGAATAACCACATTAAACCTACTTGATTTGATTTGAAAAACAATAATAAATGTATTAAGGAATTGCTGGGCATGTAGTAGCTGAAGACAAGGGATGTAGCCTTGTTGAATGTTAACTTCGGAAACACTGACTCTTCCAATGAGGAACTGACACTTATCTTCTAAATACGGTATTCACAGGAATTAAAATTACAGCACTTTGAAAGAAAAACCTGGACAGTTTTTTTGTACAAAATATTTATCAAATTTACCAGAAAATTGCTAGAAACAAGCAGGCAATCAACATTCCCAGGACTAGATTATTATCATCATTGTGGTAGTGATAAAGGAATATAGAATTAGTAGTACTAGTACTAAATTTAACTATATTGATTTTAAAATATTTTTATCTTCCCTCTAGTTGTATGAGAAAGAATATTTAAGAAACATATGCTGTTTGTGTTGTAATTGCATATTTCCATGTCTCGTCATGTTTTCTGTTGAATTTAATTTTTAATTTATTATTTTAAAAATAAATGTTTGAATGCAATTAAAGATTAAAATTTGTAGAATATTAATACAACTAACAATTTCATCATTAATTAATAATATTAACTGTTGTTAATAGCAATTAATTCTAAATTACTGAACTACACAGTCTCCCAACATTAGCTCCATTTTAGTATTGCTTTTATTTGGAAAGACAGGTTTGGAAATTAAGTAGTAGGAAATACCCATACATGTGTATGCATGTGTGTATGTGTGCCTTTATACATGTGATATACATGCCTCTGTACCTGTCATATACGCACGCAAACTGGAACCCATACGAAAAAAGAATCCCCAATGGATATAGTTGAAATTGTGTCTTATGTAATGAACAGCTATTGCATTGTATGTTCAGATAGAGAATTCTCAGCCCTAGAGGCTCTTGTTCACTGTTGTCTACCTAGCAGAAAGTTACTTTCTATCCTTTTATCTTCAAACATCTACACAAATACAATTTTTCATAATCCTTCACTCCTGTGAAGCTGTTAAGTACTCCGTACTGAAGTTTATAACAAAACCAATAGCCGATGTTGCTTGCACATTTCTGTTCTTTATGGCTTTTTTAGTTACCTAAAGGAGGATTGTGAAATTTTGGGGCTGAAATTTACTGGGTTTCTGGATTAACTGTATGATGTAACAATTACTCGTGATGCTCACAGAGTGAACTGCTTTCTCACAAAAATCTCTGCATAACTGAAAGCTGTTAAATTCCAAGGAAGGAAAATAGTTTGGGTGTTACTTTTTGACAGATTTATACGGAAGGCCTTTAGAAGGACTGTTTTGGCTAAGCATGAAACGAGCTTTTGCAACAGTGAGATATGAGTTTTCCTGGGAAGAATGTTTGGGACTTTGATGACTTGGCAAAACAGTAGTTGATGCCATGCAGGGAAGCTTCTTGTATTAGCAGAGAATGACAGGAAGATAATCTACTAAGTCTGGGATTCTGGGCTCTCCCCTTCCTCCCATATAAATAGACAGGAAATTAAAAGGAGAAAGGTGATACTGAAAATATAAGAGCATATTCCTCTGTGACGCTCCCATTGCTTCTTAATATGATCTCAGCAGAAAGTTCTGCAGCAATAACCCTTCCAGTGAGATTATTGATAAAAAATGGAGGTGCTGAAAGAATAAAAACAAATTACGATATTTGAAGGCAAAAATGTTTCAATAGAAGTATGGAGTAGACTGAGATACTGAATAAAGATTCTAGTTCTTTCTCTTTTTAATCAAACTTCTTCAGCTCATGCTAACATTATTTTCATTTCTAGCTTAGCTATAGAGTAAAAATAAATATAATAAATGAAATGTAATGAGTAGAAGTCTTGTTCAGGCATGGCTAGGTACACAGATGAACTGAATTTCAGTAGAATCTATGGCAAATTTCTAGTGTGTTACTTGGTGAGGAATTCCTTCTTGCGAGATACTTAATCAGATACAGCAGCCCATCTGTCAGGTGTCACACCAGGGACGAAGATCCTGAAAAGATTTGTACTAATTGAATCACAGAATCATAGGATGGTTTTGGTTGGGAGAGACTTTTGAAGATCTTCTAGTCCAACCCCCCTTCCATGGGCAGGGACATCTTTCATTGGATCAGGTTGCTAAAGGACCCATCCAACCTGACCTTGAACGCTTCCAGTGATGGGACATCCACAGATGCCCTGGGCAACCTGTTCCAGTGTCTCACCACTCTTATAATAAATAAATTATTTTCTTATGCTCAATGCAAATCTACCCTCTTTCAGTTTAAAACTGTCGCTGCAGGCCTTGGTAAAAAGTGTCTCTTATTCTTATAAGACATTATATATTAATAGGCTGCAAGAAGATGTCCCTGGAGCCTTCTCTTTAGGCTGAGAAACCTCAACTGTCTCAGTTTCTCTTCATAGGAGAGATGTTTCATCCTTCTGATCATTTTCACTGCCCTCCTCTAGATCTGCTCCAACAGGTCCATATCTTTCTTGTACAGGGGCCTCCAGAGCTGGATGCAGTATGGCAGCTGGGGGAGTTTCACGAGAGCAGAGGAGAGGGGCAGAATCACCTCTTTCAACTTGCTGACCATGTTTCTTTTTAGGCAACCCAGGATATGATTGCCTTTCTGGACTGCAAGTGCACATTGCTGGCTCATGTCCAATATCTCATCCACCATTATCTCAAGTCCTTCACCGCTGGGCTGCTTTCAATCCATTAATCCCCCAGTCTGTATTGATGCTGAGGATTACCCTGACCCAAGTGCAGGACCCTGCACTTGGCCTTGTTGAACTCCATGAAGTTCTCACAGGCCCATTCCTCAAGCCTGTTAAGGTCTTTTCTGGATGGCCTCGCTTTCCTCCAGTGAATCAACTGCATCACTCAACCTGGTGTCATCTCCAAACTTGCTGAAGGTGTACTCAGTCCCACTATGTTGTTGATGAAGATATTAAATAGTGGTCGTCCCAGTACAGACCCTTGAGGGAAGATAGAAATTACTACTCAATATAAGTATTATGAACAGATTTTTATCACTGAGATTATACATTCCATTTTGTTACTTCATATTGTTTTCCAGTCTCTTTTACTTCCCTTTTATGGTAACCCGACTCTTGTTTCATCCCAAAAAGTGAGGTGAAGACCAGAGCATTCAGCTGTGGACCTGGCAGCTCTGATTATGAGGTTGCTAGATAAATACATTTAGCTTGTATCTGACCAGGGAAATAGTTGCATGGCTATAACCCATGTTACAGTGATGAGACTCACACTGTGTGTAGGGAATTGAATGAGGCATTTTTTATTATTTGAATAGCCCTGAAAACTTTCTCGTGGTGAAATTCAATCAGATGGCAATTTCATAGCCTATCTCCCTCTCATGCCACAAATAAGCTGGAAAACAAAAACTTTTAAATTAGTCTAACTTTTGCTGATCCACTGCAGTCATATTCTTGGGCAGTAATTAAGAAGAGCTCTGAGCTGGTGTTTATAACTTGATGAGACTTCAGTAAAATAAATATTGGAGGGAAGAGCTTTGGAGGGAGGGAGAGAGAAATCTGTTTCTCTTTGTCAGGTAGCTATTAACTGACAACTGCAAATATAATCAAAACAGAATCTTCCTGCATGTTGAAAGCACCGCTTAGTCTAGTTTCAGTGACCTTTTTTTCATATTACCTTATTTATGTTGCATGACAGTTTTGTTCTCGTGTTGATGGAGTCTGGCAGGAAATGGTGGAACAGTGAAATAATAATTTCCCTTATGCTGTTGCTGCTTTTCCTGGAGTAGACATACATAAACTAGGAGAGAGACCACATTTAAATCAAACCAGTTCTGATATGGTGCAAGCGTGAGTCATGCTATTTAACTTAAAATAAATCATTGAGTACCCCATTCTGTTTCACAGCTTGAACAAAACTGCTGGAGGAAAGATCTCTTTGCTGCAGTCATAGTCCTTTTCAATGGATGCAACCTCCCAACTGCCCACAGGCACTTCAGTATACCAGCTTCTCCCCTTTCCCTACACAAACTTGAGTGCTTTTGGATGACGGCATAGCTGGCTATGTCAGTAACTTGGGCAGGAATAGCTTTGCTAGGGGAAATGAACAAATGCCAGCTAATTCCACGGTATGGCTATGAAAAAAATGATCATCCAAAGAAAACAATCAAACAGTTCTCATTTATACAGGAGTGATTCTTGTATGTACCAATCTCTGTTAGTATCAGGGAGAAAGAAGTCAGTCCCAGAATATTCAGAAAGATCAGCTGTCTTTAAAGATTAACAGCTCTAATTTGTGCTTGGTCTTTGGGGCTTTTTGTTTCTTTCTCGTACTGAGATGCTAAGCACTCTAGTAACAAAATAATGAAATATCTTTATTGAATAGTTGCACTGTGGTTGGTCTCAGCACAACTTAGCAACTAATGAAGGTCTTTAAAGTTCAGTACAGTCCTCAGTCTGCTACTACAGGAAGGAATTTAAGACACTAGAAAGGGTATTTGCCTGGAAGCGGGACAGTATTGTACAAGCAACTGCTTTCTCTCACATGCTTTATCCCTTCGTTCTTTCTTTCTGTGTTTACCTATTCCCTAAGCCCAATATACTGGCCTGAGGGTAGCTGCCTGTCTAATAACTTATTCAGCAATATTCTAAAAAAGAAGCTACCCACGAGTCATTTCACACTCCCCAGGCCCTTTATACAGATAACATGAAAGTTCAATCATGTATGCAAACTGTTTTCTTTCCATTAAAGTAATTGGTCTATCCCTTTTGAGGATATCTCACAAGACTTGACTGCATATTGCCAGGCAGTGCTTACTTGGAAGAGTGGTACACCCCTCTGCAGCAGATGCCATGGCAAAATACTGTGATAACACTGATCTATCACTGGAACATGCTTGGAAGTGCACAGCTATGCAATAAATGAATTATGTTTGCCTTGCCAGTGCCCACTGCTTCTAGATCATTTCAGGGCTGTCAGTGATCCTTTTACCACCCTATCTCACAAGTATCCTTTTTTTGCTTTATCCAGTTATTAACAAAGCAAGGAAATATCTTTTTTCCTCCCTGTTTCTAAACCTTCTAATTCGTTGCTGGCAAAGATTCTCAATGATTACAGAAAACGAGGCAAAGCTGCTGTGCATAGATAAAAAAGAAGACTCTCTGAGTCCTTGCTTCCTGATTTAATGAAAAATCTGAACAAATAATAGTTTTCAGGCTACTGCAAATGTAATAATTCACATACTGCTGCAAGGTGTATTTTCAGCAACTTAAGTAGCACTTGTCATCTTGATCTTGTTTTTGCTGTGATTTCCACAAACAGATCCAGGCTTCCTGAAACATAGGGCCCTGCTATTGCAGGCAACCATATCAGGTAATCCCTTTCATACAATGACCTAACTCTTCTCAAAGCCAGGTGGATTGGTTTTCCTCACTGCGGTTCCAACTAAAATCAGTTTGCCTAATGCTTCCTACAGCTTCATTTGCCTCATCATGGTCAAAGAACAGTGCTGGTATTTGGGTAGCTGATGATTGCACTGTACAGCAAAGACACAGCTTCTACTGCTAAATTTCTTTCCGTTTGTACTACTTCATTGCTCAAAGTCATGCAGAATTTCTTACATGGTATCAGCATTCTTCCTATGTTTCCATCACCTCTGAGATTCATGTTATCAGAGAAATTTTCTAGCCCATCACTAGTTTTCCTGACACCAACCAATGAAAAAAATTGTACAAAGAGTAATCATTAAAATAAAATGTAAATTTTACATTTACATCTCTTCCATTTGGGATTTTTCAGTTTTTAATCTAAGTGTTGTCTTTATTTAGCACATACCTGTGTAGACTTGTATTCCCATGCCTTTAACTGAAATGTACTAAAAAGATGGTCAGAGACCAAGCTCTTTCTTCTCACTTGTGTATGGCTGACATTAAAGAGTACAGTAGATCAAAGTGGTATTTTTCTCCCTTAGGCTCATCTGCTTTTGGTGATCTGTTTTCTACTCTATAATATTTTCGTTTTTTTCTACAGACTGACATTTGCTTGCTGCAGTAACAAGTCCCTGGTAATTGTTTTCTCCCACTAGGCTTGTTTAACACTGCAGAAAGGAAAGGTGGTTTTCGTTGGGTGGAATTGTTGTCTTCAGTTGTTGACTTCTATGAACAGCACTGAAGAGGATTTAGAAATCTAGAGTGGCAGTGGTGGGGAGGGGTGTGTGTGGAGAAAAAAAAATCTGCAAGGGTTTACTAGTAAATTTCCAAAAGCTGCCTTAAGTTAGGGACTTGCAGACATATATAAGCCATGCAACTGCCCTTGGTGATCTTCTGCAACTGGTGATGAGACCTATGGCTGTCCAACTTGAATAGCATTTTACTGAGAATTAGCTCGCTCAGTTGTAGAGTCCTAAGTAAATGTCAGGTTCTCCTTTTCTGTCTTGTCAGGGATTTCCCCTCCAGTTTCAAGTCTGAACTTAGTTTTGTTTTTTGGTTGGTTTTTTTTTTTCATATGCCCAAGAGATATGTTTGAGTAATGAAGATTTTCAAAGCTGGGATTTTCCCTTTCCCACCCTCAATAAAATCAGAGCATTTCCAGTCTTAACTGATATATGAGATACATCCCATTCAGAGAACTAATACATCCCAACACTACCAAAACCCAAGGTACCTGTCTCTGAAATTAAGTCTTCTCTCAGAGGCACTCACTCATCTTCACTAAAGGATCTCTTCAGGGGACTCTCCTGCCAGGGTAATTCCAGTGATAACATGAAGGGCTTCACCGAATTAAGTCATATGTCATTGCTTTAATTAGATTCATTGGAAGAAAGAATCTGAAACTTGTGTTCTTTCCCTGATTTTATTTGACCTTATTAATCTGCAAGATGAAAAAGTGGAAGACTGTGTTGCAGCAAGACCAAAGTTTGTCATTGCATGCCCATTCTGAAGAATGAACTTTGAAAAAGATGTCTTAAAAGTCCATCATGAAGCTCAAAGCAAATTGGAACAGTTACGACATAGGATGGTCTAATCCAGAGCAGGAATGCTTACATGGGCAAACTATACATCCCAAAGGAGTTATGGAGAAAGTGGGATCATAGCTGTATTCATTCCTCTAACAGGGTTTTGGAAAAGGCACAACGTACCAGACTGAAGAATGTCTCACTAGAGAGATAGTCATCACTAGAGAAGTGGAGCAGGTTACCACCCTTCCCCATCCCTGTGTCTGGAGAGGGACATCTCTGTTATATATAGTCACATGAGGCTAGGGCATAGTGGATGGGGCGCCAGATACTTGACAGCATAGATATTGCTCACTGTGTCTGATTGCTATTGCCCAGTAGGCTCCTACTGGGAAAGTGGCTACAGGAGAAAGATGGACACAGTGGGTCATCATCCCCTCACATGCAGTGGGACAGACCTTGTCTGGGTTTGGAGTCTTTTGTACCCCAGATGCCCTCCTGACATGTCTTCATTCAACTTACCTTCACCCACACATTATGAAAAGCTACCTCTAGTAGAATGCAAAAGAATCCTGGCAGTGCCCTGTGCTGTCCCAGATATCTTAATAGAAGAGGAAAGGGCAAAGAGGAAAAGCCAGAAATGATGGTGTCCATCAGCCCTACTCGTGCGAGAGCACTGCAGGCTGCGCTCCTGACACACAGCGATTTGCATGGTGTTCCTGCTCTCTCGGCAGAAGCAGTTTTGGGGAGGGCAGCATGGAGACCAGAGGCACCTGCTGCCACAGGAGCCTTGTGTTAGGTGAAAACAACAGGGAAAGACATTTATTTCTGTAACTGTGGCTGTAACTGAGACAGGATGTAGAACTTCTATCCACATTAGTGGTGTATAACTAAAGCAGCAAATTAATCATAAAGCAGGCATGTGGTTGAGAAAAGTAACCTAAATATCAACATCTAATACAGGGTATTTTGTTATTTCTGTGTGTACTGTTTATGGAGATTCTTGTACTGCCTACTGTGGTAAAAGCTGCAGATCTACGTATCCATGGAACAGGCCAATGCACCTTTGTATCACAGCCTCCTTTCCAGGGCCCACCATGATTATTGGTGAGTTTCATTGCCTGAGGGGGTGCTACCTTCATGAATAAAATACATGGGCTCAAGCTTGGGTGCTTCTTCTAACTAACCTGCAGGGACAGCTTGGCTTGTATCTCACCAGACACCCAGTACAGTGGCTGAATAGAAAGAGTGGAGAGGTGAAAGGCACTGAGTCTAGCCTTATAGAAAAAGTAGTGGCTAGATTTTACCAATGACCTTGGAAGAATCCCCCATCTAACTTGAATTGAAAGCGATACTGTATTTGTAACCATCACAAGCTTTTCTGTGATGGTGATGAGCAAAGGCTCTCAACATTGCCATTATCAACCGACTGAAAGAAGCTATGTTTGCAGCAGCACTGGTACATGGTCCTTCTATCTTAACTAAGATTGACTTTAAATTACTCAGTGAAACAGAAGGTACAAACAAGCACGACTTTACAGAATGATTTCAGAGAGCTTGCTAAGGGTTTCTCGCTGTTTTTTAACAGAGGGTTGTAACAGGATGCAGGATGTGGCCTTTTTCTTTGACAAGCATCTGTTTGTATCTAGAGAAAAATAACCTTTCATTACCCATAGTCTGTGCACATGTGCATATTTATACACAAACAAGAACCAGTGGAGGAAACTGCACAGTGTTCTCAGTTTTGCAGATCAGCTGTTTGACTTCTTTGTGTGCCTATCTGCCCAGTAATCTGAGAGCACATAGCAACATAAGTGTTGCTGGGCCAAAAATAGTCCTGCCTTCAGCAAACTTTTCTCATACTAACCCTGAGCAAAAGCATGTGTAGGAAATGGCATCTGCCAGATAACAGCTGCTAATTATCAGAAAATGGGTGAATGCCTGATTGGCTTTCATTAGTGTTATATGCAGTTAAGAAGTCAATTGCTTATAGGCATATAGTCTTTTTAAGTGTATGGTGTTCATTATAGGTTATTTAAAATTTTCAGTAGAGCTTAAGGTGGTTATCAGAGGTATTTATGATAGGAGCTATCTTACAGTGAAAACCAATCTAACTTTCATTTTCTATTATCACATTCTTTGCTGGGGTTTCTGTCAATAGAATTCAAGGAAACTGATCAGCAAGAAGAATTCTGCTTCTGAGATTCTGTCGAGAGCAGCATACTTCTGGCCTGTAATCTGTATGAAGCTGTTTTGAATAAAATGCACGATGTGATTTACCATGTTTCTATGTATACATGTAATACGCATACACACGTTTGCCACTTTGGGGAAGGTAATGAGACAAACTGCAAAACTTCCACAGAATTCAATGGAGTGCCAACAAGTCCTGACTACCAGGACTACTACAGCTCCACTCGATATTATATCCAAGTTTAAAGTGTACAGCAAGTACCTATTGTGTATGTATAACAGGGTGGTTTTAAAATTTGTCTTAAACATAATGAAAATTAGCATATACAAGAAGATGAATTGCTTATAAACTTACACAGTTCAGTATAAGTGATCCTCAAGATGTCAAGCTGAAACACTCTCCACTTAGTTCCCTGAAATTTATTTACCCTTAAGAAATACCCAGAGATATTTTTTACAGGACTTAGGGAAATTCACCGTGCAAACAAGGAAATCCCCTACCAGAAGAAAGCTTTTGAAAGTGATAGCACAAGATTACAGAGTCCTTCAAAATGTGGAAATGAGAATGGAAATAGCAGAGAAAGGCTTGAGAGCTCAGTATAGATGTCATTTAAAATCCTACCAGTAGTACTCTCTAGGACTACTGGAAACAATGCAGAAGCAGCTTTATTTACACTTCTTAACGTTTCTTCTCATTCTACCTGTAATACATAGGACTAAATCTTTGTATACATATGCAAGTAAGCAATTTGAACTTCAGCTCAAGCAAATTTTCCTGTCTTAAGTGGTTGACACAACCGGGATAAGAGAATAGATGTGGAACAGCATGCAGATTCACAGTTACCCACTTCTTAGGAAAAAAACTGTGCTTGCAGAAAACTGAAAGGCAGAGTACAGACTTTAAAACAACAACAAAAAAGGCATTATATTTGGATATATTTACAATGGCTTTGAGATCTCATTTGGAAGGTTTCATTTTGCAGCACACCACTTTGGTGGATATTCCGAAATAGGAAGGGTGGAAGCACCTTGGTGGAGGAAGGAATAGGTTATTGAAGCAAACAGAGCCTTTCAAGGGGACACCTATATGATGCCAGAGATTGGGAGCTCATGCAGAATGTAGTCAGACTGAAAAAGACGTTCAGAAAGCAAAAAAAAGAGGTATCTTCCAACAAATAAAATGCTGTATAAATTTGAAACGGTGGGATTCAATAATAGAGTGAATGCTACAATAATAGATAGCAATGGGAAGCTATTGCATGTGATGGCAAACAAATTATATGTTTTTAAGAGTGCTGCATGTTCCCAGCTGTTATAGTTCTACTTGATTTCTAAGCTGCTCTGGTATGTATCTTACTAATTATTTCAGTTATTTCAGTAAAGATACATCATAGCAGCCTCAGTATCTGGGAACAGCAGAATAAACCTGTGGTTTACAGTATTCTGCAGGAAGGTAGCAAAATGTGTTTTATCTGCCTGGTGCCTTAGTCCTGTCTTTTCTACAAGTCTGTCTGTACATCAGCCATCAGTAAACTCCTAAAGGGTTTTCAAATTTAGCACTATTATTTATGTATCATCTACCAGTCCCTATTTTATTCCTTCTGCAGACCTACCTACAAGCAGGGTTTCTTTTCCTTTCCCCCCAAGTCCAGTGATTTTTAGCAGTTAGGGAGAAAACTATTGGTCTCAGATTACCCAAATTGTTTCCTATACACGGGTTAGCACACTGATTGTTATTTTTTTGTTCATTCTACAACAATAATCCAAGAATTAAAAATTCAGATTCTAGCTCTATGCTGTTTATTAAACATAGACATTCCACTTTCAATTTATTGCACTTCCAAAGACATATTTAACTAATTGGTGTATTTAGTGGACAGGTTTCCATCCTGACATTCCCTGACTCCTCATTTTCTATTGCATAACAGCTACATGCTTTGAATCACACTTTAACTGGTATTCCAGGTTATAGTTCTCAGTTTTGCATTGGTATTGCAACTTCTTTAAAACGCCCTTTGTTTCACAGAACATTAAATAAGCACATCTGTCATAATCTTATATTAACAATTATTTTAAAGCAAAATAACATTTCTGATATTAATCCAGTTATCCCATGAGACTTGTTACAGCCAGCAGTTCTCAAAAATGAGAGATTACAGGTTATTTTACCCTTCATTGTTAATCCTGTAGAAAAATGGTGGGTTGGTCTCTTTTGAAGTTGTACATTCTACTTACATTTTTTAAATTCCTGGTATGGTAGACTAAAAATTCAGAAAAGAACATCTGATAAGTCAGCAGGAAGAGATTCTGTCTGACCAACTAAAGCCACTGCTGAAGAGGGAGTCTGAATACATGTGTGAAGGACCTGTGCTGCTGGGGAATGGACTGATTCAGAGAACTGGAA
>JAVJGJ010000057.1:44296553-44342005 GCA_035590215.1 Microhierax caerulescens | reverse complement strand
TCCTTGAAGGGAAAGGCACATGGATCATTTTCCAAATTCATGCATACATCAACAGAGTTGCTGCAATGATGTGATTCAGAGAACTGGAAAAGGGGTATGAAAATATTAATTTGTAGATCATGAGGAGTACAACAACTGAAAATCTGTGTCAGGTGAAGTATGTCTGCAATAATATATTGCTGCATAGCATTTTGGTATGCCTTCGGTTAACCTTATAGAAAACATTGCACAAAGAAAGACATGTATCACTGACAAGATTTCTTTTTACCTGGAGATGTTCTAAATATATTTCAGATCCAAGATCATCACTACACTCCAGCAACTTCTCTGCACAGAGCTGGTGATGTGAAGACAATCTTGAGGTAAGTGTAATGTCATGGAGCAAATCCTAGGAAAGAGAAGTACTTCTACCATGGGTCATTTGTTGGAAACAGGAGGGAAGGAGGCCATAAAGTAACAGAGAAAGAGGGTTGGTGAATTTCTTATTTAAGAAGAGAAAATGGAATTTAAAATACTGAAGAACTGTCAGATCAATTCCTCTGATTCTGTAAACAAGGAGAAGGAGAAGCCAACAGGTTAAAAGTCTGACATCTACAATGATTTAATCAAATACATGTCTCTTTTGATTTAGAACTTGACAAAAATTATCTCAAGTGTCTTGAATAAACTTGCTTTCTCACACTCTTCTTAAAATGCTTTCTTGTTGATTTTCATTGTGGAATTTGAAATGCAGTGATTTTCTCAGGCATGTCTCCCAAATATGGGTCAGCCATTTAGTGAACAGAAGTCATACCATGTGGCTAAGGAACAATCATATGACTGCATTTAGCAGTAAGTGGTGACTCTTTTTGGACAAAGAATTTGATTTACTATTACAAATATGGAACAGCATGATGAGTCCAGTGAGACTAGCTATGTGTATGGTCATTCATCCAGCATTAGTATTCAAAGCTGTATGTGCTTACTTGATGGATTCCTCTTTACATATAATGCTGTTTTTTTGACACTCAGTCACATTTTTTTTTAATTGCTTTCCAACAGAACACAAACTTGAAAAGTTCATTTTTCTTCCAAAACTATTCTTAGCTATACAAGCCTAACCTTCGTCATGATTGCTTTATATTCAGTAGCACTGTTCGTACTTTGGCATCCTACCAGATCCATTTTGGGATTACTATAATGGCATGAGAACATTTCAAAAATACATTCCAAAATACAAAATTCCCAGTTTCCAAAAAAGTATGTATTTCTCTCCTAGTATTTGAATTTATTCATTAAAACTCACCCAATAAAACCAAATATTTAACATAAACATCTAGGACTTAACATTTGACTGCAGTACTGAGACATTAATATAGTTTTTAATTGTTTATGTACCAGAAGTCATGGATACTGATGCTGAAGAGACATTTGCCCATTTTTAGATTTATGAATGTAGCTAGTTCCACAGAAGGAAGGAAACTACTCATAAACATATGCACACATCTTGCAAGAAGAGGTCTTTTTCTTTAACAGAATAACATGGTTATTATTGCATTTGCAGGCTGAGCCAGAGGGAATGTCCTTTTGTTAAACAATTGCCTCCCTTTAGACTTCCAGAAACCTAGAAAGGTGTTTGTAATGCCCTGTACTGATAAATCTAAAGGAATTAACCATACCAATTACTTTTGGTCCTACAGTGCCTGAAGGCTCCTCTGTGCTAGACACTGCACAGAGCAGACAGTCCATGCCCTGAAGATCTTAACAGCTCTGAGCTTGTTGAAAAACTGGTGAAATTCCCAGCACAGCTACAGTAGGTTGATTGTGCGGCTGAAGTTATAGTGGCTTTACCAGGCACATGACAACCCTCTCCCAGAGGAACGTTCCTCTGCAGCTGTGCCCCGCATGTACGCAGAGTTGGCAGACGGAGCAAGAAAGGGTATAGCACCAGAATGGCCATGAATGGAGGATGGGATCCCTGTGCTGCAATGGGATTGGAAAGGCTTTTTAGGTTTGGTTTTGTTTTGTCAGAGAGGCTGAGGTTTGTTTAGGAAGGGAGATAAATTAGTGAGAAGGAAACTCTGAGAGCACTGAGGACAGGAGGCAGCACTGGGTGGGGAGAATGTAGTGAGAAGGGAAGGGAAGGATGGAGCTGTGGTGAAGAGACTGCAGCCATGAGTGAAATGTGTTTAGGGCAAACAGGTAACTGGTAAACACTAGAGTGTTGCAGTTTCAAGGTGGTAGGAGCTCTGTCGTCAGCTTTGGAAATGAGAGCAATGAGTCTATTTTCCAAAGTATTGTAATGAGTTGTCTAAACAAGAAACCCCTTTATCCAACTATCTTGTCCCAGATAAGCTGTGACCTGGCAGACCAAGCTGAGACACACATCCTCACTGTTGGTAGTACAAGGTGGGTGAAGAAATTCTCTGAAAAAAACACTGTTCCAAGAGGTGTTGGGACACTCCTGGGAAGCTCCGACTGCATTGCACAGCAGGGGGAAAGGGAAGGCTGAATGGAGGAGAAACTGGAAAAGGAGCTTTGCAAAGCTCAGAAGGTCAAGAGCATACCTGTGGGCTGGACAAATAGAAGCAGGACTTTGCAGAACTTCCCAGAACTTTCAGAGGAATGGCAGGCTAAGTAGAAATTTAGTGCCAAGGTGCTCCAGTTAGTGATCTTGTCTGGGTAGGCTCACAAATAGGAGCCAGTACTGCTTTAATTGAGCTGCAGTTGCTTTGGCCACTAGGTTATTTGGCAGCTATGGGAAGATGCTTCTTCATTTGGCTGCATTCCTCGTCTGCTGGGGTACATGTTCTTGAGCATTTACAGGGCTAGTCGTCAGGAGCACCTTCATATTATAGTAGTCAGTCTAATCTACTAGCAATAGGGAAAAAGTAAAAGTAGACCCCATTATCCTAAAAGTGATCATTAGTTTTGTCTCTAGAGGATATACACAAAGATGAAAAAAGGGAGTAGCTGGCTACCTGGTTAGGAATCTTCTTCAGCCAGTCTCAGGACATCAGTACTTTTGCCTTGGACTGGAGGTGACAGAAGGTCATATAACTGTATAGGGTAAGCAAAAAAAGGTGGTTTATAATCGGAGGCAATAGATGACAGATCCTACCTCCATTTTATAAAAATTACTAGGTTAGAAGTACATGAGACTAACAAGAGAGAGAACATGAGATACAACTGAATTTTAGCCAGCCAGTAGAACCCCACCCATTACTTCAGGAGCTTCTCATCGTTTGAGACTAAATGAGCAGATAAGGAGGGTATATTTTAGCTTGGAGGTGCATGGTACTTTATCAAACATCATACACCAGAACAGACAGTGCTATATTCCACACTTGCTTATAACTCCTTTTGCTTGTTTGGGTGCAGAAGGCAAAACTGGCCCTCATACCAAAATTGTCATCTCATGTTTTCAAATACATCCAGTATGTTTCCTTATGAACTATAGCAATGTAAATACAGGATCAGATAGTCTGCACTTGGCTGCCTGTGTAGAACTGCAGCATTAGTAAGTGTGCTATGCTATCTGGCATAGGGTAAGGCAAAAGCATCTATATATACATTGATTTCCACACCTTATCTTCAAACACCTTGCGTTCAACATATGTGAAATGATTCAGAAGTATTCTGCAGTGCCCTTCTGTCTGCCACATTTTGTCACACTCAGATGGAGATAAAACAAAACAAAAAACCCACAACCAAACAGAAAACCTCAGGACATTAAAAAAAGCTACATGAGTGATGTCCTGGACATTTTATCTATTTCATGAAATACATTAGTGATAGATAATGATAGCCTGTCAGATAATACTGGAGCCAAAAAATAGTTTCCACTTGTTAGTTATAAACCATTTTCTGCAAGAGTTTCTAAAGTTTGAATGCTTGAAAAAATTCAACAGAGAAAAGGCCATTATTCTGTCACCTTGTTAAAATACAACTATGGTGGCGTGGTTCAAAAGTGTTTACAATGTCACAATGGAAACACAGGCGGTGCAAAGTCACAGTACTGCAGGGATCTAGATCAGTTTTAATAACATCTATTTGGAATAGTTTTATAAGAGTTGTACTCTTTCAAATTAGTTTTCAATGTGTTCAACAAAGAAAATAAACGCAGTGTAAGATACAGGGCTATTTTAATGCTGGGATATGATTCTGTGTTAAAATCCATGGTAACTTTGTTAGAGATGCCTCATTGTTGGATTGGCTTAGATTATTTCCATAGGTAATACAAAGTGGAGAATTTGAAAAATGGAAAACAAAACTGATGCCATCATGTTATTAATCTAGTATTGCCTTCTGCTGCCTATTATCTTCCTGAGTTTTGTTCTGTATTTGCCTTCTCATCTGCATCTATTGGCCTTTTCTTCAGCCCTCAAGCCATCATGCAGTGAAGTGTGAATCATTTCCCTCATACCTTTAATCACATTCCCCACACAACCTACTAGTGAAAAAAAAAGACTTTTCAGCTTGGGGGAAATAAATGCCAGCAAGGAGAAGGCACGTAAAAGCCCTTGTTTCTTCATGCCTTCCATATGAGTTATAACTGGTGGGGAGATTCTGGCTTTGGCTATGTTGCCAGTATATTTACCTCCAGAAACCCACTGCTGTGGCAGACAATCTGAGCAGGAACAGTACTGGTTTCCACACTACACATAATCAAAAGAACGAGGATGGGAAAGCTCCTGAAGTTGTAACACAAAGGGGACAATGGATGCAGTTTAATTTAAACATGGTTTATTTAAGATTTAAGCAGATATTTTTTTTCTCTTGGGGAATTATGATGCCATTTTAATGTCTATTTCCGGATATTTTACACATTGTTGCAATAACTTTCAGATGACTTAAACATATGCACAGTTATTATTGTTTATTCCTTCTGTTATCTCATACATTTTCATTCAGCTGCTCTTTATTGTGAACCCTCTTTGATGTATCTTGATTTAGGTCTTGCCAAACTCTTAATCAAGAGAACAGATACTTCAAAAAGACTTTCTGGCATCAAGTCTTTCCCCCCCACCCCCCCCCCCCCTGCCCCCTTGTTCTCCTCCCCCCCGCTTTTTTTTTTTTTTTCTTTCTCCTTTTAATGGGAGAGTGGAAGGAGGAAGGAGAGGATTAAAACATGGACCTTGCTTGTTCACGATACATGATCGTACAGAATACTGTACTGCTTCCCAACTTCCTTTGAAGCATGCCTCTAAACTTTTTTTGCTCCTGATGAAGTTCATCACACAGTCCATGGCATTTGGGTTAGAAATTGTCTTGTGAGGTACCACCACCTTCTGCAGGGCTCTGAAACTTCTATTATGATGTACCATTGTACCAAAATATGATATACCATTTATTAGACACCCAGACTACTAGTTTTATTAATTTTGGCAAATACAGTAGTAGCTGCAGAAGCAGTAACTGGAGGAGCTCTCTGATAGTTACTCTCCTTTGGACAGGGTCAGGTTCAGTCTTGCAAAGCTCCTAGTCTGACCTGTGTGACTGGCAAGTGGAGGGAAGGCATTCAGGGCAGTGAAATAACTTCTTCAGGATGACACACAGGTCAATTCAAACTGAAAATTGCATTGGAAATGTTACAATAGTCAGGATGGAGCCTGGGCAGATTTTGGCTAAGGGAGGTCCCTTATCACCCACCTAGCTTGGGCTGCATACCCTCATATCAGTGCTGCACTGCTTGGGCCAGGATTTCTGTCCTAGCAGTTTTACCTCCTTTTTTCAATTAAAATAATTTCTGATTCCTGTTTCTTTGTGAAAAACAGTGATCATATCTGAAGAACGAAATTTTCTTTCTTGATATCAATTTGATAAGCAATGTTTAACACAGAGATTTACAAACAGCCTTTGCAGCTCTCAGTTAGTCAATAATTCAGTTAAATTGTGCTCCCCTTCAAACTGTTCGGTACTTGGGATGAAATCTGATTGCCCCCAAGGTTACTTGCAGGCAATTCACATTTAATTTTTTTGCAAAGAAGTGGTGTTTCTTAGAAAATTCACTGAAATCACATAGTGCTGGCACAGAAATTTCACTGAAATCACATATTGCTGGCACTGCTATAAGATCTAAACTACTTCCATTCCAAAGTGAAAGACACCTGTGGCACAGCGAGCTCCACCTGAAGTAATCACCTACAGCCCTGTTTGTAGTTAATGCAGCATCACTGAGACATATGGGGTATGTTTTGTCTCTTCTAGAGATGTCTGATGTAGTTTAAATGCATGGTTCTTTAGAATTGTTTATTTCTGTCCCTGGTCAAAAAGGAGTCTATGTTACTAGCTAAAGACAGGCACCTGTATTTTAGGCATCCTAATACAGATAGTTGAACTTCACCCTATGAAATCAGACATCCAAAATTCACACTGTAGTAAAATTGTAATAAACAAGATTTCGCCTACTCATGATGTGATCACAGAATGAATAATGGACTGTTTAAAATTAACACAGTACACCCAATTGAGAGCTCCTCTGGTGCAGCCACCAGTTCTGATACTATTTTGGACATCCACATAGCGAAGGAAAGACTAAAACTGGAACACTCTTGTCTTTTTCTGGAGACAGAGCTAAAAAGAAATTTGGCGTCAAAGACAGACTTCTGCACTGGGATGAAGTTTTCCTCAGCTTTTTGAGGTGTATGTCAGCAATCCTCCCTGACTGTGTCATATATCTAGAGAGGACTTGGACTCAGGACAGTGTGGTAGAGCCTTGGTGGTTTTGGGATAACATGTGATTTCTTTGGGTTTTGTATTATTTTCCTTCTGTGGGTTTTGTATTATTTTCCTCCTCTCAGGTCATCTTTGCAGCATGTCACCTTTTCCTACCCTGAAGTGTTCTCTCTTCCACATTTCTCTCTGAGACTTCTGATCTCTCTTATTGGTTTCTTAGATGAGTTGACAGTTTCCTTTTCAAGCCGATGATATATTTCATCTCCCATGAATTTTCCGAAGTTCTGTATGGCTTGTTCAATGAATACCTGGCTCGACATTTTCTCCGGTACCCACAGTTTAATGTTTCCAACACATGCTGGAAAAAAGGTCACACATACACAATTTAATTATTTCCTCTGATCTTCTTGCTTGTGGCTTTGGTTTTCTCTGGATTTCACTGTATCTTCCCTGTTTTTTTCTTACATTAAAGTTACTGATTTGTGCTTTCCACACTGTTTGTAAATTTAATCACTCTCTCTTTTCACTATCATCTTTGGCTGTAAACATCCTGACATCTATTTGATTTTGCAGTGCCATACCAGGTGGATGCTCAGTGTCACCATGCACCATACTCTCACATTTTAGTTTCATGAGATAGCAGGACATCCAAAACCCCAAGATCTTCACTTAAAAGTCATTGGTGTATCTCAGGGATATGTGCTACTTATGTAATATGAAAGCTGCCTGTTTTGCAGTAGTACTAGTAACAGTCAGTCATGAAGGGATTAATTGATCCTTCCTTCTTTAAGGTTTGAATTAGAGGGAATCAGGCATGTGGAATTAAACATACGCGAGCATTCTGCTGAATCAGAGACAAGAATTTGCCCTCCATTTCCATTCACATTAATCTAGTCCAGCTGAAAGTTTACAAAGTGTGTGCTACCCAGACAAAGAGATCTAGGAAAGGACTCATTATGTCTGAGTAAAAGAAGTATTTTGAAACTGGTTTATTTTTACAGTGTAGTTTTCCAGAATCTTATACTACTTGATATCCTTTTACTGTTTTACAGTTTCATCTTAAAAATCTGCCCTTAGGAAAATCCAGGAAATGCAGTATTCCTGGAGCAACTTTTGTTGTAATCATACTATTTCAAATGAAAGCTTTTAGGGTAAGGTAATTCAGAAGGTGATTGTAACCCAGCAGTGGAAGCCCCAACCTACGTAAGGATCTCTTTGAAGGAGTGCAGTCAGGTTTGTGCTCTGTATGCAGTGCTGGGGAAGGCCCTCTGTATAAATGCAGTGATGAAAGTCAGACTGAACTGATTTTTTCCCATGACTGGTAGTATTTAATGTTAGAATAGTGTCACATCGTTCTGACAATCACTTTCTTTGTTTTTCTCGGCTTTTTTTTTTTGAAGTTCCACTTCAAAATTTGCAGTCTCTGCCACTCCGTCTAGATGCAGATTAAGGAAGTAGTTACTCTTTGGTGTAATTCCACAGCCCTCTTTCAAAACACCATATACATCTGAAACACCATATACATCTTAGTCAAGCCAGATTGAACACCTCCATACACAGCAACTGGCCACTACCTTTCTGTGGTTAGTTTCTGGATTCTGTCCTATTTGGAGTTGCTATGCTCTGAACAACTAGCAACAGCAGATAAGGAAACACCTTAAATGTTTTGCTTAAGAGTTACTGGTTAAGTTCTGAGTCACATCACATGGTACAGACTTTTAAGATTAAATTACACAACAAAGAATGTGGTCAAAAGAAGCTACCTGAAGAATATTACTCAAGCATTCATGATTTTTCATCCCATATATTTGAGAAGAATGCACAGTACATACCCATCAGGACTGGATGACTCCAGCACGTACAGGGATAGAATGGATTTCTTTAATAGTTCACACCCAAATTATTGGCAAACTGTTCAAATTATGCAAAAAAAATCACCTGGGTTATTTGTAGTTCTAGGCACTGAATCACACACTTGAGCAATGGACAACTTAAGCAAAATTTCTACTTCAGGAAAACAAACATGCTCTGTTTCTGTTAATCTTGAAATGTTAAATTTATAAAGGAGAATGGCTTATGCATTAAAATGAACTAGCTGAAACTTTTCCAACAGGGTATGCTCAGGTAGGGAAATGCTGTTATACTGAAAGTGAAATCTTGGACTGAGATATGTCCATACTTAAATAAAATAGATTTTAAAAATGGAGTAATTTACTTTTTTTGTTTGTTTTGAAATTAAAATAAAACTTTAAAATCTCTACACAGAATTATAAATCACAACATTTCAGCAAGAAAATAAAAATGACACTAACTCAGAACAAAAGTTTTTGGCTTTAACAAACTAGAATGTTCCAATTTGATTTGACAAGTTTCGCATAACATTTCTTTTAAGGAAAGTTTTGGATTTTCATTTTTTAAAATTCAGAGCTGAAACTTGTTGCTAGGATAATAGAAATCTCGGTCGAATTATATTGCTCAGTTTTGACCATTTGCAATATCTTGCCTTTCATGACTGGTACTGTATTCACCAAAGTTCAGCTGCAACTGCCAGCCTTACCACTCACAGCTATATTGTAGCTCAGTAAATTCCAATTTTCTTAGTTGGGTTTCCACACTTTACATAAAGTGCTAGGGTTTCCACACTTTACATAAAGTGCTAAACTAACCAGATTGCCCAAGGCCTAGTCAGATGGGGAAGCTGGTCTTCATTCCGGACCAGAAAGTGAAACCTCCATTTTAGGCTTCAGAAAAAGTACCAGGACTTCATAAGAGAGAATAAACTAACTCTGGCTGCTTTTGCCTTGCAGATAAACAGAGCATACCCAGGAAAGGTCACTTCAACAGCTTTCTGAAATATTGAAGCCTAAATCCACCAGTGGCTTAAACTCAAAAGGTACACTACTTCTGCATTTCAAAATATAGATGCTGGCTGTGTCTATGTGTCACTGAAAAACAGAGGAAAAGTTTAATGTGAAATGAATTCTTATGAGATGCCAAAATGTTAATTTGCTTGTGAAAGAAATTCTTGGAGTTCTACCACTTTGGAGCAGGAACCTTTGTTATATAGCTCCAGCTACACAGGGCTGTCCCACAGCTGCTGGAATAGTATAAGAATAGTAACAACAATATTCATTGACGCTCTTGCTAAAAGTAGTAGATGAGGATACTGCTAGCACAACTGGAAAAAATTAGTACAGGAAATATGCAAGCTGGTGTGAGAAAATTTCCTGACAAGTGAGAAATTGCAAGTTATGGAATATTTCTCTAAGGGAAGTGGTAGCAACTGTATTGCTTAAGATGTGTGCAATGAAACACAAGTTACTAAATAATAAACTGTAGGAAAAAAAAAATTAGACAAAGGAACAGAATAACCTTTAAAACCTTTCTATCGCTAACATTTTCATAAAAATAATTTTGAAAAAGGATTGAATTTGAAAAAGAATTGGCTTGGAAATTTATGAACCCATACCATTATTTTCAATGCATTCATTCAAGTAAATCACACCTCCCTCCATGTCTCGCTGAAGTCACCTGCCCTGGCCCGCACATCTCATAATGATTATGGTCATAACCCACTAACTGCTTTTCCCATGCTGCCATCACTCACAATGTGGCAACTTGGGAAATATATATTGAGGCAGCTCTGTAATTAATAACATGATAATTATTCAGTTGATTCAGTTAAAAAAGCAATTAAAAAAAAAAAAAGAGGTTTAAGTTTAAATAGTCACTTTCAGAAGTATCTGTACATTCTTTTCCACAGAATTCATGTGATGGTTGGGGTAGAAAATGGCCAGATTGCATTTACAGACCATATCGCCTGGGGTCAGTCTAGTCAAGGCTATCTTAAATCTCAGCATTTTAGAATGAATTTTGCTCTCCTTGTTATATCTGGGGTGACCAGCTCAGGCTTAGAGGGAAGTCAGTGGAGCAAGGGTTGGGAAAATCATCAGCAGTCAAGGGAGGGGGTCTAGGGGAGTGAGCAAGTGGCAAAGAAAGAGATGTGAAAATGGAAAGAAAGGGTCTACGTGTTTTCTGGGAGTCTGGGTTTGGGAGGTATGCAGGGAGGAAAAGGAAACCAGTGGTTTAGTGTAAGTGGTGACTGCTTCTGCCGGTCCCTCAGGAGCAGCATGTTGGAGGTTGCAGGTGAGAGTCAGAAACTGGCTGTTAGACCTTGTGGTTCCAGGTAGTCACTCTTCTGGCTTGAAAAGCAAAAGTAGGAAGGTTGCTATGCTTTGGCCTAAAGCTATTCTCACCTTTTGCTGCTGTGGTCTATTCTGGCAAAGCAAAACTGTAAACCTAACATAGCCTGAAACCTAGCATAGTCAGCTAACCTAGTGGCGAGCTAACATCATCTCCTGTGTAGTTTTAGAAGTAACAAAAATCTGGTTGCATATCCCAGAGTTTCACTACTGAACACAATATAAGCATGGCCGAAGATACTAAGATCCATAGTGAATACTGAGAAGTAGAATTTTGTCCTTAGAATTAAATTACCCTACATAATGCAGTTATAATGCAAATATTTAGCTCTTAGGAAAGGATCTGAGAAGGTTACACATTTGAATTTTATTGTGTTCTAATGGCTTTCTCAGTTGATTTTCAGAAAATAATTGTACTCCACCCTGCAATACCATATACAAGGAAACAGTAGCTTTAAGAACAATGAGAAACATCCTTTGTGACCTTGTTTTGTAGAGGCTTGTTTAAAAATATAAAAGGTTGTTGAATTATAACAGATTAAACTCCGCAGACCTCTCAACCTTCTACTTCCATATTCTACAATCTCAGCGCAAAGTGAAGTCTTGATTTCAGTTTATTCATGCAAGAATGCCATCAGCTAGGATACTGCTATAGCAATTCAGTATTTATTATCAGTCTTTTATTGCATTTGACCTCAGTCAAACACAGCTGGGTGAGGTTTATCCCCGTTATTAGACAGAACATAAGAATGAATAAGTAAAGTCCACTGTTCTCACTTTTTCAGGGTAACCATTTTTCATAACTTAATGCCTTTAAGGACTGAACTTCAAAGGCCATTGCTACTGTACATATTCAAATCCTAAGTAATTTTCATACAAAGATGGGCAGTAAAGCAAAATGAATCAAAAAAAACCCACTTTCTGCCTGGTACTCAGGCTCCAAAGGTTAATTAGTCTCAATTTTTTTTTAGATAAAGGTTTGGTGTGCAAGGTAAAGGAATATAGTTACTTGGATTGCTTGTTTGCTATGGCATAGGACCATCACCTGAAGGAAAAGAAGATCTGGAAGTGAAATCAGCTCGCTTGCTCTACTATAAAATTGCCCTGGTCAAAAAAGCCAGTCTTTAGGACCTGGCCATTGAGCCTCTCTTTCCTGCCTGATCATTTCACCAAGCCAAGATAGCAGATCCAAACCAGTGGCAATCCACTGTTTCTTATATCCTTGGCAGTTTTACTGATCTTTCCTCATCTGCCTATGTTTGTCAGCCTAGTGTTTACTTCAATTTTTTAAAGTATTGGACAGAATATATGACTGGAGAATTAGAAGGTTTGCAAATGTCTTTGAAAGTCACGAATATCTGTGTTCTCACATATCTCTTTTAGCCTTATACATTGTTTTTCTTATAAACGCTTTTATGGAGGCATTGCCCCTTCTCATATACTGTCATCTGCCTCTGACCTGTTTGACACACTTCACTAAAGGATCAGTAAAGTACTGAGATATTGCTGCTGGAGGCGACGGGTATTCTATGAGTTCTAAATTCAGGAATATTATCACTAGGCATTGTACTAAACCAGAAAGCAGCTATTAAGCTTTCTATCTCTTAATGCAGTGTTTGAAGTCATATGCTGATATCCCTGGAATGGTGTCAGATTGAATCTCCTGGACCGTGAGCCACTGCTGTATTTTATCAGACAGCTTCTCTGCAGCTATTAGTGTGTTTCATGTACAGTGGTTGGTGTTCTGCATCCTGCTGCCTACCTCAGGCTACTGATTCTCGACAGTTTTGTGTTTGTGACCTAGTGGTTTATTTTTAGTTCTGCTTGCACTACTATAGTGATCTCTGACTTTTCTTGGAGTCTATTTAACTCTTAAAAAATAACTGATCAGCTAATAACTCACTGCTTTCATGCTAAACTTTTGTTAAGCTCACTTGATAAAGTTAAGAAATTTGAAGCTTTACAGGGGATACTGATAACCTGCATGTGTATGTAGTAGTAGTATATATATACATATTGCCCTATACTCTCAATTATAAAGCATTCAATCCTCTTTTAATTAAAAAAAAAAAAGTCTTAATGCTTTTACTGTTTATGACAGGCTTTGAAGTTCAGAAGGGAGAGGGCCTTCGGCTAGAGATGTGTCTTTTCTTGCTCCCATGCAATTCCAGAGAAGTTTAGTAGAAATATAAACTGCTAGAAATCACCATTTCTTGCCTCATACTTGTGTTATTCAGAGGAATGTTAAAAGCACACACAAAATAAACGCACATAAACATTTTAAATAGCTGGGTTAAAAAACCACCAAAGGAAAAGCAGCAGCAGCTGCTGCCTGGAAACCATAGGTTGGTAGCCTCAGGAAAATAACTAGGAACAGGCCAGCTTATGAAAATCATTTTGCTGCCCCTCAGGAACCCAGGTGAAAAGATTCAGTGTTGCCAGGTTATAGCAGTCCTTTCCCATACTTTGAGGCAATAACTGCCCTTTGTTGCCAAATGCACAGGACAAAGAAGATATCTGCAATATTTTATAAATTACATAGGTGTGGTTCTCTTTGCCTGAATCTTGTATTCATGGTGACCTGAAGCCCAGCTGAAGTCTAGGCAGTAATCCAGCCTGCCTGCTTCAATGGATTGCTCACACCTGTAGGCACCTAAATTCTCCAGGTGCCTGCCTTTTTCCCTCGGCACTTCATTGCGCCTGTCTCTATGGGCTGTGCAGTGCACATTCACAGACGCATAGAATCATTGAATCGCTTAGGTTGGAAAAGACCTTTAAGATCATCAGCTCCAACCATTAACCTACCACTACAACTAGTCCACCATTAAACTATATCCCTAAGCACCACATCTATGCATTTTTTAAACACTTCCAGGGATGGTGATTCCATCATCTTCAAGGGAAGCCTGTTCCAATGGTTGACCACCCTTTCTGTGAAGAAATTTTTCCCCATCTCCATTCTAAACCTCCCCTGGCACAACTTGAAGCCATTTCCTCTTGTTCTATCACTTGTAACAGGGAGTAGAGGCCGGCCCCCATTTGGCTACAGGCTCCTTCCAGGTAGCTGTCAAATAAGGTCCCCCTGAGCCTTCTCTTCTCCAGACTAAACAACCCCAGTTCCCTCAGCTGCTCCTCATCAGACTTGTGCTCTGGGCCCTTCATCAGCTTCATTGCCCATCCTTGGGCAAAGTGTGTGAATAACACACTTCAGTACTCAGTGTCTTTCTTGTGTTGAGGGACCCAAAACTGAACACTGGATTCTAGGTGCAGCCTCACTGGTGGCTGTGTATGCCCTGCTCTGATCCAGGTGTTAAGTGTAGATGGTCACATAAAGTCTTTCTAAGATCCCAGTGGAAGCCTGAAGGAGACAAGGTGTAGTCAGCAGTACAGCTAATCACACTGGAGGAAGCAGTGGCAGTCCATTTTTATTTTTTTTTGTGTAACACTTAGCTACAGTTTTAACATTTAGAAAGGCAATCTGAAGTTAAAGGATTTAGCTGCTTTCCTGTCAAGGTGCAATGTTATCCATATCAGCCCAAAGAGTGTCCCACTAGCATAAAACTAAGATTACTTTTGCATGTTTTCCAGCTGGCTGCAGGACTGCTTTGTGCCCAGCTTCATAGTAGCTCACCTTGTTAGGAAGAGGTGAAAATCTCTTTAGGCAGGAGTAAAAAAATTGCCTTTACATGGTGCCCATGCAACAGCCTATCAGTAAAGCACTGCCGTCAGGCACAGGAGATGATGTGCAAGCAGAGCAGAAGCTAGGGCAGAAGCCTCCTGCTTCCTAAGTGACTGCCATTAGGTTGCCCTGTCTTGTAAGTGGTAAGTAGCACCTCCTTCTCTGTACCTCTCAGTGGCCCACTTCAGAAGTAGACTAGGCAGCTAGCTAGAGGCACTTGCCACGTTCTTACCATTCTGCGTATGATTTGGTGAACTACACTGCCCTTTAGATGTACCTGAATAAGATGGACTGGCTACCCTTTGGCAGGACTCCAAAGGCATCTCGCTCTCTTTGAATAGGAAACTTAGTTTGGTTAGGTGAGTTGGATTGCATGCCTCATTTCACTTTTGGGATGCAATTCTGCCTGCCAAAATGGACTTGAATCAAAAGGAACTGTGAGTACTGTCAAGAAGGAAGTGAAACAATGGCAAAGAGATAAGGCATCTTTGGGTATAACGTCAAAAAGTTAAACAATGGTCAAGCAGTTGACTGGGGAAATGCTAATTCTAGGTGCCAAGTAGAGTTGCAAAGGCTAAGGCGAAGGTTCAACCCCAAATATTTATCAGTTAAAACTTTCACTTTAGAACATCTGCAGAAAAGTGAGGGAGAGGAAGAGCTTGGAAGGCAGCAGCTTCATATAGTGGAGGTGATCAAAACATGGGTCTTGCACAATGTGTCAATGGCTAGGCTGCTCTGAGGAGTTCAAGGAATAGTAAACTGAACAAGAGTACTAAACTTGCATGGCCTTTTTTGTTCCTGCTCTCTGTGTGCCTGCAGCACAATTACTAATGAGTTTCTCTGTAAGAAGCTGAGTTGTTGAAATCAGCAGCTTGTGGTCATACCTATAGGCAGGGTTTTCTGAAACAAGCAAGCGGTCTGTGGTGTGGGGAGATGCAATGAATTCCCAGATCACTGGTGGAAGGGGAGTTTGTTTAGTTGGTGGGAATCTCAGTTTACTTCTGAAGAGAGAGTGCAATCAAAACCGGCTTGTGAGCAGGGTGAGGGGCTGTGTAGGTCTCAGCAGGTCACTGGTACATGTGGAGACCTGGGAGCAGCACTTGAGAGTCTGGTGAGCTTTTGGTGCAGCAAAGGAATGGCCCTAATTCCCTGATTTTCTCCATGTTAGGCTGCTGCTGGTCTGGGATGGCAAAAGGGAAATTTCTTCTGTGTGGCAAACACAGCTGGCCCTGCCACGTTAGCCAGCTGGAAAAAAAAGGAAGGTTTCATCAGAGATTGTAATATGCATCCAGAGATCCAGTCTAAAGTGCTCATTGGCACAGTTCAAGATGTAACAGAAACAGCCTGTCGTCTTTCAAGGAATTGCACAAAAGGAAGGGAAAGGCACAGTTCACCCTGAGGCCAGGATACCCAGCGATACACTTCGTCCTATAGATCAAGTGGCAGAGGTCTCTGCTTGCAGGGCTGAAAAACAGAGTTGCATCTCTGACAGCAATATACATTGGGAAGAAGAAATCACTGCATTCAGTGCTGTTTTTCCTACTTTCTATTTGAACAGAAAAGGCAAATTTAGGAAATTATATTAAAACTCCTCTCTTAACAGAGATGTTATTCAAGATTGCAAATAGAGGAAGTGAGAAGCTAGGAAATGTCAAAACAATTGCTTCACCTGAAGTAATCAAGCCCTTGTATGTATGTGTTATGACACAGTTTTTTAGATATGTAGCTGTGTGGTCTTTGTCTATAGGATTCAGTGCACAGGATAATCACTACAATGCATAAACAGCTGTTAACAAACAAAATCCCCACATTCTATAAAAAGATATGTTTAAAAATGCATTCCAGCAGAGCTAGCTGGTCACTACCCCACAAATCAATATTAGCTTCCAAATAAAAAAAATTTCATCTATCAAGAAACCCTCAGGATTAAAAAAACCCACCTAGTTAAACAGAAAAATAAAATGCAAGTGTGTCCACATGGACTTGTTACTGAAATATGTATTGCTTTGCTAAATAAAGTTGACAGTCTGTGATATTGCAGAAGTGATTAAGGGCCAGCAGTGTATTCTTCCAGTGGAAAAAGCTATATATAAAGGAAAAGGAAAACAGAATGACTTTTAGTTCATTTGGCCCTATTCATAGTTTATGTGATAAATGACTACAGGCCCAGATGTTCCAGAAAACTGTGAGCTATTTAAGTCACCTTTAATGTTTTTCCTATTAGATAAAGTTGCTTCCAAAATGCCATAAACCAGAGATTTTTAACAGTTGTCCAAGGGAATATTTATTGTGGATTCATTGGTCACATGTTGTGGCCCCTTATTGCCAGCTGCTGAGATACTCTACAAGAAGTATATAAATACTCTCCAAATATCACTGCTGCTTGTAAACAACTTCAAATGAGAGGGGCCAAGGCTGTCGTCATCAGGTGATGAGAGCTGCGGACAGAGGCAGAGTAGTTCAGGAGGCAGCCAGTCTGATAACGTGGGACCCTCACTGTCACAGTCGTTAATATTTTTTGTCTAGGTCTTTATTGCTGGATCCAAGAACAGTTTCTAGCCCCGTGGTAGCAACTTTGTACCAGGTTAAAACTTAGGCAGGCTTCGTTATTCCTCCTTCTCCTTATCCCCCTCTTCTTATGTTTTTCCCCCTATATAATCCGTTCCCTGTAGCAAGGAGCCCTGGGCTGAGCCGGGGGTACAGAACAGCAGTGTCATGGCCAGAGACAGTACGAGCAGCCTCCTCTAAGGGCAGAGACACATGGCCCCTCACAGAAGTGGTCCTTCAGCAGAAACTGTCCTTTGTGCAAAGGTGAAAGTGGGAGTTTTTCCAAGGGAAAAAGCAAAACCTATTTTCCTCCTGGAAAATGTAGATGACAGACAGATAGATCCCTCTAGCTGGTCTGAAAAGATATTGCCAAGAAGGTGAAAGCAAACACACAAATACCCCTCTCAGCAAGGTGAAGGTCTTCCTCAAATAAGTATTTTTTTTCAAAATTCTTTCCCCATGACATAATTTTGGTTTTGTCTTGTGGGCCTTGCCAAGTTGATCCTTCTTCCTTGACATTTTCAGGAGATAGAAATCGTATTTTCCAGTTTTCTTTCCAGTCCTAGCTATAACTGCTTCTGGATGAGGCTCTGGGATTTCTTATCAGATGGAGGCTTACAAAGTCACTGTGCAGCCCAAGAAGAGCTCAGCTCTGCTAGAGGACTCCAAAACGACCCAGCAGTTAGTGACCTCTCCAGATGACAGGTTGAGAAGTGAGAGGGAAACGGTGTGAGTAGCTTGCAGACTGCTATGGGAGCCCCTGGGTCAGGATCTCTGGGCTCATATAGCACTGTGCTGAGCTGACTGAAAACAGCCATTGTCCTTCCTTCATCCTGGGTCTTGCTGTGCTGCCCTCTTCCATGGGACACACTGGCTTTACTCTGGCCTTGCACTGCAATGTCTCACTCTCTAACCTGTAGAAAACTCTTGTTTCTCTGGTTAGGAAGCTGCAATGGCCAGAAGTGATGGAAGCATGGGAAAGGGGCATCCAAAGCTAGGAGAAGAGCAGGGCTGTTCTTGGACTGGCACAGGCCATACCTAATGTGCAGTTGCATGAGGAGGCTGAAATTGTTTGCTGCATCCTAAAGTGAGGGTTTCACTCCTCCATGATGCCCTTGCCTCTGTGCTTCTCTTTCTTCCCTCCCTGTTGTCATGGCTGCAACACCAAACCTCCCTCCTGCTCCTCAGCTTCATCTCTTGTTTCACCCTATGTGAACCAGTTCAAGTCAGTAATCCAGCAGAAAGTTCTACACTTTTTTTGCTGAGCTGCATTTCTGCTGGGTCTTTGAGTTGCTCCAACTAAGGAAGCAGTAGGAATATTGGAGAGTGGTAGATAGGTGGGTGCTGCAGGAGATGTGGAGAGTGAAAGGCTGGGTCTATCTTCACTCAGTGGCAGCAAACTTTATTGAGCATTGAGGTCTGTCTCATCTGGTAGCATCCAGAGTGTAAAAATGCTGACTTTTAGCCCCTGTGGTTTGAAATTGTTTGAGGCTGAAGATTTCCCTAAGTTAGTTTCCTCAGTGACAGCTGCCTATAACAGAGGGCCTCAAACAAACCCTTGCAAGGATAGTCCTTGTCCTTCCTAAGTCAGTGAAACTACCTTGAAGTGCACTACCAGCTCTAGCTATAATACGGGTATCTTGGAAGTAACATTTTGTTTACAACTACAAGAAAGTTACTACGAGGTTTATATTTCTCTTGAAGTTGGTAGTTAATGTGATGTGTTTAAGTCTTTATGTCACTTTGTAATCTTTCTTTTTTATCTTTGCACTTTTAAACATATAATATAAAAACTAAACCTTGCCATTGCTGAGATTTAGCACAAGACCCCAGGCAATGGCCCAAGTGGAGAAGCTCTCAGGGGAGAAGTTTTTATGTTGCTCAGCTCTCCTCTTGGCAACCTCTTTGTGACCCCACCACAATGGAATCTGAGTCATCATCTTTCTTCTAACTGTAACCTTAACCTTAACTGTAGCCAAGGGCTGAGCTTCACATAAAGAACTCCAGCTTTGGCCTTTTTGTTGCCCAAACCTTCTGTAGGCAGCCCCTTTGCAGCCCTCTGCTCCAACTGGACACTTAAAAGTGCCTGAAGCCTCTACACCCGACAACCCTTCCTACTGACAAAATTTCCCCTGGCAGCCTCTTTGCAACCCCATCTCAACTGTATCACAAGGTTTCGTGTCTTCCCTAATTCTCTTCCCTAGAAGCGGCCACAGAACTAACCCCAGACAAACCTAGCTGTGGCCAAAACAAACAAGCAAACAAAAAAATCATGAAAGAATTCTTTTGCTGCCCAAATTTCCCCTAGGGAGGCACTTTGTAGCCATACTCCAACTGGACCCCTAGGCTTTGTCCCTCTTCTTACCCTAACCCTCAACATGGGATGAGCATTAGTCTGAGACTTCAGCCCAGACAGAAAATTTCTCAAAGAGACTTATTTTTGTTGTCCAAATCTTTCCTTGGTAGCCTCTCTGCAATGCCAACACAGCTGAAGCCCTGGGCTTTACCTTTATCTTAATCTCAAGCCTATGATAGGTGTGTTCTGTGTATTAGGAAAAAAAAAAACCCAAGGTAGCCCAGGTGAAGACCATCTGAATTTGCAGCTTAGCCTTTGCGTGGGTTATGGTTACAGTTGGGGCTGAAGTTAGGAGAGAGAAAATACCTAGATCTGCTGCTGAAGGACAATAGCAATTAGGCTGCCAAACCAATTTATGGGTTTTGTGGCTTGGGATCTTAGTCTAAGGCTTAGCAAAAGTCTAGATTTAGGGTTGGGTTATGATGGTTAAGAGGAAGACAGACTCTATGGATCTGGTTGGAGATGGGCTGCCAAAGGGCTACCCACAGAAGGTTTGAGCAACAGAAATTCACGTCCCGTAAGAATTTTTCATTTTGTCCAAGGCAAGGGTTGTCTGGGCTTAAAGCTTTGGCCACTTTTAGGGTCAAGAGAATGACAAAGCCTATGAATCCAGTTGAGAAGTGCTGCAAAGGGACTGCCAAGAGAAAGTGTGGGCAACCAAAGGTATTGTCCCCTGATAAGTCTGATTGCTCTTTGGGATATGTTTATAGTTAGAGTTACTAGACATGTAAAGCCAAGGGTTGTGGTGGGGTTGTAAAGAGCCTGTAGAAGGAAGGTTTGGGCAATGAAAAGAATTTTCCAAGACAAATCCACACCTAGGCTTAGAGCTGAGGCATCTGAGAGACAAAGCCTTGCAGTCCTGTTGAATGGAGTTGCCCAAAGACTGTTAAGGGAGAGAGGAGGCTGCAGAAAGACTTCCCTCACAAGAAGTTTTTCATCCAGGACACATCTGTCTTTTGTTGCCTTATTTCCCTAGGACTTCACTTGTAGGATATTATGTTTATTTTCGTTAAAACACTTGCTGAGAAGTCTGAAGTACAGATGTGTCATGTCTTGATATGTGCAAACCTAAAACAAAATTACAAACAATCCTATTGAAAATGCTCTCCAGCTGGAAAACAGAAGTTGAAAAGAAATGTGTCATATTATGGAATATAAAGGGTCCCTGTAGAATTTGAAATAAAGTGGCAAGGAAACATAAGACTCCTAACAGAAGCTAATGTATGGGGCTGAGTGAAAGACCTTCCTAATGACCTGTGAGGCGGGAATGTCAGGAGTATGAGGCTCAGATTACAATCTTGAATACAGTATGTATTTTAAAAGTAAGCAATGACTTTATGGGAGTCACCTATGAATAAACATAACATACTGGTGGTAATTCAGGAAAATCCCTCAGTTTTCATATGAAACTGATGGACGCAAGCTCGGTCCAAAAGCATCCATGCTAGCTCAGAGGGAACTGTACACATAAATAACAGAACTGGTCATTTCTTGCCACTGCTGTGAAATCCCCATGTCTAAGAACTGAAAAGGGACTTGCCCAGAATTCAGAATTTCCTAGGGGTTTCAAATTTCAAGTTTCAAATTCCCTGAAATCCAGATTCTGTGTTCTGGACTTAGTTAGGCAGGCTGGTTTTGTCTTTGGATTTGTAGTGTCTGATGCATAAGCTGAAAAATAACCTGACTCCTCTAATATATTTTTGTGGGGAGGATAGCCCTGGCAAATACCTCTGGAGATCAGGTAGTTCTTTATTTGCACTGCAAAAATCAGCTAACACCTCAGAGGGGCTTCACAAGCGTGACAGTATTTTCATACCGTAGCTGAGGCAGGAACCATGTGTATCACTGCTTTAACAGTGCTATTCACATTCTGTCGGTGTATGCCAAGCTGAATCGCTCCCTGTTGTACTGTAGCACTGATGAGATGATAGTTATTTCTATGATTTCTATTTGCTATTAGGATCTCATTGTGTGCAGCTGCTGCAAGTTGCAGCCTCCTTTTCAGCTCTCAGTATTGTGCGCCTTCTCTGCCTTTCACGTTAAGAGGGGACAGAAATTCAAAGTGGGGGATGATCATCCAACTCATGTGGCAGCCCATGTGTACAAAGAGATGGCAACCTGAATGACAAACCAGCACCCAAACCAGCATTCCCAGCCACAACTGGCTGTGGACAAAAGACTTTGATCATGTGACAATGCTGATTAGAGTGTCAGCACAGAAAAAAGATGGGAAGTTTTGAGGAGGCGGGGAAAGGTATTTAGTAGTCTATTAGGGTGACCAGAAAGAAATAAATTTAATTGAATAGTATTTGGAAAAGGAACATGTCTGTGTTTGTGTATTCATTCACCTGTGTGTTCTGGAGCAGAAATCAGGAGCAGAAGGGTAAGGGCAGAGAAAGACTCCAGGACTTCTTTGAGAAATGGTGAAGCTGGGGCAGGGACACCGGTGTAGGAGTATTCAAGGGTTGATTAATAATGAGTGGTTTTGCTAAACAGCAGTCCTGATCTTCGAATGGTGAATTCATTTAGCTTTATACCTCTCAAATTGTCTTGTGTCTTACCAAAGTTACCGACAAATTTTGTACCCATTCAATTTTGTGACTGGACTACATCAGATAGACAGAGACCATAAAAATGTGGGTTTTTTTCCTTGCTTAGTTCTTAAGTGATACAGTAATGTGTTTCCTTCAGAGAAGCAGAAGCATCTGACCATCACTCTCATTCGTTGCGGCTGCTGTGTTACATTTGGGTCTCCAGCCTTGGGTTGTGGCAAACCAGAGATTGCAGCTTTTTCATTTCAGCCTGCCTGCAGATCTGGTTTGTTGTCCTTATACAGCTGACAGCAAGCACAAAGTGCTGCTCCCCAGTTGTGGTCTCTACCTAGATGAAAGGAGGTCTGTCTCTTCACTGCTTACTTAGCACTTCACTTTCAGTAACCTCAAATAAACCTCTAGTGTAATAAATAATTTCAAAATCTCTTCTTTGGCTTTGCCTCAGAGGAAAAATCACAAACAATACTCAGCTATGCCCCTTACGCTGCTCAATAATTTTCCTGTCCAATGAACAACTGTTCAGGGCCAAATGGATTAAATACTCTTTGACCTTTTTCTCCTGTGGGTCTAACTGACATAGTTTCTTCCTTTACATATAGCAACCGATTGACGTATATATGGGTTTAACAGGAATAGGTTAGCTTTAATTCTGAAAATAAACAATAGAAACAATAAACTTGTTTATCAGCACTAAAGACTGAAAGCCATTCACTGTTCTTAGTGGCATTTGCCTTTACCATATCAAGCACTACTGATTTTGAATAGGGCAAACAATTTTCACTTACACAGTAGGCACTCTGAGCTCCTCTATCTGGTCTTCACTGCAATTAGTATTGAAATAATGACGTGCAGCACATTTTTCACAGAGGGAAGACATGCAGTAGATTTTCAGAAAGACATCTAGTGTGAAGATGAATTGTGTACATAGCTTAACTGTACATCTAGGTAATAATTCTGTCATCAAATGCTATCTCGCCCACTCCTTCTGTCCTCTGCCAAAATGATAAACCCCCTGAAATTAAATTTCTATTTTAAAATTCTAGAACATTATTTTATTTGTACCTACACATGCCTTTTAATATGGTGAATTAAAAAACATGAGTTTGTCTGCACAGTTTGATATCATGTATTTAGCACACAATGGCTAATGGCAGGTACTGAGCTTTAACATCAAGAAGTATACATGAATTCTACCCACAAAAATTCCTCAGAAATGCAACTTCAAACTTCTAGTCTACATGCTCATGTTTAATACTTTGTTAATGAATCATAGCTTCTGCCCTTTGTGCTCCTACGGCATTCTTCCAATATGTTTGGATGCTGAGTAGCTATGAAGATGTGCTCACAAGCAGTAAGTAGGAACAAACTAAGAAAATTTAACTAATTTTGAATATGGTGATTATTCTTCCATCAGTTCTAATGTTCTAGCTATCTGGGGCTATAAAATTGTCACAAGTAATCACAATTAGGAATTCCCATTTTCTGAACTGAAATTCCAATTCTTAAATTCCTTAAAAACCTATGCAAAGCACAACTTTTCTAACCATAACTTGTCAACCCATATCCATACCTACTGGTTCTGGTTACACCTCTTATACCAATGGCAGTGCATTATTCTTCACCTTACTAGCATACAAAGCAACATTTTACTTAGAAATTTTGTTTAATGTTTTGTTTAATCTTCACAATCATATGCTTGTTCTATATTTGGCAGGCACAGCTGTTCATGTGTATTCTCATGTATGTGCTTTCATTATTTTGACCTATTTAATGTGTGATGAAGGGAAAGTGAGCAGAATGCTTTTACATGTGCATTGGAACTTCATGACCGTGTGTGTGCATGAGAGTGTATGCACACTTGTGTATGATGGATGGAGACAGCGCGCATGTGCTGTATGCAGAGCCCATGCATATAAGCATACAGTTTAACATTGCAAATATGTACTTTCAGCTTTATTGTTTTTCCAACAAGGTGTTTGAGCATGTTGTGTTTAGAATAGGCTTGCCTGGCATTAATTTTCTGCAGCTAATTCCCTTTATTGTCTTATTTGAATTCATGCCAATTGCTGTGCATTTGAAGCTGAAGGCCTCTCTTACATAATAATGTATAGCACAGCCCCACAACGTGCCTCCATGATGCTGGCTGTCCCTAGGTGCAGCTGAAATACACAGGGTGCAATGACTGCCCAGAGCCAGCTTTCCACACACCTGCAGGGAGCAGCAGGCTACACCTGTTCTTTACATTCTCACTTGCTTTTAGGTGCGGAGAGTAGGAGGTCATGGGGGCAAGGGAGGTGCTAATGATAAAATTAAGACAGGTGGCACTGGACACAGAGAACTTAAGGCAGCTCTGAGCACCTCTGCTTTGCAAATCTCCTGGTTGGGTTCCCCATGCACAGGACTTTCCCTCTTTCCATGTTGGGGCAGCTGACAAGTCTGCAGCAGTCCAGACCTGGTTTTAAATAGAGGCTTAAATTGCATTTGCATCCTGTTTCAGTGTAAGTCATGTTCGTGGTAAATGAAACTAAGCTCAAGACCAATGGATACAATCATATTCATATTTATATCTTTAAATTGTCCTTCTGATGGTTAAGCCTGTATTTAAACAGTTTTCCTTTTGGTTTCCAAACTTGATCTCAAAGCACATCTTTTTTTCATAGCACACCAAGAAAGGCTAAGTGCAATTTTTATTTTACTTTCAGATCCATTCTTCTGTGAGAGAAAAGCATTTCTATTTTCAAAGTGATGGATTTAGAAAAATGGGTGGGTTTTCTGCCAGTATTATTTGAACTTTACACAATTACCTGTCTTAAATTTTAGCAGCTGTTTCCCTGCCTGAAATGTATTTAATGATATGTTGCTTGTTTCATAGTAACTGGGGATGTGTTTAATAGTACAGTTTTAAATGTAATCTGCTAGACAATAGTTGTTTTCTATTAATCATCTTAGCCGACATAATAGAAATACTTTCAATTGTGAATGCCAACTGTTCTTTTAAAAGCCAAAAGCTAAGTGTCTTTGGTAACTGTTCATTTTAGTGAAATAAAATGAAAGTATTATTATGATTAGATACTTTGGGGCACCTTACAGAAATGCTACTGTATTGCAGAACAAAATGAGGCATTTTATTTTCAAGAAGTTGCACAAATGAAAAGGAAACATAAGTCACCCAGGTGTGCTACATGACTCTGGCAATGAAAGGTAATGCTTGATGGGAGCTGAGGCAGAACTGCTCATTTACAGAAAACCTATTTTTATTCCTTTTATTTTTAGCAGTGCTTCTATTTATTTAAGAAAGGGGAAAATGTGGAATTACAGTTTTCCAAAATGTTAGGTCCTTATTATGACTCATCATGTTAATGACAACTGCAGGATTATATGCACTTCAGGGCAAAGCCACCTGAATTTAAAGAATTTAAGTCTGTGGATGGCAGTACTGTCCTGGGAACCTTCAGAAAGATGAAAGACTAAGAGTGAGATCTCACCAATTCAAAGAATAGAGATCTTTTTGCTTTGGATTTGGAAATGGGAAGCTACTAACTCTGAGGAAAATAATTAAAATTAATTTCATATTAATATTTTGTCCAGGATAAGTCTTTTTGTAGCAAAACCATCCAAAGCCTTTTGGAGTCTGAATTTCTGATGGTAGCTCTTCATATGCCCCTGCAGCTAGTTGCATTTTTTAGAGATGTCATGGATGCTAGAGATTTGGCTTAATCCCAGTTTGAAGTTTTCTACCTAATCAAAGGTTGAATAGGTATTGTGCTTCCTACCTTACTAAATGCTTGCTGAGATTATCCCCTGTCACTCGCTATACTTATTATCACTGTATCCCCAAAGAGCCATTCTCTCTGATGTGGTGCTTTCAGAAGTGTTATTTCATCATTGAAAAGATGGATTCCAAATGAAAAGGCACTTGCTACAGAAATGACATTTCATCTCAGGAAGATAAAAGGAGCTGCCTGTGGCTAGGTCTGGATTGTGCTACTTTTCTTGCACTTCCCTATTGATTTTTGAGCTTCAGGCCTTCCCCTAGCCTAAAATGGGAGATAATGTGAATTCAGAGAGATCACAACCATGAGAAGAAAAGAGACACTGTGAGATGGAGATAAAGTTCCATTCTTGGGGTAGAAGAGGATATTTAGAGAGAGTCAGGGGCCAGGGAGAAAGGAGAAAGCAGGATGAAGGCACAAATAAAAGGAAGGAATGTGAGGTCAAACCTTGAAGGAATTGCTCACGTTGTGGTCACGCATGACAAATCTGTGTCCTATCCCACTGAAACAATGCCACAAGTAATCTGTCTTCTTGGCAATTTAGGATAACAGCAAAGTTTGGGCTCTGAGCTTTTCTGCTCAGAATTCCAGCAAAACTGGTTTGGCTTCTTTGGGTTGAGAAAAAAATTCTCCTGCAGTCCGTCTTATCAGGCACTGTCTGTCCACGGGCCTAAAGGGTGCTGTGACCCTGTAACAGCTCCGAGCCAACATGTAAAGCAAGGGAACTTGTGTTACAGAAAGAATGACATCGAAACTCACAAGCTAGGCGCCAGGATGTAGTCTGAATAAAGTTACAATTACTCAGCTGTTCTGCATCAGCTCATTCGGTTTGGCCCTAAGTTGTGAAAGCCCTAAATTTTTGCACGAGGCCACCTCACAGATCGGGGCAGCAGGATCGGCAAAGTGCCTCTGACCTAGCAGGAGATGTTGGCTTCACCCCTGCTGGAGGGAACCATGCTGGCCTGGGCTGCCAGACAGAACAGGGTAGGTCACCCCTTATTCTACTGTGGTCCTTCTAGTCCCAGTGAGAATACCATCTGCTACTGAGAAGTTATTTCTCTGCTATAGTATAAGTAGCAAAGGTCCTTCTTTAGACCTAGAGGCAGTACCTTGAGAGACATGGGACCTCCCCCAGCCTTCTGCCCCCTCCTTCCTTTGTGAAGCTGAACACCATCCTCTGACTGATGTTTGCACACAGCAGGGATAGGGTGGCTTAGCAGTGTCACTGTTGGGGTTTCTGAGAGTTAGATCTTGTTGAAAATATGCTGAAAGGTATTTTCTGATTAAAAAAAAAAAAAATGTTGACGATAAGGGAGCCAATGCTTTCTGCCAGCTAGGCCTGATGAGCTGCCTGGCTTCTCCTGCTCCAGGGCTCCCTGGTATTGCCCGGCTTCTGAATCTGACACATTCCTGATGCCTCTGAACTGATGGCTCTGCAGCTACTTGGCTTACAATGCCTTTGGCTCCGCAGCAGCTGGCAGCCTGGACGATTAAGAATTTTTAAATATTTACTTCCACTTTCCTAAAAACATTTTTTAAAAATTCTTTTCAGCAAAACATTAGCATTTTTTCATGACAAAAGGATTTTCCATTATGCCATCTGCATGCAAGATTCTTCTTTCAGAATGGGGCATTTCTGACCGAGTGAAGAATGCACTTCCACTGTGGCGTACCAGGCACGGGGGATTTGTGTGCTTGGTCTCCCAGGCCTCCGAGTTGGTATGTGAAATTGTGGAGCAGGAGCGAGGATGCTCAATATCTCGGTTTTAACAGGTCTACAGTTACAGTCAAAACATGGCTTTTACAGAGAAATGAGACTCCTTTATTCAACATATGTTTGACCTATCAGCTTACTTATTGCAGGTTAGCACAAAGGCCTTGTAATGCAGTCATAAAGTAATCCATTGCATTGCCAGCTGCAAGAATATGTTCTGGAAAAAACTGGAGGCAGTGTAAAGGCTTGAGGTCTGTTAGCCTGACACTCAGAAGCTGATGTTTCTGGACCTCTCCTTTTGCCTCAAGGAATTGTTTATAAAATGCTACAAATTAGACACGTCTTAAAGATACCTCAATCACTACGTACACCTACATCCCCTGAACTGCAAAATTTTTTTCCTATTTGATGATCTAAATCAGCATTAAAAATATTTAAGTCAGACTTCCTGAACTGAGAGACAAAGCCAAGTGCAAACTGAAGAACTGAATAATTTAAAGCAACACACCTGTCTTAAAAACACACACAGTTGTTCAAAAACATTGTTACCATTTCTGACAATCTATTATTTATTACAAAGCAGTTCTAGCCTGGGTTGTGTCCTGACTGGATTTCATGTTATAAAACATGAGATTAAGTGAGCCTTTACACAAAGGGTTTGGAATAGAAGTTTAAAATGCTGCAACAGATAAAAAAAACAGATAAAAAAAGACAGGCAGGAGGATCAATGGGGGGATCTTACAGATTTTGATCAGTAGCACACTGAGATCTTATCTCACATACCTACTCAACAGCTCAGAAAAGAAAGGAAAGAAGGATAAATTAAAGGGCTAATTTGGATGGGTAGCACAGGAAAACTGTTTACTAAATGAGGAGGACAGCATTTGCGTCACAACCATTTATTCAATATCTTACTTTTTCTCATTGTTCCACATGTAGCCGTAAGCTTTATGCTCTGGTGATCACTCAAACCCTCTTCCAAATTGTTAGAACAGTTCTTGACGTGGTTTTGGCTCATGGAAATCCCTCCTTGACAATTCCTGAGCACGGGAGTTGCACCAGGCCAGGAACCAGTCCCAGCAGACACTATGGAGAAGTCCATGCTGTTCTGGAAGCAGAGCTGAACAATATGGATGGGGGACTCCATATAGTTGGTCTTGGGAGCAGTGAGTGGTGCTGGGAACATTAAATAGCTGTACAATGTATATTCACAATACAGCTCACACTGGCTTCAGTGTACACAGTGCTCTGTGTATTAGATCTTGGGGTTTAAAGCAAAGGAATACTGTTATGGCTCAGTGCCTGTGAAATGTTGGTTTGAGGGACAGGTTTTGTATCACATAGACAGTACATGGCTGTAAAAGGGACAGAATTCAATCCTCCAATCTCTTCAATGTAAATTCTCACTTTCCTCCTCTTAACATTTCTTCCCCTTATTATTCCTTTGCCTTATTATTAACTGGGGAGCAGATACAAAAATTATCTTAACTAGAAGAGAAGACCTAGGTGTTTTTCTGCTCTCCCTGGATAATGTGGTTGATGATTCTCACATGAAAAATGTGAATATGCTGAGGACCAAAGACCTTCTGATCTTCCCCTTTTCTAATTGTCACCAGTTCTTTCTCACTTATTTCAATGTGTTAATCAATTGACTATAGAGTCAGTCTCTGCTTGCTTTTCTTTTGGCCACATGACCCTTGCTTTTTTTCCTGTATGTTGGCTTGTTCCAACAGAGGCTTCAGAAAATGAATTGCAGATAAACTCTCTTTTGAACTGAGGTGAGTTGCTCAGGGCTTAGACTATTTCCTACAAGATAAAATTTGTGAATTCAAAGTGCCTTTGAAGTGCTGCAACCACTTCATAGGTGTTGCTTTTTTGAAAAGCATGGACATTCCCATGATCACTGGATACTAGCTGTGGGCAGAGTTTATCTACTGAGTCCTACACCAGTCAGGGCGAAGAAGCTGAGTTCATGTATGATATGGGCTTTAGGCTCTTTAGGCACGTGGTATTTTGAGCCATAAAACCACAGAAAAAATTAGGGAGGAGGGGAATCACCTAGTCCATCTCCCCACCCAGCGCAGGGCCAACTTCCCAAGCTTGGTCAGGTTACTCGGGGCCTTGTATGGGTGGGTTCTTTGGATCTCAAAGTAAGGAGATCCCACTGCTTCTCAGGGCCTCTCTTGCGGTGCGTCACTGCCCTTATTGAAATGTCCCCTTTTTATAGTGTGTGATCACTCACTGCATTTTGTCCTTTTACAGTGCACCTCTGTGATCCTCTTTAGGCAGTGGAGGATGCTCCCCTTTAGGCCTTTCTCCAGCTAAATAAATTCAGCTCCTTTAGCCTCTCCTTTTCTATGCTTTAGAACTGTTATCCTCTCACCCTCCTGCAGAGGACTCTCTCTAGTTTGCCTTGTATGGAAGGATCCCAAACCATACAGAATATTCTAGATAAGAGCTCATGAGTGATCAGTAAAGGGAAATAAACACTGTCTTTGGTTTGCTGGTTATCTTCTTGTTATGTACGATTAACCTTCATTGCTGCAATAATAATCTGCTCTTTCATGTTCAGCTTGTCCACCATGACCCTCCAGCATTTTTTGTGCAGAGCTGCTATTCAACCAGACAGTTCCCAACCTCTGCTGTTGCATGAGATTATTCCATGCCAGGTGCAGGTTGTGTTTGACTTTATTCAGCTTCATGATTTTCCGTCTGTTTCATTTCTCCAGACTTTAGGTCCCTTTGAATGACAGCCCTGCCCTCCAGTGTGTCAGCTGCTTCCTCCATTCTGGTGCCATCCATGAAGTTGCTAAGGGGGCCTTTCCTCACATTTCTTGGGTTGCTGGTAAAGATGTTGGATGTATTACCCCAGTATTGACCCAAAGAACACACTCATAACTGGCCACCAACTATACCTCAGACCATTGAGCACAACCCTTCAAGCCCAACAGTCCAGCAGTTTTTCCCACCAGTCTTGTGTCCATCTATCTAGTTCACATATCCTCAGCTAAGAGGACACTGTGCAAAAGCATGTCCAAAGCCTTACTGAAATCAAATCAAACGATCTTTACTGCTCCTTCTTTATCCACAGCCTTTTATCACAGGCAGTAATCAGGTTGGACAAACACAATTTTCCTTCAGTAATTCTGTGCAGACTTTTTCCATTCATTTATTACCCTTCATGCACCAGGGAATGGCTTCTACAAGTTGTTACTTATCATGTCTTACGTTGCATCCACCTTCGGCAAAAAATGAAGCCTTGGAAACAAGAGTAGCTTCCAGCTTCTGAGGCAGTGATTTTAACGTGAAAAAAATGTTAGCATTTTAATATGTTTAATATTTAATTGTATATCCACATGTGCAGTGAGGAGAATAAGAGTGTTGGGTGCTTCTTTGCAACCCTAATGATATCCTGGCAATGTGTGTGTTAATATACAGTATAAAGGGTTAACAAGCAGGCCTTGTGCTGTTTCTCTTTAGTGTGAGTTCAACTTCTGGCTTTCAAGCTTAAAAGATATATCATGTGTATACTGCCACATATGTAATTTCTTGGGTAGGACTGGTTAATTGTGGAGATGGCATAGTAATTCCTAACAATCTTTCCTGCCCATAGTAGTTTTCCAGAAGACAGAACATACTGCTGCCCATGCACGTTAAAATCTTTGGATGAGCTAATACGAAATACTTCTGCTGTTCTAATTTCCTCGTGTGTATTTTTTCCTGGCTCAGAGTCAGTGACCTAATTCTTTTCTTCATTCTGTCCAAGGTTTTTGCTTTTTTCCAAGCTATTCATGTTGGACTCCTCCCCATTGTGGAAATTGTGCCTTTTATTTCCGCTCTGTATTAGAATTCTGGGGTAGTTACATTTGCTGCCCTGTTGTTCCTCTGTCCCCAGGCCTGAGGGTAGGTACTGGCAATGCAGAAAGGATAATGTATAGAAGATTACTTCCATAGCATGGCATCTCCCATTAAAGGTGACCAAGACCTTCTGCTAGACCCACCTAAGGGAGTTCTTGCAAGCCTACATAAAGATCTTCTTGTAGAGTTTATGCTGCAAAGAACCCAATTAAAAAGTAGTACCTAGAAGAAAGTAAGTTTGCTTTCCTAGTGTGTTGGTTGGAGAGATAAACAAGTCAGTGTCTCTCTGTTTACTTGGCTTTTAAAAGTACATAAAGACTTGTTCAAACCCCTTTTTGACAAGATGTGTATGGTGCTACATTTAACTAAACAAAATATACAAACAAAAGGCTCTTTAGTTTTCATAATTGTGAAATCCTCAAACTAGTGCATGCACGTTTCCCAGCCTAGACTGAGGCATGCTTAGGCCAGTTCAAAGGCATGTAGAGAGCAGACCCAGCAGTTTCTCTGTCTTTGATTTTGATTCAAATTCACTTTTTTCATTCCAGCACATATAAGAGGTTGACAAAAGACTACCCTTGCTTTTTTGTTTTGTTCAGTTGCACTTCTAGACCTCTGTTTCTTTTTTGTTCTGTGTTTCCCAGCAGTTACTAGATTGTGGTTCCTTGGGGCTACCTTAATAAATATCTGCTTTCAGACTCAGATTTTTTGTTGTAAGGAGATTTTGTGCATTTGCAAAATAGTCTCCATGGCACCACTCATGGGCTTAGTGTATTAACCATCACATAGACTGTTTTAAACAATCTTCCTGTCTTGACAAGAATTGGTATGAGCAGTGTAATCACTTTTTATTGAGGGGAGAGAGGGGATCATTCTATTCAAGAGATAAAACCACACAAAACCATGATCATGCATTTTGAGTTTTAACCTAGCAATAAATTGCATCTTTTCCATAGCATAGGCAATAACCTAAAACTAAGTAATACACAAATTGAGTTCTGTAGCTTCAGTTTCAAGTTACACATATGGAAAAGTGTTTGCTTAATCTGTGGCTTGTCTCTGTGAAATTTCTTGAGCTGCAGAAGGCTATATCCTTGCACTCTGTGACAGGCCGACTTCTCCAGTAAAAGGCCAGGTTTTCCACATTCCTACAGACGTACAAGAGCAAATAAGCTGCCTGCCACAAGTGCTTTACCACCTTTAATTCTCAAGCCTTCCTGTCAGTCTAACTGATACTGCAAGGCTCTGCATCTTCGGTCAGTCTTCTTCATTTTCCTTGTTACTAAGATCTTAGGCTTAGAATTTCCTTATGTGTTGGTGTGTATTTGCACACATTTTAAGGTAAAAGGAACAGAGACACTCTGGCTTGTCATGAAGACAGCTCTGAGGAACTCCTACATCACTTATATTTTGGGAACTTTTAAAGACAAGAGCGGCAGTGAAGTTCCTGTCTCCTAACTATTTTCTTCAGAGCACTGTACCGCTCCTTTTACTGCCAGCATTACAAAAAGCTGGAGAAAAGGTATTTTTCATTAAAGATAAAATCCAGGAACACATGCAACTTTCTGTTTTTGCTTTGCTCCTGAATGATGAAACAACTCAGAGTATGTATAGAAAAGCGTCTCACATTACTTACAGAACAAAAAGCAGCTAAGTTGCTGGCTTGTAAAAAAGAAAAAGTAAGTCTTAAGATGAAAGAGTTATATTTTACCTCACTCATAAAAACCTGTTTATTTTTTTGCTGGGTGGTGGGGTTTTTTCCTTTCAATTGCACTCCTGAAAAAGTGCAATTTTACTTCAAGACATTTTGGTTCATATCACAATGTTAATTTTATTAAGCAATAAGACCAGATAGGGCTTGAATTATTGTGCAATAATTTATGCTTAGGTGCATTCTCAGGCATAAGCCTGAAGGCTAAGTGTTATCAAGTCCCAGAGTGTTTCACATAAATTATGCTGTGGTTTAAAAAGAAAAACAAAAACCAAAACCCTAACTAGGGGAAAGAAATAAAATTATATAGGCTACAAGGGTCTGTGCTCTACAGAGGCCATCACCTGAAAGTTCAGGCAACCTCCTCTTTGGGACATGTTGATTTAGTAGTGGCTCTTGGAGTTCTCAGGGGAGGTTCAGCATCTCTGTGTGGTGCTTTGGGGAAGGCTCCCACTGTCCCTGCCCCAGGGGTGGGTAGGCATGCTGCCAGCCCCACATGCCAAGCCTTTCCCTTGCCCAGGACACTTCTCCATGAGCTATGGTAGCCAAGACACAGGGAGCATAAGGCCTAAAAAGGCCGAATCATGGACTTGACCTCAGCTGCGTGGTGAATGCTGGGATACCTGAGCTTGCTATAGCTGTGGTTCAAAAAGCACAGAGTGAAACAGACGAGAGCTGGTTAACAAACATGCCTGGCTGAGGGGATCCACTTGCTTAATAAATTCCCATACAGATTACCTAAATTTTTAACCAAAATTTGTGACTAACTTGCATCTCACTGTTAGACTAAGTCCCATACCTAGTGAAGGCCACGTAAACCTTCCCCTGAGAAACTTTTCATGATAAAAATGTCACTCACAACATCGATTACTTTGTTTTCCCACTCTGAAAAAACCTCTCTGAAAACCACCTACAGCAAACACTCAACCAGAGAAGCACAGAAAATATAAAAGCAGCAATGAACAAACAAATATTCCTCAGAAAACAAAGTTAAAGCATCACTTGGGCACAATTTTAATTGAAAAAGGCAGAACATTTCTAAAGGTCAAGAGTTTTAATATCTTTTCTGATTTTACATGGAAGGGACTAAGGTATTATTACCCTGGGGAACAGTAAGCAATTTAATAATAAAAAGATAACCCTTGGAGGTAAAGCAGCAGAAGAGAGAGAGAAGACAGAAAGGGTTGGGAGCCACAGGTTGTGATGTTTTTTGAAACTTCAGAAGATGCTTGCTCTCACCTTGAGGAGTAAGTAAGCAACAAGTATATTTGTTCTCTGCACAGAATAATGCACAAAAAGGTTCTCTCAATGGCCATGAAAATCAGAGAGCAACAGTAGCCATGTGGTAGCACTGAAACAAATGGAGAATAAAGTGCCATTCAGCTGCACTGAATAAATGTAGCAGAATCTTACCTTAATCAAATGGCCTTTTCAAACAACATTTAAAATTCTTGTCAAATGCAGATTAAGTGTGCGTTTGGTTTTTTTTTTCCTCTAATGCTGAAGCAAAAGAATCTAGAAACAAAGCAAGCACTCTCCAAACTGGCCACATTTGCCAATATATATAGCTCAAGCAAAGTTAATGTGAATAACCTACAGCTTTTAACTAAGCCTAGAACCTACAGAGGTTTTCCTGACACCACCAACTTAAAAGAAAGCTAGTCCATAAGATGAGCCTTTCAGTCACATTTTCCCATCTAATTACCAATACCTCTTAAAGCTTCAGAATTTAGTCCAGATCAGAGGAAGAGTGTTGCTCAATGAATATACTTTTTGAAATGTCTCAGGTCTTCCTGATTCAGATGAATTTCAAAGGGGTGCGTTTCGGTCAGGACAAGATCCCTTCAGGTGTAAGCCACTAGTACCACATGTTCAAGGGGGAAGGGGAGGGAAAACACAGATGCCAAAGAGGGAAAATCAACATAAATCCAACATGAAGACTGGAGACTGCTAGCTCTAATTACAAACTGGAGACATGAGCAAGAGCTAGTACTAGCATGTGAACAGCTTTCCAGTTAGATGGCAAGATATATTTCCAGGAATATGTGTTTCTGAAATAATGAAATGCAAAGCAATCGATTAAAAAAGGCCCTGTGAAACATCAGGAGAACAGCAGCAGAAAGCACTGTGGGGGGGACTCCATCAGCCTACACAACCCTCACCAGTGGGGCCCGGTCAGAGCATGTGTTGAGGTCCTGTCACATCCCGGCCAGAGTGCCATTCCATTTGTTCCTGACAACATGCACAGCTTCAAGATGGTACACCAGTACTGTGCCTGCTCCCTGTCCTCATTGCTCAGGGCTGTGAGCCCAGTATCATTCTGACATCCCATTCCCAAAGGGACTCCCACCACAGGCAGAGGGGTCAGAGGTAGCCTAGGGGAAATGGGAGGTTTATCTGTATAAATGTTCTGTGAGGAAAGCTCTGGTGCAAACCCTGGGCTGACTGACAGTAAATACATTCTCCAGAAAAATGAGCCCTGTGCTGTGAGTATTAGTAAAACCTCCTAGTTTTTTAACCCTCCATCTGTCAGAAGTTTGCACTGCAGCTCTGGGAAAAGCTGCTTTTCTCACCTGCTTCAATTTCCTCCTCAACAAAATGGGGCTGGGAATTCTCATCCCATAACATTTTTTCCACATTTGTTTTTTTCTTCCATTCCTCACAGGGATGAAATCAGGTATTTTGTACAATTATTTGGGGGTTTGATTTCCTGGGGCAAGGTTGTTTATTTTTTTGTCAGAGAAGCATAAAGGGAGGAGAACACATCACCAAGGATTAGCCTGTACTCCATAATTTAAGTTAAAGACTATTTTTGGAGCAGGGCTATCACCCTTGATCTAACATTTCCAAGATCTTCGTTGAGTGCCCTACACAGAATATTGTGGTGGTTAAACTCTTGAAAACTCCTGAAATCTCAAAAAGTTGAGCTCTACATTTTTTTCCTGTCAAAAATTTCATCTAAACCAGTAGGTTTCCATAAACATGAGTTTTGAAGAACTAGATTTCTAATAATAATCAAGTTTTAAAAAGAATTCTTTATGAACCTTCACCCTAGCTCAAAAGGAAAATGGATACAATAAGCAATATTGGCATTTTCTGGAAGAGCTTATGATTATTGTGTTACCAGACTAGCAACAACTTACTGACACAGGGAGTGGTGAGGAGAAATAACTCCCCCTTCACTTCTTGATCCTCCCCTCATCATAGCTGCATCCAGTTTTCTTGCAATGTTGCAGTCTGCTCATACAATTTACTCTGCTTCCTTAAACCTCACAAGTTGCCTGAGTCTAATAGATGATTACACTTAAAAGCAAATAAAGCCCTTACTGCAAAACTGTATCCATGGCATGTATATGCTACTGACTGCATTAGCAACAATGAAAAGCATGGGGCTTCTTTTTTTTTATTGCTTTTCAGAATTAAGTTTTTCAATCAGGCTCTCTTTACAAGTGTCTGTGCATTTTTGAAAATACCTTCCCCAAAGCTCTTATTCATCTGTTTTATATCTACTTTACTTTGCATCTTTGTATGAATGTGATCCACTTGGTTTGCTGAGCTGCTTGAACAGTGCAGTCTGTTGTTGCATTAACTATATGGCAACTTCAGTGGTATTTCACTATATATTCAGTAATGTGGCTAAGAGTCTGGTCACTGCAGGACATAATTCAGGGTTGATGTCAGTCACTAAGTGGCCATAAACTCCTTGATCTATTTGTCATTGCCATGAATTGCAGTATACAAATCACTGTTTCTTTTGGGAGAAAATACAGCAACAGCGAATAAAGGAGATGCAGATGGTGCTCTATAGTGTTCCCCATATTTTGCTGTTACCTTCCGACAAGCTCAAAAGTGTGTCTTTACCTGTGTGTTTTCAGTAAAATTTTGGTTCCTAGGGGGAAGCACTCAGCATGGGGAATGGGGAACTCTGGATTCCACTCCTGGCTCCACAGTGGCCTCTGGATCAAACACAAGGCATTCCCCAAAATACCCCTTCCCACTTCTGGGATGTGCTTTGAGATTTGCAGTTGAAAAGTGCCACTGAAGATCTAGGTGTTACTGATTAATATTATTTGCAGGTTAACATTTCTGAAGTCTTATTTAAATTTCACCTGCCCTCCCCCCAAAATACACATAGAAGGGACAGGAAGAGAGTGAGAACAAGAAAGAGAAACAAAGCTGCTGTAGCAGAAGGGTTGATCTGGAAATGAGCAAAAACCTGTGCCTCTCAATGATCATCCTTGGTCAGTCATGTCAAATCCATTCCTCATGTAAAATGGTTGCCTAGAGATGTTGTTAGGTGCTGTGGCCACAGTATCTTTGCCAATGCTGAAGACTTTATTGTTTTCTTAATTTGTTGCAAGAGGCTGGAGAAGACTAAAAAAAGGGAAATATTTTCTAGTGATCCATTTGTAACAATCCTAAGCTGCAGAAGATGTGGGGCCTCAAAACCTTTGTGGTGCCTCCTTTAAATGTGTATGGTTTCACAGTGGACTGTAATCTCTATTTCCTTGATTGATAGGGCTATAATGCCTAGGAAAGAGTGGAATGGATGGGCCAATCAGAAATAAAGACCCAAGAAAAGGTCAAAATGGTGGAGCACTTCACTATATTTCTTGAAAGATGTTGGGTATTAAATGTCAGATGCAATCTTTGTCATGAAAATGAAGTAACAAGCCACTAGTGTGACCCTCTCCTTTGAATGATAGTCTTGTCACGTTTTCTAATGCTCTTTCACCAAGGTTTAAATTGAGGGAGAACGCTGACTATCTTGTAAAATATTTAAATAATGGAATACATTGAGGAAACAGAAAGAAAATGAGAAAAGGAGGGAAACAAAAAATCTCTTCTTAGATACTTGCCTTACAGACTTGGCCACCTAAAATGTATTTTGTGATACAACAAACCAGATATTAAGAGTTCAATAAAAACTTTTTACATCGTTGTTTTATTAAGATGTTTTCTACTTTGGGTTTTGACTAGCCTGTCCACCTAGTAGTAGCAACAGGCTTGATGGTGCTCATCCTAGGATGGGCAGACATTCCTGTTTAGTAAGTGAGACAAAAGAAATGCCTGCTGAATGGAAAGAAATTTAACAGCCATTACCAAAAAGATTACTTCCCAACTGAGATATGTAGCCTTTTACCGTGCTCAACATTACCTTTTAATATGTATTTCTATATCATCATAGTACTGTCTCAGAGTTTTTTAATCAATAAATCTTGAAATTTTTATAGAAGATTCAGCTTGGTCATCAGTTCAATGTCCAGTACTTTTCTGCTCTGGCAGTCCTTTACACTGTCACGTCCTCTCTGATCTTTGTCAGCCACATCCTCTTCTTTTAACATTTCCCAGCATAAAAAGTTTTCTGGTCATTGATGGGCATGTTTGAAGAAGTATTTTAAGAGACTGCTATTGTGCTGTCACCCTCTCCCTAATAAACATTCTGTTACCTTCTCAGTGGGTGCCCTTACTGGCAGGGGTGCCAGGGAAAATGATATGTAAATCCCACGAAAGCCAGGCTTGCCAAAGCTCCAATGAAACTTCCCTTGCCTATGCACATAAGTAAACCAGGAAGCACAGGGTGGATGCAGGTGGAGGGATATGCCCTGTATAAATAACCTAACTTAAGTTATAAATTGAAGCATCATGTTTCTACCTCATCCTTCATACAAACAATTCACTTCTATTTGGGAGAGAATCAGTAAATCAATTAAATAGCTTTGCAAGTTTTCCCCATGATATTGCTAGTTCTGCATTCTTACAGTGTGATTAGCGTTAAGTATGGTTCATCATATAAAAATGGAAAAAACCCTCTTTCAGGCAAGGCAGAATCACAGAAAACTGCCATCAGGACAAAAGCAATTTGTCTCTGACTGTACTGGCTGATAACCCACAGCAGCACTGGCTTGGTGCTATCAGAGAGACAAGGTCACAGACAGTGACTATGTCCAGCCTGTGGAGCAGGTGCACACAAGGACACTCCCTGCAGTCCTATTGCTGATGGTTTAGACTGGGAATCATTTGTATCCCTTGCAGCTCCCCGTCTGGCCTCACGCTTCCCTTTTCTTCTCCTGAAAGTGCAAGGCATGGGAGGATGGGATTTCACATCTTGGCACTCATCTCAGTATGGAGTAAGGTGAGAGCTGTCACCTGGGAAGTTCTCCTAGCTTGCCCTATAAGGATTATAGACATACCTCAACTGAGAATGATGTGGCAAATACTCTGTGTTGAGATTATGGTTTTCCCATTCCCTTCTTTTCTCTTTCCTCGGTTTCTCCTGTGCTTGGCAAAACAGCAGAGGTCTAAGTCTGCTTCTTATATGTGAAGTATAAAAATGAGACACAGACAAGAGCAGAAAGGCAAGGTCTGCTCTATCAAGAGCAAGCAATAGATGCTATCATGTAGGAAAGAGAATGAGAAATTAAAGGCCTAAATTATGAATAATGAAAAGGTAACTTGTTCTACATACTGAATTTTTATAGATTTTCAGCAGAAGTCTGGAAGCGACTGAATGGAAAAGACTGATCTTCTTGGAATGGGTTTTACCTCCTACCCACTTTCACCCCATTGAGCTTTCCTTTTTTGACCCCTTTCCTGAGAGGAGAACTCATGAATCATTACCTCCTTCCCTGGCTTTCCTGGAGTTCTTAAATAATACATGACCTTACCATTACCACCTGTGAGACTGCCCGGTAGCTCCCTACACTACATTTCACTTTCCTCCTTTCTTTCTCATTGTCTCATGTTTAACGAGAAGATTGATTAGTGGTCTGGGAGCGTATCTTTTGCCAGTTGCTGCGTAGATAAAAGCATTATCTCAAATAGCTCAGCACTGGTACAAGTTTGCTGGATGTGCAGATGTCAGGCAAGACAATGTGCTGGGCTCATGTTTCCACAGCAATGCGCTTGGAGCTACAACTCAAAAGGATAGAAATAAATTGTATTTTCTCCCTTTACCAGTCTTCTTTCACCTTTGCTGTTTGCTTTATGCACATTTTAAAGAGTTGCAGCAACAACCCCTCAGTTGATTCTTCCCCTCCACAAAGGACAACCAATAACATCTTCCATATAACCTGAAAGATTGCTAAAGTTTTTCACATACAGAAATTCCCTGCAAGTAATGGGAAAGGTAATAAAGAATGTTATCAAAATGAAATACACTATATTTGAAATGCTTTCATTGTGGGTTTTTTTCCCAGTGTTTTTACTTCAAAAGAAATTATTTCTCCCAGTGATTATTGCTGTGAAGCTGATCAGGCTGAGTTCTCTATTCACACATTGAGAGCTTATGTAACAGTTTGGTCTTGCAGAAGATTGTATCAACTTCTTTGGCCAACTGAGCTCACTTATTGTCTTTATTCTTTCAAACTCATGTTGCCAGAATAGGCTTGAAAAAAGTCTCATTGGACAGGATTTTCTTCCCTTTGTACAGCCCAGGTGAAAGCAACTCTGCTTTCTATACATTTTATCCGTTCCTTCATCTCCACTAGCATGGAGATGGAAAATCATGGAAACCTGCCAGCTGTGGACCGAAAGGGGACCTTTTCCCATTCAATCACCCAGTGGTTCATCATAGAAGGCCACAACCATCAGCCAGTTGACCAGTCTTACATGGAATATTGCAGAACGCTTGCCAGAGCCTCAATTTTCAGGACATAAGGAAGCAAAGAAAGGACCTTCCCAGAAGGTTCTGGACTCAGCTCAGACTGATGCCATCCATTTGCTTCCCCCTCAGGCTACTTGCAGAGGGAGGGCTCTGAACTGTAAGTGGCAGTCATTTCACTGGAGTGCAGCAGTCTCAAATTCCATCCACGACTTTCTTATTGCTAAGCATTCTTTACCACAGCAAAAGTATTTGTTTAATGGGAAACAGATTTGGGTCATAAACCTTAAGCCTATCGAGCTTTATGTTAGCTAATGTTTACCTTCTTGTATATATTTATATATATATATGTGTATTTATTTTTTTTTTACTCTATCTCTCTCTCTGGTAAAAAAAAAAGCCATTGCTGTAAAGGGAATGCAGGGAAGCAAATAAAGCAAAGGAAATCAGGAAATACTATGAACTGCATGTGACTTACAGCTGCAGGGTTCCTCACAATAAAGAACCCTGCCTCAACAAAGTGGCTTATGTGCTTTAACAAATATCAGCTGTTTGTTTGGGGTGTAATGAACAAACCAGAGCCAGAGTGACAACTGCTTCAAGTAATTATGAAGACAGCTTGCAAACTATGGCCCCACTTGTTTCAGATTCTAAATGACGACAGTTGGGCTGCTGTTGCTGCCAGCTTTATTTCTGAGCACTTTTATTTCCATATTTCAAAGGTCAGTGTGTGGTGGCGATAGCAGCCAAAGAAAGCCTGTGTGAACAGTGTGTGTGTGCCTGTGTCTTTGTGAGAGAGAGGAAAAAAAAAAAAAGAAAAGCATTTTTCAGCATTACTAGTAACTGCTATATTAATACTAAACTCTTAATGAAGTGTTTATAATATGTTAAAACCTTGGACCCCAGATGAGTTCAGGGTTTCTTTGCTGCAGGCATCATTTATATGTGTAGCGAGGGGGACTCTGCCCTGAGGAGTTTATAATGCTAACGGTAGAGATGGCAGAACTGTGATCCCAGGGAAACTATGTTATTCTACAGAGAGCCATGGAAACATGAAATAACTTATCCAGGCACATAGAGGAATTTACATCCAGGTCAAAACTGATTGAAACCCCCTGAATCTCAGACCATTACTTAGGCTGCATCTTTTCCTTCCTCTAATACCTATAATTTATGTTTTAAAATACTGTTGATTTATGTTTATAAAGAGGCTGAGGATTTTGTGGTATATAATAATAATCTAAAAGAACCAACCCTTGTGCTGAAGACATTACCACATATGTGCAACAATGCCTGGTGGAACTTCTACAGGATTTTTGGAGAAATTCTACCAAAGTACAATTTGCATGCTTTCTTTTCTTTAATGAATTTACCTACTAAATATCTCATGAGATAAATGTGAAATAGCACAGGAATGGCGGTGAAGGAATAAGGAGAGAGTTTAAAGGAATGGGTACCTTGGTGACACATGTACAGGGAAGCTGCCATGGTCGCAGAACTGGGGTCTTGTTTCAAGCACACCTTGGTCCCACCAGGATTTGTCAAAGAAAGGTCTGAAGGGCGTATGAAAGGAATGAGCGAGTTAAGAGTCTCAACACAGGAATGGCAGGAGGTAATATAAATTCTGTGGAGATTTAAAAGAAAGAGATTTGCACATAGTGCAATAGGAGTGAATCCATTGTGCTGATTTCCAAGGAAAGGATTGTGGATTTATGTGAGCCACATGGGTAGATTGGAAGAAGAAGCCAAGCAGGGTCAAGGCAACATGTTGGCTGCATTGACAAGGAAGGCAGGTCAGGAGGTATGAAATGGCTAATGAAATAGGAGAAAGGTTACGAAAACGTGGAGAATAGTGTGACAAAAGTAGAGAGGCATTTGTGAGATGATATGTATGTAAAAGTGACAGTAGTTACCCTGGCTGTTGGGAGACAGTGCGGCCAACAGCACAGTGATTGGAAGACTTGGATACAGGGAAGCCTGTATCCAAGCCAATTATCCTCTTAGACACTTATGTATGTGACCTGAGATCACAGTGACAGGGAGGAAGAAAGAAAATAAAGAATGCATCCTGTCCTTCCCACCAAGCTTATGATCCTTTGCAAGATATGCTTTTTCCCAGTTTACAGGAAATTAGAAATTTCTTCAACAAAATCCAAAAATAAATGTAAAACAATTGATGAAGGACAATAGACTGCAGCCAAAGGTAGACAAATGCTCCTTTAGTGAACTATGAAGTGTTTATTAATCAGATGTAAATAGCCTTGCCTCCAATAAAGCCTGGATTTGGCAGCTGTTCATCTTGTTTTTTCCCTGGTTTAGAAAAGACAGAGTAATTTCACTTACTCTTGAGCCCACTTCCAGGCACCTTTTCATTCAGACACTCTCTTCAGCATATATCTCATTGTAAACATCTATGTTTTTTCAATATCCACTATCAGTGAGGCTCTGTCTCTATTTTTTTACCCATTTAAATTCTGGATCATAACCCACTTAAATTATGCTTTCATGTGTTCAGGGGAAGAGACTGATGAATTTTGAGAGGTTTGTGGAGAATTGTCTCTTCCATAACAGATTTGACCGTTTCACATGTGATGCATCCTCACAGGAAAAGCCCACATTAGGCTACATGTGCTTGAGGAACAAAGCATCAAGAGAAAAATAGCTGATGAAAGAAATAAAAGCACTGATTTATCTGACATTATGCTTTCCTAGTGTATAAAACTTTCCGTTTGAAAATCTGAGAAAAAATCCTACTGACTTTGATTATTACCTCTGTAGGATAATTTGCAATTATCTTCTTGCAACATGCGAGTTGTAAACTAACTATAAGTAAAATTTGGATCCCTTCATAATAGTCCTTTTCTTAGTTTCTTTCATAATAGTAGTTTAGTCTTCTTTAAACCTCACTTGGCAGATTTCCCAGTCTGTCTTTTTGTGTGGCGGCTCCATTAAATTCAGCAGAGACCAGCACGTGCCACTCTGAAGTAGCCATTTCACAAGTGGTCTCTGAATATCTTTTAGTGCTGAGTGCATTCAGTTTCTGCTTTTCTCCTGATAATCTTAGTTTTAGAGCACATGCTCACACAGATTTCTCCAAGGGCAGTTCAATCTCGGCTGCTCCAGTGCTGCTGAAATGAAGGAGGCAGGGAGCTATTGCTCTAGCTGTCTTTCATGGCTGTCATTTATAGCTTTTTTCCCAATTGAAGTCCTTGGAAATTTTTGCTTCTTAGCAAACAAGCTGATGCAATGTCCTAGCTTCCCTCTTCTACTGCACAGTGGTTTGTATGTAGAAATTGGAGTGTTAAGCTTAAACACAGACATGCGTTTAAGTCTCAGTAAATGCCAAAATAGCATAAATAAAACCTCAAAAATTAAACTGCCTTTTTATGTTACTATTAAGAAGTGATTAATTTTGTTCTCAGTAACATCTCTACAGGTTATGGACGTAAATGGTAACAAAGCTGCAGTATTACTAAGCAAGTACATGGTAGATAGTGAAGGTAAGTATTGCTTAGCATGTATTGTAACAGCTTGAGAAGGTTTAGCAACACCGCAGTAGAGCATGGTAGCATTTAATACTTGGCTTATTTTTTTTCTTGTTTTACAGAGCTGAACAGTTTACTTTGAAGTTTGAATGTTTGTTATTTCCTTCAAGGCTGGACACCATAAGAAAAGGAGATAATCAGTTGCCAAGGCCACTTATTGGGTAAATAATTGAGATGAGACTAAAATATGGGTTTTGACTTCCACGGTTACTGAGGTGAGCAGTATTAAGCTGGGCTCTTACACTGTATCTATGACTGACACTTTCAGAAAGATATTACTATTTGAAACTGGAGTTGATCAACCATGTTGGTAAATGTGTTTGATTCAGTGGCAAATAGACACAAAAAGGTTTATATACAGACAACTGATGTGGCTCTGGTCCAAGTAAACAAATGAATGTGAGAGATCATGGATTTCAGGGATTCCTTATAAAGTAGGCTAGTGATAACAATATTATTGGGGCTTTTTTCTCTGAAAAGTGGAGAAAAATATCCTTTGCCATGGATTTACCTCATCTGGGATTCAGTGAGCCAGGACAAGGCAAACTGTATGCTTCACCTCCACCATGTTACAATTCTGCATAATTGATGTCTCCCATGCCATTTGTTAGCAAAGTGATGTGCCAACGCAGAGTGGTTTGCAGGGAGTGTCTCATTTTAGAAGCATATTGAGTATGCTGGGAGATTACCATTTTTCTCCTTAGGTAGTCTCTATCTTTATTCTTCTTTGACAAGAAACTTAAGCTTTGATGCCAAGAAGCACAATGAAAAAGAATGGTTTCCCCTTTCCCATTATCTTCCTCTTTCTTGAACCTGAGAATACACCTATTTATTTCTTTGAGAGGTTAACTCAAGAGTGGCAAGCTACTTTTTCATTTTCATTTACTTTCTCATATCCAATTTCTGCTCTATGATGAAATGGATGGAATTTTTTAGTACTTTTTAAGATCAGGTTTAAAAAAGGTGAATAGGCAATTATAGCATGGCAATTACATTAAAAAAAATCCTTGCTATAGCTGCCATTCTTGCAGGATTTCTACGTTTGTCTTTATTATAGTACCAGCATCCATTCTCCTTATTATCAGCTATATTTCTCTTCATTATTACCAACAGATAAAGGGGGGTGAGGGGGGGGGGAAGTACAAAGAACTGCAGATCAAGCAGAAAATAATGCCATACTAAGTTAAGGGATTCCCCCAAAGGTCGTTTTCTGAGATTCCAGTGTTAAGGTCCTTAGGACCTTTACTCATCGGCA
>JAVJGJ010000057.1:44283713-44296453 GCA_035590215.1 Microhierax caerulescens | reverse complement strand
GAGGCAGATATCTCTGCATTTTAAGGTCCTTAATAAGTTCTGTAGCCCAGAGCCCTTACATTTGCAAAAAGAGGAGGGATAGGAATCTTCATTAAGCAAAATCTTTCTCATTTTCACATCTGCTCTACCGGGTTATGCCACTGTGCAAATAGACTTTTCAAAATTTAGATTTTTCTGGGAAGACACATGCTTTTCTCCTACAAATTAAACCTAGTATATTGGTGGAACAGTACAGTGTCAAGTTTTTCTATGTCAGATGGTCTGTGAAGAACTGGAGATGCTAGGAGATCCTACCTTAGAAAGCGATTTGAAATTCCTGACAACAGGCACAATCTGGCACATTCTAAAAGCAAAATATTTACCCAGAAACACTTTCAAATATTTGTATTAAATTTCATGTCACTTATTTGCTTATTGACACTTTACCTTAAGGTGCTCCAAGAACAAATAATTGTTTTCCACTGCAGGTACAGTAGCAGTATTCAGAGGGGAGCAATACCATGAAAAAGAAAGTCACACCCTTCATTTTGGTGTTTTACAGTTTAATAATATTGTTTGAAGTATGAACTAAATGTTCAGATCAAATTGAGAAGGTCATATATATGAACATCTCTTAGGATCAAAGAGGTGGTCACAGGATAAAATATGGTCTTTGTTTATGATCCAGGAGGAAACGATGTCATGTTGTAGACTTAGCTGCCAAGAATATGGGGAAGGTATTTTGCTAAAACCTATGTCTTCACATTGGGAAAATGGCAGGACAAACATGTTACTGCAGGTTTTGGATGAAAAATAGCTGGGCAGAACCGAAGTGATGCTAGTCAGTGAACTGAAATAAAAAGTTGGTTGAATATCATCTCAGCCTCCCCACTGAAGGTATATACCTATTTGCCAACATGTGACAAAGTCTTGGGAAGGTGAGGAAGTTGTGTTTATTTGCTGATGACATTGGGATGAACAGCTAATGTTGTTTTCTAAATAGCAAGATAAGAGTGAACAGAAGTCTAGGAAACATCCATTTAAGGCATCATTGTATTCAATTATTAATATGACCTTCTCCAAAGGAATCACCAAAGCTGAGTACAAATGTTTGGCAGAAGGCTGACACCATGCATCTGATGGCTCGGCCCAGTGTGAACGCAACAGATCTTTAGAGAAGTCTTCCAGCTGCTCAGGTCAGCTCTGATGCCACTGTACAGCTCTTGTCCTAGCTTACAAGGCAATTAATGGATCGAGTCTCACCTACATAAAAGACTGAATTTCTGTGACAGCTGAGGAGATTACAAATCCCAAATAGACAGCAGAGAAAGAATGGTTTGCTATGGAACGGCCTGGCCTTGGAGATCATGCAAGTCCAAATGCAATGCTGATCACATTTTAGCCTGCGTTGTAAATCATTTACAGCCTATGTAATAGTCACAATCTCAGATTTAGTCCTAAATTTATATTTTCCAAAATCTCTAGTCCAAAGAAATTTTTAACCTCAAAGATGACAAAATGGCATTAACCCTGAAATTCCCTAGGGATTTTAATGTTGCTTTTGATTTGTATGTGGAAAATCCTCATATCTTAACACTGACACTTATTGTTGTGCTATGAAAAGTAAGACATAATAAGACGGAATTCCACCTGTAAGCAGAGGTAAATCTGTGGGCAGAATGGAGAAATGTAGGTAGAAGAATGATCTTTGTACCAGGATACATGCATTGATTTCACATGCCAGTTCACAGTCATCTAAACTGTGGGTAAAGGGCTGTTAATGGATTTTATCTCATGGGGAGACGACCACACAGTGATTTAATTTATACCTTGGTTGATTATAAATGCAATGTGGTTCAGCCCTAGCATCCACCTTAGAGAAAATATCCCTATATAGCAGACAAGCTGTTCTAAGTAAAACAAACATGGCACATGGGATCCCGGCTACATACCAACTGTGGGGATTTTGAGGACTGAAATGCATTCAGTTCTAAAACATATCTAAAATTAAATTTAATTTAATAGGTGGGACGGAAGAAGTCCTGTTACTTTATTTAGGCAAACACAAATGCTAAGAAAGGATGGTCTTGGTGCAAAGGTCTGTGAAGCCTGTGGATATTTATAACTTAGGTATAGCAAACTTCCCCACACTGTGTGTTAATTTATTAATATTATTTATTTACTTATTAAAAATAATGCTCTTTATTTTATCTGTTCTCCAAGAAAGACTGCTTCTTAATGCTCAGCCCCATTTTTCAGGTAAATTTAGTTGCTCTTCCTTCCTGCCCTCTGTCCTACTTGTCCTTGCAGCTTTTGAAGAAGCCATGCCTCAGAAGCAGAGGCTGGAGAGACCCCTGCAACTGAGGCAGTGCCCCATCAGTTTGAGGCTTGTAGCCTGTAGGAAGAATGATAGCTTTGAATATCAGTGGCCATTGTGCATGAGCCTAGGGGCTCAGGTCAGTGTTGGTTTGGGGGTCTCTGTTTCCCCTGGTCTTGATAGCCATGGTTGTTCAGTCCTCGCCTTCTGTGACCAGTAATTGTGAAAAGGACATTTATGAGCTGCACATCTGTCAAATCCTTTTGGGCCACAGAGGTCAGAAAAATCTAGCAGCGTCAGTTCACTCATCCTCTGCATTTGCCAATAATGTTGCTTATATTAATGTGTTTTTTCAAATGATGTATTGTTGAATGAAATAATTGGTGGAGGTGAAGTTGGAGATACTACAAAAAATTAGTTAGTTTCATGTGGATTGAAGGCAAATTTGGAGGCTGGTGCTCTACAGACATGCAATGAAGTTAATTATCTCTTTAATCTCGTATATTTAAACCTAGCAATAAAATAAGGAAAGATGAAATTAATCTGCAGGAACTTGATGGAGACAAAGCAAGGATTGCAGAAAACCAGAAATATTATGCATAATTAAGAAAATTGCTAATGATAACCTTAATCAATGAAATTAGAGATGGAAAGGCTGCTAGGTCAAGTATTCCATCCAAGGCCTCTGACAGCTTATTTTCTTATCACTGAGAGGACGATTTTCAATTTCATGCCTGATTTTGGCTCCTCCTTCACTTCTAGTTAACCAACAAAATCTGTCTGAATTTCACAGATCTGATCCTATTTTTTCCAGAAAGATTAAGGCAAAAAGAAGGCGACATTTTCAAAAATGAGGGCTAAAAATATGGATTGCCATTACAAAACACTCTTCCATAGCTCACCCTAATCTGCTGTGGCTTTGCCTGGAACCGCTTTGTATTTGTTCTCTGCCCCTGTCCTTAGCTGCAGCCTGTACGTTTGTCAGGCCACAACAATTTGAGGGGTAGGACTGTGGGCAACTGGGGTTCTCATTGAAATAGGGTTGTGCTGTGTCATGTGGTACTTTTCCCCAGGTAGCTACAAGCTCCCCAAAACATCCCCAGATGTCTGAGCCTTCAGAATGATGAATAACATCACTGGTTTGGGCACAAGCTGCAGAAAGCCTGAACTGGAGCAGCTGCCCTGCATGACATTTTGCAGGGCACTGAAACATCCACTTAAGCCATGTTTCCAGAGTCAGTAACAAGCCAGAAGATGCAGGGGAAGTGCTTGGCTGGTTCTGCCTCTGCTGATAAAGGACCTTGGCAGTGATGGGTTTTGGGTGGCACTTAAGACTAGCACTCCAGTGTATATTTCTGCATCTGGGTAAACTGAGGTTCATCACATCGAATGTAAGTAGGTCCACTGCCTTAATAAAGCAACATTCCCATATTCCTCCCTAGCTCAGTTGCTGGAGCCAGTATTTTTTGTCAAGAAAGATTGGATGGAGAGGGAGAGAACTGTATGTGAAACGGTAGAAAGGTAGAAAGGACACGCCTGTCTTTGCATCACAAAAATCAGATATAGATCTGTATAACCTGAAGGATACCATGAATACTTGAGTCCTCCTCTCTGTTCCCACTTTGTTTTAAAACAATAGGATTGACATAGCATAGGGTAAGTATAAGAAAACTGAGCAGTAAGAATAAAAGTTAACTGTCTCATGCTGTGGGTGTAAACAGATTAAATATAATTCTAACTACACACTCCAAATACTGCACTTTCTAGCACGAAACTCTTTGAATTTTGAAAGACAAGAATGCTTCCCCATGGAAACCAGACATATCACCCTCAGAAAGCTGATTTATACTTAGGCTGGATGAGTCTGTGGTTCAGAAAACTGAAGCATGTACAAAGAATAGGAACAGGGAAAGAGGGAAAACTTCAGGAGTAAAGCAGTGAATAAGCATTTTATTCTGGGGAGTGAGGGGGAAGGTTTTACATACAAACACAGAAGAAAAGATAGCTGAACAGTAGTATTGTTTGGATGCTTTTCCTGTTTAAAGTGACTAATCTCCCTAGAGCCATAGGTCAAAATCTAGGCAGGATTGGCTTTGCCCTTCATCCTCAGTTTTCATCTCCATGGGATTAGGTTAGTGCTTAGCAGCACACACTGCAGCAGGAAACAGTCTCAGTGTGTGCCATTCCTCTGATCAAGAGCATTTTCTTGCTTAGTACACTTCTGTGATTGACTTAAAGTTTCTTTTTTCATGTGCAGCAAAGCCTTCTGCATTATTATAAACAAATTATAAAGTTGCAGAATTGTATCACTTATGTAATTTAATTTGTGCTTTTTGCATCTCCCAGTAAGAGAAAAAAATATATATATAAAATATGTATACACACATGTACAAACCCAGGCTTTTTCTGCTTTCTGTGCTGCGAATGTTTATATGTTCCTTTTATGATACCCTGGATGGAGTCTGTAAGTATAAAACAAAAAGAAGAACCAAGAAATTAGATCAGCATTTACATTAAGACAATTTATTTCCAGTTTTTACAGAATATTAATCAGATCTGCTCCATCTGACACACTTACTAAGGTCATTTTTCACTTGAATTAACAAAAAATTAGATGAGTAAATCAGTGGTACATATGTTGTTTAGATTAGTTACTACTTAAATCTCTCAAATAGCCAGACATATGGATAAGCTAGGCACAGATTAAGCAGGTCTGATTTGACATTAAAATCCTATTCTTGTGATAAATATTGTAATACAAATAAGTATGTGGTAAATGTAACCAAGACTGCATTAAATTTCAGGGTAATATTGATGCAACCCAGGACTATTCTGTATGTGACTTGAATTGGTTCAAGGCTTATTAACAGATGACAAAAAACAAAACAATCAAATTAGCTTTCCTTTAATTGTCTCCCTAGGTAGATTGGAATAATTTTATAACTTTGCATATTCAAAACAGTCATTACCCAAATAACCAGAAATTCTTCACAGCTTTAAGTGGATTTAAATTGAAGAACTTGAATTTTTTAAAAAGTACTGTAGCTCAGCCTTAGAAAGTCATCTCTTCTTAAAAGCACATTAAAGTCAACACAAATCATTGCAGTAGGCCTTTTTTTTAATTCTTACTTTAGACTGGAGTGGAAGCCTAATAGAGTTAGGTGCTCTAAAAGCTCTAAAATTCAGAAACATGTGGCAAAGTCACTGAGGTGTCTTTTAAAGTACATCTTTAGGGCCTTATTGTTTAGTCAGCATGATGGGTGTCTGTACAGAATATCAACACCTCTGCTCTGTGCTCAGAGCAATCTGCTGGCAAGAGTGTGCGCTGGCCCAGGGGAGCTGCTGTGAGCTGCTGTTCATGGTTGTGGACTTCGTTCTTCATAAGGTTGTCGTCGTCTCTTTGTTGATTGTCGCAATGGCTTTCACAGGTGAGGCTGGCACAGGGGCTCCTTGGCTTTTACAACCATCTGTTGCCAGCTGTGCCTTACTGTGGTATTCATATGTTAATTCTTTTGCTGGGGTAAATGCATTCAGCTCCGTTCACATCTCTTCATGTCAGTGTGTCATTTGATCTGGTACTGGACCCATATTATTATTATTATCATTATTATCATAATCATTATAATTAGTATTATTAGCATTATTAGTATTATTGCCACCATTCAGAGGGACCTTGACAGGCTTGAGAGACGGGCCCGTGTGAACCTCATAAAGTTCAGCAAGCCCAAGTGCAAGGTCCTGCACGTGGGTTGAGCAGTCCCAAGCACAAATGCAGGCCAGGTGGAGAATGGATTGAGGACAGCCCTGAGGAGAAAGACTTGGAAGTGTTGGTGGACAAGAAGCTCAACATGGCCCAGTAATGTGCCCCTGCAGCCCAGAAAGCCAACTGTATCCTGAGCTGCATCAAAGAAGCGTGATGAGCACATCGAGAATGGTGATTCTGTGCTTCTACTTTGCTCTCATGAAACCCCACTTGGAGTTCAGCTCTGAGCCTCCAACATAAGAAGGACATGGACCTGTTTGTGTGAGTGCAGGTGAAGGCCACAAAAATGATCAGTGGGCTGGAGCACCTCTCCTATTAGGAGGGACTGAGAGAGTTGGAGCTTTTCAGCCTGGAGAAGAGAAGGCTCTGGGAACATTTATAGCAGCCTGCCAGTACCTAAAGGGGGCCTGCAGGAAAGCGGGAGAGGGCCTTTTTACAAGGACACATGGTGATAGGACAAATGGGAATGACTTTAATCTGAAAGCGGGTAGATTTAGATTAGATATTAAGAAGAAATTCTTCACTGTGAGGGTGGTGAGGCACTGGAACAGGTTGCCCAGAGAAGTTGTGGATGCTCGATCCCTGGAAGTGTTCAAGGCCAGGCTGGATGGGGCTGTGAGCAACCTGGTCTGGTGGCAGGTGTCCCTGCCCATGGTAGGGGGGTTGGAGCTAGGTGACCTTTAAGATCCCTTCCAACCCAAGCCATTCTGTAATTCTGTTGTTCTATTCTGCAACTTTGAACTGCTATTTGGATTTCTCAATCATTTGTAATGCTGTGTTTTATAGTTAGAACATCAATTTTTTAAAAAATACTATATTTGTTTAATCATGTCATAGTGGTGAGCCACAAAGATCCAGTAGTTGTTGTCATTTTTTGAGCTCTGGACCAATCCTTTCACTTCCTGTAGTCAAGAAATGCTTTGCCATTATTAATTTTTGTTTCCTCTATAGTTGCCTGTACCCAAATCCTAGTTGAGACAAGAAGAGACAATGAGTTTGGTCTCATCTTTGGCCCTTTGTTGAGCATCAGAAACTCTTGTCAGAGTGGTGACACATCTGGCCCTCTATGCCCCGGCCTGTGGTAATAGGGGTGAAATAGACCCCGACTGAGGCAAGGAAAGCTTACAACTTGCTGGCTGATGCTTTGCCTGGCTTTCGTTAATGCCATTAGTTTCACAGTTAGATGAACTCTAAACTGCAAATACAAGGTTCCATTATCCCGCATAGCCCTGTGTTATTTCAAGGTGACATTGGACTACTGATCTGTGTTTTTATACTGAACAGTGGTCAACAACTGTACTTTATCCTATAGCTTTGGCACAACTCTGAAACTGCAGCACTGGAAGAGCAATTTATCAGCAAAAATGCTGATCACATTCATAGAATAACTCTGTATTAACTCCATATCAAAGTGTCTTTGTTTGCAGGAATGTAAATGTGAATTTGATTTAAAGAATTTGCTTGTGTGATGAAAACTTTATCAAATCTACTCTTGGTTTCTAAAAGCCACTGTTTTGTTTTGTTTTTCTGCTCCTGCTTAATACTTACATATATTTATATGCAACACTGGGATAAAATACTTTTGAATGTCTCCTGCAGTCAACAAGGACAAAGGGCTTTCAACACTATGCTGCAAGTATTGAAGGTTCATTCGTGTCCGTCCCGTCCTGTCCCCCCCCCAAGTCTGAAGTATCACAGCAATTGAAGTTGTCAATTACTTTTAAAGTAAGCTGTTTATAGATCATTATTCCCAAGGCTTTATTTGTTTGCCTTCACAAATAAGATGATGGAGACAATTCAACTATTAAGACTAAGAAATCTGCCACCATCCCCTCTACCAAGTTATTACCATCAGAAGAACCTCCTTTTGTCTTCTGCCTCAGTCCTTTTATTTCTCAGGCATTTTCCTCTGGACTGGAGGGATTGTAAATAACTGCCTCATCCATCACTTATGGACATGTGTATCACATAAGGAATATATAGTGAAACAAAAGTCTAAAAATTAGAAATCAAACATTTGTTTCTTAGATTTCTTGTTTTGTATTTCAAAGGGCTCCACAATGTGACCATCACTTTAAAGAAATGCCTTCTCTTCTGTGTTCCTTCCTTTAGGTTAAATGAGGCCTTTTGATGACTGATAAATACTGAATTTCACAAAAGTCATTTGAGCTGGTAGAGATATTTTGATGAAGTATACTGCCTAGTAAAGGAAAGAGATGAAAACCAGATAATTTAGAAGTTTGTCTTAGTCCTAATTTCCATGAAAAGATGAAATACCGTAATTTTCTTCTCCAGCATAGTTTAGTATAGTATTTTCAAATGGACATGAACTGATACACAGCCTAAGAGAAGGACAGTATGATGCTGTTTTCCATGATGTATCAGAGGAGTGATTCCAAATGATGGCAAAGAAGCATTAATCTCACCAAACAAAGTCCAGGTAAAACCACATCTGGAGTTCGTTGCTGCTCAGTGAGAATGAAATTACATGGGAACAACTGAAGATGACTACAGGATTGTAGTCTACAGGACTATAAATGACAGTACCCCTTAGAAATAAAGATCAGCAAACAAAACTGTTTAGATTCATGGAATGAAAGCTGGTAGGGAAAATGTTGTGCTGTATGAGTATGCGAGGGTATTTTAGATAGCAAAGAGGGAGAGGAGTTAAGTTAAAGAACAGGGTTTGCTCTGGAAAAAGAATAGATACGATCTGGCAACGAATAAACTTGAATGAAAATGGGAGGATGGTTTTGAGACATCGCAGGACTAAAGCTCTGGGACAGCTTCTTGACAGGAGTCGTAATTGCAAAAGTCATGGCTGTTTTAAGGAGTCTGGTATTTTCACATCTGCAGTGTGGTTGCCTGAAACAGCTGAGGATTGGTCTCATTAACACAGAAGTTCCTTCTGCTGTGGAGCACAAGAAATGGCGTTTGAGTCAGTAATTAGTCTTTTATTTTTGTGTGTGAGGGAGTGAACAAGCCTATAGATAGGTGTAGTTGAATTTTTTGTTTGGTTTTTGTTTGATTGGTTGGTTGTTGTTGGTTTTATTTTTTAGTTTTGGTTTTAATTATTGAGCATGTAATGGTTTAACCTTAATGTTATCTTAGAATGTTTCTGTGGAGGATATATATTATACAAAGATACATGTGCTAATTAATGCTGCACATACTGCAATATTGCTGCTCAGTAGAGAAAAATACTCTATTCTAAATAAAAAGGTACATAATTAATATATTCCTTGAGTTCAACACCTTTAAATAGGCCCCCAGAGTGCTCTATTTGTGGACAAAACACCAGTGCATTGGTCTCCATTGAGAAGCTGTGCCCTGAGTCATCAGTCTGCTTTAAGTGGTTTTCTTCTTTTTTTTTTTTGTTACCATAGTAACATTCAATATTTTTTTTCCCCCAATTGTTCAATTTCAGAGGAATTTTATAAAACTCCCAGAGATGAAAACTAAACAATAGCGAGTGAAGACACAGCTGAAGCACTATAGAGGAAACCTCAGACAACAGATGCTAATTTGTGAGCGTGTAGAGCTCAGGTTTTGTTATCAACAGGAAGCGGTGGTTCTGTAGCTGCTTTTTGGCTTCAGTTCCCGTAAATCTGTACCATTTTAACAGAAAGCAATATGTGGTTCAAATATTTATAAGATAAATGTATAATTAATTCATGAAAGTCTTTTTTTGTTTTAACAGAAATTTTGCTGTGTAATGGAAAAATAATGGCAAGAATGTATTTGAGAAAAATTGCTAGTGAAGATTTCTCTGAAGTTTATTTTTCGATTCTTTTTTCAGATTAGGATACTTCTACACATTTTTTTTCCTTCTGGATTTTATGTAGGGCACAGAAAAAATTAGGCATATTAATTTGTGCTGCATGTTCTCTCTGGTTCATTTTGCTACCAAGTGCTAGAGCTGAGTAGGGTAATACATTTATTATTACCCTGGCAGAGGCTGGGAACAGGAAATGAATGTCTGCTGTCAGGGGAGGGATGGTTCAAAGCTCCGTGAGGTCAACAGATGATTTTCCGTTTACTGCAGTGGGTTTGGTTTAATCTGTTTATCTCTGGTAATTCATTACGGTTTCCAGTGAGGTAACGGGGCTGCAGAATCAAATCCACGTATGTGTGACTATGGAAAGGCAGTCCTGCAGTGTTTAATACACTGTGTGCAAGAAGCAGCTGGTCGCTTTTCTTATCAAAACATGTGACTGAAGGTTGATGGCAGACATTAGACAACTAAGTATCGCCAAGCAGGAGGGAGTTTAACGCAGTAATAAAGCCAAGCAAACAAGCTGTATAATCAAATCAGAACTATAAATTGCTAAGGAAAATGGGATTCAGCTTATTATATTCTTGCAGTAAATTCTGTCTTTGATTTATAATCTCAACTGCTACTCTTTTGAAATACAGAGTTATATTACTGTATCTGTTGGGGAAAATTACTTCATATTGTATGGTTCTCTACCTATTGAAATGGTAAGCCTGATTAAAATAACACCTGGGAGGGGAGAAAAAAATCCTGTGTACCTTAAATCTTCAAATCTGCAGTATTAGATAGCACTCATAAATATACTATAAGCAATGCAGCTTCTATTTATTTCACTCACTTTTCCATACTGTTAAAAAATGCTGACTTTTTTTAAGAGCTAGAATTCCCCTTCCATTGCTTATCTCTGTACAGAGGTTTTATTTACTTGAAACATACTTTCTGTGATTAAAAAAAAAATAAATTACTAATCAAAATGACTTCTACTTCTTGAAGCAAATCTACCATTAACCAACTAATCCTGGAGAAAAATGGCTTTAATCTCAAAGACTGCATTAAACTTAGAAAGAACCTGAATCAATAAAGGTGAAGGTCATGGAAACAGATGATTAAAGCAAACAACAGGCTGCCTACTGTACAATAGGGTTATAAAGTAAGCTGAAACAAAAGCCTATCAGAATACATCAAGAATTAACTTTATGAATAGTTTCCTCTTCAGAATGCTGAATGGTCAGATTTATCTCCTGAAGGGGTTTTTTTCCTCCTTTTCTGCCACCATTCCCCCTGTCTCCTTTCTCCCTGCTCTTTTCCCCTTGTTTCCTTCTACATTATAAACTAAATTACCCTGTGGAAAGATCAGTGAGCCCTGATTAACTAATGTGTCAAGTTTTCAATGCCCACAAATACCTTGTGCTGACATGTACGTGATGTGAAACGAGTATTTCTCTGAAATAGGTGAGAAATGGACCAGTTCATTATCTGTGTAGCTGGCTTCTATCTCTCTGCACACATGTAATACAAATTCCCACATGCAATTTTTAGCTGATTTTTTTGGAGTGGGAGTCAGGGGGAGAGACTGGGGGATGGGTGAATAGGAGGGGTGAATAGCAGCCACAATGATTGAGGACTTGGTTTAGATCCTAGAGCTTAATAACAGTTAGGGTTAATGGCTTGAGGTGATTAACTGGTTCCAACCAGTCATTAATCTGCAGGAGGTGTCTTTAGTCTTGTTCATTATTGGTAAGAAATGACACCCTAGCATTTTGCTTGAACTTTGTTCTTTTGTTGTTGACAAAAGAGTCTGAAAATAAATGTGGTGGAACCAAAACCTGCAGTGTGATGTCACTTCTCTGGTGCTCATATCAAGGGCTGCCCCAGAGCTGGGGTGCAGCTCCAACATGACCATGCTGCCAAAAATTTGGCTCCTAATTCTGCACTTCAGTGTCTGTTCTTTCTTCCCTTTTCTCCCTCAGCATACTGCACAGCTAGTAATTCTTAGCATTATTGAAAATGGGGACAATCACTTAACTAAAGGAAGACTTCACTCTTATTCTTGTATTTTAAAAGCAGCAATATTATTTTTTACCCAGAGCTATATTCAGAGTAGTGATGTTACCTTTGCCCATTCCCAGCATATTTCACCCGTAGGCTGGCAACACTGAAGGGAATTTGCAGGAGCTGATTATAGGGGTTTTAATCTCCATTCCCTGCACTAGCCCAAGCCAAGTGAAAATCTTGACAATCCACTTCAGCTGGGCTGACAGGAGCAGTGCTAGAAATTTCAGTGCAGCAGACCCAAAGCTGTTGATAAGGATGCACAAAATTCTTAAGCTAAAGCTGGAGAAGGCATCAATCATTTTGAAAGGAGACCATTTGATTCTTCCCTCAAAGTCCAATCTGACCTGACACTAGCCTGACAACGTCCTTTTATTCTATACAGGCCCATCACTGTCTCATTCTGCTACGTTGCTAATAGGACCAGCAATAAATAAATAAAAAAAATAAATTAAAAAAAAAAAAAGGAACAGCAATGTCAGCAATGTTAGCTGTATGAGGGGATTGAGGGAACGGGAAAATAGAAAAGGTTAAAGGTTTAAAGTTACAGAAAGGAAATACCTTTTAGATACTAATTTAAACTTGCTCTACTGTGGCAGGTCTGTTTGTCACCTCCACAGAGGCATGTGAACAGCAACTGGCACATGCAATTACACTCTGAGATAAAATGCATAAGAAAACCCTGGCATTATCTTTGATTTGAAATCTGCCCTTCCTCTCTCTTTTATATAGCAGGTGCCAGAACAGAACAGAAGAGAATAGAACAGAACAGGAAAGAAAAAAGAACAGAACAGAACAGAACAGAACAGAACAGAACAGAACAGAACAGAAAAGAAAAGAAAAGAAAAGAAAAG
>JAVJGJ010000057.1:44256397-44267359 GCA_035590215.1 Microhierax caerulescens | reverse complement strand
TTAAAACACTAATTTATCTTCTGATTCAAAAGCAAAAATTAAACCTGATGCCTTCATAAATGTGCTTACAATTAGATAAACCTGTACACTTTGCAGAAAGAAAAACCTGCAAAACAACATTCAAATTATTATTAAGAAGAAACAGTCAACCAAAAAATTCACTTTGGTTTGTAACTTGGTTTTGAAATAATTTACAATGCCATGGTTAAAGTCCTACTAGGCAGGCTATAGAACTCTGCACCATTAAATACACTTACTTTAAACTGGGTTAGTCTGTCCTTCAGGGCAATGCCACAATAGTTAGGGTAGTGCCAAAAAATCACACGCTTGCAGAATATTTACTTGGGAATAAGGAGTGTATTGAAAGCCGGTGCCAGTGGTTTCAAGATCCTGCCTCCACCAACCCTGTGATTCCAGGCAGTGGGAATTTTATACTTTATAAAAAAAAACAACACTGGGACAGGTTTCCAGAGGCATAATGTAAGCAGCATTATGCAGGATATGGGAAATGCTTAACCTCATAGGGCTGCACAGTTCAAAAAGTGTTTAGTACTTGCTTTTTTTCTTCTTTCTTCTTTTTTGAAAGGGTTTAACTTTGTCATGTGAACACGCAATCGGATGCATCACAGGAACAGCTCGTTTCCTTTTAATGGAATGACATGGCACAGCAGTTCCCAGGCTGTAATATGTTGATTAGGGTTGTGTGTAAACTGCAATCAGGTGATAGCTGAACTGGTTTGAAAGTATAAAATCAGAGGAGGAATACATTTAAAATGCATGATTAAGAAAGCTGGTATAACCAGGTGTCTGAGCTTCAAGTGCAGTGTGTGTTGGGAATGATCTGAGAGCTGCTGATAAATTTAAGACTCGAGAAAAGGAGCCAAGTTGGTGCTTCCCTCCTTGGTTATAGAGTGCTGAGCACTGCACCTTATAAATAATAGATCTTTCTACAGAGAGTTAACTTATTCCTTAATCACCATGAGGGCTGCGGTTGTGTGCTTGAATCCCAGTTCAAGCATTTGCAGCTGCTCTGACATGTACTTTGTGCCCTTGGAAGCCAGCCACCCCTCCCCAGAGAGCAGTCCTTCGTTTTTGGCTTTCCATGCTTTCCCTGTGCTTGGGCTCTAAGGGAAAAGTTTCAGTCTCACTTAAAAATCACTACGTTTGACTTGAAATGTTCATTCTGTCTTAGAGGACATGCTTTGTAACAGGAGCATTTGAGCACTGGGAAATCTGTTAGTATTTAGAAAATTTACCTCTGCCTATGAGAGCGCATGTGTTATTTCAAGATAACAACCTATGATCTAGAAAACTGAAGGGTGTCTTGAAGTTTGTCTTCATGTTAGCAGCAGTTGTTTTATTTTGTTTCCAGTGGAGCAATGCACATTTATTAAGAACATATCTAATGTAAAGCAAACATGACTTTACACCAGCCTTATATCTGTAAAAAGTGCGAGCTGTTACCACCTCCCCCATGAAACATGTCTCTGCTAGCTGTGCAGCTGGCTAACATTTGTGCTTATCTAGGCTGTTGTCATTTTTGATTGTTGGATTAAACTTTGGAAAACATGGGGGAGAGTGTTCTTGTATGCCATCTATGTAGGTCAGAAATTATTTTCTTTATGTACTGAATGTAAGAGAGAAAATAATATTAAATTAATTTTGGAAAATACTGTATGAATGTGTGAATTCCAGTACAATCACTCAGTAGCTTAAATACCCTGCAAATTAATTACACCATGGAGCTAGTCAAGTGCTTTACTTCTGAACGGAGCTGCACTGTGCAAACAGCTCTTTTACTTTGGTACCACTTAACTTCAGGTGAAAGATAAGGAAAAAAAAAAAAGTCCATGCAAACAGACAGAGAATTTGTTCTAAGTTCTTAAATTTTGGGCAGGCATGCTGATGCCTGCAAATGTTTCAATTATTTGGGGCATATATTTCTTGCATGCAGTATCACTCACTCACCCCAAAACACACTGAGCTACCTCCACAAAGCCCAGACAGGAAACAAGCAACTCAGACCAATTTCCAAAGACAAACACTCTGACGTTCATAAAGCAAGAACCGGTATTGTTTTGCATGTAAACATGTGCGTATGCATTTTATCTCAGATCATCAAGTCAGAGTTCTAACAACACTGAGGGTAAGAGGAAAGTACTGGTGTATTTTGTTACTGAGAGTGAGGCTGAGGAAAGACTTTGATTAAACCTGGTTTAGCTGGGAGGACACCTGAAGACACACTTAGGAAGATCTCGTTAACATGACCCAGCTGATTGCAAGGCATGTAAGGAGCTGACATTTAGATGTGCATGCCAGCATGCACAATCTCAGTATGATAAAAACCTGGCAGTCAAATCCACAACGGTTAGGCTAGCTAACACCTACAGTTTCCTTTAGGCCTTTGATAGCAACTTTTTATTTTGTAAGCAGAGTGAAAATTGTGTCTTCCGAAAGCTTCAGTGAATATGGTGGTGGTGTCTGCTTCCTACTGTGAGCATCTGCATTATGTGAATGAGTTATAAATTGTTAATTTACTTTGTGCAAAGTATGCAGTTATACAGGTTTTCCTGTGTTTCATCCCAGAGCTGGTTTCTTTAGAGAATACATCCTATCTGGAGCTGAAGTTGTCACCTCTTGCCCTGATAATGTGCTTTTAGCTGTTCGGAGGCAGAAGGTCTTGCTGAAATAAGACATAATTTTATTCATGGTGTGTCCCCTCAGCGGAAGCACCCAGCAGTTATCCAGGCTTGGATCAGCCGGTGCTCATGACACTTCTGGACATCAGTTTCTGAGTAAATATATTTTCCTGTTCCAGGAATGCACTGGCACGGTTAAAATCAGGGATTTAAGGCTGATATGTTCCTACTGGCGGGACAAGTGGCTGTATTTAGGTTCTCTGATGATCCAAAATTTTTCTCAGGCTGGAACTGCAAATGATGCACTGGCTAATTTGCTCTGGAGATCTGGTCGATCATATTAGGGGAGCTATAATGTCCATTAGTTTTTAAACTGCTTTTCTCAGTACAGTATAATGGCAAGAGCTTATTTTTTTGCATTATTTCTGGAATTTCTCCCCAAGAGGACGGTTTCTTTCTTGACCTGAATCAGTGGGAAGGGTCAGTTCTCTAGCAAAACTACCTCCATATGACCCTGTGGTGTAGGGGCCACACAACACTGTGGTGTGCACATATCTGCTTGTGGACTCTTCTTCCAGGTTTTACATCTATGAGAAGATGAACTCAATTCCCTCAGGACATGCAAGGTGTAAACACCACTTTCTGACTTCCAACACTTTCTCAGTATTTCCTCACCTCCAGAAGCTCCACCTAGAACTGAAGTCAGGATCACATGGAAGGATAAAGTTATATGTGATACTGTAGATGAAAATGGGTCTGGGGAGGAAGGTAAATATTTCCACTTCCCTCCTCTCATATTTCCATGGGGTCACCTTCCCCTTGCAGCCTACCTGCACCCAGGACCAGGCTGATCAGATGGTAACTGAACAGGTCCTGAACAGGCAAGGGCTCCCCTTCCCCGGTAAATATCTGCTCTCTGAGATACTGCACAGGCAACATGCCAGTAAGAAACTCCCTCCTCCATCCAGCTCCAGTTCTTCCCCCCCTGTTCAGATGCCCCCTGTGGCCCAGAAACAATAACTGTTTTAACAGTAAACTTTCACTTTTTGTAATTCAAACTATTTCAAAGGCTATTTCTTTGCCATGAAACAATTTGAACTAGGTTTTGAGCCTTTCAGAGTATCCCTACCATTCCAGCAGGACTCAGCTCTGTTCTCCCAGTTGTCTTGTTCCTTGCCATTATGGAAGGATGAATGGTCAAGGCAGGGCTGTGAGCTCGTAACTGCTCCCTCATCTAAAAGCGTGTCTTCTCTATGCTGACAGCAGCTGCACATGTAAGGAGAGACAAAGGGGTGACAAGCACTTAGTTCATTGCTGGACTGGCTTTTCATTATTTTGAGCAGTGCTGTCTCAGCTTACTTTGGGGATGAGTGGATGTTTTAACGCTTAAACCAAAGGCAGACTGCCTGATCTTTAAAGTCCCTAGATTTTGAGTGAATTAGTTTCTCACTGTTACTATTCTGCTAGTTCTTTAGTGTGTGAACTGTATTCACAGTAACTATGGGTACATCTGTTAAAGGGTCTAAAATTTGGCACCCAAACTCACCAACCATTTCTGATTAAATGTCATCAAAAATCCATGATATTTTTCTTAACATAAGGAATACATATCAGAATGTACTACAGATACCATCTGATGACTATCCATTAAACAATATACATTTTTACATTTAATTTAATGTATACAATTTAAACAATGATGATAAAATAATAAAACATTTACATGTCAGACTTTCTCTCCACGTCTGTTCAACTAAATACAGTTAATAATAAAACTGAAATACTAGTAAGGATTGCCTGTGAAGCAATTTAATAATAAAATGTTTTTCAATAGTAGATGATACTTATGTATTCTTGCAAAACAAAATAATTGATATTTGATTTACAACTTGCACCAACACATATTAAACCTAGGTGTAATTAAAAAAAAAAAAAAAGCATTCTCATGCCTTTTAGATTCTGCCACCTGGCATATTGTTCTTTTGTGTGTTCCTAAAGAGAAAAGCCATATATACTGTCAGTGAGCAAAGAGGATAAAAGTATTATGACCTTTATTTCCAAGCAAGGAAATGTATGTGTATAAGTGAAATGAAGAAAGGATGATCTCATGGAAGGAAGGCCCATTTCTATTACAGCCTTGTCACAGTTTTTTACTTTGTTTGCTGAATCTGACCAGTTCTATCGTTCCCTCTAAAAATGACAGCAAATGGAATGTACAGTGAGTGAACTGTGCCTTATAACATGGTCTGCTTCTGAGATCTGCAACATCTACTCTGAATTGAATTCCAAATTTGGGCGGGGGTTCAAACACCTATTACAGGCTGTAGGCTCATTCTCCCTTCCCTTCCTTCAGTGCACAGTATGTACAGGCATAAATGTATATAAAGTGTTCTCTATATGGAAAAAGGTTGCAATTTTTGAGTATTTTTTTTTTAATTGAGCTGATGTGTAGAACTGCTGTGCCAGAGTATCTGTGCCCCTTTTACAGGTCTTCCCAGGAGCACAGTCAACAGCTCACAGTTTCACGCCATATGCTCTCCTCATTTGCCTATAGACAGAGAGACCCTACAGTGGTCAATGTGCTACAAATGCCTAAATAAATTAGGAAAATATAGAATAGAGCATACATTAAAGCAGCCTCAGGCAGCACTACAATATGTTAATGGAATAACTCCACAGTACAGTGACCATGAAAAACAAGATTAATGAGGTTAGGCAGTGTGGACATTCTGAGGAGGTACAGTGAAGTCCAGGAGCCAGCTTTTTCACCAGAGAGGAATTATTTCTTATACAATGCTCCTGCAGGAGAAACTCATACAAGCTATAGGACCCACACCGGTTTCCTAAGATCTTACCAAATTGGATGTTCACATTTGCATGTATTACATGGGGAGAAATTTCCTCACTCCCACCTCACCCTTATTTTCAGATACTCTGTGACTCAAGAGCTTCTGGGAGAAGATGACAAGCAAACCAGTTTGCCAATGTTTCATCGCTTTCAAGTCCATTCAGAGTTCCTCACTGAGAACTTTCTGATCAGTTTGATCAAAAGCAGTATTTGAAAGCTGAAAGTGAGAGCAGACAAAGATACCATCTTTTTTACATCCCTGTGGTAAGAGAGGATCTGTATGTAGATACTTGATTGACAGCTGACTTCTCCTGTTAGGAGTTGAGAACTTGATGCCTTTTAAAGTCCAGTCATCCCCAAAGTGTACAGCAATTATTGTTCATACTTCATTTTTTTTGTCATTATTCAATTAAACAACATGCATAAGAAAAATGCAGCTCCTCAGATACACACTGTAAATTATTTCAGTATCTTTGCTTTATCATGGAATCCACTTCACATATTTTCAGCAGATTTAGGTATTTTCATGGGTTTCAGGAGACAGGATTTTTTAGACATTTTTCTGAGTATTTTGTCATTTTATGTATTTTCTTTTTTTTCTTCTCTGGGTCAGAATATGTATTTCTGAGTTCTTTATTTAGTACTACATGAATATTTCTCACTGTAATAGTTTTCATCATGACTGCACATTTATTTTTTAATTCAGTTAAATATTTTTCTGCTTTCTTATTGACTGTTTTTTGTTACTCACTCAGTAACAGTGCTCAGTATCAGGCTGATAATCCTTCCCTTTGACTACATTAATGATTTTGAACCTAAAATCCATTTTCTTTGAAGTCACACATTTTGCAGCGAATACTTTTACTATACGAAAACCCCACATGTGGTTGGGTCTTTACATGACCTCTCACACATCCTCAAAATGTGTCTGAAATCCTCAGACTATAATCACAAATTCCATCTAAATCAATCCATTATTTGCGCTTTTGTTTCCCCCCTAGGCTCAAAATCCAGTCAATACAAATAAAATATATGCCATTGATGTCTTCAGATCACAGGAGGCCATTTAGAAAATATAAATATTTCTTTGCACCTCAAGTGCCTAAATCCAGTGGCCTACTTTAAATCAAAGACTGAAGAAAGTGAGTCAGGAATTCATCCATAATGTTGTCATCTATTAGGCAAAGTAACCTGCTTCAGAAGGAGAATCTCATAACAAAACTGCTACTTGAATTGTTTATATGCCATTAATTTTTTTGGCAGTTACATTATCAGCAGCAATAGTATCTGACTCCAGCTCTTTGCTTTAGCTTAGGGCCGTAATTGAATTAAAGGGTATGAACATGAAAGAAGTTTCAAGGCTCCCCTGAATGTAACTTCTTCATAATAAAATAGTGAACAATTACAGGAATAAGGTCTTCTTTTTTTTTTTCTTTTTTCTTTTTGCAATTCCCAGTTGTATTTATTTGAAAAAGATAAGGCAACTTTGTCATCCTCTCGATGATAAAATCGGGGTTGATTTTGCCATACTAGCAAAGCAGGTCATTGCCTAGGGAAAAATGCAGGAAGAATTGAATCTTCTATAATTATATTGGGGATTTCTGAGGGAGAGGAAAGGAACTCCTGTTTGTGGAGGCAGCAATGCCTTAAATTCAGCTCTGGACAGACAAGCAATTAGAGCGGCTTGTTCAGGACCATAGATTAGTTTCTGTCCCTTGAAATGTGTAAGACAGATAAGAGAGACCTCTTTGTAAGAAGAGGCAGCATTATAAGAAAACAGGGTATCTTATGCATCGTTGCTATAGTGCTGATAAAATGAAATTCTTGAATTTGAACTTTTTGCTTTTGCTTAAAGCTTTTGTTGATGCTTTATACACAAATTTTAGTGGTTTGGGGTTTTTTTGTTGTTTTTTATTTTGTTAACAATTCAAGGTGGCACACTTATAGGCATTTGAAACAGTAAAGATATGACCTCTTAATCACGTAGTCTGCTCCACCATGGTGCAATTTATGGAGTTTAAGGAAGCCATCCTTGGAGAAGGGATTGCATTTGTTGTGATCCACTGTTACAGACAGTGACCCAGTATATTTAAATGGTGCTCTAAAAAACAGTTTGGAAAAACAGGTCACAAAGTTCATGTCTGTGCTGTCAGCAGGCCAACTGTTGTGCCTCAGATGGGACATACAGAGGTGTGACTTTAATCTGTGCAGGGTAGCCCTAATTATGGATATATTTAGACAGTCATATTGTCAGCTGCAAGATGGACCTGATGGCTGCTAAGAGCCCAGATCCTCCATCGTACCAGCGCTCTGCCTGGTGTAGCTGTCACAAGCAGGCAACAAACAAATTCTGAGGTGACCAACATCTGTCCTGTCAGTCCTGGGGCTCTCCACGGCATGCCCTACACTTGGAGTGCACTCCTTGCACTGCAGCAATGCCCTTTTCCATGCCCACAACACGTAAGTAGCCTGATGCATGGCATCCTTGTGAAGGTCCATGCACCTGTAGTGCTCCATCCACTAATGCATGTACAGCCCATCAGACCAGGATAGAGGTGGTCACATATAGCCCACAGGACCAAGCTCCAGAAGCTGTATATTGTGGGGTTTGGGTCCTCAGCACCAAAAGTTTCACTCTGTAGATTTGCTTCTCTTGGGCCACAGCACAGAGGCACAGCTACTGTGGCTTCATGGACAGGGCCATGTGTTGCAATTCAGGGTGAGGAAATGCCTAACAGGCTAAAGGAGTGTTAGTTAATCAGGGGTTAAACAGGAATCATATGGGAACAAAAAGACTCTCCTGCCCAGGCTTTTCCCTCTGTGCATGCCTGTGGATGCAGCTTGTGTTATCCAAGCCCTCCACAGCTCTCCCAGAGGTGGTGGCATGGGGGGGGGCATTGCCCATTAGCCCCTTGTCCCCTTGTCTTCGGGGAGGCAGTTACAGCTGGGAGAGCTGTACAATTCTGAGAAGAGGAAAGAACTGACTTTTCTTTTCTTTCTTTTCCTTTTTCTTTTTTTCTTTTTCTTTTTCTTTTTCTTTTTCTTTTTCTTTTTCTTTTTCTTTTTCTTTTTCTTTTTCTTTTTCATTTTTCTTTTTCTTTTTCTTCTCATAAAAGGCTTTGCTAAGTGGAGGTAAAACCAAGTCCCCATCTTTTATTAGCTCTGGGATGTACAAATGACACACCTAAATAAATTTTAAATTCTTCACTACTTGCAGTTTTACATTGTCTTTGCTTTCTGTCCTGGCAAGTTGAAGAGTGTTTACAAATTGTTTTTAATTATTTCTTTTTTTTCTGGGAACATACTTGATCCTCTTCAAAGTACTACCTGTGCATATGAAAATGAAAGTAGAAATGGATTTATTCCTCTTATGGAGTAGGACTATATTTGGTGTTAATAAAATGGCCCCAATTTAACAGTAAAGCTTCAAAATATGTTAAATGAAAATATTTTCAAACTTATTTAGAATTTAATTCTCTATTTGCATCTAAATTGTGAATGACTTGTTGAGGAAAGTGTCTGTTGAACTGTGTTTTATCAATGCTGTAATCCATGTAGTAATCTACCATTTTTTTTTTAATTTATCATTTCTTGGGTTTCTAATAAAATATGCCATTCAAAACATTAACCATTCTGGCATCGATTAGTATAGGTTTTAGTTCTTTTAGCATTCATAGAGGGATTAAATTAATTCAAATTAGCGAAGGAAGTATATTCATCGCTGTTTGTGTTGCTTGATTTGCAAGGGCGAAACAGTTCATACAACCATCCTAGAAATAAAAATAACTGCTCCTACAATAATGTTTATGCCTAACCCTCTGAAGTGGCCCTTCAGTATTCCAATAATTTTGATAGCTTTTAAACCCATTTGACATGTGCATGGTGTAACCAAAGTCCTCCAGTCCTATTATTTAAAGCTATCTGTTAAAGGGCTACCAAGGGGATACTGTTCCTAACAGGCATTCTCTGGACTCTGCCTCTCCACAACGACTGATCTCATACTCTGCTACTGGCAAGAAGGACCTCATCTATTTCCCAGCATTTTAATGCTTTGTCGGTTAAAACAGAAAAACAACATGTGAATGTCGGGCAATAGGCCAAAAGCCAGGTGAAGGAAAAGAAAACTAGCTTGGTGAATTTTAAAGGAAGGGTTTCTAAATCATTCAGCACAGTGAAAAATGTAAAATCTTACCCTCTTCCCACACATATCCATGACAAAACTCTTCTGACATCAGAAGAAAGGCTGTTGAACTTGGGAAGTGTGCGCACCAGCAAGCAGCTGACATTAGTGTTCACCTTACGCTTCCAGAACAGGGAGGTATAGGTAAGCAAGCTGGTCACCTTCTTTTCAAGGAGTTAGTGCAATTGATATATAATCAATGAAGAAGTTAGTAATGATAACTATGAAAATACTTGGAGAGGACTCATGGCAGTTATAAAACAAAAATATTCCGCTGCCTTTGTTCCATTTGCTTCAGAAATGAACGCATGTAAAATTCTCCCCCACCCTCTATTAAACATATGCTTGGTCTCCAATCTTTGGAGTTAATGAGCAACACTATTGCATTTTTATGTGACTATCCATACCTTTATTTACTACAGGTAATCTTTTTTGTCTCTCTTCACAAAGGAGGGTGTTTACCTTTATCAGGAACAGTAAAACTGCTGTTGTCTTTGTTCTAAAACCTCCAACGATAACAGCAGCATTTCTGTGGTCAATGTAGCTGCTTTATAGCTGCAGTGGGGAAGGCAGAGCAAGTTTCTGGCATTTACAAACACAGGGTCAAAGTTATTTGAGATTATTAGATTAAAAATTAAATGAGATCCACAGTTATCAACTGCACTGTGATCTGGCAAAATGCAAAATATATTTGCACCTGAAGAAAGTGGGATTCTTCACATCGTCGATGCACTTTGAGCTATTGAGCCCTCATAGCTGTTCTGTTTGTCTCAGAGTTGTAATTACTTTTCTTGAGCAACTGAAGTTCATCTCTGTTATACTTTTGGCCATTGGCTGAAACACTGCAGTTAAATCAACAAAGCAGAGAAGTAAAGTGTTGTTCATCATTCTAAGACTGTTTTGTGTTGAAATCACTGCAGTAGTGCAGCGATTTGAAACCTACATGAGAAGTCCAGGTTTCAATCACTATTTCTTACTGTATGAAAGTTCTTACTCCTTAAGAACAAAAGAGATGACCAGTCTTCAGGAAATACCAGCTATTACTAAGCCATCTTTATATAGTGAATTTGCCTTTGATACAAAGTAGGATATTGCATAACTGATGTCCAGATCATTTCCTCTAGGACTGAGCAACTGAAGGAGCTCTCTTGTGATCACTCCTGGACATCCCTAGTAATTCCTTTATACTGTGAATTCAACGTAGAAAACCCAAGGGGTACCCACATGCACCCACACTTGGAGGTAGCTTTGAACAGATCTGGACTGGGGGGGGGGGGGGGGGTGGGGGCGGAGGA
>JAVJGJ010000057.1:44123021-44245561 GCA_035590215.1 Microhierax caerulescens | reverse complement strand
GTCAGACCGCCCGGTTTCCAGAAGGAGAAAAAGCCCGAAGTTGCGTTTTGCTTCAAGTAAAACTCAGCGACGGACGATGAGTCTCGGTTCCCCCTTTTCTTCTGGAAGCGTCTCATGGCCACCCGACAGCCCGGTTAGGGTCAGACGCCGGGCGTTTCTTCGCTGCCCTGCGGGTTTTGTAACCCCGAGCCTGTAGTCCCCGTGCGCTTGGTGGTGGCTACACGTAGCCTCGGAGCGGTCGGGTTTTTTGGGGGGAATAAACCGGCGAAGGTAAGTGAAGTCGCCTGTATTCCGCCCTGGAAACGGTGCTGGGAAGAGCAGTGGGGAAATACGCCTTGAGTCAGCGTGTAAACACAGCCCGGCTCCTTCTCTAGTTATTTTTGGGCGCTCTTAGAGTGTGAGGAGCTAAGCATGGGCGGGTGATCTCAAGAGAGTGCTGGAAAGGTGGGTTTTTTTTTTTTTTGGTTTTGTTGTTTAATTCGTGGAGTTTTGAGGCCCTTGAGTTTTTCTGCTATGTCTGTAATCGCTTCTGTGGTTTTTATATTCGTTTCTGTGAGTGGCAGGAAGTTGCATTTCACTCCCTTCGGAGGGCGAACACTGTTCTCTGTATATGGTGGCACCAAACAGTAACTTTGTATGCGAGTAGTTCCCAAGGGGCATTGCCCTTCTGCAAGCAGTCAGCAAAAATAAAGGCTCTAATGGTTTTTCAGGTCACTGGATGCTAAACTAATAAGCTTTTGAACATTCTGGAGGTGTGAAATTTGCAAGAGAGCAGTGATCACAGTGCCTCTTTTTGAATACAGACTTAAGGAGGATAATCTTTTTTTCTTTGTTTTATAGAACATTATAAACACCACTGGTTCCCAGAAAAGCCGTGCAAGGGATCAGGTTACCGATGTATCCGGATCAACCATAAAATGGATCCTCTCATTGGACAGGCAGCACAGCGTATTGGATTGAGCAGTCAGGAACTGTTCCAGCTTCTTCCGAGCGAACTCACTCTATGGGTTGACCCGTATGAAGTGTCTTACCGTATTGGAGAGGATGGCTCAATCTGTGTGCTGTATGAAGCTGCACCAGCAGGAGGTAGCCAAAATAACACCAACGTGCAAATGGTAGACAGCAGAATAAGCTGTAAGGAGGAACTTCTCTTGGGCAGAACTAGCCCTTCCAAAAGCTACAATATGATGACTGTATCAGGTTAAGATATAGTCTGTGGATGGATCACCTTAAAATGGATGGATAAATTTGGTTTTTACTTTGGGTGGGCACCTCTGGGGATGGATTATGGAATTTAAACCATGTCACAGCTGTGAAGATCTGGCACACGTTAGAGTGGTATACTTTAAAGTGACAGTGCCATAGTTTGGACAGTACCTTTCAGTGATTTAATAGCCTGTGAGTCAAAATGATCGCAACTTGCTAGGGAGTGAAGAAGATTTAGGAAGGGTCAGTTTCTCCCAGACATCTTACTTAATTTCTACACCAATTTTCAACCCCAGTCTGTATTTATAAAGTGATTCTCTGCAGTAGGTCTTGCAGAGTAAATTTGCACTATTACATTTATTATTGTTAGCATTTTTGGCAGCTCAGTAACAAGACTTATTGTTATGAACACCATAGTACTGGAAATTTTATTTTTCAGACTTTTACCTAGCACTTACAAATATGTATAAATGTACATAAGATAAACTAGTAAGTATGACCTGGGGAAATGGTCAGATCTTTACATTGGCCTCAAAAGTAGCAAGTGATCAGAATCTGCCATGGCAACAGGCTTTAAAAAGACCATATAAAGACACTGTCTGAACTGTGGTGTTAGCACCAGCCAGCTATCTGTACATTTGCTAGCTTGTAGTTTTCTAAGACTGAGTAAACTTCTTATTTTTAGAAAGTGGAGGTCTGGTTTGTAATTTCCTTGTTCTTAATTGGGTAAAAGTCTTTTCCACAAACCACCATCTATTTTGTGAACTTTGTTAGTCATCTTTTATTTGGTAAATTATGAACTGGTGTAAATTTGTACAGTTCATGTATATTGATTGTGGCAAAGTTGTACAGATTTCTATATTTTGGATGAGAAATTTTTCTTCTCTCTATAATAAATTGTTTCCTATCTTGGCATTTTAATTAATCTCTTGTCGTGATTACATAGGATCAGTTAAACTATTTTTGTCTCACAGTAGAGATGAAATAGGTACTATAAAGGCTTAAGAATATCAGTGGCACCCTGATGCTAGGGAACACTTGGTGCAGACGTGGATTAACGAAGACCTCATATATAGATGCTTGGGAAGTATAGGGAAACACAGTGATGTATGTGTCACTTTAAACCTTTTAAAGTCAGTCAATGTGGAAATAACTCCAGGGCCCATAATTCCAGGATATGAGGAAAAGGTACAGAAATAACATCCACCAAAGATGACTTGAATAAATCCAGAGGATTAAAGTTTACTTGGCTTCCTGATGAAGGATATAGCAAAACTAAATGTCCATTTTGACCTACTTGCTCACAAGTTCTCAGTTCTTCCCTGATGGATTCCCTGCTCAATAAGAGTTTCTGGGACAAGTGTCCCTTAGCCTTAAGAGCAGGTTAAGCACTCTACAGGAAAGGTTGCTCGCCTTTTGCTTTCTTCAGATGCAAGACTTTCACTTTAAAAATCATTAAGATGGGATTCAACAAAAGGTATGTAGATCTTTTTTCCCAAACTTAAAAGGTTGGCTGAGGCAAAGTGAGAAGCCCATACTTATATGTGTATTCAAAGTTAATGAATGATGTGGAGATGTGATTCACTTAAGCACCACACTAATGCCATTTGTATACAGCACAGTGGTTAGTTACACTTGAGAGAAATTCCTTACCACTTTATTTGCACTGGTTAAAGTGCTGGAGTAAAACTCAAGAACTTTCCATTCCTTATCTCCTGTGTACTTTGTTCTGTGAGTGTTTAATAAAAGGCCTACCCAACTTGCTCTGTTGAGAGCTGCTGCTGTTGCTCTGAAGGAAAACAATCGTTACTTGCCACCTAAACTTGCTAGCTGTGGATAGAACTGAACTTCAGACTTGCCGTGCATTGTGGCATCTGCTGCTTCCCATGAGCCTTTACAATGTGGTTATAGTCATGTGTCCTATCTCCACTTAAAATCTTTTGTCTTCTGGTCTGTAATATAACTGATTATAGATAAGCAAAACCTAAGACTGAACTGTCTAGGTTTTCTTTCCTGCTGTTTTTTTGAAAGTTCAGCTTTACAAATACCATTTTTACCATTATCTGCATATGTATGCCAACATCGGTGCTTTAAATTATTGCTAATGCTCCTCCAGTACTATGACTTTCTGGCGCAGGCTGGTGGAAGTGTAAGTGCTCCTGAAGCAGCGAACTTTAAAGAGCTTGCTCAATATCTGGAACTGGCAATAATAGATCTGTTACTAAAGGTTCAGAATGCACTTCCTCTAACAAGGTGTTAACTTGTGATGTAGAGTCAAAATTTAGGCTCACATCTTGATACCTTAAAGATTCTACTGCTTTTTAATATGACGCTTTCAAGTTGTTAAGTCTGTATTCAAGAGATTTATTCAAGCAGGAGGAGTATTCAAAGACATTTCTGTTGCATTACATGTCCACAGACAGCATAAATGTATCCAAATAGAAAGAAAAACATTGAGCTTGGCTTCCTGTAAAGCTATATTAAACTTTTATGAAGCCTCCTGCTGACTGAGCTGTGCTTGGTGTATCATGGTGTTGCCTATAGACTTTTCTGCTGCACAGTAAGAACAGCAGCTGAAAGGGTAGCTGTATGTTTTGTCTTTGACATGAGTTATGCACGTTATGAAAGCATCAGCTGTCAGTACTTTCTTTCTGATAAGCATAGCTTTGCAAGGCAGCAAGTATTCCATCTGCGAGGCTGGCATGTGATGCTGACCCAGGAATGAGCCTGCTCCCGTAGATGGTTAATATTTTAGTCCGTTTATGGTAGGGTGCTTTCATTCATGGCATAATTTTTAACTGCAGCTGTAACGAGTAATTGGTGCAACCTGTATCCTCAGAGTTGTTGGGATTTCTTCCAGCTGGAATTTAAACATACCCCAATGTGCACACAATGTGCCCTTGTCTCGTTTTGAAAGTATTTAGTATACTGTGGCAGCAGGGCGCAGGAAGGACTCCTGAGAGAAATGGAGTGTGTCTGTAAGTGGAGGCTGTTGCCAATCCTGTGTTTTGGTGCAGGTAGAACAAACAGTGCACTAACTTAAATGCTTGTCACCTTTCAATTTCATTTCAGGAGCCATTGTGAAACCAGCAAGGCTTTTATTTTAACACAGGTATTAGAGATGAGAGAGCACATTCAAGACCTGCTTGCCCAGTGCACGTTAGTTAAATTAGTTGGACTTCTTTCTAGTTGGACTTCTTTCCTTGTGAAGCACTGAATAATCCTGTTCTGTTGGTGTTCTGAGGGCAGGCTCAGCCATACGCAGCTTTAACGTTACAGCTCTTAGACTGACGGACCAGTCTGCTAAGACTTGTTGACCATTCAGTGACTCTCTTTATAAAGTGTACAAATTGCCTTCTAGTCATTTTGCCAGGTGAGCAAATGTTTCTCCTTCTCACAGCATGTTCCCCCGCTGTGCTATGTGTGGTATCAGGTCCTATGCACTCAAATTCGCTTTTGTATTTCGTGTTCGGTAATGATGCTCGTCCTATACAGACTTACGTGTACCCTGTAAGAATCTCTGTCCTGTCCTGCTTATTCTGGAGATGTACATCTGGCTTAAGCAGTCATTCAGACCATGGTCTTTTTCTTCCTGTAGATCTTAGGGCCACGCTTAAGTCTGATTAGAGATGTGAAGGCTTTCATTCAAATACTAATAACGCTGATTTTAGTTTTCTACTTTTCTGCTGAGTCTGCAAAGACTTTGGGTAGATTGTGTATGACGGGCCTCATCGCACCACGGGATTTTCTTGTTATTGGTTTGTTCTGTCGGTCTATGTGAGAAATTGGAAATAACCTACGTGAGGCACTCTTCTGATGTGAAAATACCATCACCAGCTTCTACTTTTGTTGTATCTCATATAAGTCTCTCCTATTCATCGCTAAAAGGAGTCTTCTTGGATCAGAAGATCAAGTTGTGCTGTCTTGTGTGACGAGTTCTGAAGGCTAAATATCGCTAAGCCTGTAGGCTCTTGAATGTCCTCAGTTTAAATGGATAAAAGAGTGGCTTCAGAGGTGATTTAAAAGCAGGGGGAACTGTACTGCAACAGTAGGGCCTTACAAAACAGTTTACTGATGTGCAAACCATGAAGAACCTAGTTAATGCTCCTGGAGTGGTTGGTTTGTGCTGATGCTTGTAAACATTCCCGTCACCAAGTTAAGCAGATGGCACTGAACATGAGCACTAAATACGCATAAGTTGTCCCGATTAACCTTGCTTGCTTATGCTGGGAGAATATGTTCTCTTGTTATTGTGCAGGTTAGTAGTGAATAAATTGAAGAACGTTGCTGCTTTTCTTTTTTGTGTATCTATGTAAAGCTTATTTCTGAATTTCCATAAATCAAGTAGCACTCTACATTTTCCAAAGTTTCCTCTACTTCATGCCATCATTTTTAGGGAGAATAGTTTATATTGGCAAGAGCTGCCACTTGACTGAAGAACGTTAAAGCTGTTTTTAGTTTAAAGAGTGAAACATACATAGTCTGGAGATAAATAGCTCTCCTAAAAAGGAATGTGTATTTACACGTTCTTGGTGTAATAGCAGAGGTTATTTTTACATGTTTCAGATTTACATTCCGATGTGAACATTGTGAAGCAGCATGTTAATTCAGTGGCTTTCAAGGGTTGGTAGAGCAAGCTGGGCTTAGACAGTAAATGCTGTATTAATGGTTAGCAGTGACAATTTCATCAACATAGGAACTGCAGGGTATAATTAACATCAGTTGCTTTGACACCGTGCTCTTAATGTATGGTTTCAACCTTTCTTTCAGTAGCAGTTGGAGAATGCACTGTGACAAATTATTGCTGATACAAAGTAGGTCAACAGTAAAATGGCTGACTTGCCATAAATGAACAGATCTGAATTATTGTAATTTAATGTCCAGTGGAATTTTCTTAGTGGCCAAGTCTTCTATGCCTTTGTGTTTCTCAAGCATGAATCTTGTATACAGCTTTTACTAACTCTTTATTTCCTAACCATTTGGTATTTTTGTCTAAACAAGAAGGAACATTTCCTCCCAGCTGCTGGGAAGAGATCCACACGAGCAGTAACGCTGCACGCGTGACAGCAGATACTTGCCCTTGTAGTGCCCAATTCTGTGACTGCAAGGCTGGCAAGGAGAAATGACTTACAACTAAGGAAAACAAGTAAAATGTTGCATCTTTAAATTCTGAGGTTTTTCTCTACTGAAAGAGACCCATGACAACACATGAGGAAGGGAAATAGGGATGAGATGATACTGGATGAGAAAAATCCCAGGCTGAGGGAATGTCGAGTATGTTTTTGCAGAGGCAAGTATCTTTACCTTGTAATTCCTGTGATCAGCTGCTCAGTGCCTCATCAAGGTTTGCAACAACGTTTTCACATTTTCTTGAGAGGTGTGCCTTTATTTGATGCTTTTACCTCTTGGATATCAGGAAACGGCCTCTAGCTTTGCAGTTTCTCTGGGGCATTGTAAAAACCAGTGTGATTGTTTTACGTGCTGATTATGTAACTGAATAAAACGATAAAGAAATGACTCTGTTAGCATTGTAAGGACACAAGGGAGGAGAACTTCAGTGTTCTTGGAGCAGCCTTGAATGTATGCAAAAAGCAGAAGTGTCTGAAGAGCCCAACGATGGGGGGGTGGGGTGGGGGTGGTGCGGCTGTGGATGCTGCCCAGCTTTCACGGTAGGGTTCCAGACAGCAACACTTACCTAAAGGGCTATAACATGGAACTAAGGCTTGGATATAGCTTCTGTACTCCAAGATCAGCTTAAAGACAGATTTCTAGTATCAGTAGTATCATCTGCTGACATTGGCTGCAATTAAGAAATTCCAAGTGTGCCCTGGCTGTTCTGTGTTCTATAAAATTCAATTATTACTGCTTTTTCTAACCTAAGAACATTTAATAATTAGTGTCTTTGGACTTCTGCTGGCCACAGGTTAATTAACAAGTTTCTTATCCCTTAAGAATTAATACTGAAAGACAACATTCCTTCCATGCATTAAAGTTTAAACTAAGTTTTATTTGTATATACACTGGGGCACATATGTAAATTTCTTGTATAAATATACACACACATATGTAATTATTAGAGTCTTTTTCAGTGGGTCATAATGAAGTCCCTGCTTGCTGTGATTTAATTCGTAGGTCACTGCAGGTGTTCTGAAGATTGTAAGTTCACATAGATGGGGGAAAATTATCCTTCTCATTCACTTTTTTTGTGGCTTAATATGTTGGTATTAACAGGAACATGTATTCCTACTTTTCTCTTTCAATTTTCTGGACGTGACTTTGCAGCTCAACTCAATTTGCTGATCAGTGGAGCAGTTTTTCAAGATTTACTGTAGAGTTTTAAAGCAATTGTAGAATATATGCAACATTTTAATCAACTTAACACCAGGCTGAAATGAAATACAGCTAAGATACTTTTAGAGTCTCAATTGTATATTCATTCTAATAATTTATAACGCAGGAGAGGGATTTCTGTGGTTTCTGGTAAGCAGTTTTCTGCACAATCAGCAAAAGATCCATTTTGGTTGAGCCTAACACCCTTCCCTAGATGGCTGCACCAGAACAGTTGCTTCTGTCTGGTAACATTCAGATTCTACAGTGCTTTACCAGTGTGGAAGACACTGTATCATAACTGCAAAAGAAAACCAAGCTGCCTGTGTGGTACTCCTAATGCTATAAAGTTATACTAGTGATCCTAACTAACCTTTGCAGTTCCACCTCTAAATTCAGCTTGTATTATAATAATCTGTTTTTTAACCCTTAACAGCTTGCTTCCTTTGTCATTTACAAGCTATTGTCTAACTCCCCAGCTTGCAGTCAGCGTAAGGTCATTCTGTTTTTAGACTTCAGATTGGTAGGGAAAAAATAAGGCAGTGGAAATGGCAATATCAGTCTGAATCATGATGACATTAAAGCGAATGATAAATTTAGTTCCATGTTTATAAAGGATCTGTTTCTGTGTGATGAAGGTACCAGACTCTACATTTTGATGATATTTATCATACTTCATTTGTTGTCTGGATATATTTTAACATGAGTGAGGCTTTTGTAATATAACTGAGGAAAAAACATGTTGCAGATATCTATGTGCTTTTCAGAAGGATAGCTGAACAAATATATCTGCTTGATTGTTTTTCCAAATGTTCCTATGACTATCTTCAAAGATTGTTGCTTGCAGAATTGTCAAGTCCTTCATCATGGACAGCAGAACACTGCCTCTGAATACTGAAAGTGAGAGTTTCTGCGATTATTCCGTAGAAAAATGTGTGCATCATTCAAATTTGAAATCACTATTCGTAGAGTCTAGTGACGTGAAAGTTCATTCCACACCGAGCCGATACGCATACAAAATGTCTCCTGAACTATCAAACTGATGTTACCACATAACTAATTATGCAGTACAAATACGTTGATATCCTTTTCTTGCCTGTTTTTGTACACCCCCTCCTATCTACAGGAGCATCCCTTTGTAAGTAGTTTACAGTCAATATGAGGAAGATTGGAGTTCCAATGTGATGTGCACTTTTAAATTAAACCTAAGACCCCAGCCTCTGCACTTTCCTAATTGTACCGTTACGAGTACCATGAAGCCTTTTGACTTATTCATGTGAATACGTCATATGCCCTTCAGTATTTTATGAGATCAAGTATGTGTCAAAAGCTTTCTCAGTGAAGCAGAAATGTGTTTTTTATTATTTCCATAGGCACTGGAAAGCACATTAAAATATTATTGACTGAAAAGAAACTTTCCTCTTTATTACTGTAGGATAGAGATAGTGAATAGGCTGAAAAGAGAATGCTGCACACCTACTGCATCATGATCTCATTCTCAACATGATTGCCTCGGTGCTTGCCAGTTCCAATGTTAATGAGTCACACTCCAGTATGTGATTTGCTTAAAAGCAATAAATGTCAGCATTTCTTATTTACAATCCGCCTTTGAAGATTTGGAAGTCGTAACTTCAACACGTTTTATTCTACGACTGTGAAGCCTAGGAACTAGCTTTACCTTTTTCTTTCAAATGAAAGATGAAAGCTTTGATGTATTGCTATGTCTGACCTAGCTGCAGCAGGTTAAGATGTGTATATATCCAAGCCCACTCCTTCCTCCATTTTGCCTGAAATTGCCGTCCTGGTAGGTGGGGCAGCAGAAAAGGCTCTTCTGACTCTTGCTTAAAATTAGCTGAAGTTGTTAGGGTTGGTACATTTGTGTCATGTCAGACCACAATGCCCAAGACGCAGTGGGAGCCTGGTGCTGCTGTCACATCTGCTGGGGAGCTGGCAGCCTCTGGCACACGGCTGGGGGTGTCAGAGACGTGGTGAGCTCATCGCCTGTACCTGTGAGCCCTGCAGGCTGCTGTTGTCACCTGGCTGCAAGGGTTGGGACGTGCGAAGCAAACACACTTGCGCTGCAGTTTCGGGAAGGGGTCATGGATGATCTGTGGGGGAGAGGAGGAAGGAGAGCAAAAGACCAGACAAATAATCCATATGGTGAGTCAGTGGGAAAGAACTGAATGTAATTCCAGCCTAATAATGACTCATAGTCCCATTGTTTATAGTTCTTGAGAGAGTGTCTGATCATATGGGCTGTAATGCACACATTTATATGTTGTCGTTGAGGACAAATGAGAATTTACGGGGGGTGGGGGGAACCAACAAGCTTTTAATTTTAGCTTACCTCTTTCTTGTGTATAGTTGAAAGTTCCCATTTATTCTAAACCTCATTGCCCCAGGCTTCTGTGCTAATAAGCCTGGCAAATTTTGCTTGTGAACTAAACATGTGATTGCTAGAACCCTCAGAAGCTTCTTCTACAGCTGCTTCTAAGACACCTACAGGAACGTGGGGTGCTGCTCTGCAGCCTTCACATTACCTGCCCGTTAGGTAGCACGGCGGCAGTGCTTTGGGAAACTGACTTTGCACATTCAGAATTCAGTCGATAATCTTATCCCTCATCTTCATGGTCTTTGGGTTTGGTATGTGTTTGACTGCCTCCACTGTTACTATATATTGCTCAAGTCCAAGATAAATGGCAGTGCTGATTTGCTGGAATTAGGTTCTCAAGTGATTATTTTCTCGGCAGCCTGCTTTCCAGATGTAGCTGCAGGCAGTGTGGATCCAGCCTGGGCTGCAGATAACTTAAGATCAGCGGCCAGGGGAGCTGCAGTGGTGCAGAAGGCGGTTGCTCTATCGGTGGTGGTGGTGGTGGGGTGTAATATGAACTGCAAGGAGGCCTTTTTGGCTAAGGATTTCTAAGGAAAGAACCCTTTTCACTGGAAATTATTCAGGAAGAGGTAATTGCAGTTGGTTGGCTGTCCCTGTGGTGTGTCTGCACACTGCCTCACTTCTTGAGAACGTCAGGGTACTTAACATATTTAACAGTTTGGTTGCTTACATGCTGCATGTATGTAGAGCATACATATCCATGCAAATATACAAGAACCTAAAGTATTGCTATGAAAGAAGAGATTGGAGCGGCATAAAATGTGTGAGAAGCTTCTGCAAATATCTTGGTATGGTTAAATGGTTATTGTGTAATATTTATGCAAAAAGTGGTGGACGCAACTAAAGGAGGAAGGCACCCAGTGTTCTCCCTGGAAATCTGGGAAGAACTCTGACATTTAGACTTTTTACACGAAGTTCTACCCTTTGGAGAAATGGCAATGAGAGGAGGGAACTGGAGAAACTGAAGGGTGGAAAGTTAAATGAAGGTCTGAAGTTAGGGCATGTTAAGTCTCATTACACAATGCTCAAGCCATGAACAAATGTCCTTTTCTGAACTGTGACATAGCTGCCATCTGTTTGAGGTGCAATTAATTTGGTTGATTTTTATCAGGAGTTGGAGAGACTGATCCACAGGTGGAGAAAATACTTCCAGGAGGCTTGTCACCTCTTTTACTAGTGCCCTGGATCCAGCTGAGAACGCCTCTCTGTGGCCTGTTGGTTTCTCTCTCCCAATAATAATTCTTTCCAGTCTTCTCCACACCTGAATCTCAGATCTTTCCTAGCCTTTCCTGATGGCTGATGAAGAGAAACAGACCCTTCATGGGAAAATCCTCAAAGTGATTTCAGTGTCCTAGCCCAGAGGGGATGCGCTCTAGAATAAGCACCAGCTTCTCTTCTTCATATACAGAGGGAGCTTGCTGAGGTATCAGTGCCTCCATCTAGTCTGGTGAGTCTCATGCTCCTTCTGAATGGTCCTACATTTGATAGTTTGATGTGCTTTAACTTGCAGCATATTGATTAGATACCTGTAACTATTTTATTAACTCCTAACACCCCAAATGAAGAATAGCTTACTCTGCTCACATGTTCATTTTGAAATCCACTGGAATTGCCATACCTTAGAGCAAATCATTAGCAGTAAGTTTCCTGAATTTCAGAAACATGTACTCCTGTAGTTGGAACGGTGAAAACTTATTTCTAGGAAGTTGCAAGGGGTTGGTTCATCCCATGGCAGCTTCCCATGCTCTGTGCCTGTGGGCATTCACACTTCTCCCCAGGGAGTTTCGTACTACATGCGTATTTACATGAATTATTTTCTTGATGTAAAGAAGAAATAAATATTTCTGTCCTCATCTTATGCTGCTCTCAGTTTTCAAAAGTCAGTTCCCAAACACAAGAGGCCACATTCTGTCATTTAGTGTCAAAGTAAAATGGCTCTTTTGAAAGCACTGAATTCACTTTGGATTGATGTCAATGTAATTGCTAATCAAGTTAAGCTCGCTAAGCATAAGACTGGACATTTTAAGTGCAGCTTCCATGAGCAAAGAGTGCTCTAACAAGACCTAAACAGACAGACCTGTGTTTTTTTGTTAGCTACACCAAGTTTACACATAAAACACACTGGAGTGGGCTGGTTTTGCTCCAGCTGCCAGGCAGCAGCCCCATGTTGTGTGTGGGACCCAGCTGGACCCCTGCTCTTGGGTGGCAGCTGTTGCGGGTGTAGCTCTGACAGATGGGGTGTAGCCCCAGTTCAGCCGTGTGGGCTTTGGGCAGGAGTACCAGGCTGGCAGCAAACAGTTTGAGGAATCACAGGGTGGACAGTGTCTCTCTGCTTCTTTCAGGTGGCATTGCAGGCCCAGAGGAATAGGAAAGCATTGTCTGATAGTGGCTGCCAACGTGCAAAGGATGTACTCTCACTGCATCCCGAGAAGTGCCTGTCAGTTTAACGTGGTTGGTTTTCTCAGTCGAACCCCACTGGGTGATAGATGCTGCTGGCAGCACTCTGCAGTCTTGCAAAGACTGCTTGTGGCTTGGAGTATTTTTCCCAGTACTACTGCTGGCTTCTTGGGAGATCTTAAGGGACTTAAATGGCATTACTTTTATGTAGTAGCTGAAGATCACATGCCCGTTTACTTTTTGTAACCCGCTGGTGGAGGTGTCAACAGTTAACCATAAAGAATCAGAGTAAGATTAAAACTGATTGTTCTTACACAGTTCCAGATTATCGCTGTCTTTGTCTTCTCAGACAGCCACTTTTGCACAAGAGGCGTATGCTGCTGCCAGGCTTTGGGGCTCTGAAATCCAGAAGGGCAGCTGGGGAGCCAGGGCAACTCTAACATCATTGTTATGAAATAGTGAAGGAAGTTTCGGAAGCGACAGGGTATGCCCATATGTTCTCCTACTTTAGGAGACTGCTAAAACTCTCCTAAAGGGCTTGTTTTCTTTCTGCTCCATGAAACCAGGAGGATAGTCATATTGAATTGGCATCATGTGGAACAGGGTTGTCTCATGGCATGGAAGATGCTTATTTGTGACACGGAAATGCAGCCAGGGTCAGTCACTAAAGGAGCAGAGAGCAATAGATAAGACTTTTAGAGGTGTCCCTTTTTTAGGTGGTGCAGCGAACTCCACTTTATCTTTTGTTTAATGTGTTGTAAATAAGGCTGCCTCCTATTCCTGTTTATCAGCCCAGCTAAAACTTCTAAGATTAATGACGGTGAAAAGGAACAGGCAGTGGGCTCATCTTCACAGTAGCACACAAATCCGCCAGCTTTCATTGTTTCTCACAAGTTTTTTACTTGTTTCCTTTAAATGGTACAAGGGGATCTGGTTTTATCTTGTGTTGTGCATTTTATTGCACAATGGTATTTAAAAATCACCTTTCAGCTGAATGTTTGGTTATTCAGTGGCTGCACAAAACCTTGCTATATCATACTTTTTGCATGGTGATCCATTAATATGGTCATGGAGTGAATTCATCCCACTTGTAAATAAACACACTTAGAAACAAAAAAAAAATTGTGGGTTATTTTGGTTTTCCTTGTTTTGTTTTTCAAAGTTGCTATTCGGTATTGCCTTGCTGTCTATACTTGTGAATGCTAGCAGACTGTTTTAGTTAAATCCACTAAAAACTTTTTGAGTTGACTAATGCCATTTGGATTACACAGAATAGGTTATTGTTACCGTGGATTAGAGGGAAAGATGCTGTTGTTTCCTGCAAATAGATTTCCTCTGTGCATGCAGCAATCTAGGAGTGAGTTGTGGCTTAATTTTTTTTAGATTGAGTCTGCTCTCGACAAAGAACATTCCCAGGCTTTACTTGATTTCAGAGAGAAGAAGATTTGTCCCTTGGTGCTCCAACATATAGAGCTTTCATTTGTTTGGATATTTTTTCCAGTCATAATAGCTTTGTTAAGAACTATGTAACCTATCACAGAACGCAATAAATGGAGTAGAACTGGCTGTTCTCAGAAAGACCGTCAATGGAGACTCATCACTGAATGGAAATGCTTCCAGTCAAGTTCTGCAGGGACCAGCACTGCGAAAGTGCTATTAAGGATTTTCATTAGTGTTTTGAAAATCCATATAAAATCTCCGCTCTTAAAATGCCTATATGCCACAGTTTGGAGAAGCATAAAACAAGGACAATAAAGTGCTGATACCGAGTAATCTACATTGCTTGACAAGCAGTCCATTTATGTTATGTTTGACCGTATTGAAACATATTCAAAGTCATTCTTTCACTTAGGAGTGAGAAATACAGGTCTTCTGTCTGCGCAATGGGAAGCTATGGAAGCTATGTCCAGTGGCTAGAATGAATTTGTGGCTTGGCAGATGAGGAAGAGTAGCAGCTAATAGCACAATGTTAGGGCAGAAAGTGAGACCCTTGAGTGTCTAACAACTGGGGGAAGGAAAGGTGTGATTTGCTTTGAAATGTGGCATGGTGGATGCCAGGAAACTGCTTATTGTGTTGGTGTCAATGTTGGTGTAAGGACTTCAGAAACTGGGGAGAGAAAAGAGAGGTGCCACAAGAACGGCATGAGGTTTGAAAGAGTTCCTTAGCTCTCTGTCCTGGTTAACATATCAAAAGGACAGGACTGAGAAGCCAGTTAACAGCCTGAAGGAACTTCCCAGCATCAAATACTGGGTGACCAAGAATCCTACAGCCTTATGGAGAGGGAGCTAATGAGAAGTTTGGGAAATGCCTGAATCCAGGCATTTTTTTGGTTGTACGTTACACATTTGTCACGAAGAGGGTTTGAGCCTTCGAACAGCCCACCAAAGGAACCAAGGGCCCCATTTCCTGATGTCTGCAAATCAAGACAATGTGACTTTCTGGAAGGTATATTTAGGTTAAACATAAGTTAGTAGGTTTGTTATTAGAAAAACTGGATGAAATGTGGAAGCCTGTGCTATATAAGGTTGAAACAGTAGAGCAGTTAATAAAAAATATTAGCTTATTAACCTTTTTTTTTTTTTTTTTTTGGCCTTAAACTCTGAATCTACAAATATGTAAGCTTCTATATTTTGGCTATTTTCTCACTTTTCCCTGCATTCCCTGAGCTGTAACTGGCCATAACATGCTGTCTTGGTGTAGTCATTCTTTGTATATGGGTCTAAGATTCATTAAAGGTGTGCAGATATTTTTGTACCTTCTTCCCAAGCTGTGCCTTATGCAGCTGCCCTGACAAAAAGACCCATCCCTCTTAAATATTCTATAAGAGCATTTAGGAATCATCATTTCCTTAGAGGGGAAGAACCTCCTTCCATTAACATCAATGAGGCATACACATTTAGAGACACTTCCTTTGTTTTCAAGGATCACTATGTTTTCAGCTCTGATTCTTTAGAAAGGTCACATGATTAAATGATCTAAGATGCCTTTAAACTACGCCTTTTAAAATACTCAGCATTGCTTTGCTTTTCTGGGTGTAATCAAACCCTCTATTACTATGGAAGTAAAGGAATGGCAGAAAACTTGTGCTCTGGGCAGACATGAAGTAGCATACAGATAGTACTGTGAAAATGAAGTCTTTTGTACGTCCACCTGAACTGGTATAGGAAGCCTGGAGGAAGGGGAGAGGAATCTGAAAGGCAAAAGTGCTTTTCCTGATTCTCTGATACTACTGTTGAAGTTGTTACCTTTCAAAAATAACATTTTCATTGCTTTGATGCTTGGTTTTTGCTTATGTTATCATTTTGAGCTACCTGTTTAGTGAATAGAGGATAAGGTAAATACAAAAGGGAAACAAAAATATGCCCAGAGTTTATATAGGAAAAGTGACTGAATGTCTACAAGGGACAGTCGCTTCAATGCATGTTTAAACACATATTAAAGTCCCAAATGCATCTCACAGGTGCAGAGCATCAGTTGCCACTTCACAGAGGCAAATTACTTACCTGTGTCAGATTCCTCATGGCTTTTGGCCCTCGCTGTGATAAGTACAATATTTCAGAATGGACCACAGTATTGAAAGACAGAAGCTTGATCTTGTCTTTTATTTTCATAAGTACATTAGCGAAGAGAAACGAAAAAAGAAATTGTGCTCTAGCTTGTAGGAGGAGAGGGACCCCCAAGCAAGGAATATGTAAGTTCAACAGATATGCTTGAAAAGCGGTAGCATTTTGCGTATGTTGACCAGAACACAGTATGGTCTGCTGTAGGGGACAGGAGAGCAGCACAGGTAATCCAGCTGTCTCAGCTGTGGCATTATTTCTTACTTCAGCAGTCACAGAACTCATGTTTGGTTTCTTTTTGCTTAAACACGAATCCAGGCAAGAAGCCTAAATGAATGAGAAGCTTTCATCTTCTGCCTGGACCAACCTTGTTTTCATATTTTGTCAATCACTATTGAACAAATCCAAGTTCTTGTAACCTAGGCATTTTTGTAAGCTAGTCAGGTCCATGGAAATGATCTCTGTGTTCTGTCCTGCAGAAGTTGCATTATTAAGCATATGATAGTTCTCCCTTCATTTTATTGTCACGATTGGGAAGCAGTTAATTTTGGAAACTTACAGCTGTGGTTGAGTTTAATGTTAACATTTTATTTAGGCTGTTTGGTGGCTCAGAAATCACCTTATTTTCTTTGCCAGGAAATAAAAGATCCATAAAGATTTCCATCCATTTTTGTGAAAAAGGCTATATGGTATAGTTGCTGCAATACAGTGAGGGGAAGGAGGTTAAAGTAAAGGCCCTGGACATCCTTTCCTGTCAGTACTGCTTGATACAAAATAATCACCTTTGCCCATGCTGGTGCATGTCTTTCTTTGTCCTGCAACTGTAACAGTGGAACTAGCTATTTTAAAATGGGCTTAAACTGAATAGGGAAAGAGTCTGCTTGACTAGAGGGAGTTCAGGGACCTGAAAGCTTGTGAACTGCTATCTCGGTCATGGAAGAAGTGGCTTTGTCCTTTTAGAAACCATGATCCTGTGCTTTTTTGTGGCTCTTCCCACAGAAATGTGCCTGGGGAGCAGCCCTGGGGAGCAACGCCACAAATGTTACACCAGATTTGCATCATCTGAGAGCCCAGGCTTGTTAGAAAGCTCCTTCTGTGGACAGCTTTATAGTTTTGCACCACTGTTGGGTAGCGGTGAGGAGCTGCTGGGAGAGGTGAATGCCAGAGAGAGCAACCAGCCTTGTACATTCTTCTCCTGCATTACATTGACAGTAAACACGAATTTGCTGGTTTCTTAGGTTTACACAAGTGTTATGTTATAATAAATAATCTAAAGAATCAATGTTACTGAAATTGCCTATTCAGGGGTCAAACCACACAGTGGAAAAAAAGGTTTAATTTGCCCCAAAGCAAAATCCGCAAAAAATTCTTGCTGATTGTGAAAAGCTTTAGCAACTTTCTAAATGAAAACCTCCTAAAATCTGAAACCTACATGGTCTGACAAACAAATGTGGAAAGTAAAGGTTTCTATGTTTCTGACTTCTCATTTCAGCCTGTCAAATTCATTCACTCACTTTACTCCAAATTTACAAAGCTATTGGTAACTCTGGAAAAGGTTTTAAAGTGCTTTATTTTTCATTTTGCAAACAAAGGGGGAAGAGATCTCAGCAACAAAATCTCAATAGTAATTTCACTTGTGTTCTCATAATTTTCTCTAAATCCCTAAAGAAAAGGAAAAGCTACTTCTTCATGTACTTGATAGTTCTTATAACCTGAAAATCAATTTAGTAAAGCTTATGATAGTTTTTCATCGCTGGCTTTCAGAGAGACTGTGTTTTCACTCCACAGAGCTTAGTGTTAGAAGCTAATGGGAAATTTCACTTATTAGTTAGTGATTTCTTTCTGTCACTACTAAAAGAGCAATTTTAAGTTTAATATACCTGTGCACCTTGTAGGACAGTAAATAAAGGAGCTGTCTGTTATCTTGTGTCTGAGTATGTTGTCAAAAATGTTAAGCCAAGGTAAAAATCTTAGTTTCAAGCTTTAATACACTTCCATTTGCCTTGGTCAAACACTATCTATAGGCTTATATCCTGCAAATGGTGGTATGAGGCTCATCCACGGGTCAGTCCTGATCAATGCGTTAGGACTGGGGTCTACACGCCTATAACTCTTGCTCAAACTGGCACAGGAGGAAAGAGCAGAAATTTCGAGTCCTGGCAAAAGTTTTCCTCCTTTGCTTCATGTCTGTTCCTGATATCAGGTGGCTAGGGCACTGCCAATCAACAGTTCCCAAATGGAAACAGGAAAAAGGAAAATAATGCGTTGGGCAGGGCAGGCTCTGGGGACTGCCAGGCTTTCCAGGTGGCTCCGGTGTGAGCTTAAACCCGCTGCAAGCACAGCCACCCGGACCGAGCTGTGACACAGTGCAGGCTGCGGGGGTCTCTCCAAGGGGGTATTGCTGGTTCTTTTCTAATATTTAAAATTCCTGAAGATACAGTTAATCTGTAGGTACTGCCACTTCACATATATTACATTTGTTGTTTAATTTTAGAAATGCTAGTGTACGCAGATGGACGGTCTGAAAAATATGTTGACAATAAAGCACACCACATCTAATGGTAAATAGAGGGAAACTCTAAACAAGGCTCAGGTTGTGTAGCAATATGTAAAAGATACAAGAAGCAAAAAAAAATGCAGTGTGTAGGAACAGTTATGTTCCCTTAGAAGAGGGTGTATCTGTGTGTGCAGCAGTCAGATAGCTATCCTGCAAAACACGCTGCAAAGGGTAGTGCTAACAGCTAACTGCCTCCTAAGTGTGCATCATCCTGCAGTCTGCTACCCAACAAGGGCCTTAGGGCTTTTTTGTGTGTGTTGTTGGGTATTTGGGTTGTCCTTTGTATGTGCATGCCGGGATTTTGTTGACCTCTTATTCTCATGCAATGAATAAGTCAAGATTATCTGGCATTAACACTTGGATGAATATTTGAAAAATAAAAAATAGCACCTCAAAAATTCATTCCTCCCGACACTGAAGCTGTAGACCACACACACACACACAGAGATATAAATACACCAGGACAGTTAATAGCCTGTTGATGAGGCATTCAGTGGGAGGCAGAAGGCTTAAGGTGAAGCCCTTCTTCCATTAACCTCATGCTACCAGTCTGTCTTCTAGGACTGTGTGAAAACTGCATGAGTATGAAATATTAACTGGGAAATACTCATACTGTACATGGGGATTCACACTGTGAAGCTACTTTATGGATCTCTCATTCATTTTGAATCAAAATTTTATTCTGGACCTGAGAAACCATTGGTTTCTGAACATTTTATCAGAAGTAAGCCATTCCCATGGAAGTTTCCATTTCTATAAATTAAAATTTTGTCCAGTGTGGAATGAGCTTCCAGTTTGCTACTATACTGTGCTCTGCCATAGAGAGGTGTTTGTCTGCTGGGGTCCCAGTCCAGTGTCAAGGGGAATGACACATTCTTTTCAATATGATACTTGGACTCAGAAAGTTTTGGTCTACAAAGCGTTTGGTTCATTTTCAGGTTGCTGATGGACTGGAGCTGGTTCACTTCCCTTGTCCTAATATCCCAATTTCCATTTGAAAATGAGAATATTGGTACTGATCTCATTCATACCGTGCTTCAGAATCTACAGATGAAAATACTAGAGGTGTATTTTATCTGTATAACTTATGCATTTTCTAAGACAACATTTTGCATTAATAAGATTCAAAGGTTGGGCTTTTCTAAACATTTAATTTTATTGGCACCTTTGAATAATTGAACCATGTAGAAGAGCTACATCGTGTGGTTGTCTTGCTGAAAGCAAGAACTTGATCCATAGGACTTCACCCCTTATGGATCCTTTCCTTTTTGCTTGGAAAACGGCATAGGCTGTCCCCAAACCAGTCCTGTATGACTGAGTAGGTACCTGATTTAAGAGAACCCTGTTGACTGTGACCTGCCCTCTAGGTTCATAGCAGGGTTGTATGTCCGGTCCATGAATGCTGTCGGATTACTCTGTTTTCACCCATAGTGTTGTAGTTGTATTTCCTCCTGTGAAGTACAGCTTTGGCTGGTGTGAAGGCAGGAGGGGTGGGGAGTGCCCTGTCAGTTTACACCAACTGATGATTTTGCCGGATGATTTCCCTCTCCGCCACTCTTGTATCTTGAGGTGACACCTTACGGGTGCTGCTGACTCCAGAGCAGTAGCCCCATGCTAATGCATAAGGCCTTACGCAGGCATTGGGCGCTGAAGTATGCTATCACTGGACACTCTTCTTTCAGTATGTAGTGATGTTTTACCTACTTATGCCTGTTCCTAAAATTATGAGCATGTCCATCTATCTAATAAAAAAACAAATAGGTATCTCTTTCATATCGCCAAAAAACCCTTTTTGATTGCTCTCTATACAAAAGTGATGATTTAGTTTATTGTAAACCTGTAAAAAACATTGTTTTGTTTTGGGTTTTTTTTCTTTGTTTTTTCTTTTGTGGGTTTTTTTGTGGTTTTTTTTTTTTTTAATGTTGGCATCTACATCGATGTTTTGTCTCTTATAATTTTTGTTTATGTGTTTGTTCTCTCCAGACACAGGTATTCTAGTTTTTAGGTATTGATTAGTCTTTCTTTCTCTCTCACAAAAAATCATGTTAATATGATATCCTGCGGTTCTCTGTTGTTTACATAGTATTAGCACAGGGGAATACTACTTTCAGTTTGATACATAAAGCCCTCCTTGTCTCTTGTGCCTTTTGTCTGTAGGCTATTATGCATGTGACTAAAGCCATGCATGACTTGAGCAAATGTTTGAATAGGGTTCTTGTGCAGTAGGGCTGTATAAGCCATTAGGCATACTCTCTTTAACTTGGTGGTGAAAACATTGTGGTACATTTAGTGGCACAAAGTACAGTAAAATTGCTTTTGTGGCAGCAGAATAAATATTCTAATTTGGTTTTGTTATTGTGCACTTTTGTGTGCTGCATATTTCTGGCAAAATTATCAAGCAGGGCCAAGCATGAAAAGTGTTAAGGTTATTGGAGTTGCGATGTGAAAGCTGGGCTGAAAAGAGAAAAAAAAAAAGTATTGCTTTTTTTCATTCTGAAATTTGAAATCAATATTGTTCTGTCATTTTTGTGATCAGAGCCTTGAAATCTGTTAATTGATGTGTGATGCTGTTGCTAACCATCTTTTTATTTATAAAGCTCTTTGTAAGAGCATTGTTTTTCTTTCCTCTCTATATGTGATGAATCCTATGATAGGGACTTGAATTTTTGCTGTGGGAATGTGAAAAACATTGGAAGCTGCTCTCTGCCAAGCTATTTCCTTAAGGATCCACTTTACATACTGCAAAATCAATGACCTGTCAGGTGTAGTTATGTGCCGCAGCAGTGATATGAGGTCAATCAGATGAAACCAAGGTATGTATTCCCAGCAGATCCCAGCTATCTATTTAACATTGTCAAACTAAATTTTCTTTGGTAAAGAGCATCCTCTTTCAGTTTCATTTGTTTCTAGATTTGATTAACTCTGAATTTGCATCTGTTTTATGAAATTCTAACAATGGAAAAAAAAATTCATTTATTTTGCTTTGTCTTGAAATACTGTATGTTTGCTATTTTATCTTTCAGCACAAACCCATGCTTGTTATATCCATTTGCAATTCTCCCCCTCTAGAGAGTGTGTATTTCATGTAACAAAAGAAACAAATATGTTCTTTGCTGTAATGGCGAGCTGGTATTTAATTAATCTATCTTACAATAACACCAATGTAGTGTCTCCTAAACACATAAGTAATTTCTTTGAAAATACCCCCTTACAGATATGGCACATCTCTTTTGTCTTGCAAGTCCATATTCGTGAAGCAAAAGATGTACAAATAGGGTTTGTAAATCAGTATTTTTACATGGAGTGACTTGTCACTGTGTCCTGGAAAACCTGCATTTTACCAATGTTTGAAACCTTTTGACTCCAGAGGAGAAACTATTTTCTTAAAAGGGATTCAGGGTTTTCCTCTTTCTTCTAAATAAAATGGAAAAAAAAATTTCTGTTAGGCTAGTGACTGAGAGCTGCCAGGCATTAAAAACAAACACATTTGGTACACTGTGTACTGCATACAGCATATCAGTGCAGCAGCATTTTTAGCTACTGTGTATATCTAATTGAAAGCAGAAGACATCAATAATAACACAGAAACTAAACAACTGGATTAAAAATGCATTTCTTAAACATATATTGCAAAAAAAGAAAGGAAAGTGCCTTTTTTTTTTTTTTTTTTTTCTTAAAGGGGAGAAAAGAGACAATGAAGTAACAGGAAACTAAAGCCAGGACTTTTATACATTTAAAAATATAAATTAAAGATATCTCATTCAGAAATGCAGACATCTTGACTGAAAGTTGCTGCAAGATTTTGTACAAAAAAATCTGTTTTGTTTTCAAGATGTTGTAATCCTTCCTTAATTTGTTGTCTTGCTAAATATATTCTAAGCACTATAATTTAAGTATGTTAGTGTAAGTCTGCATTGTGATTCTTTTTTTCAGATATTTTGAAGTCATCTGTTGATTTTCTGTGCTGCCAGACCAGCGCTGAATCATTTCAACAACTGTACTTTATGTTTCAAAAACATGTAAAAAAATTACAGTTCTTCAGACAGAAGCAGCAGAGATCTGGTTCCACAATGGAGAGCTGGAAACAGAACACAAAGGTGGGATGTAAGAAGATACCCTCATCCTTTAATGGGGAATAATTTGTAGCAAACCTATGAAGTTGATACACAATTTGAGGAAACAAGCATCCCACCCATTTTTCTTTGTGTTCTCCGTAGAGTTCACATCCTTCCATTTTAGTTTTTTGTTTCCTTGAATTGTGCTCCATAGCTTGTTGTCGTTGCTTGTTAGCTGTTGATGTGTTAGGAGGGTTGTCTGGACAGTGACACTACATGGAAATAGTTGAGCAGTTCAGAAGAGAGATCCGTAAACCATGGTGACCTTTAATGAAATGCAAAGCTAAAGAAAGCTGCTTTTAGTGTGCCACATCTGAAACAAAGTGAGAACCATTATTATCTTTAGTCTTTGCTGTCATTAAATTTACAGATGCTCTAATGCAGGAAAACCTGTCTTCACGTGAGAGCCTACTTCTATCGTTTTGGTGAGTGGGGTGCATCTTTGAACTCTCTTTTCCCTCTTACCACCAGATGTAGGACCTAGTTGACCAGCTCTCAGCCAGGGCTGGTATATGGCTTGACGGACAATCCTGAGAGCTGCAGTGCGTTTCCACCTTCCCCTTTCTCCTGGACGGGAAGAGCTACATGTAACCCTGAACGCAGCATGGTTTGCATTTTCTCTTTGTAATTCCTCCCTATTTTCTGAATAGCTGCAAGGAAATACCAGATCCAGTCTATTTTCTCCTTCCTACCATGCCAGACCCGTGCCACGGTAGCAGTTTGGGTTGATCCAAACCAGCTGGCAAAGAAAAGCATCCATATGACAGCCACGCGGGATGGCAAGGGGGAGCTGGGGGCTGGAGAGGACCACTCTCTCCGGGGTAGCTGTGTTTGGGCAAGCTGCAATCTGGCCCTCAGCGTGCACCTGCCCGCAGCGAGGGTCTGACAGCATCGCTGCCAGGGGAGAGCCTGCAGGAGGGCAGGGAGGGCTGGGGGCCATGTCCTCAGCTGCTCCGCTCCAGCGGGACAATGAAAGCCAGTCCTGCTTTCGTCAGGTGAGGAACCAAGCCTGAAGGCTAACTCAGTGAATTTTTTTCCCTAATCCAGTTTATCAGAGGGTGAAATTAGCCTCTCCCTCCAGACAAACATACTGCCGTGACTGCATGCTCACCTCCCTGGAGCACAAGCCCCTCCTAAAGCCTTTCCCTCCTCTCCCTGGGCTGCTCGGTGCCCTGCTCCCTGCAGTTTCACGCTAGTCAGCTGTGTTTTCCTCCTCCAAACCCCTGTGGAGAAGGGTCATGCTGGCTGACCACCTCTCTGCAGAAGACGCTGCACACCACCTCCCTGGGGGGGATTTTGTCCAGGTGCCATAGCCCAAATGACAGCTTGTAGAGCCACTGGGGTAAAACGCTGCCCGTCCAGCCTATCGAGGGACCCCATTTCACACATTTGGTGCTGAATAGGGAATAAATGCTCATCGAAATGACAAAAGAGGTACTGTCCTATTGCCTTATGCAGATGGGAAACCTACTTGCATTGGCCATATTGCTTTTGAGCAATTCCCCTAGTTCATCCGCATAAAGATACCGTCCCATGGGCTTTAGGACTCCTGTGGACAGTTCATTTGGGACACTTCACAAATCTGTCTGGATACATCTAGCTTGCTCATATTTCTAAAACTGAGCAAAAGTCTTCTTTATTTGTGACTGTACCCTCCATTTGCATGGCACGAGGTTGGTTACCCAAGAAGGGATGCCTGCTGCTCTCTAAAATGGGGAAGATTATCTTTATGCAGCTTGAAAATGAAGCTGGTTTATAGCACCTGTCCAATCCCATTACAAAGAAAGCCAGGATGGCAGCAGTAGATACAGAGCAGGGTGTATAAGATGCAGTTTTATCTTAAGTGAAATTTAAAACCTGTTACTAGAAATAAATCCTTTCTCCACGATGCGGTAGCAAGGAAGGGAGAACACATTTTCCAAGCAAATTGCAAAAGTTCAGGAAATTCTTGGCTCACTATTTGTTCCAAGTGATATAAAGGAGAAGGAAGAGGCTGTATCCAGCATAAATCATATTTTTAAGAATTTCCCAATATTACTTCCTGTCTTTGTTCTTGGGCAGCAGATTGTATACAGAAATAAAACAAATTTGCTTTATCTTTTCAGAATATAGTGTCCGCTATATCATTTGCTGGCTCTCATTCATTCATTGATTCAAAAACAGCAGGAAAAGGGCTTTTGTATTAATAACATTCAAGGTCAAGGATTTTTGTTTTTGATGTTGGTTGCCAGTAGCTTGACTTCTCTGACAACTGTTTCCAAGTCAATCTCGGATAGCAAACTAATTGCTAGCTTACAGAGAGATACTTCACAGCTATAGGTCAGCTGCAGTGAGCACAGCACAGAAAGGGATTTCAGGACAAAATCAAAAGTCTTGTACTGTCTCAACCCTTGTTTATGCCAATCTCAAATTAAGTTAATGAAGCCCACTAAAGGGCTAACAAGTTTGACCCTAATGCTACAAACTCTTTTTCAGGCACACTCAGTTTTGGAACCTGTATGAGCAAAAGCTTTACCTATGTGACTCGGTTTACAGAATCAGGGACTTACACACCAGGATTCACCATAACAAATATTTATTTTCATAGCAAGCAAGCAAAAATGCAAAACAATGCTGTAATTTTGTAAAAGAAAGATCCAATGTTCTGCAGGTAATGGCCTGCATGTCTGGGACATTTTTCAAGCCATAGGGGCTTGACATTGCATGGTCAATTGCCCTGTCTCATTCACAGTCAAACTACTGTATTTTTAAAGCTTCAAGTTAATGGCTAAATGAAAGTAAAATAAATCATTAGACAAAATATCTGTGCCATAAAGTGTCAGTATGGAAGTATGAGCATTTCTTGTTGAGGTTTGTTTTGGGGCAAGAGGGCGTTTTGGTGGCAGGCAGGCACAGCCTAGGCAGAAATGTGTTCTAGTTTGTTCCCTGGCCTGTAAAACCCAGCCACCATATAAAAGTGTACTTCATCATACATCCACTGACAACTCCTATTTAAGCCTCTCATTAGCAGTCTGTGACACAGAGAGAGATTTTGCTGTTTTTCACCTTTTAATGTAATTCTCAAGATTTTATGAACGTATCAATTAGAGATTTCCAGTAATGGAAAGCAGGTTTCAAACTCAGGAGAAGTACAATAAATCACTAACCATATGTGCTTTTGTCATTAAAAGCAAGCCACAGTAAGACAAAAGCTGAAGTAAGTTGAAACAGCTGAACAGTGATCTAAGGCAGTCTTATGCAAAACCAACTACCTTGGCTTGTTCACAGGCAGCTTCTTCAGAAGACTGAAAGAAAACCTTTTTCAACTCTTTATTTCTTGGCTACGATGGAAAGCAAGCAAAGAAAAAGCCATCTCAGTGCCGCTTTTCATGCTCTGCTTGCTTTGTTTTCACATGAGATCCTGTGCGCTACCTTTGTGTTTTTTCCCCTTGCTTTTTAGAGGGCTCCTTGTGCAGAACAATAGTGAGTCCCGATAACAACAGGCAGTTGCTCCAAGGCCTAGTTGTTCAGCAGGATTCACTCCAAGAAACCGAGAGGGGTGTGTTGAGTCTTTTTTTCCATCACCAGCCTTTACAGTTAGAGGGCCAGATGGCACGAGATGGGCGCAAAAAAATAACGACAATAAATAATACTGCGACTTGCAACGTGGACCAAGCTCGGTTACTTCCACTTCATCACACTGTTTGGGAGTGCCTTTGATGTATAAAAGCACCCCCTAAGATAATGAAATGCGGTGGCAGCTGGCTAATGGCTGGGAAAGTGCAAACCCTGCATTGAACTCTTCCCACCAGGCTATTCAGCACCCAGGCAATGTCAGTCTCAAGGAGATGGAAAGAAACGGAGGCTTGTTGCTGTGCAGCCTTTGGGCTTCTGGGCAGACTGCTGTAGGTGGGGTATTATTTGCCTTGCTGAATAGAAGTGATGTGCCTGAGGCAAAGGGAAAGTTTTTACTGTCTTAATACATTAACCTTGCAGACTCTGTCCTAGAAATGTTAAATGAAGCCACAGGGTCACGCTGCTTGAAGAGACTCTGCTCTTGGGTAAACTTTCAAATGAGCTATATTTTTTTTACTGCAATCCCATCAGTAGTGCAATCAGGGTTGGTTTCCTTTTGGGGAGGGCTATCTCATGGTTCAGCTCCTTAGGAAATAAAAAAATAAACACATCCAGACTTTTCTCTCAGCTGCTCCAGGCCTAAATATGGGACAGGGTAAATGACAAAGATCCAAAACAGACAGCAGACACGGGCAAATATGAAAACCCTATTTATTCAGGAGCATTGAAACAGTAGGGGATTTATTCCTCAAACACAATGAAAAGTTTCTTGTCCTCCAGTTAAATGATCCCATGTTAATAATATTATAATCAGGTCTGACCCTGCAAATACTTGATTAGACGTGCACTTATCGTCATGCATGTCGTTTAGTCCTGCTAACCTCACTGCCTTCTTTTGTCACCAGAATGTTCAGAATATGCACAGACTTTACAGGTTTGGGGCTTGCCACTGCCAAATGCAGCAACAGCCTGCCTCAGCAGAGAAGGTGCAACACGAGATTTGAAATAAGGTCTCATCATAAAAAGAGTGAGTGCTGGAAGTCAAGATTACCAGAGTAAGTATTTCAGGGAAATACAGATCAGCTCTTTCATTATCTGGCAGAATTTCTTTTTTTTTTTTGATAGTTAAATTCTGGAATATTCATACACAGTTATAAAATTCAGTTGGCCAGCTATCTAGATTCAAGGGCTGATTCATTCTGAAATATCTGAAATTTCCTGTGTGTTATGGTCTTCCAGACAAGGACAGGGTCATGTATAACCAAATGGTCGTGTTGTGACACTTCTGTCCCCAGAACAGAGTTACAGAACCATAGAATGGTTTGGGTTGGAAGGATCTTTAAAGATCATCCAGATCCAACCCCCCTGCCATGGGCAGGGACAGTTTCCACTAGACCAGGTTGCTCCAAAGAAAACCATGGTTGCCTGAGAACTGTGGTAGCCTCTGAATCTTACCAATTTGGGAGGGAGCAGAAGATCAAAAAAGGGACATTTTGCATACTTTGTCTCATATAAGTACCCAGATCCATACTCGGGGCAAGGCTGCTGAATCTCGGTGTGTATTTTCATTGATTGTATGCCAAAGGTCTATTGATTGTTGTCACTTTGGCTAATGTGTGCTATATCCTACAGTACAGCTCTAACATATTTCCTAAGTTTAAGCACAAGTCAACATCATCAAAATTTTCAGTGCCAAGTGGGAACAGCTCTATTTAATACTAAGATTGTCACAGCAAACTTCTGATTGTTCCTTGTGATTCCTTATCCTGGCAATGTGTAGTTGCTTTTTAGGAAAAGTCTTTTTGTTTCATTAGATTGACATTCACAAAGAAATCCAAGCCCGTATGGGTATATTGGCTCTGTCAGTCAGCCTTCGACCGTTCCTTCCACAGAACTTGTTTTCTAAATCTGGTTTTGAGAGCTGTTTGCTTGACAGACTGCTTTGCAGACTTACGATTGTTTGTTTCTGGCTCTTTTTGATTGCTTTGCTAATCTCTAGACTTTGGCCTTGATGCTGTTACTTATACTGTACTTTTATTGGTGCTTGTTATTTGAAACTTTGGTTTCAGTAGATTTGCGGCCCCTTTCTAAACTGCTTTTCTGATTAAATTTTGTTGAAGAGGTTGGGTGGATTGCTTTATCTTTTTTTCCCTCCTGTTTGTCCTTCCTCCTAGTCATTTGGTTGAGAGCTCACCTGTCTTTTGTTTGTGCCTGCCTTTGTGATTTGTTCTCAGATTAGAAGGGGCAGCTGCACAGCTTTTACTTTTATTAGTTCATCGCAATGGGTCAAGCAAAACATTAACCCATGTACTGCTCTCCTAAAGCCTCATGTGGATTATAGTAGAACTTTTTCCTTCACAGTTCATGACAAAACATTTTAATTCTTTAACAGTATGTCTAGATGTATCTTCTGTAAGGATGGAATGAGCTTAAGTATCAGAACATATAAAACTATCCCGACCTTTCTAACAATTTGTTTAAACTTATTTTTACAAGAGTTAGAATGTAAAATTCAAATCCAAATTTAGGGCTCAGCCTTCCAATGCCAGGAGCTCAGTGGGATAAATGCATGCATCCAGTATTTCCTGAGCATATGGCTTTCCAAGGCATTGTGGTTCTTAGCTCAGTGATTCTTTGAGGTTTATCTGCCACAAAATGTAGTTTGGTCCTTTTTAGATCTGCTGATAAAGTGGCTTCTGTCTTGATCTGCATGATTTACAAAGTTTTACTATTTCTCAGGTTTTGAGCATTCTGCCTGTTTACATTTAGTTTTACATTTACATTTACATTTAGTGCTGATTGCTTGGTCAGTGCCTTGTCCTTAATGGGGACCCGGCTCCTGCACAATTTACTTACAATGCTCCCTGATGTGGGACTTTCTTCCTACTAATACTTTTCACAAATGTGTTTTGCTTTTCTTTAGGGCTCAGGGGTAGTTGGGGAGGAGGAAGAAGGGGTGGAATATGCCATAGTTAAGCTAAGCTCCCCAAAGACCAATCATTCGTACAGAATTTCAGTTCTTTTACAAATTTTGTGTTACTACGTTTCAATTTCTCAAACTTGAGGCTCCAGGGCCTTGGCTGAACAAGAAGCTGAATGGCCACAACAACAGTTAAAGCCAACAGTCTCTGCAAGCACTTCAGTTTTTTGGGAATTGGACAGAATGTTGAGAACAGGAGCTTCAATGGGGAGACAGTTAAGTGCAGAGCACTGCTGACAATAAATGTTTAAGTGCCAAATATTTGAGATCCCAAATTAACTGATGCACAATTAGTGAGTTATTTTGAAAATGTAGTTCTTGGCAAAGAATGATAACAGTGTAATATGCTAGCAAATGGTGAATTTGTCCATGTTGGAGTCTGTGTGTCTACGTAATGTGTGTTGGGGCTGATAGAGAAGATAAACTGGTTGTCTTGTTAAACCATTGCTATTTCTTTGTATACCATGCCAAATGGTTATGTACCACCTAGTGGGACCCTAGTTATTGAATTTTGTTTTTCTAACTATGACATGTTTTATAACAGACAGTGTAAGTCTATGGTGACTGAATATGTTCATCTCCTGTGCGATCCCACTCCTGATATGCTAAACTAGGTTACAATTTCTCTTCTTCACATTTCAGTTACCAGCAGTGGATTTGCTTTGCTCCTTCTTTTTAGGCTGAACACTTAGGTTAGTCCTTCAGCTGTACACTGACCCTTTTAACCTCATTTCTGTCCAGTTTTTCATAAGCATTTGCCATGCATTTTTCAAAGGCACATCACCATTCATCATTCTCCTGACTCATGCTTTCTAACCTCCTGGCTGAACAGTTTTCTGGGGTCATTTCCATTGCTCATATTTTGTGAATTTTTGGCAATTTCAATTTGTATTTTTATGAGTCCTCTCATCCATCTATCTTTAGCTTTTATAATGTGTTAAGTGATTCTTTGGACATCCAGAGTTGCTGAAATGACACACAGGATGGGTTCCACTCTCTTTTCAGTCTGACCATGGTGATGGTCTCTTGAGGTCCTTTTAGTGAAGCCTTCTCCACTTTCTGCACTGGAGCTCATTCCAAGCTCCATTTTGTTCCACTGCAGGTTCCACTAATGCAGTGTTATATTAATAATTGGATCATAACCATGGATCATAACCATAGTGAGTTGTTTGATCCTTCATGTGCTTTTGATGCTAATTCAACTTTATCATTTTGGTTTTTTAATACAAAAACCTTAAATAAAGTTTGTTTCCTAAGATATGCACAGATTTGCTTCAGTGGATCAGGCCCTATACTCTACAAGCATTTTGAGTTTTGTCTCCCAGCCAGTCTATCTGAGGTGCATGGCATTTGATAGATATTTCCTCTTTCTCAGGAGTGAGATTCAACATCTGCTGTAGGACTGACTTCAAAGCATTTCTCCCAGTGCAGCTCTGTGGAAATTTAGCCTACTTACACCAGCTCATATATGAGCAACTATATTACAGTGTCTTATCTGCTGGAATCCACAAAGCATTTCATAGTCTTCTTCAAAACCAATGCATTTAGATGGTTCATTTCCAAAGAAAAAGGTCAGAAAAGCATAAAAGAAATCCATTAAAAGAAAAACAAACCCCAGAATGTTCTGTGGATGTGTTTTTTTGTAAATCATCTTGAATGCCTTTACTCACCAGTGTGACAGTGTACCTTTGTGCCACCAGGTGAGAGTTTCTCCTGGAAATATGTGGTGGTTGTCTTTGAGCTGTAAGTGCTTCCAAGCAGACTTCCCTTCTCCAGAAGAAGTCTTCAAGGGTATTTTCATTGCTCTGGTCTACTTAAAGTGGGTTGCTGGAAATCTCTGGACTCACTGCCAGGAGAAATAGGATTGATTGGAAGATGCTCTGTGATGCAATAAACGCCAAGCAGAATTCTTTGAGAGGACTTTTTAGCAGTAAAATACAGGCACTCTCAAAGTGAGAACAAAGTAAAACTACCAGCTGTCAGCTAGAAGAAGGAAGAAAGGAGGAAAGAAATGAAAAACTTAGTGTGTAGTTGATAATTAATCTGTAAGGTGCTGCAGATTGCACTTAGCCTTTGTAGTATCTAGAGACAAAAAGATGTCATCCATGATCACACATATTCCCCTGTACGTCCATCAGAAGGTTGTTTAGGCCTTACCTCTTCAGAGATTTGTGCACTTATTTAGTCTTACTGACTTTTCAGATGGTAAAATTAAGTATGTAAGTCAATCTTTGCAGGAACAAGATGTGCACTTTTTCTTCCCCCTAAGGTCCACAACAGCCAAACTAAACTGTAAGAAAAATTCAGGGAGTGTTTCCAAACCATTGTGAGTAGACTTGCTTGGAGGGATTCCTGAATTGCATCTCTCCCAGATTTTGCTGATACTCCTGAGTGTCAGGAGTGTGGTGGATACACATGATTTTATTTGAGTTATCATAAGTGCTTTACAGTGAGCCAAATTTCCATTTTCCAGTAACTGAGATTTCAAGAGGAACAAAAAACTAATCTTACTCACTTGTGACAAAACACAGAAAACACACTTCCTTTTTGGGAAAAAAATGAAAACTTATAAAATTCTGCTTTGATTAAGAAACGAAAGCATTTTATTAGGAGACAGGGTGAAACTGAGATGATCATTTGGGTGGAATAGCTCAGGTTTTGTAGGCCCGCAAGGATCTTTCTGAGGAAATATGTCCATATAAAATTTTCCAAAATGGCTATCTGCCTTGGATGGAGTATTTCTGGAAAAAACTTTAAAGGCAAAATACTTATGTCTTCTGAAAGCCACTTTTAAGAGAAAAGATGTTTTTCTTAATAAAAGGGAAAAAAAGCTCTCAACCCCTCAATGAATTCATTGGGGAACACTTGGAATTCTATAGCTCTGAAATGACATTCTGAAACCTGGCAAGGTTTTTATTTTTAAGGAATTAGCTTTTTGTCTTCTTCTCCTTTTGACACATTGACCAGTGTTAGACAACCTGAATGTTTAAAAAAATCTCTTCCTATGTGGTCTGTTGAGACTTGTTACAGTTTGTCAGCTAAATTCTCAGAAAATGGGAAATGGAGACAAAGCAAAAGGGGAAAAGTAATAATAATAAAAAGCCAAAAGATGAAAATCAGAAAAAAAAAAAGAAGAAAAAGAAGAAAAAGAAATCTGTCATTTGCAGACATATGCTAGCTGCAGGGTGTGTTACTTATATCGGGACTTTCTATGGTGTTTGTTTTCCTGGTTGAAGGGTGTTACCTGGGTGCCAGGAGCCCTTGTAGATTGTAAGGAGACTGGTCATGGATGGTCAGGTGGTCTGAAAGGGGAGTTAATTTACCTGGTATGAGGGGAGATCAAGAGCTAAGGTTTGAGCTTGGTGGTGGTAGAGGGTTACTTATTAAAATAAGGAACATGAAGGATGAGCTGGAAATATTTAGTAGTGGAAAGAGAGCAGAAACATGAGAGTCTGGGAGAGTGAGACCAAAAGAAAGAAAGGTTGTGGGGAAACCTAGGAAATTAATAGTGAAAACTGGATTGGGAGTGAAAGACATTTGCATGAAAAATGTTGGGCAGATTGCAACTATGAATAGGGTAGGAGGGAATATTTGGGCCTTGTGGATAAGGAGGCTGAAGCGGGAAGGCTGGGACTGTGAGAAAAAATTAGAAGGCATAGGGAAGAAACAGACAGGAGCAGGGCAGTTTGGTCAGGACAGGTAGGGTCAGGACAAGAGCACATGGTCCTCTCCAGTGTATACCCCTATTCACAGCCTGGAAGGAAATGCCAGTTTCTTCACTGACACCAAACGCCTGTGAAATTTACTGCTAGCTTATGTGCCCACCCTTCCTTAATCAACTTTCAAAAAGAGAGTGTGAAATAGAATTTGAAATAGCTGGATGTTGAGTCCACTGCACACACTGAAGTAGGGTGGGAAAGGGTGGGGAAAGAAATGTGTGGTTATAAAATTAAGGCTATATCTGAGTGCATTCACCTAAGCAGGCTGGATTGATGTTGCCCAAGCAGCTTTCATTCTGGCATTTTCAACCTTTTGAAGGCTGACTCTGCAACTTTAGTGTAATTTTAATGCACTTTAACTATATGTGAATAGAAAACAGTAGACATGTGGTACAATAGGCCATAAGGCTGGTCAGAATTAATTACCTACAGATCTAGCTTGTGATTGGGGAGGCTCTGCAGCACACCTTTTCCTTTCAACTCTTGTTAGTTCATGCATTAATTTAATTTAACAATAAGAAACTGAAAACTTTACAATGCGGAGTGAGGAAAGACAGCTTTTTAATACTGTTTGAATGTTTGCCAGTGTTTTTGCAAGTGTTCCTGTTAGGGCATATTACTATGTACTATATACACCATATTATATTCTTACAACAAGTTTAAACTTCTCAGTTATAAATTTCTTGTATGTCTAGAATTGCCTGGGAAAGCAAACCTGCACAACCTGCCCTTGTCCTTCTTCAGCAAGGTCAATGAACATTTTGTCAGGTTGGTGGGATCTTGAAGACAAGGTCAAAACTCCATAGCAGACTGCAAATGGGTGTGTTTGCAGGGGAATGGGAAAAATTCAGAGAGGAAAGCTGAATGATTTATGTGAGATAAAAACATAGAAAACTAATAGTAAGAGATCAAAGTATGTTGATTCAGTTGCATAATTCGGCCTCAAGACTACTAAGCACAGGTTACAGTTCACCAGGGGAATTTTTTCTGCTAGTCTGTTCTCCTCCCAACCAGAAAGGAGGGAAGGGGGATGGGAAAAGGAAGCAATTCTCAGATCTGCCCTGTTGTTTTTGTTTCTACCAAGCTGAATCAGAGCTGGAGTGGGGAGTATCTGGAGCATAGCTGTGTGACATGTTCCTTTTTTGCCTGCCTTTTTTTTTTTTTAATTATCTATTTTCCTCCTCCTTTGGAAGGGGTTGTAGTAAATGCTATTAAATGTGAATATTTATCACACAATGAAATTTTTATTTGTTCATCAAACTTAAGGGAGGTTGTTCAAGATGCTTTTCTTGGTGAAAAATGACAAAAAGTATAAATGGGAATGCTTACGTGATCACTTTATGGTTTAGTGTTGGCAGTACGTGAACAGTGAAATTGCCCAAGTTCACAAATGCCAATAGAAATGCACTTCATTGTTTCTTCCTCAACAAGTTCCTACATGCATTTGTTACTACAGAATGGAGATTTCTTCCTTGTGTCCTTGCCCAGGACCGAAAAAAAAAAATACAAGAAGGCAAAAATCCCTCCCTACATTAAGTTCAAGACAAAAGAAAATAAATTGTCCGTAGGGAAGCTGGTGAATAATTTCTTAAATTCCTGTTACCACTGAAGTCTCTGGGAACTTTCTGATGGCCAAGATTTCTCCACTGATAATGAAAACTTGGCCTTCTAATTCTTTGGAAAGTAAGTCTTATTCTTTGCCTTTTCTCATCAAGAAGTTTCTAGAACAACTTTCTTCTGCAACACCATCCAAGATTTACTTATGATGTGGACCCATAGGGCCTGAAGGTGTATTGCCCTGTAGCTATTTTCAGCAGTTGCAGATGGGTAAGGAACGTTGCCTTGAGAGTGAAGGTGTGCTGCAGGCATAGACCCTGCATGAGCTGTTTACAACGAGCACAAAACAACAGGGAGTTCAGCAGTGTTGTTCTCATAAGGAGGTCTTCTTCCCAAGATATTGCCTGTTCTCTTGGAGCATCACTACATTGCGGATTCACCCTATGTCACTGTTCAAACAACGTGCATCAATAATAAATGTTTTTGTTCATTGGCCCAAATCTGAAAAGCTAGAGGGGAGAGTGAGGAGAGTCAAGCCAAAGAGAAACTATTAATATTTTTAAGGTAAATTCAAAACCTTTTATTAAATCTCTAGGATCTTCAACATCTTTTTCCTTGTCAGCTGGATTGTTTTAAAGCAAAAAATGAAAATTTGAAATGAAAAGTAAAAAGTTCATTTAGAAAGCTATTAAAATAAACATATCATCTGTTCTAAACAAACCTTTCAATTTTAAAAATGCCAAAATGGAAATGGCAATGGTCACTAAGTATTTTCCTATTACTTTTTAGTCTCTTCTCCTATCAGATAGGTAGAGCCTGAATTATTTTTTTCCCTTAAAATTTCCTAGGAGTTGTGGGGAGACAGAAACATATTCATCACAAAGACTTGGTCCAGCTATAAAACAAAATAATCACTGATGCATCTTCTGCTTGGGTATTGCAAAGCATGATATATTATTTGCATTTTAACCTCTGTATATCATAGGCGGCTGCTGCTTGCATATAATTCAGCCTTCTCGAGCTCAGAGTAGAAAACCTGGGCAGAAGTTTAGGTGACTGACTAGCTGCTTCCTTCTAGTCTCACTGCATTCTTCCTCACAGTGTGGATGCTCATTTTGATGTAATTTGGGATTTAGAATAGCTTGGGTTGAAAGGAATCTTTAAAGGTCACCCACTCCAGCCCCCCTGCAATGAGCTGGGACATCTTCAACTAGACCAGGTTGCTCAGAGCCCTGTCCAGCCTGACTTTCAGCACGGGGCATCTGCCACCTCTTTGGGCAACATGTTCCAGTGTTTCACCACCCTCATCATAAAAAATGTCTTCCTTCTACCTAGTCTGAATCTACCCTCTTTTAATTTAAAACCATTACCCCTTGTCCTATCGCTACAGGCCCTGCTAAAACATCTGTCCCCATCTTTTGTATAAGTCCCCTCTAAGTATTGAAAGGCTGCAATAAAGTCTTCCTGGAGCCTTCTCTTCTCCAGACTAAAGGACCAGAACTCTCTCAGCCTTATCTTACAGGAGAGGTGTTCCATCCTGATCATTCTTGTGGCCTTCCTTTGGAGCCCCTCCAACATGTCCATGTCTTTGATGTATTGAGGACTCCAGAGCTGAATGCAGGACTTCAGGTGGGGTCTCACCAGAGCGGAGCAGAGGGGCAGAATCATCTCCCTCGACCTGCTGGTCATACTTCTTTTGATGCAGTCCAGAATACAATTGGCTTTCTGGGCTGCGAGTGCATATTGATGACTTATGTCCAGTTTTTCATCCACCAGTATCCCGTAGTTGTTCTCCACTGGGCTGCTGTTGATCCCTTCAATCCCCAGCCTGTATTGATACTGGGGGGTGCCCCAACCCTGGTGCAAGATCTTGAACTTGGCCTTGTTGAACTGCATGACAGTCATATGGGACCACTTCTTGAGCTTGACCAGATCTCTCTGGATGGTATCCTGTCCCCCAGGTGTATCATCCATACCACTCAGCTTGATGGTGTCTGCAAACTTGTTGAGGGTGCACTTGATCCCACTGTCTATGTCACTGATGAAGGTATTAAACTGCACTGGTCCCAATACGGACTCCTGAAGGACACCACTTGTCATCAGTCTACCCCTAGACATTGGGCTGTTGACCACTACCCACTATTTAGGATATTAGTCTTATAAAGACTGGAAACTATGAACTTTTTAAAAAGCTCTTTACAAAAAATGGGCCCAGTAATGTATCTTTATCCCTATTGATTTGCATCCTTTCTGGGTAATCTGTAAAAATAGCTGCTTTATTCTCACCAGAAATTCCTATTCTGAGATGTACTTTTCTCCAGTCTCCTTTATCCAAAATACTAATACCTTTATCCAGAAATGCTAATTTAATTTCTAGGTATCTTTCTTCCTGGAATAATGGAAAGCCCCTCAAGTATCTTATCATATCTGCTACTGTTTGCTGTATCAGTTCCACATGGTAATATAATTTCCTGTAAGAGGAGATGAATATATTAGTTCTGCAGTGAAATCAAGGGGAGGTGGGGGAAGGAAACCTGACCATTGCTTTTAAAGAGAGTAATCTCAATGGAAAATGTTAAATTGGTTTCACAGTATGAGTGTTAGATGTAAAATCTTGCTCTAGCACAGACTCCTGACTTTCTTTTTGGTTTTCTGGCTGGTGACAGATGTTGATTCTGCCACCTGTTTGAAGACAATTGTGCAACTGGGACCATGGAATGATGTCCAGTTGCCTTTTTTAGAATATGAATAGGGCTTTTGAATTTGGCTGTGCTGAGCGGTTTGGGGCTGAATCACTCTGTAGGCTTGCCAGAGAAAGTGTTTAGCCTATGGACATGAGCCAAAGCCCACTGAATCTCACAGCAAGGCTCTTTTTGGCTTTGGTGGGCTCTGTCTCTAGCTCTATTTGAATGACAATTTCTTCTCTGGAATTATCAAAAATTTGTCATTTCCTAGGTTCTGTTTTTCTTTTCCCATAATGTTTCACCTATATTTTTCAGTTTGAACCACCGCAGACTGGCTCTGCTCTTCCCTCCTCTGAATGGGATGTTAGGGTTGATGGTGAATGTGGCTGCTCGGTCGTGAAAAAGCCAGGGTCAAGGAGCCACCTCAGAGCTGAACTGCTCTGTACCCACTGTCCCCTTTTGCTTGCTTTCTATTTCTGAATGTGTGCTCTTTTGAAACACCTCAGATATTGTCAAACTCCAAGCTATTTTGAACATGAGCATGTCATTTCCCTTCCCTCTGCTGCAATCACGCTTGGATCCTGCAGGCATTTCCCGTAACAGGCCTCAGTTATCAATGGCAGGAGTTTCAGTGTGTTTCCCTTCGCAAAGACTTTTGCTGCCAGATGGGAGTTGTTAGTTGTTTATATCAGGCTATGAGTAATGCCCTTTTGCTAGTACTGTACACAATGGTTTTTTTGACATTTACTCCTTCTGTTGTTATACGATGTTAGCTTTGCAAGTTATAAAGAACAACCTTTTTCCCTCAGGTGTCCTTTTGTGTGCTTTTTGCTCATTTTTTGAGATTCTTTCTTTTCCAATTTTAAAGGTAGAAAGAATATATAAAAATATAAAAATGAACAACAAGCTTAGAGACCTTTCCCAGTCTGCTACTCACTGCTGTGAATAGATGCTAAACATAGATTTATGGGTCCACTTTCAGGTTTCTCATATTTCACTTCTTGAGTCTCCTTTACATCTGTTACAGGGCCTTGCTTTCAGGCTGCTTTCCTTGGCTCTGTGGGGCGCAACCTAAATTTTACCAGCTCCAGCACTTCCATTAAATGGTGGGATGGGCCCTTTCTTTGAAGACCTCACTCAGTCATATTTCATACAATAAGACCTTATCCTATGGGCCACTGAGCATGTTCTGTAAGAAAAGCCCTTAGCCTATGCTTATTCTGAGTACTAACTCGGTATTTTGTCCATCAGCCTGAAGTCATATCTTGATAATGAAAACTGTCCGTGGTAACTTTAGCACCTCTCTCATGCTCTTTCATTTCACAGATAGATTAATTTTTTTATCCTTCCATCTGCTTGCTTCCCAACTTTTTTTCTGCCTTTTTATTCCAACAAAGTTGGCTTTAGTATGACTGTATAGACTGTCTGTAAGGCACTGCACATTGCTGTAATGGTGTCAAAACAATGTAGACGCTTTCAGAGCCAAATTATCATACATGTGCTACAGTTCTGCCTAGAAGATAGAGAGCTATGCCAACCCCAAGCCCTCCAGAAGGCCTTGGACAGCCCATGCCTGCCATACTATTTCCCTGTGTTGCTTCTTGGACACAGATGTATAAAATTTTGCTCCAAGAGCCCACTGCCAGGAAATGTCCCAATTTCACATGGGTCCCCAGATCCATAGATCAGGCTCCCTGTAGACCTGCTAATAAGGTCTTTCTCTTTGCCTTTTCACACTGGCTGATGTAGTTTAACCTTTTTTAAGTTTATGCACTTGGACACCTTTCCCGCCTGAAGAACATGCCCTGTTGCAGTGAACTAGAACCTCTTCACCTTGTTCTTGTTCACTTCAGGTACATTTCACATAACTCTTCTAAATAGTCTTTAACAAACATAAAACCCCATAACCCTAAATGTAAGGGTAACATCTGCACTGTGCACTCTGAAATGACAGTTATTTTAGGAGAAACTTGGCAGAACTTCTTATCCTAATCCTAATTATATGGTCGTCTTTTTGCCTTTAGTTACTGCTTTTGAGTCTCCCCCTACTTAGGACTGTGGAAAGGTTTGTGTGTGACAGCACACAGAGAAATAGATGACTGTTGTTAAGTCTTCCTTCTCTCTAGCACTAATTCAGCCATGGAGAAAAATAAAGGAAAAATATGCCCTCAGGTACACTTTCCTTGATGCATATAAATTCAGATCCCATGAAAATATTTATCTGTAAACAAACAGCCTGCTTTAGTGTTGCTTCTCAAGGTTATCTGGTTGCATGGTATAGCTTGCATTTGTTAATAAGTGAAAACCAAGTCTGATCACTGGAATTCTGTTATTTTCATCTGCAATATTATGCAAGATCAAGGTAACAAATTTTGTTGCCAGCTGGAGCTGCAGGGTAACAGGCTGCTGCTGGTTTTCCCTGTAGACAACAGTAAAGAACACATTTTATGTCAAAGTAATTGCACTAACAGGTGCCGTTGAGCAACTGTGTTTTGGTTGCAACACTGTTGTGGCTCAGTGCTTACCACAAATGTTTATATATAAAAAAAATTCAGTTCTGCTTTTAAATTCCTATTCAACTGACAGGAAAGAACACGGTAAACAAGGGTGAAGCAATAACTACAGTTTAAAAGTTAGAAAACCTCCTTCCTACTTCTGGTGGGTGAATACCACTGTCCTATCACAGGTCCTTCCTTGGGCATCTATCACAGCAACTATAGGTTGGCATCCAGCACTGACAGCATTGAGCCCTGTGAGAATGGGATAAGATTCTTGCAGTGGGACACATGCTGATGTGATTTATGTCACATGTTTAGGAAATAAGGTCATTTAATCCACCAAACACTGGTCCCTGACTGCTGCACTTGCAGTGGGTACTGTCTCTGCCTACCTGCTTTGTGCGTTCGACCCCAGGGCTTGGCTGCTCCTGCTGCAGGAAGGGCAGTTGGTTCGAGGGGCAGCAAAAGGAATGCTGGCTGCACAGCACCTGGGAGCCCGTAGCGTTTAGGGAGTACAGAAATGGTGATGAGCTTGGAGAAGGTTCCTCCTAGTCTTGGGAACCCATATAAGCTAACCTGCTAAATCCATCACCTGCTTTGTGTCAGGCTCATGACAGTGTTTAATTTGAGCTCTTCAAAGCTGTGAACAGCTGGGGAGGAGGGCTATCCAAATAAATGTAAGAACTGAATTACTCCATGCCTGAGCTGAAAACCTTGTGTGAGCTGTACCAATGGTATCTTTATAGTATTGTAGGTATATACAGTGATGTAATGGGACTGGTATAAGATCTCTAATAGATGGATTCTCCAAATCAAAATTTAGCCATCTAAAAAAGGGACCAGTGACTTTAACTATCTCCACGGTGTCCCCACACCTTCTACTGACTAACCTAGATGTCTATTCTAAAATTCAGTGTATCTCTTTTTGGAAGTCCAATATGTATGCCTGCATCCTGCCAAATGCATCCAATCTAAAAGACATCAACTCCTCCTAACAAACACACTGAGGACAGTCTGGCAAGAGTGCAAGAATCCAACAGTGTCTTGCTTTCTTTGTCTAGTACCTCCATCTCTCTGTCTTGCTACATCTTGTGCCTACAGTCTCCATGCCTTGTTGGTCTGCCTTAGCTTCTTTGTCAAAGCTTCTTTCTTGCTCTTATCATGGGTAGATGACTTCTGCAAGGACTGCAATATTTGACAAGACCTCTTTCCCATGCTTTCCTCAGCATCCATCCTCTCTGTCTTTTCCTTTTTAGTGGACATTGTGTTTGCTCATTTGTGGCAGTTCCTCCCAGTCCTTCAGCTGCTCCCTTTCCTCCTCACATACCCATTAGCCTTATTTTGCTGAGCTTTTAAATCTTAGCAATTTCTTTTCACTCTAAAGCAAATGACTCTCAATCCAGTTACTGTACCTTAATTTACTGTTCATTATTGCTGCACTAAATGTACATCTGGATATTCAGAGACACAGCCGAGGCAAGTGTACATACTGTTTCCTAAACTGCAGTAAGTGGGGGTTAAGATAGTCCATGTTACTTCATAGTTTCTAGAGTTAAAGAATGCTCACAGTCATGAAGGAAATCTGAACCCTAAATTCTATATTCTGGCACCCTTTGACTTCCCTGTTCTCATTCCCTTCATCTTTAATTCTTTCCCTCGGTGACTAGAATTTTCTTTTCTTTTGGACTAGTGTAAAATCTGCAGTGCTGTGCAGATATCTTTCTGAATGAATTATTTTAGATCAGTTTTGAAGGTGGAACTAAATTAATCCATGAGTTTTTCATGTTATGCTGTCACACTTTGTATCACCAGAAGATCTGACAAGTATTCTGTCTGAACGAGACATTAGAGTAAGCTCACAGAGGCTTCCAGGGTGATTTGTCCTGGCTCCATCACAGGGTGCTGTGAAGCCTTTCCATGTCCTTGGGCAATTCTTCCTGGCTCCATCACAGGGTGCTGTGAAGCCTCTCCATGTCCTTGGCTGTAAACTCCCACTCCCAGCCCATTTGCTTCCATGTTTGTGAGAATGTATAATGCTTTCATGGTATGGAACAATACTTTCAGTGTGGGTGCTCTTTTTGATTTGTTTTCCCAAGGAAATATCCCTGCATTTTTGCTGAGAGCTGTTTATATGCATGGGTGTGCTGGAATCTCTTGTCTGCTCAGTGTCTTTACTGCCCTTAGAGCACTCTTGTGTGATGTTATAGACAGATTACCATTGCTCGGTACTCTGCAGAACACAGTGTTTTACAGTCTCATCATAAAATCCCTTTCTTACACAATGCCTATGCTACAGGCATCAAGAACCCTCATTTTATCTCTTCATCTTCCTTTTTTTTTTTTTTTTTGTAAACAGCTCAAAGAAACCACTAAAGTTGGCACGTGTTTCAACTGCGTAGCCACAGTATTGTGGTGCTGTGTAATACTTTCCCCATCTTCTCTCCCTACTCCAGATGTCACATTCCCTTACATTGACACATCCAAAATATGGTTGGATGCTCCTGGCAGAGACTAAGTTGGGCTACAGATAGGAACCAGTTGGGAACAGCTTTACATCGGGACAAAATTGCTGAATCCAAAGGGGTACCGAGGGCCTGCCTTACCAGCCCATGTCAGTGTTCCTGGCAGGGCAAGTCATGGTTGAACTGTGAACTACAGTGCCCTTGAAAGGGCTCTCCTCACCTGGGGCTCTCTGAAAGATTTTGGAGACCTCTGCTCTATGGTCTAGTTTGACTTGGTCATTTTTGGGCACTTGATTGGTCTTAATAAGATTTTTATTTTTGCATGTAATAAGGCTACTGTGGACACAACACGGTAGTACACCTTTTTCTAGTTCTTACGACTGCTACTTGCTTTCAGTTTTGGAGGGGAAATCTAATGATTCAGACTGGGCTATTCTGTTGAACTTCTAAAAATTGCCCTCTCCCACCGCCAGCCAGCAGGTCCTTGGGACCTGCCCTTGGGAGCCATTCCTGGGGACTGCAGTGAGGACACCCCAGCTGGCAGGATGCACAGCACCCCTTGTCAAGCTGGAAACCAGCCAAGTTCACTAGAAAGAAAAAAAAATTTAGATTTACAGAAAAACTTGCAAGACATTTGGATAAAACTGGGGCCATGGGGTGATTAATGGAACCAGCTGAGGAGAAAGCATATAAATTTGAACATTTAACACCATATTTCATGTAAAGGTTCTGAGGGATTATCTGAATGTGAAACTCAGGCTTAAACTTGTGGGATGTGAGACTGTATGTAATTAAAACCAAAGAAAAAGGGATCTTACACTTGGGACAGAATAAGTTGTTTCAGTCCCTTATTGCATTTCCCCATGCCGAGAGGGCTTTCTCTCTGCGGCCGTGGTGTGGCAGCTGCCATTTCACTGCAGAGCACAGCAGGTGGTGAAGAAAAAAACTCTGCTTTTCTCTGGGCTTCCTTCTTTCTGCCATTCACATGGCATGGGAGATAAAAGTGCCTGATGAAAGGGAAGCATTTTTATCTGTCATTTTGTTAAGCAAAATACCCACAGATTATAACTCACATGTGTTGTTGGAAATGCAGATGAAGGACAAGAGATTATTTACTTTGGTGAAGTCCAAGGGGACAGTGACTCCCTGCAACAGGAAACCCCCTTCTACAGAAAGAAGGTTGCAGGGTAACATCCAGGCTGGAGCTGGGACTACTGAGGGTTGGAAGGAGGGTTAAAGGAGGAAAGGGGAGCCAGGGGGCAAGGCAGAGCTGGGTCTGGCAGAAACTGCTGCTTTCTGGGAGGTATCAGCTCCAGGTTTCTGCAGGTGGGAGAAGGGCAGGGTGTGAGGTGGGTCACCTGTGGGAGACGCCCAGAGGCTGGTGCTTCTTCAGCGTACTGGGCAGCAGGACCCCCTTGGTGATCCCAGCTCGCTACCCACTCCTCGCCTGTGTGGAGGCAGCAGCTGCTAGGACTGAGCTTTGCTTCAGATACCAAAACTGCTTCAAATGACACCATGGGTGTTATGGCACATCAGTGCCTCCTGTCCCACTTCAGACCCTGGCCAGAGGACTGCTGCATGTTCTCACATGCCCACTGCCCCAGCTAAGGCTTTCTGTCACAACTGAGAACTACCAGAAAGGAAAAATGCTCTTTTCTCTTTGGTACAAAAGATCAAGGAAAACATTATCACATTTATTCCCTCAAATAATAATATAAAGTAATAATTCCAGGGGAAAGCAGCTGCTGTTACCAGGAATTTGTCACCTGAGTTGAAATCAATCCAAAGCCTATTATTTTTGAGAGGAGAGATCATCTCACATGTTCTTGTTTACTGCTCATATTTATGATCAGACTGCTTAGAAAAAAAGAGACCCCTGTGGCATGTGCTGTGTGCTGTGAATGTGCCCACCTGGGGGGTGCACAGCGCTGCTGGCAGTGGGGCAGTTGTCCTCTGCGAGGATGAATGCTCTTTCTCTCCCTGGTGACAGCTGTGGTTGCTGAGGGGCCACTGTTTGCTTTAAAATCATGTGGTAAGGCTGGTGGTGGTGGCAGAAGGAAAGAGGAGGGGAGGGCTGGGTTGCCCAACAGAAGATAGTTACTGTTTAACTCTACAGATTCATCGGCTGCACACCTTCATATAGGAAGTCTGCAATCTTCCTGCAAATGCTGTTGCTGGGAAGAGAAAGTCTTCTTAAACCATCAGCCTATTTCTGTCTTTCTGTCTGCAGAATGAGCATTTGTTATTCCCTCTCTGGAAGTGCTCCTTACCTGACCCCCGAGGAGAAACATTTGCCCCCTACCCTGCACCAGAACATGTGACAGTACTTTTGCAGCCCCTTCCAAAATTTCTTTGGATGGAGCAGCACTTGGCCCATACTTAGAAGGAGTGGTTCAGCACTTTATAGACCTGTTGTTCTTCCACTAGAAAGGCTTTGTCCTATCAGAAGATAAAGATGTTACATGGCCAACATTTCTGCCTGCAGACTGGAATTATGAAGGGATGGCTCCGATGTTTTACTTGTATCTGCCCACATCCACAAAGATTGTAGAAATTACCTCCCAGTCAGGAACTATTCAGATACTTATCTTAATGTTTAAACAGCTGTTTTGCTGTTGGTGTCCTTCAGCATGGTTTATTCCCAGAAACTGTCTGCTTTCATTGTTGTGCAGGGTAGAAACGCAAGCTGACTGTCATCAGCCTGCTGGTAAAACATCAACTGGAGCGGTAACAACCAGGTATCCTGGCATGATGCAATCCACAGAAATCACTCTGAGATGTTAACTTGGGGCTGAGCGGGGAGGGGAGGGGAGTAGCAGACACACCTTTGTGTTATTTAAGATATAGATGACTTTTAACTATTTTTTTTTTAAACCTGATCTGATTATCTGTTTTCTAAATCTTGAATTCCAGCCAAAGACATCCCCGAGCTGAGAAGGAACAAAGAGCTTTTGCATAAAAGTCTAGGAGAGATGAAAATTTCAGGTTTTTTTATGCATACAGCTACAGCCTCAGCAGAGGTCCCTGCTCTCCCCTCCTTCCTCCTTGGCTCCTGCCAAGTGTGCAGTTACAGGGAGCGATGCCAGGCTGACGTGGTAGGTTTCATTCTGCTCTCATGGGCAGCGACGATGCCAGGACGAATCCTGTGAGGGCCTGAAAGTCTGTACCGCTCTGCAAATTGAAAGTGGATGGCTACGGCTGTAACTGGATTGCAGCTTTTCCTGAAAATGCAGAATGTGGAAAGCCATGAACGCCGATGCTAATTTTCTGGGAAAGACGGAGGAGGTTTATGTTTCTTTACCTATATATGTGGGAAGAAAGTTCATTTGAAGTATATGAACATTGAACCAAATCTTTTTCCCTTTACTCGTGAAGGTTCTCCTGCTGACACTGGAGGAACTATTTGTTCCAGGGACCAAGTGGGAAGGAGTTACACCTAGTGTTTCAGAGCACTCATGTGCTTAGGTTGGCTCACAGCAGAATTAGTGTAGGTGATGCTGTTATGCAAACAGCAGCGAGAAGTACTGCAGTCCAGCGCAGCTGTGAGGCTGGCTGCCCCTCGTCAGGTGATGATACAGGAATCAAGTAGGATTCACATTTTCTCCTCTGCTTACATGAGAGAGAATGGCAATGGTGTTTTGTTTTTTGCCCTTCTTTTAGCACTGATTTGCCTTAATTCTTCAACTTTACTCAGCTGCTTGATAGCTAGATCATTTTTGATAAATATATTATTTTTTTCTTGATCAAGCCAATTTTTTATACTGATTGCTGGGCTTAAAATGTTACAGGTCTCTGCATGAATCAGAAGGAGACAAAAGACATCTCAGATTTCATGGCTGTTTATGGTAGGGCTAATATCAAGTCCTTTTAGCCAGCAAAACATATTAGCTCAAAACTCAGAGGACTAGAAAAAATTACTTTGCCTGATTAGCTTTAAGCTGGCGTGTCTGAAAACATCAGACAAGAATCAGTCTGCTTTTAAAATTTGTTTCCAGTTAGAAAATGACCTTGATTCTCAGAACCATCACATCCTAGCTTAAAAGAGCTTTGCTTTCCTCTTACATCCACAAAGATGCCCCCACAGACTGATGTGTTGGATAACACTGCTGGAGACCCCTGCTGAAATCCTCCCGTCCATCTTAAGAGGGATGGGGATTCAGAATGATCTCTTTGCCACCCTCAGATCCAGCCCTTTCTGCAGCAGACTGCCTTGATAGAGACAAGTTGTCCTTGGGGTGAAGAATATTCCTTCAACAGGCAATATTCTGGCATTGGAATGGTCCATGTTGTCCCAGAATACAGGATTGTTCAAATGGATTTGCAGATGAGGATATCCCAGGATATTCTGACAGAGTTTCTCTTCAGCTTCACATGACACAAGCCAAAACATGTACTGGTAGCACAACAGAGAGGTAATGAGTGGCCTTGTCTGAGCCCCAGGTAGAGGCAGAGCACAGATGTGCTGGCCCAGGCAGACCTGCCAACCAGACTGGGAGACAGCATCTCTCAGTGTGTCTCTTTTCTCCCTTCTGTCCTCAGGTGAGAAGACATAGTCCTCCAGGATGAGAGCTAGCAAGGCATCTCTGCCAGACATAGAGTATTGAGCACTGAAATGCAGAAGGTGCAGAGGCAGGGGGACAACCCTGCAAGCCTTCACTTAAATATCTTGGGCTTGCTTGAGGTCCCAGTAGGGGAGGTAGGAGGCAAGTTGTTGTCAGCTGTAGAGGGAGGGAGGAAATTATTCTAAGACAAGGAAATACAAACTTTAAATTGTTAGGTGTTTCTTTTTGGGCCTATATAACCCAACAGCCTTGCTTTAAACTGGGTAATCTTCTCTTGAGCTTGTGCAGCAATTTCAAACAGGTGACTTTAGCTCATACAGATTTCAGTAGACTGAATTCATATAAAGAGACAAGGACCAAGAATATTCCAGCAGTTTACACAAGTGTAGAACAAACATCCAGTCATTTTTTACAGTGGGTATTCTGTGTATTTGTTTTTCATTCCCTTTGGCAAGAGTATCAATGAACAGGATTTTAGAACCAAGACATAAATACACTTCTCTCAGACTCTTTACAACTGATATTTTAATATTTACCTAGTCAGGATAACCAGGTCAATTGTTTTTGGCAGAAATCCATAAGCATCAGTTCCTCTGTCTGGTAAATGCTGGTTTTGTAGCAATCAGCAGGGCTGCCTGCTGTCTAGTCCACTTCCAAAACATCCTGGTAGAAAACAAGGAGCAGATTTAGCAAAACAACCAAGTTCACTTAGAGCAAAAACAAGCATCTAAGGTAGGTGATTTCCATACACACATGTAAGTGTCCCGTGAACTGGTAAAAATACCTGCAAAAAGCTATAAATAGCTCCAGTTTACAATAGGTGGCATTCCTTCCAATGCCATAGGTTAAAAGTGGGACCCACAGTATTTAGTTTGACTGCAACCTTCACCACATAGGGAAATTTCATACTATGCCTTGTTTTATCCTTAAAATTTATCTGTCAAACTTAGCTATAACATCCAATATCTAATTTGGTAGAATATAACTGCTCTATATGCTGTGTGTGGTGACAGTTCTAATGAATTATCAGTTGTACAATGCCTAATGGAATCAATTCTCAATGAATTAATAATGTTAAATTTATAATGAATTTACAGTCACTATATAGATGTGAATACAAAAATGAGACTAAGAACTTGCCAAGCCTAGAAGGATGCCTGCTTTAAATTTTAGTCCTGAAAGGTGAGCAGACTTCTTCTGATAATAACCTGCTGTACTTCAGACATCCAAGCAAATACTTACAAAACTAGTTTTCTAAGACACTTTGGAAAATTTTTATCCTTGAAAACTGTTACCATATTTTAGGCTATAAAAGTTTCAAAGGATGAAGTAAATCCGTATTCCAAGGACTGTAAAAGGCACAGTTTGCCTTTTAATTTTAGGTATAGTATCAAAATATGCTTGAGTTCTGTATTTGCATTAGTAATTAATAATCTAAATCATGCTTACATGATGCTGAACTTGAAACTGGCCATTACAACTCAGGAAAGGGATCTTAGAGCTGCTGTTGCCAAAATCAACTCAATATGCAGCATGGCCAGACAATCCCTCAAAATGTTGGGCATTATCTAGAAGGATATTGAGAACAGGACATGGGGCATGATTATCTGCTATTTGAACCCTGATGTGCCCCAATCCTGCGTATGATGTGCAAACCTGGTCTCTGCATCACAGGAAGGATTTAGTGAATCATAGAATCATAACATGGTTTGGGTTGGAAGGTGCCTTAAAGGTTGTCTAGTTCCAACCCCCCTGCCATGGGCAGGGACTTCCACTAGACCAGGTCGCTCAAAGCCCCATCCAGCCTGACCTTGAACACTCCAGGGATGGGGCATCCACAGCTTCTCTGGGCACCCTGTTCCTGTGAAGGTGAAGGTACAAAAAATAGCAGTTACAATGATCAAGAGGATGGAGCAGCTGCCTTAGGGGAAGTGACTGAAATATCTGGGACTGTTTCATTTGGAAAAGAGAAGGTTGAGTGCTGTAACAAAATGAAGGTGGTATATACACTGAGTGTGGAACTGTGGGCCTGTGTTACTTGATTAAATTAGAAGAGGATCAGCTTAAAATTAGTAGAAGGAAAGATTTCTTTTTTCTTTGGGGAGCAAACTTCTCAAATTTGCTGCAGATGTTATCAGCAGATTTGGAAAAGGGTAAGGCACATTTGTGAATACTAGAGGCAATAAGCAAGGAGGAGCCCTCCAGCCCCTCCAATAAGGGGAAAAGAGAGAAGAATGTGTCTTCCCTCACGTATACTTACCAAATAGCATCTGTTTTTTCAATGCTGAAAAGGAATACTGTGCAACATGGACCAGTGGGCTCATTCAGTAGGCACTTTTTACAGTTTTAGGCTGTTTGGCTGCTCTCTGTGCTGGAGAGGATTTTAGTGCTGGGTGTATGACCCTTATTTAAAGGAGAGACCAAACAAGCTGACAGCATGACAGGATGGGTTACTGAAATAGTAGCTGGAACTTTTCCCTCCCGGAAAGGCGAATATTCCTGGAAACGCTGAGAAATTTTTACTAACAACAGATTTTCCCCCCATTTTCTCACCATTGTTTTGAAACTATAAGGAGTGATACATAAACCATCCAATGTAAGGAGGGAGATGTCACAATAACATATGTCTCCATAAAATCCAGATAAAAGTGTAACCTGTGTGAGTAGATAAGTCCTTATGGAGTATTTTCCTTCCTGTTCTCTTTTCACATTTCATGTATCTGTCCCAATTTTGGCAGGTTAATAACACTGTCTGCAAGTTCTTAACTTTATTTGTGATCGTCTTGAAAAAGCCATCCAGACTTATTTCCCTGAATCACAAAGCATCTTTGTGAAAGGTTGTTGCCTATCCTTGGTATAAGATAACGAGTGCAACCTGAAGAGTGAATTAGCCCAGCCCACGGGTACCTGTTCGAATCTTCATTGCTCAAATATGTCTTGTGATTGCATTTCCAGACCTTTATCCTTGCACTGCGCACTTGTCAGAATTCAAGAGACAATAACTAATTGTTTCTGGGCAAATAAATTCACGCTGTCCTGTTGTGTGAATCCTATAGGCAGCATGAGAGTTACTAGAGTGTGAATTGTTTGCTTACAGGCTTTTTTTCACAGAGGAGGTGCATATGGCCTTTTCCTTTTTTTCCCCTTGTGCATGCTGTACTGCTTACTAAATAGAGGTCGATCATCCTGGAATTTTCTCTCAGCTGCTCCATAAATAATAAATAATATACAAAGCTGTGTGAAGCTAAGCGTGAAGGATATTGGTGGTTTGCCATTAATCTTTCCAGCAGTAGCCAGATACCTCCTGCCAGTTATGCAGTTTGCTAGGTAAATTTTATAGTTATCTTACTGGACACTGTGCGTCTATTCACATGTGTATGAGGACCACTAAAGCTCATTTCAGGTGAGATGCTTGTGGGTTTGCTGACAGGGACTAGCTGAAGGCTACACAGTGAGCTACCAGTGCAGCTGACCTGGATTCTTAACATTTGCTATATTTTTTCAGATTTTTGCCAAAACCTCTAGATTTTGCAGCTTCCTATTTCCAGCCTGATGCCAAGTACTATTCAACTCCCTCTCTCTCACCAGAAACCCAGAGCTTTGTTTCTGCATGCCATTAATCCCAGTTACAAATATCTTTACATAGTGTATGGTTCACTGATGCAGAAGTTGTAGCCTATGGTCTATGTCTATGTTGTAAAGAAATATTTCAGAAATTACAGTCAAAAGAGAACATTTCACTGAGCCAAAAGGGTCTGAAAAATAAATCCCATATTCATAAGGGCTGGACCTTCGTTTATGAAATTTCTCGTAGTATTCACCCCCCTAGTGGAAAATACCAGATGACCTGCAAATTGAACTTAAGTTACAAACCACTACAGTGTTCTTCCTGTTTGGTTGGGTTTGGGGGTTTGGGGTTTGGGTTTTTTTTTCATTGTTTCGGTTGCTTCTAACCCAGCCATTAGATCATTCTGTTTTTCATGTAATATGTTGACAAATTAGTAGAAATAGTTACTCTATCAGCAGCATGGGCATGTGGAGCCCTACTGGAGGCCCTAGGCAGACCCCGGTGCCCCCTAACATTACTGACACTGTTCTTCAGGCTTCCTGAGGCAACTTTTGCCACAGCTGAGAAGGAGATAGTAACAGGACTCTAAGGTATGTCCATGGCAGAGCAGTTGTCAAAGTGTCATACTATGTGTTGTATATTTACAATGCAGATCTGTCAAGTGCTGGCACACTGAGGAGATAAATCTGTGATTCTTGGAGCAATACAACACAATGGCCTTGGAGAAAAGATCTCTGGGTTGAAGCGGAGCAGCTGCTGCAGCCCTTTGCTTTCCAGGTGCAGGATGCTTTCCACAGGGATGTCCATGTCACCCAGAGGCAGTTAAGAATGCGATTGGTCTCTGCTGGTGCATGAATTAAACTCTTGCTTACTGCTTGGCCAAACCCTACTTTCGGACACATCTTTGGACATGTGGTCCTAAACTGCAGTCGATCCAACGAATGCAGAAACTGGCCATCTGGGCACTGCAGGTGAGATTTATCACTGAGCCAAAGCTAACGTAAATCTCAGACTTACGCCTTTCTTTGGGATTTCAGTGGGGCTTTGCAGAGCCAGCTCAGGGCTTATTGGCAATGCTGGACAAAAATAATAATAATTAAAAAGCCTCCTGCCAGAAAGCAGAGCTAGAGGTAGGATGGACATGAGATGGAGACGTGTGGGTAGGCCTGTGGAGATCCAGCTTGCTGCTCTCGCTGCTGCCAGGAGGGCAGGGGGTGGCCATGTCCGTTTTGGACATCCTCCCTGTTTTCCTCCTTTGCTTTGCAAAGGGAGCAGACACAGCTGGCTCCAGCACAGCTAAAGCTGCCAAGGATGTTTTGTTACTGCCCACAGGTATCACAAGACTGTTCACAGCAAGAGCTTGCTGGGGTGCTCCAGCTTTGCGATAGCTGTTCTCACAATGGTGAATTTCATCCTGGCCATGCACCGGTGCTCATTCCACATCATCGTACAAGGATTTTATAGTGCTGAGGTTTTGTTTGCCTTTTTGTGCTTGGTTTTTGCCATTTCTGAGAAGTGTCCTTTCTTCTTCAGTGTTGACATTGGTATGACGACTCCTGACCATTACCTGTGTGGGTACAAGCACTGGACCACGACCTGCAAGATCTAAGCTCATGTCTTGCATCAAGGCACAGATTTTATGCATAACCTCAGGAAGTTCTTAGCTCATCCAGGCATCACTTCCCCACTTGCATTTAGCTTTCTGGGTGAGTGAGACGGCTACAGTAACTCAACTTAGATAGGAATGTCTAACAGAAGTCACGATGAAGTTAATGATATGGTTACTCAAATTATTAGCTGAAAAAAAATGTCTTCAGTAATGACTGTGTAAAGTCTGAAGCAGTTCAACAGCAAAAGTCAGAGCACAGCTTGGAGCTGCACAGCAGGCTTTGTGGGAGCACTGCTTGTTTCACTGGAAACTGTTAACAGCTCCAGAATGTTTTTCCCCCAGCTTCTTTCCCTGTTAAACCCTAGAAGTTTGAACCCGTCACTGCAATGCAAGCTGCTAACAGTTTAGCAATAGTGTGTCTGTCCCTCCTTGCCAAGACCAATTAGGTTCAAAAGTTGCAAAGTTTTCCAAGAGAATTAATGCATCAGCACTGAGCAGTGGTTCACAAGAACTGCACAAAGGCAGTTGGGGTTTTATTAATTGCAACGGAAAAGTAGTCAAGTGGCAGCGCAGTGGAAGAAGGCAGGCATTCAGGGCCATGTGGCACTAACAGCAACTGGAAGAAACGGCTGGGGCAATGGGCCAAACTGGTGGTGACCCTGGGAGCCTGTTAGATAAGATGTTTGCAGCTTCCCAAGATACCCTGTCTCCCTCTCACTTTGTTTTCCTTTCCTCTGCCAGCTGGATCTGACCCTCCCTGCCTCTTCCCTGTACTCTCTGCACATGCTGCCCATGAATCGGAGATGGCCTGTCCCTGCTGCAGCTGCTGGCGGGGACGTTGCTGGCCCTCAGCCATGCCACCCCAAGTGCATCCTCCTGTTAGCACCTGCAACAAAGCACATGCTGCACAGGTGGAGCAATCAAGTGTAAGTGGCCAGGGAAGAGAGGAGGAGCTGTAGAGGCATGGGGCTTCGGGTGGAAGCCACCTACCTGGCTCAGAAAGCCCTGCTTGTTTCTCCACCTTTGGATCCTGGTGCTGTTTGTGTGGATGCAGGGCAAACCCTGCTCACCACCACCACTGGCAAATCAGTCTCTGGCCTTGCTGGAGAGAAGATGAGGCCCATCTTACTCAAGTTGTTGTGTCTACATATAAACCTTGAATAATTTGGACCATGGTGGTTTTTCTGGGCTATGTCTATGGGAAGGGCCAAAGGAGGCTTGTCTGGGGGCAAATATACAGTCCTCAAGATATAAAGCAATCTCCTGATTGCTGAAGTAAATATTTTTGTTGGAGGGAAGGAGTGAGGATTCATAGCTAACAGACTGTTTCTAATGACATCTCAATTTTGAGGAATGCTTTTCTTTAATGGATTTCAAATCACTCCACAAATGAGTTGTGAAAAGTCCACGTAGGGAGACTTGCCCTACTCTATGAACAAGGAGAGACAAGAAAAGGGCTCTTCTGCAACTTATTGCATGTGCCACCCCACTGGCACATCAGTGGGAAAAATCACTATTTAGGCATTCAGCACTGAAAAGCCTCTCTAGAAAAAGTACAAATTTTGCTCATATTTTCAAAAATTTCTAATTATTTGGTATATCACAGTTCTGGCTAAATCAAGTGTGAGCAATGGTTAAGAGGCCTGACTTTCCGATAGTCCTCTTATTCATTCTTTGAAAAATGTTTTGTTGTCAGATAGGCAAAAGGGGAGGTACTCAGATGCAGGTATTGCATGCAAAAATTTGGGCCAAGTCAGACATTTAGAAAATTACTAAAAGAGAAATCAGGTTTAAAAAATGTAGAAAAGAGTCCTTTTTGACTAGTGCTTTGAAAGCGTCCTCAGGCTGGACAAGGCATTGCTGACAAAACATCATCTGTAAAACAGCAAGAGCAAGTCAGATAATATTCTATTGCTCTTTTTATGAGAGGTACGATGAGTAACTAGAAGCAAAATGAACTGCAGAATTATGTCTTTATGGCATGAGAAATGTTGCCCCAAGGAAATTAAAAACTGCACACAATTGCAAATGTTAATCCCCACCTTAGATACTGCAAAAAGACCCTTGAGTTTCCCTTTGGCAGAGCTTCAGTTTCTAGAGGAGTATTTGTGTGTGCAGCGGTGCCATGGTAGAGGCATCTGGGTCTGTGCCCTGCCTGTACCTGCTCAGCAGGAATGTAAAATGGCAGAGACACTGTTGCTTTCAGCTACTTGATCTCTTCAAGAAATTATATAAGTGTTTCTTCTGTCTCTACCCTGTGTGTGCATGGTTTTTGGCAGAGAAAGGAAATTGTGCTTTTTGCAGGTGAGCTCAAGAACAGAGAATAAACCCCTTGTGACTCAGAGAAATGAGAAGTAACATAAAGCAAAGGTTAAATCTGCAAAAGTGCCATTCATTCGCTATTCAGCAAATGAAGCAGGGGCAATCCTTGAGTAAAAGCATCTAAGGCAGATAACGTGACTGCAGTCATGTATGTTGGCTTTTATTTGTCTTGCCTGGTTAAAGCTCTCATGCTATCCATGTTGCACAAGAATTGATATGGAAAGGTCAGAACCTTTTAGATGCGATTAGGTGAGAAGAGAGCAACACTCGGGTATTTCAGCATGTTGCAAATGCCTATCTGAACACAAACTGCAGAGAATTCATGGAGAGCCTATCTCCTCAAGCCCGTTAATGCTTGCTTGAAGCTGCTATGGTTGCTGTTGTTTCTTGTTTGAACTGTGTCCTAATGTTCAAAGGAAGGCTGTGAGTGAGGACATCTATGGCCCATTTCTAGTTTTGGCTACTGTCTAATTTTGAAAAAACTTCAGTTTTTCTTGTGTCTGACACTCATTTTCTCAGTAATTACAGACATGTCACTGTATATGTACATACATATACATGTGTGTGGCCATAACAGGACTTACTTTTTGCAAAGAACCTTTATATTTCTGGAAAAGCTAGAAAAGCATCAGGTGTTTTACCTCTTTGAAGATAGGGGTATTGCAGGAAATACAGCTGCCAGTTGCTGTTTCACAGCTGTGGATTTCTCCACCGTGTCAGTGCCATAGTAGTAATTAAAATGACAGATAAACAGCATCTATGTTTGCTTTCCAAGCCTAGCAATGAGTAAATTCTGTACTGACCATGTTAGAAGTACATGAGCTATGTTGACCCTTGCCTGCACCGTTATACCTGCTTCTTGAGAATGCATTGTATGTAATTATTGTTATTATTTGGAGCAAGGGGTTTGATTAATGCATGATCAGTAAGAAAAATCACATGTACTTCTGTGGGCATAGAACCATATTCCTATTCCTGCAAAAGGACAAGAACTTTGTTTCCTCACAGTGGTAATCCTGCCATGTATTTAATTAAAGGCAGGATTAAACCCTGCACTAGGTCAAACTAGGAAGCTCAGGAGTAAAATTCAGCACACATTTAAGCATTTACAGGTACGAGGTCCAAGTTCTCAATGCGCTACTGCAATACTTTGTTTTTAAGGGGACTGGGGAGGAGGAGAAAGCACGTGCAGCTTTGTTTCTTCAGTGCTGCCACATGACAAGAAGTGGCTTAGTTCACCCTGTCAGGTGGAGAACAGTTGGTGTAAGTTATACAGCAGAACAGCTGATTCCATTAAATGTATCTCAGAATTAGTTAAACCACCCAAGAGCAAGCACAGCCTGTGGTTTAATGACAGCTGAGTGAAGGTTCACATTGTACTAATAACATCCTGTATCTCTGTGGCAGTGATGTGGTGTATGCACACGTTCTTCTCTGCAGCCAATAACTTCTTGTTAGATTTTCACACTGGCTGATTTGGCTGTTATTTAACAAGTATGTTTTCCTGTTCCTGCCACGGGTTTATTTTTGTTGCTGTTGTTGCAGTGGTAAAATCGTCTCTGATATTCTCGGAAATTCTTCATAGTGATGCTAATGTTTCACTTGATGCTTTGCTGAAATTTTTGCTGGGATTTTTTAAATGTCACATCTGTTCTCAAAATGCATTTACTTAATTGGCGCACAGTGCTGGAGTGGATTCAGTACCTACACACATATTAACCGGGTACAAAGCTGCTTGGGTTGTCAGAACATGCTTAAAAGAGAAATGTGAGCTCAGCTTCCTATACCAGAAAGGTGACAAGCTCTGATGATGCAGGAGGTAGCACAGCAGGGGCAAATCAAAGACACAGGCCCTGCTGGGTGGTGCAAAACATGAGCAGAAGCCAAGGAAGCCTTCTTTTCTGTGGAAAAAAAGTGCTACCTTTAGAGACCCTTCAGTCTGAATAAGAACAAAATCAGTAATATTGACATCTCTCATAATATGTCAGATCTTGTGTCATGCCCATTAGATTTCTTATACACTGGTAAACGCTTTCTTATACTATATATCTTATATATAACATACAAATAATGAAACCCAGCTTTTCCGCAAAGCTTTTTATCATTGATATCAACGTACTTAATCATATATCATTCCCATTTCATGGGCTGGGGAAGAGAGAAACAGAAATAAAATGGCTTGCCATATAGGCCAGAAGTGCAGTGGCAAAACCCTGAGTAGAATATGAATTTCATCTGCTGTAACCCAATGGTCGATTTGCTAGGAGTTGTTGCCTCCATATTTTACAGTGTGAAAATTCAAAAATACGGAGCAATGGTATTAAAATACCAGAAATGACTGAAAGAAAGGCAACAGAAAAATGTAGAAAAAAAAATAATTGAAAATAAAATGTTTTCTGAAAGAAGACACAAAATGATACATTCAAGTGTGACTGTCACATTCCATTCTGCTTGTTTTTCCTAAAACAATCTGAATTATATTCCTACATGTATTTCCAGTAATGACAGATTTGCATTTTTTCCAATGAAAAACAAAAACCCTGAAATTTTTTGACCAACTTTATTTGCTCTAAAGGAGGGAAATAAAAGCATGCAAATCCAGCAGGACTCCTGAAAGGCCTTTTTTTTTTTTTCCCCCCATTCTTTCTTTCATTTAGTGCACTCCACAAATATGCTGTAGGCTCAGTTTATAGTAAGAACACTTCTTATCTGAGAAATTGTAACTGATGCAATATGATTTAAAAGTCTCCTCCATCATGCAGAAATTAAAATTCTCTCCCCAGGGACATTCCCTAAAACATAAAGCAGAGAGCCTTCTTCCTCATTTAAAACATTTCGTTGTGTGAAAAATGACAATGAGCCATAAAATCTGGAGGGAAATGATTGCTGAACACTAACATATGCTTAATGATTTCAATACCAGAAAGCGTGGAGGCTGTCAATTGTACTTCAAGCTAGGGAAATGAGTTTCTTGATCTTGTCTGGATGGAGGGCAATTTAAAGAGATGTTGCTAACAGAGTAGTAAGGCCCTGAGAGCCTGTTTTTGAAACAGCAATTGAAGACCAGAAGCCAATGATGTAATGGTGCCAGTTTGTTTTGTTTGCAAATGCATGTCTTACTGCCCCTTCACTACTCTGGCATCCTCTTTTCTTAAAACTGATGGGAATAACTGTCTCCGACATTATTATTATGTACAAAAACGGCATGAAAAGAAGAAAAAGGTTGCCTACTCAGACACTCAGAAGTTAGAAAATAATGGGATTACTGTTGCCTTGACAACATTTCTCTCTCTTTCCCCTGCCCTCAGATTCAGTTCTGGAAATGGCTAAACTCTATGAAATAATTAAATAAAAGATTCAGCCATGGGGAGACACCTGGCATGGAGAACTTCCTCCTGCCCTGCCCCAGAGACTGACAGAATTGTGAACAGCTGAAAAATGGTTTTATGATGAGAAGAATCAGGTAATGCCATGTACCTTGATGGTACTAGTCACTCCATCTGCACTTTCTCTTCTAATCTAATTTATGCTACACACTCCCCTGATGGCCACATTTGGTGTGCACCCCTTTGTGCTGCAAGAGGCAAGACCATGTAAGCAGTAGCAGCACAAGGGGCTCAGTTTCTTTCAACCACCCAAGGCCATCCACCCCAGAAAAGTGAAAACTAGGTGGGATTGAAGCGGGCTGCAATGATGCTGGAGGCAGAACTTCGGTGCTTTTAGCACTGTGCATCATGCTTGGGTGACCCACATTCAACCCAAATTGATGCACCTGGCAAATGGAAAGAGCTCTGCCTCTCTGGAGAGCATCAGGGGGTCTGCAGAGGCTCTGAGCTGGCAGCCCTTGAGGGCAGGCAACAGTGCCCGGTGACACCAGTGCATCATCTCTAGCTGAGCTCTGAATGAGGTCAGGCAAGAGACCGATCAACAGCCCTGTCTTGTCAACACTGTCATCATTAGAGCTGTTATCACCCAGCAAATGGAAACGTGAAGGAATGCATATCCCTGCCCTCACCGAAGCAAATGCCAACAGGAGCTGTGGCGCTGACTCTTTGCTCATACCGCTTACAGTCCCCTGCAAAGAAGGTCAGTGTTTGGTTTTTACCAAAGGGACTTTGTGGCTGATTATAAAACATTATGTCATGGTTCATTTTTCAAACTGGTTGAATTTATGATGAGGTTTCTCTCAAAGAAGGGACAGAACATTTCAGCACACACACTGGCATGGCTGAAACATTAACAAATCACTGACCTGGTGCAAAGCCCAGAAATACTGTAATGCTCCTTTCCTCATGCAACCTGTCTGAGCTAACAAGGCACCCAAGAACATCAGGTAAAGTAACACACGTAGGGGTTGGAAGTGGACCCAGGTGACCACCATGGTCTGTGACAAGTCATCTGACACCGCTGCGAGGGGAGGAAGCACTGTGCTTTATTCAATAGCTAAGTACTCCAGGGGAAAAATAAGAATCACTAAATTTGCATTTAATGACATGTATTTTAAAACCAAAACAATTACAGCTGCATTAATTTTTCTTCCTTTTCTTTTGCTTGGAGGACAGTCAGCCCTTGCTTGTTGCTTAGGATTCCCACTCAATGACTTTCTGACTGAAATCAGACCCCCACTGGCAGCCCCTCCATTTGTCTCCATGCACAACCAGCACTGTCATTTCATCAGCACAGGGACCAGTCGATCAGGCCCATCAAGTCCTGCTCTGCAACCTGTACTCACCTAAGGGGTACCAATAATTGGCCCCACAGGTCCTAACTGGTGTGTTGTGAGAATTATCTGAAGTTAAAGTCACCCATGGCTGACTCATATAAGGTGACTGTGTGGCTCATTCCTGTGTTGGGAGTGCTGGGTGATATGGTTGTTCGTGACCTCAGACAGGGGGACTATGGTCTTCTGGTTCAAAAGCATCTGCTTCAATTAGATATTTTGCTACTTTGCCAACCTCAATATTATATAAGAGGTGTTTAATTTCAGGGGAGAAAACCTAAGGGCATTTGATATGTCTGGTTTCTGCAGCTCTGAAACAATTCCTTCTTGCTAGGTAACACCTGGTGCTTTTGTCAACACTAAGCAGTACTTTAGGTTTTAAAGTCTGAAATCCTTGGATAGGTTATGTATGGATGCAAGACAGTAAAACACTGTATATCCCATCAATCACTATCTGCCCTCAGTCCCTGCCCCTCTCATGCACTCATCTCAAAAGAAGACAGTATTCTGCTTTCTAAGCAAAGCATTAAAGAGTGTTCGTCTCTGTTTAAAATACCTTATTTATAACTATGGAAGTGTTAGAAAATGTGTGGTATGTTAAGGTCAGGCAGCCGGTTGTATAATGCAAGGGAGCAACCTCAACAGAGCAGTCCAGATGTACACCAGCTAAAGATTTGACCTATGTATCGGTAGTTAATATATATGGAATATTAGGTATTTGTCTAGGAACATCAGACTACTAACAGCAGTTCAAACTCCCCCAAATGCATACATGTGCTGTCCTGCATTTTATAACAGAGAGGGATGATTGCTCTATAGGTCCTGTTGGCTAAAGCCCAATTCCTTCCACAAAGGAGAATGATCTGGAGCTGAATTATCTCTGATGCTGGTATTCCATATTCCTTTCAACACAGTGGCAGTTTTGAAATCATAATGTGGTTTGGGCTTGCATTACAATAATTTTGGCAGTAGAGTAGCACGTGAAAAATATAAATCATGCCAGAAATTTGAAATGGAAATCCATTTGCTTAGGACATATAGCCTGGGAAATGCTCTCTCAGTTGTATTTCACATCAATGAAAGCTTGTCTTGATTTGATTTGTGTGTAGCGAACCTTCACCAGAGAGATTACAGGAAGTCTTGCTGCAGAATTGAGGCTGAGATATAGGTGGTAGATCTATAAATGTGGATAAGCATTTTTCAATCAAAATAATATCGGAAAAATAGCTGGTTTTGCTGAAATTATTTTCCTCAGCCATGACTTCTGTCGGGGAGGATGATACTGTAGCATTAAAGGGCACCTAGCAGCACTGAATGCCACCACAAAGCAAAACACTGTTTATACTGAAGGGGAAAAATAAATAAATTACTGACCTGGTTAAAATCTGGGCAGGAAACTAGGTGTCACATCCTGCTCTTCTGAAGTAAAACCGATAAGAGCTGTGAGGAGCAGACAGAGTAAACAGGGCCTTGGCTTTATGTCTCACCCAGGTGCAAACACCTCGTGCGGTACGGTCAGCCCTGGCTCACAGCCCTTCCTCCAGCCCTGGCTGAGGGTGAGGATGTGCTCTGAGTCACCCCACTCCTCCCTGCAGCACTCCTGCCTCCTGCGGGGGGGACAGGCTGGCAGGAGGGAGATGTCTACCCTCCAACAAACACCATTCTTTCTTCTTCTGGACAACTTTCTCTTCCACATCCCACTCATCTTCTTTTCCCTCTTCTATTTCTTTCCCACTTCAAGGTTTTGTGATCCCTTTTTCATGGCTAGCCTACCCCACCTTTCCCTGTGATTCTCCAGCTGAGGCTCAACATTTGTGCTGGCAGAGGGGGAAGGTACCAGATGGGTGATGCTGCTGCCCTGTAGGACCGTTGCTCAGGGAGGCCCCTGTTTTGCTGCTCTTTGGTCTGAACCCATGCCTGAGACTCCCTGCCTTGAAGAGCCCAAGCCCGCTTACTTTGCATGGCTGAAATCATTGAGGTGCACTTTTCAGTACTGAAGTGATCTGGGAACAATTACCCACCTGTTGTTAAGTCTGGTGGCAATTCTGCTTCACAGTCTGTTATCAATTGTATCCCAGTTCACAACTGAACAGGTGACTCTGGCTGGTCTTTGAAATCCTGGCTCTTTCTTACCATCTCCCATCTAAGAGGTGGTTACCTGTATATAATCACTCCTAACGTGTCTGAGAGCAAAGTCACACAAACATAAATTGTGGCTGAAGGTTTGCTTGTTTGACTTTGTCCTCACAGGGGCAAGGAGTGTTTGTACAGCCAGTCATGCCTGCCAGCTGGGAGGAAGTAAACACCCTCTGCGAAACGGGAGCAGATTTTAAGCCTCTTTTCCAGTGTTGTGGCCATGTGGCTGCTCCATATCCACATCTGCAGGGTCAGTGAGGCTAGATCAGATAACCACCATCTGCAGCGCTTCGCACAGAGAGTGGAGAGCACTGTAGGCACCATTGCCTACAGCAGGGAGATGTTTGGAGAGGGTGCTCCTTCCTGCATCCCCGACCTGTGGCCATGGGCAAGCCGTGAGGCTCCCACCGCCATTTGGATCTCAGGCTGGGCCAGGAGTGCTGTCTTTGTGCTGCCCATGGGTGGCTGGGTGGCCCCCACTCACTCTTGGGTGAGACAAGGGCTGTTGTGGAGCTGGTAGCCCCATGGCTGGCAGAGGCTCCCTGTCGCAGCATGATCCCAAGCAGTGTGGCAAGGGAAGGTCTCTGCCCTGGCACAGCTTTTCTCCTTGGTGCTGTGTTGCATGAGTCGGACAGGTTCCTCCCATCTCTTGCAGGCAAGGCTCCAAGCTGAGAAACATCCTGTCCTGGTGGTGGCTGGCAGTTCCCCTCCCCGACCTGTCAGCCAGCCAGAGATACACTTCCCTTGGGAAGGCAGGTAGGATCAGCAGGTAGGATTACCCAGCAGGTGTGGTCACACACAGCAGAGTCTAAATCCAGATATAAAAAGCAAGTGTGCATTTGGCATGTTATCCACGATCCTAAAGAAAGCTGGAATAGCATAAGCCATTAATTTAGTTGGAGGCTGAGCCTCTTGAAAGTTACTTCAAGGACTTCTTTTTGTACAGTTACAATAAAAACCTGCTTTCCATATGCACACTCTGTTTTGCTGCAGTGTGCAGTGTGTCTTACTTCCCTTTTGTCTTTTACTGTCAGGAGCCTTCGAGCACCTGATTCTACTCTGACATCTGATTTCTCAAAAAAAAGTATAAATGTAAATATCTCACCTGCATCTGAGGAGCAATCCCACCTCATGTGTCAACAAAAAGAAAGTGTGATAACCTGCAAGAAAGTAAAGACATTTGTTAAGTGCAAATGGCAATTCTCAGATAAATTTGAACAGCTTTTTACTTTTGTCACAAGAACCAAAGATCTGAAACCCATCAAGGCCCATTAGGTGGTTTTTGACTTCAGAGAACTTTGAATTTGCTCTGCAACTAGCACCATTAGCCTGTGTGGCTCAAGCACCTCTTCTGCCTGCATGCATTCAGTGATCTGTCTACATTCCTCTGAAGATGCAAGTTTAGCTTTGCTCTTATTTATTTCTGGGTGAAGGGGAGATCACCATGTATTTGTTTTTAGATGTAGTGTACCTACATTAATATCGAATGTAGCTTTCGTTTCCCAGATGCATATAGAAGAGGAAGTAAAGCACTCTGCCAAACACACTGAAGTTTCTTGCCATTTATCAGTGATAGTAGAGAGAAGAAATCGTCCATTTTATGTTTTGTTCTGTTTGTTCGCCGTCTGATTTAGTACGTGTCTGTCATGGATAATTACTTTAAAAGAATTCTGGTTCTAGGTCACAAATCTATGAATAAAAGATGTTCACGTACAGCATCTAGGCCAGGTGTCAACTCAGTGCAGATATCCACACAACAAAATACTTTTTTTTGTACTTTTGATTTTAATTACTGTGTGAACGGATATGCCGATTACATGAAAAATCAATAACATATTAATCAGATAAAGCAACACAGCAGGTGGCCAAAGATATCGACAAAGCATATGTCTGTACAACACAAACATCTCTCTGCAAACAGGGGGGGTATGCTCATGGTATCACCAGATGTACTATGTCACTGAAACAGCCCAAGTCACCAAAGCATCGCCATGCAAAGCTGTTTAATTGTTAAGCAAGAATAGGTACATTTTCTACTTAACCCACTTAGGGACTGACTGGTCCTGCTTCCCTTCTGGAAACTGCACCTCCCAGGCAGGTTGGTGGTGGTTTTTTTCTGCCTGAGGTGGGCAAGACTGAAGTCACTGAGGGCAATGTATTAAGAAAAAACTAAACAAAACAGAATGTATGCCCCTTCTCACTGCAATATAATGTGTTAAACAAGGCTCACAACTTCTTTTTCTGTGCTTGTTTCACTTTGGGAATATCAGAAATAGCAAGAGAGTGCACGCTCTTGTACTCTTTCTCAGCCCTTCTGGATGTGCTTGTTGCTTAACTGCTTCCAAAATGCATCTGTGGTTACAGAAACAAATACCAACACTGTACCTGGCCTGGCCAAATAAAATGTGTAGTTTCTTACTTCACAAGCAGACGCAGAACACGTGGTTTCAACTTTTTAGTTACCGTAGGCATTAGGGTGAGCAACAAGCCAGATACATTCATCAGTACCCTGCAGCCCAGGGTTGGGCTCTGCTCAGAGGCCAGGCTGCTTGGCACAGGGAGGACCTCTTGGTGCCCTTTTGGCACTCTGGGTACAGGCTGTCGTGCAGGCTGAGCTACTGGCTTGGAACTATCTCCCTGGTAATTTTTTGAGGCTTGGTCCCTTTCCTGTGCTGTGTTTTGCAGAAGAGTGGGGTCCGGCGTGAGACGGGCTTTGTTCTTCTCATGTGAGCTGAACTCTCCTCCCATTTCCCCTTGCAGATCCCTTTGCAGGATATGTTTTTATTGCACCCTCACTCTCCTCAGTTCAAGCAGAGTTATTCATTTCCTGACTGTATGTGACCAGATGCATGGCTGTTGTCAGTGGTGTAAATCCTCAGCCTTCAGCTGAACTAAAAATCAGCTTGTGGTGTTTGATGTGCCATGTTAATGGGATGTGGCTGTTTTGAGATCTCTGACTTTCACAGAAACAAACACTTCATCTGCGCCGTTAGGAAATAACAATAACTCATTAAGGCCCCTACCCCGAGCCTGTGTGTCTCTTTAAATACAGATGTTATTCAATGTGGAGCTCTGGACTGGTTCTGACAATAGGTTTTTTGTTTCTTCTCTGTAGAAAATTGAATAGTGTATCTTCCTGAGTCTCTTTTCACTCAAGCAGCAAAGGTTGCTCTGATGTCAGCTGCAGGGGTGAGATGTAATGCGGATAGCTGTGAAATCCCCTGTGACAGTTACAACCAAAGTGAAAATATCCTTCCAATCCAAAAAATCTTTCCTCACATATAGGCTTCTACTGTTTTGTAATTGTAACTGCTAAATCTGAGTACTTCAAACAGGTACTGGACTTTTGAGAGACACAAATACTTCCCTGGAATGTTTTAAAATTCAGAATATAAAAGACATATCCCTGGGAGGGTGCAACCAAGAGAGATGATAGAAATGGAGTTGCCTTACCAAAGGCCAATGAAATCCAAAAGAAGAGAGAGACTGTGGTGATAATCTGTCAGGGTCCCCCTGTTTCCACTGGTGCCTGGGGGAGCTGCAGGGTGTGCTTATGAGGAAGGGGAGAGAATGGAGGAAGAGCACCATTCCTGGAGGGGAAGATCTCTCAGGGAAGCTGGCAGGTATTGTGTTCCCATTAGTCCTCAGCCCTGTGATATGTGGCAAGAAAAGATACAGGATGCAGAAGGGAACGTGCTGATAATAAGGGGAGTTTTCAGAAAATGTTGGGAATAGTTACTGTCACTTGCTTTTTGTGGCCTGAAATCTCATTCTCTTTATGGTTAGTGGCAGAGGACAATTAAGGCTAAGATCCAAGACCCAGCCAATTAAGAAGTGGTGGTCCCAGAAGTTGCATCCTGGCTATCTGAGAGGCAACCCCAGGGGCTGAAGGAACAGCTGGATGAGGAGCAGTATGTCCGTCCACTGCAGGAACCTGGAAAAGTAATTTAGAATACTTGCCTATTTTTAAGCAACTACAGTTCACTGAGATGAATCTGACTCTTTCCATCAGCGGCTGATATTTCAGTTTACTGAATTTGGGGTCCAAACACATTTTGCCTAGGGAACCCAACCCCCCTTTTAAATTAAGTGAGATCATACGTGGCAAAGACAAGAGGCTGGTGATCTTACCAGGCTTTGGCTTAAAGTGCTGGGACATCTAGGTAATTAACTGCATCTATTTTAGCACAAAACCTTAGATGTTTTCATCCTTCTTAAGCAATCCCTACAGAATTAGCTTTTCTGGAAGTTGAAACCCTATTGGAGTGTGTAAACAGGCCACATTTAGCTGAATGCAAAGCCCAGCTACAGTTTCAATTTCTTTAAATTATGCAAGGCTATAAATGATGAGTACATCAGTAAGCTAGACCAGAGGCTGATTCATTCATGTATTGATTCATGCATGGCTTATCTTCATGCCTTGCAGAAAAAAAAACAATTAAAATAGTTACACTAAGCTATAGAACTTGAAAGTTTTGGTTGAGGGGGAAGAGCGATTCTCTGCTTGAAGAGTGGCAGATGAAGCTATACTTTGTATATTAACCCTCTTGTAGTTTGCATCACTTTAAAAGCTTCTTAGCTGTGTGTGACCAAAGTGGAAAAAGCAATTAGCTGAAATACAGAGGAAATTCACTAGATATTTTATTACTTTAATGCTGTGTATTTGTTCAGTGCCCTTTTTTCTCACTGCCTCAAAAAGCAAAAATAGAAAAAGCTGTTTCTATTTTTTAACATTTGTGACAACAGAAATAATAGCAAAACCTCAGTCCCATGGTCTGGGAGTGTGACTAAGCACCGTTGATAAAATTTCCCTTTAAAGGTTGTAGATGGACTAGTGGGAAAATCAAGGAAAGAGGGTGTTCAAGTTTCCTAAAAGCAAGAAACAAAAGAAAGATGAAAGAAAACATATCCATCCCTTGCAATCATCAGCCAACCAGGACGCAGGAATGACATACAATTTTCTTCAGCATGTGGGCGAGTAAACCAGAATTCTGCACTCCCATTGTCTTTGATGATAAAATGTAGCTATATGATGGGTACATGTTTGTGTTGGTTTTTTTTATCAATAGAAGCTTTCAAGAAACAAAATATCAGATGAACAGACTGTACATGCAGGCAGTTTCTGGAATTATGAACTCTTTATCTCTAAGCTTGAACACAAATAAATCCGACTTACATAAAAGCAAACCACGTAATGGATCTGCTTCTGATTCTTTCAGCTTCTATTTTAATTAGCTAATGCAGACACTGAGCAAGCAGTATGATGGTTGTTGTTAAGGCTGCTTTAGTCATCTGCCATTTTTGCACTTCTTTGATTGGCTACTGCTCAGGGAAAGGAAAGCTCTATAGTTGTTGCACATAAGAAAAATAACTCCAACACAGTGCTGCAAAAGCTGTGCTTTTATCTAGCTTCATCTTTGCCACCCCCATGTCATTAAGTTTAAAAGTTCTTTACTTTGGCTGAAAGTTTTAAGCACAGCATTAGTGATATCTACTTTCATGTACACAGTTTTCACTTCATAGGTTCACTTCATAGTTACACTCTTGGTGTAACTCTGTTTATTCCAGGAGTACTCATCTCAGAAAGGTGAGATTCTCGCTGAGCGGGTGCCTGTGACTCCCTTTCAGTGAAAATTTCTGTGAAGCTTTTTTTCCCTCCAAAGAATTCTAGTCAAGATGGTTTGCAGCTTAAACTGGAGCTAAATCTACCTTGGATTGTTTTAACCCAGCATGTCAAGGTATAGCTTCAAACAGTTCTTCAAATAGCATGCGAGCAATTTTGCAAAATTTGACTGCCAAAACTGCATCAGAAAGGTAAGTAAAAAGCAAAAGCTAAGTAAACCCAGGTTTAAAATATGAAAACCTCTCCCTCTGCTTTTTTTTTTTTTTTTTTTTTTTTTTTTAAAGCTGAGAAAAGTAGGGGCTGAACTTGACTGAGAAGTGCACAAGATCTCCAAGTCCTTGCTGCCCTCAGGAACAAGGCACTCTTACAAGTGCTGTCCTTTGTCGGTGTTTGAAATGGAGGTGTCTCATGCCAGTTGAAGTATGATTTTTTTTTTACTTAAAAGCCCAGAACAGCTTTTCAAAATGCCAGCTGTCCAGTCTGAATGAATGCATGAATTTTTGATAGACAAGGAACACAGCATATCTTTTAATTTAACCTATCAAATGGTGTATAAGCAGACCATGTGCCTAGAGTTAGTTCAGTTTTATCACTCTTATGAATGGTCAAAGTGACACAGTGGCAGCCTTTCTTTTTTCAGCAGTGTGGCTTCCAGCAGCAGATGCTCTGTAAACACTCCTGAAAACCATCACTCCGCATTTTCAATGATACCATGCAATATATCAACATCCTAAAACACCAGGTAAGGTCAACCAAGAATATTCCCCTTCTCCAGTTAGCCATTGTCCTTGACTTATAGGGTAAAACCAATCAAATTCTGTAGTGACTGGTTTTGCAAATTTCTTATAATGACAGAAAGAAAATAAAATGCCTGAAGAGCAGAAAATCGAAATGCTAAACCTTTGATCCTGGATTTGAAGCTAATCTATGCAATTAGCAGTGCTTGTTGTCACAAAGGGAAGAGTCATGGGAAGAAAGGATGGTACACAGCACAAAGAAGGGATCCAGGGGAAGGTTGAGAAAATGATGCTTCAATCATCTTCACAGTCACACAAATCCTTCCTCAAGAGTAAAGAAAACACACAAAAAAGATGAGAGACAAAGAAGGAAAACAGCATCAAACAGACAAACACTTCTAAACAATTTTCTCCAGGTTTTCTCACTGGAGGCAAAATTTAACGCTATCCCATCAGGGTGGCTGTGTTCAAAGGAGGGGCTTCCCAGTGTGTGGGAGCCACTGTAAGGATATGAATATGGCTTCGAGCTATATTTTTTGTTTAGTAACATCTTCCTGGCTTGAGATGTTGCTTACAGCACAGGAGAGCATTTGATGGCTAATTGTTAATGCATGTTCCCATAGCCAAGAAGACATTTTTTGGCCTGGCAGACCACATGTGTGGACTAGATGCTGCCAGAGAAGGGGGGAATTTAACCGTCTTCTCTGGTGAAGCATAAACATCCACATGAAGAGAAACCCATGTGTAACGATCCATAGGCATCAGTAACCTTTCCTTATGTTGGCAGGGGGAAGAAACAAACCAAAATCAATCTTGCAAGAATTATCTTTGAGAAAGTGTTGGCAGTATCGGAACCTCTGCTAGTGCTCCCTTACAGCAGGAGTCCTCAAACCACAGCCCATGGGCTGCATCTGGCCCCCCAGGGTCCTCAATCTGGCCCCCCAGTATTTACAGACCCCCCCTGCCCGCCCCTGCTGGGGGTTGGGGGGGGGAACCAAGCAGCTGCAGATGACTGCCTGCCACTTAATCCGCACGCCAGCCCCCTGGTTAAAAAGTTTGAGGACCCCTGGCCTACAGCCACTGGCTCCTGTGTGTGTGTCTGGCAGGTGAAGCCCCAAGGCCCTTGGCTAAGACACATGCTGTGTATCTATTTTGTCCTGGGTGCCTATGTAAGGGTACTGCGAATCACAGAAAGCTTGAACACATGTGGAAGACAGAGATCTCCTCTCACCTTTTTTCTTCTCTTAATCATGCTACAATAATAATTTTTAAAATATTTGCAAGAGGATTATTGATATGTGCCACTGATGGCTCATCTCAGAAAGGTGAGATTCTCACTGAGAGGATGCCTGTGACTCCCTTTCAGTGAACATTTCTGTGAAGCCTTTTTTCCCCCCAAGGAATGCTAGTCAAGATGGTTTGCAGATTAAACTGGAGCTAAGAAGTATCCCTTTTATTGGGATCCCCAGCAGTGCAGTTGGTGGCTGTAATTCCTTTCTGTAGGGAGGAAGAAATGGAAGAGTGTAAAATTTTTATGGGGCTTTTTTGACATCAGAATGTGCAAGGACTGAATTTTCTGAGCAGTTTCTGACCTCCATATCCACTTAGTCTTTCAGCAAGTGTAATTTATCTCTGGGATGGAACCTAGAACCAAAATTTATATATATAAAAAATATGAATGCTTTATTTTAAAGTATATACAAATAGAGTGGATTCTGGGTGTCTTTGTGTCCATTTTCTATAGCAGAAAATGGCCTGTCTCCGTTCTCTTTATCCAACTTCTGGTTTTCCTAGGTAAACAAAAAAAAAAAAAAAAAAAGTAATCTCTTTAACTTGGTCACTAGAAGTTGTTGCTGAAGGTGAACAGGTATTGCTGTTTAAATCTATGCAGGGAGTCAGAATGCAGCTACAACGAAGGCCTAAAGACTCGCCATGCAATGGTGCTTTGTTTATTGCTCACTGTCCTGTCATAGACAGCTAGGCTGAGCAAGGCTGCAGTTAGGTAACACCAGTTACTTCATTCAGAGAAAAAAGGACCTACTTTGGTGGTCCACACATTCCCTGAATGTTGCTGTTAATTCTGTGATGACCTGTTTTATTAGAATATGCTTTTGGGAAAAAACAAGGTGTTTGACTAGCAGATGTCCTTAGGCAAGTTACAGTTGTCTGACACCTTGACCCTATCAAAGCTGCTTTGCTGATCAGTCATGCTATGATGACTGACAGTTCCTTGCCATTTACACAAATAATGCAGAAAATGCTTTGACTGTGGCTTTTCAGTTAAGGAATCACTTTCCTGGAGAACTCCACCATTTTGCAGTAGCTTTGGAGACCTGCTGCCAGCAGCAAGCCACAGTTCTGTGGTAATTACTGACCATGCTCAAGTGGCATGGAGTAGCTTGAAATATGTCTACAAGTGCTCATGTGGGGGGGATATCTTTGCCAAAATGGTCTTGTCCAAATTGTCCCATGTGAGAAGAGGTGGTATAGGGCAAGAGGGTGGTACCAGCTTTATATGACTCATGTTGGGTAATGGGTAGACAGAGTTATGTGCTGAGGTTGCTTCTTCGCTGATAGAGCTTTTTTCCTTAGTTAACAGCATAATTCAGCTTCTTTCTGCATTGCACTTATAATATTACATAGCTTGCCAGCAAAGGCTCTGAGATCTCTTATCCAGTACTGTGGAACTAATGAATTCTGCAATTTAAGATTTCATGACCATTCTATGCAACTACTAAAATGAGAATTGACTATTCTGGCAGCAGGTTATGGGATGCATGGAGTAGGAGGGAATAGCCTCCAGGTTTCCAGAGGCAAATTCGGATGCCCAGAGAGGGGAATCTGCAAATGAATCCGAACTTCAAAGCACGTTTAGGCAGACACACACCATTCAGCTAAAGGGCTGAAGTGTGCCTCCTGTGGTATTCCTTCAATGCTGGTGAAACCATAGAGGCTTGAGGTTAGCTGGGTTACTTATGCATTCAGTGCATTGAAAAATGGATAAAACAGATAATATTTGATATTTACCATATATTTAATCATAACTCTGAGATTTCAGGCTTTTAAATGTTATTTTTGAATAACTGGACCAATCTTAGCTAGGCTTTTTGCCATGATGTTACTTATCTGCCCTAACGCATTACAGCTTAATGAAATTTGTTACCTACAATATAATCAATCATTGCAGGAAATAGAAAATAGTGTTTGTTTTTTAAGAAATGCATTTTCCACAATGTACTTTTTGTTTGTTTTCTTCTATAATTTGTTTAATTGAAATTTCAGTTTTAACTCCACAGAAAATCAAAAATGTATTTTCCAGCTGCGAAGAGATGCAATAAACTTTTCTTGACTTACCCAACAGGCCCATTGTATTGCTTCTCAATGAGGCAATCTGGTAGCTAGATAAGCCATTTGATGATGACTTCAACAAATCATGGAAGGGTCCTCAGCTTTCTGAAATGCAGTCAGTTTGATCCATGGAATTGACTGAATCAGGCACAGATTTATCACAGGTGTGGGCATATGTTGGCCGCGGCTGGAGAGGTTATACATGATGATTTCATGTAGCAGTTCCTTGGTGCGTTAACACCTAGCTTGCTCGGGCACCAAGGAGCTGTACGTAGCAAAGCCACTCTGGTGCCCTGAATCTGATCCTAATCTCTCTGCCTCTGTTCCTTTGTCGCCTGCCAGAAAGTAAAAGGAGCATGGGCTGCAGTGGCTGATATGTGCTTGGTTATTGATCAGATGTACAGGGTTCAGTTTGTTTTATCTTGTGAACAGCTTAGGCTTTCTGCGGTTGGCTCAGACTGGTGGCATTGTCTGAAATAAGAAAGAAAACAATGTTTTCATCACAAGCTGTAGACGTAGTCAGCATGATCCTTTGCATTGCTCTGAGGCAAGTAACGCAGCCTGGAAATAACATTTGCCATCTTTTCTGCTCTGCATCTACAGAGATTACTTTCTCCATTAGTTGTGAAGTTTCATGACAGGGGAATCAACTTCAGCAAAACCAAGGCTGAAGGACTGTTTGTTTTCACCTTTTCTCCCTGATTGTGTTTATTTAGCTGGTAGCCAACAAATAGCAGACAGCAGCAGAGCATGGACAGAACAGTTAATAGGGAAAATGGAAAGCCTACTGTCTACTTCTCACTGCCAGTGGCAGCAAGAACAGTGAGTGCAGAGTCTAGCTGGGTATAAGCTGAGGTGCTATGTCATAGCAGAAGGATATATTTTATATGTTGTTAATATATATGAACTAGAAGTTACAAACAATATTTTTATCTTTCGGGAAAAACTCACATAAAAAATAGAAACTGGTTAGTGAAGAGGGCAGAGTGTGAACCCATTTCACATGCAGATTCTTGGCTTTGGAAGGGCAGTCCACAAAGATGAACTTTAGCCAGGGGCTAATCCCCAACGGGAGAAAGGGAAGCTTGTCTAGAGACAGTTTGAAGAGGCTTTTAATTTGGTTGCTCTGAATCTTGCACTGGGGATGGCAGACTCTCTGCTGGTAAAGGGGAAAGCCCAGCAGGACTATTGCCCTGTGCCTGCAGCCAGCTTTTGGGAAGATGGCTTAGTGGTGAACTTGGCAGCGCTATGTTAACAGTTGGACTCAGTGATCTGAAAGGTCTTTTCCAACCTAAATATTTCTATGACTCTATGATTCTATGATATCTCTTAGCCTGTATTTCCAAGCTTATGCACATTCAATCCAGTAGTTGATCTGTATGTCAAAGTCTGTAGTTTGCTGTGCATTTCAGAAGCAATTGTATTTAAGGTACGTAAATAAAGTTGTCAGAACAATGAACCAACACTTCCTAGAAATACAGTGGAGAACATGATTCTGGCATAGCCCTTTATTTTTAAAATTTCAGAGTAAGATATTTTTTTTTCTTTTCTATTTTAAAACAGCTTCCAAACAGTAACTCCTGCCAGGAAAAACAGAGCCATTCTCTCAATGACAACAATGCTCATTGTGTTTTCTGTAACAGATGCCAGGATTTTATCACCAGGCCAGACATTAACCCCCTTGGTATCATTCTGAAAGGAAGCATCCGTGCACCCCACCGACTGCTATTCCCTATGGTGTTTCATTATGCCTCCTACCTTTGAAGCTTCATGCGTACTTCCTTGCCCAATACATCAAGAAGATTACAGAGCTGACCTTATTTTTTTCCTCTCCTTCTGAAAGGGAGAATTTGTGCTTTCTGGTTTCCCATCAAACATGTATAAGAACTCCCCCCCTCCAGAACTATAGCTTGTGGTTCTTTTTTGGTTTTCTTCTAAACAGAAGGAAATAATTTGGACAACAAAGCTTTAAAAAGTTTTCTGTTTACTGGAGAATTATCTCTAGTGCTTGTCCACAAAGGACACATTTTTTTTTGACAGAAGTATCTTTTCAAATGATACCTCTTCCAGTCAACAGATTTCAACATGTGGAAATCTGAGACCAGCAATTATATATTTATGCCATGGAAAGACTTATTTGAAGTGCTCCTGACATCCCGTCTATATTTAAGATACTGCAGTTACACAGTCTCACACAGATGTGCAAGGAAACCTCTTCTGATAATACCCTGAGCACCACACTGAGAGAGGATGATCCTTCAGTTGCCAACTGGTTTCAGTGAGAGGGATGTGCTTTGCTGGCTGCATATTTCCTTGTGTATTTGCAGTAATGCTTGCATTGATAGGACCAGTTCTGAAAATATTGCAATGACCAGTTTATGCAGCTACTACTGCTGCTCTGAATGGGATTGTCTGACACGCAAAAAAGTCAGCACTGTTAACATACTCAAGAGAAACTTATGTGAGGCTATGGCTGGGTGTTGTTACAAAAGGCCAGTTATTGTCATTAGTTAGTTATTACTGTGTTCTCATGCAATGCTTTCCTTTAGGTTGCAAAGAGATGGATTAGACCTATCTGGATATTGGTGTTTTTGAAAGGAAAGATTGAACAGCATGGCTTTTGTGTAGAACCCTTTGTTTAATACATAAACTTTCGCTTTTGAGGAGTGAAGAAGTAAAAATAAATGCTGTACCATATTACAGAGGTAGTTGAGGGCATCTAGAATCTCCTTTTTGCACTACTTGTCACAAAAAAAGAGAAAGATATGCAAGAGAAAATTGGATGAAACTGAAACATGCCTGTTTAGATCCGCAAGAACAAAACCAAATGCAACACGAAATTAGCCCTGGGAACTCACAGTCACAGGGTATTACTGAAAGAAAGTAATCAGTAGGATTCAAAAAGGAAGGCTCAGGAATAAAAATATCATTTGCAGCCGCACTGGGTAGAATAACAATTATCTGTCCTCATACTTCAATATACGAGCTGATTACCAGCTGGGGAAAGTTTTAAATTTCCCCTGGAGCAGTAGTATTACACAATTGTCAAGTATACTACAGGGAATTTAATGTTTTCCTCTGGAACATCTGCTATAGAGCATTGCCTGAGAAAGGATATGGAACCAGGCAGATCACCAGGCTATTCCAGTGTTAATAAGTCCCAAAATAATTTTAGCAGGATTACGTATACTACTGCTTTGAAAAGACATGGAATGAACAGGGCCTCGCATAGATGTGTTTGTGTACAGTGGTGTGGATGTTTAAAAGGGCTCAAGAGATTACTTTGAAGGACTATTCAATTTCATTTTTCTTTTCCTTTTTTAAAATGTATTAATTAGAAGATATTTTGAGTTTGTTTCAGGCATACAAAAGGCCATTAGTCTATCAGGTTAATACAGAAATACAGATTTGCTATCTTAGCTGCCCTTAGCTTAAGAAGAAATAGAAAAGATTTAAAAAATTAATAATTAAACCAACATCAAAATAATATACCCACTGATTTTCCATAACTCTATTGATATAGTTACCATTGCTCTTATTATTTCTACTTAGACAGATTGATAGCAGCTTTTATCATCCTTCTAGGTGTCTTATCGAATTCTGGTGTGTGCAGCAGAGCTGATAAGAGATGAGAAATGCCACCTCTGGGATCTCCATGGATTATATTTATGCATGGCTGTTCAATGACAGCCAGTCACAGTGAGCTGGAAAGTAGTTTTATTGTTCTGGCGGGGCAGCTGCTATTCTTCCACCATCAGAGTAGAAAAGGATGTACCTGCCATTGCATGAGAGATGGAAATTTAATTTCTCGCAATTTTCAAACTGCATTGGTGTGCAAAGAACCCATCTTCAGGGGATCAAGAGGCCAATGAAAGGAAAGAAAAGGGAGGGAGTAAATGACCTCTTGGCCTTGGGACCTGATGCTGAATTAAGGAGTAGGGACACAAAAGAGAAATGCAGGAACTTTATTGAGTAAACAGTTCTCTGGCTGAGAGTAGAGGGGAAGCATGAAATAGCTTGGGTTTCGCCAATTTTGTCTTGTCTCAAGGACGTAGACACTCATCCTGAGAGGTGGGAGCATCCTGCCTCCTGGTGAAAGAGGTGTATGTCAAGAGCAACACTCTGTCTTGGCAATAGTGCAAAAGAGTTCTGCAACACTTAGCGTTCCCACCATCAATCTCTTCCAACATTTGGCCTTGCTTAAAATTCAGTCTCTTTTGTCTCCTCAAGGAACAGAAAGCAATTATCATTTTTATACTTCATGTTCCAGTCTGAACTATGGACCCAGGCTGCCTTCTGTCATCAAGGTATTTGGCCTGAAAGGGGCTTACTTTGAGAACAGCTGGGATCATTGATTGGTTGGAAACATTTAACAACATTTATGTTTTCACCTTACCTCTTCATTCTTTCCACTGCTTTTATTCATTTTTTCTTCTTGCCTTACTCTTATAGAGTATTATTTTTGCCCAAACCCCATGAAGAAAGCATCAAAATATGACTCTTGTGCATCCTTAAGGCTCAACAACCACAAGGTAAACAAAAAGAAACTAAAACATATTTGTTAGAAAACAAAATAACAAAACCAAATTAATGTAATAGTCCTTAGGCATGTCCATTGTATTGACAACTTTGGTTCTACTTTACCACTATGCTTGCATTGGCTTTATGGATAGTCATATATTTAAGCAGATTTATAAATGAACTGCAAAGCCATTTCAGGAATGTAAATAAAGCAACTGGGTTTAAAACCAGGTTTGTAATGGGTATAAAGCATTTAGCAGAAAAGTACCATGTGCTGAAGAACTTCATTTATCCATTTAGCTGGTTAAAAGAGAAGAAGCTGGACTATGTATCTGTCTCTATATTTTAAATTTGGACATGGTCATGTAAAATAGTGTCCTTGGGTTCTTCTGAATATGAGGAGCTAAAATTATATTGCCCAGTGGTTAATATGGGTCTTTTATATGTAAACAAGGCTGATTTTCCTTGTCAAAATATATCATCACCTCTCACTCTTATCTGGATTGTGAATATTTGTCAATAGTTTTGTTTTTCAGCCATCAGCAGCTGTACATAATGATATGTCTTCTGTGGGTATGCCAGACAAATTACATCACTTAGTCACTGTTTTCATGAACTGCCTGGTGTAATCAGCAGCTTGAGCCTAAACAGATTTTGAACAGTGACGTATTATCCAGATACATCTATGAGTAGGTGAAGGACTGATCCTACATATTAAGCACTGAATATGAGTTGGAGCAGGGTCTGAAGAGCAGCATTCTCCCTCCGAGAACTTCCTAACTATGAGGATAGAGAGGCCTGAGAGGCTGAGTAATTCTACAAATATAGAATGTGTGAATTCATGGGAAGGCACTGGAATGTCTTTCCAGAAAATTAGGCAACATGTTGAGTGATAGGTTATGAAGAAAATGTGAATACTGTGCTACTGTCAAATAGGTTTTAAGCCAGATTTTCACCTGCCACTTTAGATGTCCCATTTCATTAGTTGATACTTGGGAAATAAGTGCCTGGCCCTACGAAGCTGATTGTGGCAGCCTAAATCAGATCCCTTGCTACCCTATGTTGTAATTAAAGGTCTGTCCGGGGAGAAAGACACCTCCAAAGGCTGGTTCAGAGTCCTGAGGTAAGTACTACTCACCTACTGTATTGGGAAACTGAGTCCCCCTCTGTTTCTATACAAACCAAGCTGCCTACCAGCCCGTGGGAAACTGCATGTGCAATGGTGTGTCTGAATGGGTGACGGACTGACAGGCCCAGATATTTGCCTCAGTCTATTCAAGAACATTGCAAAGGACAGATGTCAAAGGGCCTTCTTTAGAGAAATTCTATAGTGGTGTGCATGAGGACTGGAGATCTTGCAGGCTGGCCTTCATACACAAGACTGCCAGTTCCTGGAGGTAGTCTTCTTCTAAAAAAGCCCACTCAATCATATGTGTATCTTATCTCCTTCACCATCTATTAAACAGAGCATTCCCACAGGGCTTGTGCTGCTGTACACAAATCCCATTCCCCACTACTCAGAGATGTCATCTTTGTTAGTACTTTCCCTGCCTCCACCCACTGAAGAATCCTCCAAAAGAGCAGGTAAAGGCACTCAGAATATGAACAACAAATAATGTTCTTCAGTGATTCTGGACATCAGCAAGGATGTCTCCAGCAAACGTTCACCATCTCCTACATGGAGCTGTGGAACTGAGGCTCAGGAACAGGTGACCAGTGATGAAAAACATGTCAACTGTTTTGAGATGCAGGTTGTCTTGTCAGGTAAGATGAAGAATGAAATCCACTCTATTCCCCCCCCTTCTCTTTAAGTACTATGAAGAGTGGCAGGCTTTCCTGTCTGACTAAAGCCATCCCAGAATGCAGCACTCTGGGATGCCACAAATATCTGCATCTCTTGCAAATCTTTGTCATTACAGACTCCTCTGAGATAGTGGCATTTTAAATAGACTGTCCCATTCTGACAAAAGGCTGGAAATGAGAGCTCTTCTGAGAGTGTGGAATTTCTGTATGGGTTTTTCTAAAGTGGATGAAAGTTTCCTTATTTTGGTCACGTTGCCCATGGTTGGGGAAAGGATGATCAACAGATCTTCAGGTTACAAATGTGATTTTCATGTATGTTTTGTAACTCTTTTTGTATTTTCTTTATGCTTATTTTCTATGAATAGGGAGTGTCCCTTGAACAGAAATAAGATATTTCTGATGTCTCCAAGATCAGCATGTATACATTAAAGCTTTCTTTCATGAATCAAAGCAAACTGCTGGAAGGAAGCTGCTATCTCATTCTACAGTTGTTGGCATTCTCCCATAATGGAGTTTTCCCCTTTGGCTTACATTAGATAATGCCACACAAGCATCAGCTGAGTGAAAGGAAGTTCATACAAGTACAAAACACACAAATGTGCAGATTTTTGCATTTGCCTTTATCAGAACAAGAAGATTTTAGTACTAAAGAAAAAATGCTTTGGAAAATCACCTAGGCCAGATAAAATAGTTTATCAGAACTTCTCTATGGAGTAGCACTTTATGAAACAAAAGGTGGCAGCTGAAAGGAAAGGAAAGATAAAATGCACGCTAATAGGTTTGGTGGATTTGGACAGCATGTTTAAACCATGACTTGATTACAAAAAGAATTCGGGAAGTTATGACTGGAAAAGTTTGCAGGCAAAATGATAAAATTCACCAGTTTCTGAAAGCAAAGAAGCTTCCCAGGCTTTTTTGTAAGACATTTCCAGCCCCCAACTTAACAGCAGCTAAGAACTGCCAGAGGGCACAGAGGGTGAAGTGGAGATGAGCAAGCTGGGTAGTGGGCTGTTGCTGCTGACCTCCACATCTGCTTCTTTTCTGCAAAGAGAGTTGCATTAGTCCTTTTGTCCTGCTGGTTGCAAGCAGGGGAAGGCTACAAACAAGAGACTTTGCAAGTCAGTATGGGAGGAAGGTGCAGAGCAGCTTCAAGTAACTCCTGGGCCATTCTCGGTTGCACTCACAGGCAGTGTGTTGCATGCTGCTCTACCAAGCAGGCAGCACTGGCTCTCAGGAACCAGTCCCATTTTTGAAAGATCATCAGCTTCAATGACTTCTAGAGCAGGGAGAAGCTAGAACAGCAAGAAAGATGCGGACGCTGCTTTTTAAGAAATGTGGTAGTGTTAAAGAAATAAACTGGAGAAGAATGGGTTCTTTATTCACTGGCTAGAATATCTTTCCTTTTACTGACAAAATAGAAATATTGTACAAAATGATCAAAATAAATAGGAAAATGGACTTCTGCAAAACCATATTATTTTGCTATAAATATTTAAAACTTGGAATCAAAACACTGTTTCTGTTAAAATCCAGCTACTTTCTGAATATAGAGTCAGAATTTTTTGACAACGTTCAGAATCCCTAAAACAATAATAAAAAAGGAATTTAGTTCAATAGAAATGTTTGTAAAGGGAAGACGTGATTTCCTGATCAACTGTAGCTATCATAAAGCTGCTCTCATTGCTATGGCTCCTCCTTATTAATGCACTGTTTTTGAAATCCTGAGGAGACAATATATGCTCCCTCTGAGAAGTACTATTTTTTCCAAAGACTCAGTCTTAGGAGAGAGACATTTGGATCATTTAGAGTTGCTTCTACCTAAAACATCAAATGCATTTCACTAGCTAGGAAGCAAGACATTTCAGTAGTTTAATCTTTCTTCATCTTACATCTGAAACCTCAAATCACTTGTTTTCTGGGGTATAGAAGTGATTTCCCAGGATTGCAGTGTTCTGATTTTCAGCTGACTACAAGTAGGTAGCTAGCCATTTCTGAAAAGATAGAACATCAGAACCTGAGAGCTTGTCAATAAAACAAAATCTCAAAGTAATACATTCTGAATCTTTAAATAGAATTTATTTAGAAAATTGAGAGAGAAAAAGAACTGACTTTTTCGAGGAAACTGAAGTAGACATTATCCTAAAGGACTTTTTTTCATTTTTGCCATGGAATTTCAGAACTACCAGGAAGACATGAAGGAAGCACCTTGATCTTCAAAATCCTATGTATTATTTGCTGTTGATCTACTGTCTTCTTTGTAAAGATAGTTCACTGCTGCTATGCTTTGTCTGGAGAAGAGTGGAGTCACTGACTCTGCAAGATCAGGAGGGTCTCCAACAGGATGAGATGCTGTTAGGTGTTAAGTATTTTTGTGCCCACATATCCCATTTCAGATTCCCATACCATTTCAGATGAATGACCCCTCACTACAGTTTTCTTTGCATTAAATAATGATAATTACCTTAAAATGTACCTTGTACTTTATAAGTACTACTTCAACACTCTTGTTTCCATGGAGATAGGACAATTAGCTTATCGCATATACTTACTACCCTGATTTTGTTTTCCTCTCTTTTGCAACACCCCAAATATTTGATAGTTTCCTAAGCAAAGAATTCTCCATTCTACTTACTCAATTTCACAGATTTCCCTACGATTTCTTTTTGAGTTGAAACAGCTCATTTAAAAAAGGCATCTAAGCTTAAGTTAGATTTTAAGTGATAGTGAATCTGCCAAAATATTAGGGAAACAGTTCCAATGTTTGATTTAGGTCACTAGGGTTATATTTATTTTCATTTTCCAGCTACAACTGGTTCAAAGCTTGCCTTTTTCAGTCTTCTGGACCAACACCTGCTCTCCTCAGATTGCATAAGATAACAAATAATGTTCCTGAGGACTGTTTTAGCTAGCTGTCTAAGTCCCCTAGGGTAAATTTCATCAGAATTTGTTGATCTAAAGAAATCCAACTTACGAAAATACTCTAGCTTGGTCTATTCTCTACCCTTTTGTTTCCCTGTTCTAACCTGAGTTCTCATTCCCTTGTTACTGATGTTAAATACGATATCTGTATGATTGTTATTGACCTTGTTGAAGAAGGGAACAAAACAGGACTTAAACATTTCAACTTTTAAAATTAATCTGTCACCTTTTCTTCTTCTTACTACTGATCTTATTACTGAACAACTATGACTCACCTCTCCTTATTCATTCTGCACAGTGCCCTTTCTTCTCTTGTCCCCACATGCCTGTGCTCTTCTTTCATACTCATCCTTATTACTCTGCCTAGTTTCCACTTTCTTACCATGCCACCCTTAGGTTTTAGGTCATTGAAGAACCTGTGATTTTAGCCAGCAGGGCTCTATCTATATTTTCATTCTCTCTCAACGCTGAGATAGCTTGTACCTGAGTCCTTGTGATTGTTCAGGAAATTCCTGGCTCTCCCTACCTGTTTGGTTTTTGGGTTTTTTTGTTTGGTTGTTTTTTTTTGTTGTTGTTGGTTTTGGGGTGTTTTTTTGTCTCATCTCTTTTGGCATTTTATTTCCAGTTGCTGAATGTATGAAATTTGCCTCTTGAATTTCACTGGGATTTTTACTATTCCCTTCCCTTCCTTTGTAAAGGTCATAAACACCTACAATTTCATAGTGATTTTCGCCTAAGTTGCCTACCATCTTTTTATTCTCAGCTAGGCCTTCCTTACTTGAATTCTCTCCTCTCACTGCTTCAGGGAACCCAGAATTACCACCTCTTCATATCGTGCTGTTTTCTTTTCCCAATGAAAAGATGGGTGATTAAGCTCCCCCAAGCAGACCCTGTCCTTTTAATGAATGGCTTACTTACATAAAGCTTCATCCTCTTGATCATCTATTCATGGTGATCTGTCCTCTCCCTCACTGTAGTCCCTGTGCTTGCTCCCCTTTCCTTTAACACTATTTCATCAGGTTAACTCTGTGACTTCAAACTACCCTTTACCACTTTCCCATCTCCTTGATGAACAACCTCTACTCCTTCTAGGAATTTTTCAGCATATGAATTAACCCACCGAGTATTTATTAAGCCAGGAAAATGAATTTTTTTATCATGGTGCAAGACTATAATTTCTTTCTGCTTATTCTTGCACTGGTGTATACACACACACAGTTTTCAGCCGATGGAACTACTACGCTTTCTTTAGTTCCTCTTCTGATCCTGCCATCATAAGTGACAATAGGCTCTTCTCGGAAATCTTACTCAGTTTAGCCTAAAATAACCCCAATAAGGTTAGCAAAACCTTTGCACAATAATACATTTCATGTTTTTCAAAGGTGGATTGCATTGTTACCCGTTGGAAGTAGACTACCATATTGAGAAAATAATGGTCTTCATTGTGATACCAACTTCTTCTCATGCATTATATTTGAGAACTAACATTTGTACTTTTTTGATCCTTTACCTATGACTGAAAGATTATGAGGACAGCTCATAAAGCCAAATTCTTTTGCCTCTTCTTCCTGAGATATTTTTGATCTGTTTTGGCTCTTGTCATTATTTGCATGCATATAAGCAGCATGGCATAGTTAATATGCCAGATCACTTGGTTTAGGAGGTTACAGAACAAGTTACTCAAATATTGTTTCTCTGACAGTTGTGCCAGAATAATAATAATAATGTGATGGGCAGCACTTTTAGATGAAGCATGGCTCTCCATTCTACTTATAGTTCCAAGTGACAGACATCAGATGATTCTAGCATTGATGTTGGTTCCAGTTCATAAGAATGTAGTAGCTTAGCATGTTAAAATTTAAGAAATGTGTTAAAAAAAAAACAAAACAAAACCAAAACTATTAGGAGCATGCCTGACATCAAAGACCTTGTACGTGTTTATCTGCTCTCTTTTTCTGATTTTTACATCCTCCTCCCCATCCACTCCCCCCCTGCCACCAGCCCTTTCCCAGGCTCATTTTGTCTTAGCCACTCTTATGACTCATGATTGTAATCTTTTCAGAGCCCAAACTTTCCATTCTTATTTGTTCAGTGTTTAAGGATGGTGTGTGTGTGTGTGTGTGGGGGGGGGGGGGGGAAGGACCTAGTCCCACTTGGAGCCATTCACAGCTACTGTAATGGCAATAATATGTAGCCCAGATGTACAATGTATGGAGGGACTGCCAGTACTTTTTAGGCCCACACACCTGGGAGGGGTGGAGAGGGCAGGAAGCATTTCAAGGAGGGGGCAGGCAGAGGCTCCACCAGGAAGGCTGAGGTGGCTCTGCATTTTCAGCTGCCATGAGAGCTGTCTTTGTGCACACACTGGGATGTGGCAGCTGCTTGAGGCCTGCCGACAGGGCTGATTCCACACTAAGCCTCTGTCTTAGAAGCCTGAAAGCACTCACAGGTTAACAATAACTAACAACGAAATAGTAAAGAAAATAAGTAAAAAGCTTTTATTGAACTTGGTGGTTACCAACAGCACTGGCTGTGTCAGTACTGGAAAAAAAAAATGCAGCATAGACGTCTCAGCTTCACAGTCACTCAAGGGATGAAGAAAAATATTTACTTGGGCTCTCCACTTGGTTTCATTCACTTCTACAAGCTTACACACGCACACAACTCAGTTGTGTTCTTTTTAAAATTAAAGCAAAAAATGTTTTATTGAGTCATCAGCTAGAAGAGACGTGAATTCTTTCAGTCAGTAGAGGCACAACAGATTTTCCTCAGGATTCTTTGAAAGTCTCCTTCGTCTGCACTGAACCCTCACATCTGGCAGGAACTCACTTCTGCTGACTCCAAGACCACATTCAGTACATGAATATTCATCGTGTTACTCATGCTGCGTTCCTTTCCCTCTGATGTGTTTGACTCCCAGCACCAGGGAGACACTCCAGAGCAGCTGTGGAGATTTTGCCAGCTCTTACTAGTCAGGCTAAGCAGGAAATAATTTTCCTGTCCCATGAAACTTTCCAGTATGAGGCTTTTTTTTTTATTTTTATTTTGCTTTTTGCTTTAGGACAAATTCTGGACTATCTGCAAGTTTTCAGTGAGGAAAACCAACAATAACCCTTACCCTCTCTAAACCTAAACCAAACTGAACTAAATCAAACCAAGAAAATAATCCCCAAATAAAGAAAGGCAGATTTTCTGTGATTCAGGCCACAGATGTAAACTGGTATTTCTCATACCCAGAAAGAATGCCCTGGCACCAAGTTATCTTTTTATTTCAGTAAACATTATTTCAGCCTGTTTGTCTCCTCCCTTCATTCACCACTTGAAATTCCAGCTTCACTCTGAGAACTAGCTTACCCGATAATACTTTAATGAAACTGCTGTGTTTTCAGATTCTAAAAAGTATACTATTTTAATATGTTTATACACACACATGTAAATTCCTGCCCAGCTTTACTTACAGCATTATTTGAGGTCTTTAAGAACATGTGATAAAATCTGTGTAAGGACTATCAACTTAGCAAGTACTTTGAAGAGCTTTTCCTGCACAAGGAGGAAAAAACAACTCTACTTGTTGGTGGGGAAAATTTCCTCGCCTGTTGGAATATTTCCCATGGTTACTTTCTTTCTCTAGAGGAACACAAATGAAAGTACAATGATTGATATGATTTCTACAGGCTCATTATAAGATAAGTTCAAAAAGATGCTGTCCAGTTCCCACAGTTGTCTATTGGAGCTTACAATAAGTGGTGGAAAGATGGCATGAGCGGGTTCCTTCTCGGCAGCTGAAGGAAATGCAGGATCCCTGTCAGACATCCTTGGTGACTGTGAGCAGGACACGGGTTGCTGCGTGAGCTCTGCTTAGGTGCACGACCACCACCTCGCAGCACTGACACAGCCAGCAGACCTGGCCATCAGTCTTAGCAAAGCCAGGAAAGGGAGGCCCATGAGAGGCTTGCGGTTCAACCCTTGACAGGTTTTGAATACTCAGAATGAACAAATTACACCAGTTTTGAAATAAGTAATAGCTTGCAAGCATTATTACTAGGCACTCAGACTAGAGGAAAATGAAGATGCTTCTATAAGATGAAGGGTCAACTTGATCCAAGACATACAGAAAACCTCCTCTAAAATCTTGTTGCTTAGAGGAGAAGCTATTAATACTGAATAAGACAAAAGTGATGGAGTGATGAACCTATTAAATACAACATAATGCATGTAACTCTACAGAAAAAGCAGAAATCCTTGCTAGCTTAAGCATTGTCAGGTTAACATTTACTATTAAAAGAGGTGAATTTATATTAAAAGAGGTGACTTCTATAAAAAGATCATTCTATTCAGGAGGATAAATCTATTTAGCTTTATCTTCCACCAGAAAAGACATTTCTCATTAAAACAACCCATAAACTTTCATATAGATGGTTGACTTATTCAGATATTTTGCACAACACTGAGATATTTGACAATATTTGTGTATAACCTGAACTTTAAATTACATTTTAATATCTCATTAAAATTCCACTTGGAGAACATATGGCATTTAAAAGTTCATTTGTTATTTTGATTGATAGCATTTCAGGAGCACTGTTTGAGTTTAAAACCAAAATATAATCTTAGACCTAATGAAGCAGACTGAGCTTTCTGTAGCTGCCCACAAACTGCCTCAGTATTTTTTGGCAGCATTTCTGTGAAACCTACCACAAGGGATAGATCAGACAAACCTTTCAAATACGTAGCCTGATAATAATTGTGATAAGTGTGAGAGGTAAAATAGATATTAAATGGTTGATAACATTAAATAACATATTATTAAGATACTAAATAGTCTCTGGGAGAAATGGAAATATGCTATACAGCAAGAAATGTTTCTGTTCTGGCTGGGACTGACAGAAAGCTAACCAACACTTTACAGGTGATGGAGTTTGAACAGTGTGTGAAACATGCACGTCAGCAATGTAGCATTAAGCGGTAGCTGAAAGAAAATGAAAAGGTCTTAAAACTGTTGGCTGATGCACACTTGAAATAAGCAAAAGACACCCTTAATCAACAACAAGCTGAACTTCCTAAACTCTTTCATGGGTCCTGCTTTGTTGCAGCACTCTCAAACATAGCCAGCTGCAACAAGGTCTTTTACCATCATATACCAAGTTAACATCAATAAGTAGTTAGCATGCTTTGCCCCGGCACAGCCACCAAACCCCCACAAAGGTTTCTTGGGTCCATCTACTGTTCATGCTGTTTCTTCATACTCTTCAGGCCAGTCCCTCAGTTTCTCACCTCTGCTGCCTTCTCCTTGTCTCTCCCCATCCAGGGCACTCTCTCTCCTCCCTTTCCAGATCTCTCTTAATTTGCTGCTCCTCTTTTATACCCCTTAGAGCTATTTAACCACTTAGCAGGAACCAGCCACAGCTGCACCTTACCCACATCAGCCAACCCACCACCCCTGGAGCCAGCCCACGGCTGTATATTATCAATGATAATTAACCCAGCTTCATTCATCTACACTGCATCCTGTATCTCTGTGAGAGGAGTCTCCTTAGCATTTCAAAAAACAGGCTTGCCAGTTGCCAAGATGTCCGTTATAGACAATGTCCAGACATCAACAGACTCTGTCTTGTCCAGACACCTATCTTAGAACTCCCCTCTAGAAGTGCCTTTTTTTGCTCTTGATTATAGGGGAAAATCTAAATACTCAGTTAAGACCAAGCATTTGGATTTTAAATGGCTGCAACTAGCTGAAACAAACATTGTCCCCACTTGTAGATGTGTGGAGCAAGAGTTGGAGTGAGTGTGGGAGAATTCAGCCAGCCACGTTCTTATTACCACTGCTTTGAGACCTTCTCCTCAGGACTGTTCAGGTATGTCCAGCATGCATGTAACTTAGAAATTTTTGTTCCACATCTGAAGTGCTACTTTTTGAACTGCATCTCCACACCCCCCACACCCCCCCCTCTAATTCTCAGGTAGCTAGATAGTATTAAAGTAGGCCAAGAGAAAGGAAACCTGCCAAACCATCCCTCCTTCTTCTCAGTACCTAAACTTGCAAACAGTGCTCTATTTTAGAAGTAAGTTTGGATGCAATATGCCTGGGCCAGACTTATGTATATAGCTGTCTTTCAGACTGAACCTGGGCCTGCTGCTTGGGTCCTCCAGCACGGCTTGATCCTTCACTTCACAGAATATCAAGATCATTTCTTGAATTGCTTTTGGATGTAGTTTTTAGGTCTATGGTGTTTCACTCTGTCTCCAAGGGGGAATAATGAGCTACCCTTCCAACTCAGTAGATCAGGGGCCCTCAAACTACAGCCTGCGGGTGAGATATGGCCCCCCAGGGTCCTCAATGTGGCCCCCCAGTATTTACAGAACCCCCCCTATGCCGGGGGTTTGGGGGGGAACCAAGCAGCCGCAGATGACTGCCTGCCACTTAATCCACACGCTGGCTCCCTGGTTAAAAAGTTTGAGGGCCCCTGCAGTAGATGAACAAGATTCCCCCATGAAAGTTAGGAAATGCAGAGGCTAGCTCAGTGAAACCCTTATGGGACTGGCCTCTTTGCACCTCAAAGGCTGCCAGGCTGAGGGATGCTGGGGATGAAGGGTACGGAACATGACCATCCTTCCCTTCTTACTCACTTGGGCCATGTCATGCTCCTGGAAGAGGCAGCACCTTCCATGTAAGCCACCATCAACCTCTGGAATAAGTTTTCCTAAGTAAATGTACATAACAATTTAGATAGAAAACTGTATCATATCTATATTATATCCACAACATTCTCCACAGAGCCCACGTGTTTTTTCCGAATGGTGACGGTGATGATCGCTATGGCAGGGATGGCTGGGAGCCCCATTACTGCAGAGCAGAGAAGTTGCAATAACAAACCACACCTCTCCGCTGACAGCACGCGTTGAGGGCACAGGCTAAATTTATACTTTCCTCAGGTTTGTTTTTAGCTGTTTTCTTCTTCCCCTGGCTTACAGCCATTGCCTGTCTTATTTGAGGTTTTGATCTGTTCTCACCAGAACTGTCACACAATTAGAGGAGCATACACGTTGTTAAGAAGGGCCACACGAAGTTCACGAAGTTCAGGGCACCACATAAACGGCTGAATGTGGATTATATGAAACTCTCAGGCTCTCTAACACGGCATCCTCACCCCGCCCCCTGCCCCCCGCCTTCAACCCCAGGACCAGGTTTAGCTCACATTTCTTTTTAGAAAGCAGAATTTGAAGCAAGGTATTTTGCCACAAACATTTGCAGGCTTACAATCCCAGCAGTCATAACTGAATGCTGTCTCTCACATGGAAAACAAATTCTGTACATGCTGTACATTCTTCAGTGCAAAATAAAATCCAGATGGCCTTCATTTTACAAAAAAAGTGGGGCAAGCAGATGATGAGACAGAAGTCCTTTCTTACACACATCCATCTCTCAACCTTGCCAAAATAAAGTAACCAACAGAAAGCTCTCATGACTGGCCAAGGGCAGGCAGTTACTGAATTATGAGATAATAATACGAGGAGCGACATGTTCTTTTTAAAAATAAAAGGATATTAGCAGATGAAAACCAAATAAGTATAGGTGTTTATAATTTTGCAGTTCAACAAAGTTGGTCTTTAAAGCAGAGCTGGGCAGCCTGGCATGTGGAAAAGTCAGGTCTGATGAAGAATAGAGATTGCAGTTGCAGGACATGGGTGGGGGGGAATAAAGAAAATGGGACAAAGTAATTTTTTGTGGAAAACACAGACATTCTGTTCTTCAGAAAAGGCAAGACAGAACATTGCCACGCTATCAAGATCTTTTTTCTGTTTCAAAACAAAATTTAAACAATTTTTCCACCCAGTTTGTATTGGAGGAACCCAGTAATTGATAGTCAGTTGATGGCCCTCTTCCAGTCACAGCATCCTAATCCCAAGAAGAAATAAGAATTGTTTCCCAATAACAGGTTAAAATTAATTTAAGATTTTTAGAAAATTCACTCATTTATTTGCACAAATAATGAAGACAGACGTTCCTTTTAATTTTTCATCAATATTGCATGGAGAACTTTTTTGAAACATGTAGTGAAATGTTTTTGTCTCGCTTTATAGCTGTTGTTTAGTCCTGAGTCTCTCTCCCCCATTTATTTGCCTTCCCCCAGTTTGCTTTTAAAAAGGAAGAAAGCAGAGGCAAAGCAAAGAAAACATATATATTTTTTACCCAAAAGAACATCTTTTGTCTTTTAAATTAATTTAAAAGATTAGAAAAAGGATTAAGAGTTTTTGCTTTTTAAAAGTTCATTTTTCAACAGTACCTCCTATAATGCTAGGAAGATTTTGATCTAAATCTATTAACAGCATTGAAGATGAGCCAAGCAGTCAGTCCTCAGAAATTAACTATAATTAAGTAGAAGTACTAAAAATTTTGTTTAGATTGGATAGGAAGAGAAAGGAAGGGAACCATGTTCCAGTGTGGGAGAATTACACAAATCAGGAAACTGCCATGGGTACTGACTACTGTTCTGCAGCCTGCCATATTCTTTCAGTCATTATGAGTTTTCTTTAGGTTAAACAGAGATACAAAAAAAACAGCAGTAAATTTTTTTAAAAAAAAAAATCTAGTGTGCAGGTGCGGTATATAATACTGTCCTTCCTTTACAATAAGATCAATGTACACTAAGTATACAGTGCCAGAAAATAAGAATCTTCAGTACATTTAAATATTTACATACTTTGTAATATTCTGCACAGTAGAGTACAGCATTCTGGAGTCAGAGGGCTAATCACCATGTCTATAGGAATGAAACATTTATACCTGAAATATGAAAGAATTGCTAGAATTAATGAGAAAGGAAAATAATGAGACAATATTACGTATTTATATCTAGCACAACCTTCTTTCTGTACTGCTCAGGGTAACTCATTTCTGGAACACAGGTCAAAGTTCCAGTCATCAAAAATCTGTTAAACAACTCAACTTAATTAGTGCTCTAAACTCTGATAAATAATTGTTAGTAGTTCCCAGCTGATTTTAAGAAAGACACATAGAAAAATGAATAATGTAAAAGATAATTAATAGTATTTGAAATACTATTTAGACAAAGATTAGACAAGAACTTTACCCTGGTTCTTCATGAAAAATATGCTTCTGCTTTTGTAGTTGTGCGTTTAAATACAATGCTTCGGCACACGGTGTTCTGTTCTGTCCTTTATTACAGATCAACCTACATTCTTCCATGAGTTTTGAGAGCCAGTTTTCTCAGTTTCTGCAGTGAAACCATTAGTGACCAAAATGGGCTACTGTTTGAGTGAATACCTTAGATCTTATAGCCAGATGTAAAACATAAATTGCAAATGTTTTCAAAAACAATATTACAAAAATGGGCTGTGGAATGAATTGGTTTAATATCAGGCATTTTAAAGCCTCACTTCCATCACTAGTGACCAGCATATGTGTCTTCGGAGCTTTGGAAGAACAGCAGTTCAGAAACGTGACAGCAAATAAACCTGACTGCAGATAAAAAACGGGCAGTGCTCCAACTCTGAGATTAACAGTTGTCTGGCCCTCAGATATTGTTGAAACAGTAATGTGAGTGCTACAGAGCCAGTAGTGCTGTTATCAGCTTAAAAGCTATCTGTTCTTTGGACTTCACATTTTACAGAGGTGCACCTCATCCCCCAGGGCTCAGGATGCAACAGGAACACTCAAATCTGTACTTTGTCCAGCTCTGGCTGTTTCTTGTCTTCACCTGAGGGAGAAGCCCAGTTCCCACCCAGCTGACCAGTATGTTGTGAACGTTGTGGGCTGTGTATCCTTGTGAGAGGATTGCTTTTCTTCCAGATTTTCCTCAGGGAGAGCTGCCCTGCCTTTTTTTGATGTGTTAATAGGGGTGGTTTTTTATCTAAAACTTTTGAGTTTTATCCTTATTTTTAAAATAAAACACAAGTTTAGAAGACTTCATTTTGCTCCAAAAATGCCCAAGTGAAACACTGCATCACCACCCCCCGCCAAAACCCCCACCCAAAACAGCCCACAAAACCTAGCACGTTGTGGCAATTTCTAAATTCTCCTAACCCTCTTTTGTAAGAGGAGGTGACAAGCAGATAGATCTATTCTGTACAAACCCCATTTAACTTGTATAAATATACATGTATATATAGCTATGCATATACAAACATACATATATATATATGTCCATATATACATATGCGTATGTATGAATACGAAATACCTGCATTCCAGCAAATGTGCCTCTTAATTTTGGATTGCCTCATCAATCAGTCATTGGGATTCACAGCACAGCCCATCGTGGCAAGGTGCTGTCTCAGTGGGTGGCTGCCCCCCCAGCAGGGGAAAGGCAAAACCTGCAAATGAAGGAGAGATGTCCTACAACAGCCTCGTGTGGTCTGAGGGTGTTTCTGGCTTCTCCCACCAACCCGCGCTGCTTTGTACTCTGCCCCCACATCCATGTCACTGCCCCTCTCCATCAGATGCTGCAGGAGGAAGCTGGGATCCCGCTGGTAGCTGCAGGGCAGGTACACAAGAGCCAGAGAGCTCGGGGGACAAGGACCAGTGTTTACTACAGAGCTGAGAGACATCTTGCCTGAGGGAAACAGCGCCAGACTGTAGCTAAATGCCATCGAACAGCTAGAAATAGTTGCTTTTATGTGGGTCAGAGGTTGCCTATCTCTGAATTGGCGGCTGTGAAGGAGAAAATAAAAAACAAGAGCTGTGAGTCACAGGTTGCTGAGGGAAGGGGCGTTGTGGAGGACTGTAATGAATTCCTCCCTGCTGCTGACATCCTCAGAGCTGCTCCTGGGCTGTAGTTTGATGACGGCAATGAATGCTGATATTTCCATGTCCAGATACTTATTTAGCTAATATTAGCAAACCAACGTAAGCTCAAACACACCATTGCGTTGTTGTATATGCTGAGACCTGAGAGACCATCAAAGCAAACAGCACTGAAATGATCTGATTTCATACTCCTTAATGAGTTTGCCAGCTATGTGCTCTCAGAGACCTCTCACATGCACTCAGCATTGTACTAGGAACAAATAAGTAAGCTTTCACCCAGGGGCAGATCTCTAAAAACAAAGAGTTGGACATCCCTACCTGTAAACTATGAACTATGCAGGTAATTCTTAAACATCCGGTTGAAGCTATGTTGCTCATAAAAGCTATTGACCTTAATATTCAATCACATTTACATGTTTTTTTCTTCTTCCTGTATTGTATAGTTTATTAAAAATCTTTTTCTTACAAGAAGTCTTACAAGAATTATATGGCTAGACAATTAACAGAAAACAAGTGTTACAGAAATGAGTACAGCTGGAGTAAATTCCTGTTTTATGTAAACCAGAAAGTGATTTCTATTTTCAGTAAATAGTTGCGTGTTTGGGATTTTTTGTGTATCTTTATATTACACATTCTATTCTTACATCCCCAAACTCTATGCTTTCAGTGTCATTGCTTATTCGTATTCCATACAAGTCCACCTATTCTGCTACAGCTTCTTTTCTCGAACATAGTACTCCAGACAAGGGCACACCATTGATTTATACAGTATTATTATTCATTTGATAAGGTTTCTGTATCTTTGTTTGTAATAGTATTGAAAGTTGTTTCTTTTTTTATTAATGGAGTTATGTCTTCAGCACATATATTTACTGGAGCATCTGTTCTGACTGATAAGATACCTTTGTGAATGAATAAAGTTATTTTGGATTTTTGACATTTGTATGAATACTTCTTGGCATTATCTTCTATTTATGCATCCTGAAGAAGTAGTTTGATGACACAATCAGCAATAGTATTAAATTTCTTTAGCATTCTACAAAGAAATTTATATTTATGGCAAAGGTATTCTTTGACATCACAAGGAGAAGCTGTTCCAAGCATTTTTTTTTATTATTATTATTATTTTTTTTTTAGATTAGGTGAAATTTCAATGACCAATTATATTTTAAGGAGCCAGGCAACAGTTTAGGAAATCTAACTTCCTATGTTTTGTGATTAAGTCCAAATAAGAAACACAGTGAACTTTTTGAAGACTCAGAGAGTCTTATCTGAAGGTCAGTGAAATAAATTTGAGGCTTCAAAAATAATTTTGTTTTTATTTTACTTCAGTAAGCATCAGATGAGGCCTTGAGACAATGAAGTTGTCATCTGCAGTGCAAATCTGTACATTAATGTTTAAGTATTCTGTGAGAAGGCTGAAAGCCATCATGATTAAGTCTTATTCCAGCATCACCAATGTAAATGAAACTCCCTTTTGGAAATAATTTTGGAAATTATTTTGAAAACCCCACACAGTAATAGTAAAGGTTTAACATTGCAGTAAACTGAGCAAGTTATTATAGTTCATTCAGTTCCACCTCTTTTACCTGGAAAGGAGAAGTTATATTTTAAAATTGTGTAGAAATGTTTGTGAAAACTGACTATTCATCTTATTACTTAACTGTGCAGGGGGCAAACTGAAGGACTTTTTTACCTGGTGAACCTGCTGAAAGGGCACAATGGGCTAAAAGATGAGTCTGCTGGGAAGAATCACCTGGGAAAGCAATTGTATTACCCTAGGAAAATCACTTCTCTGTAATTATTTTCCTTCCTATTTGTAGTCAAGCTCATTTAGACGTTAAATTTTTCAGGCAATTAGGCGAGACTCACTTCACTGTACATTAGCCTTCTGAAAGTGCGAAATCTCATTTCAGTTATTTTTTCAGACTCCCCGTACATTTAATAGAGAAAATAATCCTTCTTGTCCAAGACTGGAACAACATGAATTGCTCTCTGGATGTTCCTCTCACTCACTACCTCTTCCCATTGACAACACTTTAAATCAGATATTAAACTATAGATAGATAAATTTAGGTGAGTTGACTCTAGTCCTTGTTGTACACTGCCTGACACCTTATCTCAGTCATGTTTTCCAGATATGTCATTAATAGAAAAAATGTATTGGGCCAAATGGAGGCCTGATGTAGTTTTAAATTTTTGCTGCGAAAAGCTTATAGAGGTGTTAGACTTCAAGGCAGTCCTACAGCCTGAACTCAGCAAAAGTTCAAGCTGGGTGACTGCAATGGTTGCTTCCTCCCTTATTTATAGAGCATATGGAGTGGGGAGGTGATGACTATTGACAATATTGACTTATTCCAACTCACTAGGGATATTTTATGATGAAATACCTCAAGGGCCCCAGAATGAGACTGTAATGAACTTGTAAGCTTTATAAACAACATGCCTTTTTAGGAACAGCAAAGGACTTCGCTAATTTACCTCCTCAGCAGGTGCTAGTACTGCCTGCGGCTGCTGAAGATGCGGGTCTGTCTGTTTGGCAGGGACAGCTTTTTAATTGGCTCTGTCTTGAATGAGGGTGAGACAGCTTCTGCCTCTGAAAAGGGTTTAATTATTCCTCTTTGACTGGCTAAAATTGCTTTTATAAAGCTCAGTGTACTGTTTTTCCTGCCCACCTGGGCCAACTCCCAGGTCAACCCTCTTATGCTACAGGGCTTCAGAAAGAACTGAGGAACAGGTCTATTTCTACTCGTGCTAACTCAAGGCCAAGTTTGTTATAAAAGTGCTTCATCTGAATCAGCTTTAATATAGCTTTATAGCCCCTTTGTGCCATTCTGAAGCTGCAGAAAGCCTAGACCAAAAATCTAGTCTGTAATTCCAGATGTATTTTATAACACTGCACCAAAATTGAGGGCGCTTATTCAACTCCTATGTTCTTTAACCTCTCTCAATAGCTCACCAGAGCTTTCTAACCCAAGGAGATGGATTTTCAGCTCACATTTCATACACATCCCTAGAAGCTGACACAGCACTCCGTCTTTAATAGAAGTACTGCAAGAAATATATTTTAGAGAACAGGTAAATTAAAAAAGTAGGGTTGTAGGTGCCTAAAGACTGTTCAGTTCAAAACAGGGGTCCTGCTGCAGTGCCTTCTCTAGGGGAAGAACCCTCTCTGCACTCTGTAAAGATGTTTTCCCCTACAAAAGATTCCATGCCAACCTCAGCTACGTTGAACCACATGGAGCGGTGAGGCAGTAAGTTGTGCCAAGGCTCTGCAAGCTTTTCACCCATTCTTATCCAACCTCTCTCTGGGCCAAGAACTTACCTGCCTCACAATTATTTTCAGGTAAACTGACTCAGCTGTTTACCAAATCATGCATATTTAGGTATTACCAGGAGATACTGTTGTTTGTTTGGGTTTTTTTCCTAAACTAACAGACCAAATTTCCATTTTGATGAAATTGATAAAGCTCCAGTAAGTCAGTAGAGCATAGAGCAATGATAACTAATATCAGCAGGATCTAGCTCAAAGCATAAAGACTGTTTCCAGTATCAAAAAACCCTCATTATTATTTGAGAGATAGATTCTGGGGGAGATAAAAAATACCAAGATCAATCTCACTTCAGCTTTCATTAACTGAGCATCTACCTGTACTGTTTATGAAGATACTGATTATACAAGCTATCTGCTAGTCCTGTAAAAGCACAATGTGATGATTTCTTAACAATTAGGTGTCCAGCATTGATCCTTGCTCTCTTCAGAAGTGCTGTCAGGGATTGAATAGTTTTGGAGGGTTGAACCAAAGCCATATTGTAATTCCATGGAGTCAAGACTTCCTCTTGGTCATTTTTTGTTTCCTATAGCAACCAAATTCCAAGCCAGCTGCCTTGTTTGAATACTGGCCACCAAGAGATGTAACTACATCACCTGAACGAGACCTGAACCCCAAAGCCCTCTGGATTCTTACCTGGACCCTGGCACTGACTACATGCATTTTCATAATTATCATGTCTGATATTTTTTAGAAAATCCTCACTGACATAAGATCTGTTTCATTTATATCAAGCCAATCCCTGCTTCTCTCAGGGAATTAGGCATTTATTCTGCACCATTTTTGCCCAAGAGTGGCCTTGAGGCTGAGTGGCTCAAGCTCTTGAGCAGAATCCAGCTTGTCCCTAGAAAAGCTCAATTGTCTCAGGAACGAATTCAAAATACTACCAAGGCAGCCTGTGTGAGCAAGAAATTCTGAGGACAGGGACAAATCTTAGGTTTATTTTGCATTTTTCAAAAGATGCTTACATCCCCTTGGGGTTCTGACTTAGGGGTATGAATAACCTGAGGATTAAGAAAAGGAAAGAGTATGTCTACCAACTCAGATCATTAAACACCTGAGCTTTGTTGGGACTTGCTTGGATATTTACAGAACCCCAGGTAATAGGAGTATAGATACTTACAGAGTGTATTAGTGGTGCACATCTCTGATGTGGGTATCTGAGTTCTGTGAGCACTGGCAGCAGCTTAGTGAAGGCTTTGAGAACTTCAGTTTTGATCCTAGACTTAGATTCTTAGGTCTTTTGCGGCGCTTCTCTTACATGACTAGTCACAAGAAAGTTGAGACCCTTCGTGTTTAGAAGTTACATTGCTCCTTTCAGTACAACTGTAAGTCTGAATCCAGAGGGACTGACAGGCGCTAGCCATACACAGTGAGAGGGGTCTCCAAGGATTTCCCATAATGAAAATAATACCTATAGAAACTTGCTCCATACATTGATGTATGGACTACTTGCACTTGTACGTGTATGAGTATATTATCTTCTGCACTCTTTCTGCTTTTTGTTTTTTTCCTGTTCCTGCTCAGTGTTTGATCTTTTAGCTCCTGGCCATTTTTTTCCATCATCTTATTTTGAATAACTTATTAACAAAGAACAAAAACTTGGTATAACCGAAGAGTGCATTTGAAGACCTTCTGGCTCTGTGATTAGCAGATTAATGGTCTGTTTTGTTGCTGTCACTCCAGAAAAATTACTCAATTCACAGTCATGTCTGCAAACCCAGTGCGTGCATCTGTCTATACAGACACACATGCACAACTCTCGTACATATGGAGTAGAACACCCTGCCCAGGAAGAGAGTGATGCTTGTTTGCATGTTTTTTTCAGAGCGGCAATAATTTAGCAGTAACTTGCAGAACATTTTACCTTTTTCATCTTTCAAAATGATTCTGTATATTTTTATGAAACAAAAAACAAAAACCAAAACAACAAAAAAGAAATTGAAACTACTTGCCTTACAAGCATTTCAGTTAGTTACGTTGCAAACCTCTTGATACAGCTATAGAATAATCACTACCTTTTTTTTGTTTGTGGAGCTTTTCAGTTTTGTTTTGAACGACAGTATACACTAAGGCATGAACAGACATTTCAGTTTTGCTATTTAATCTGTCAAACTCCAATTGATCAGTAATAACATGGGTTATATTTAGAAACTCTTATCTATCTGATGCGGGTTTTGTACCCTTGTCAATAGTTATCTTGCTACTAATTTTCTTGTTTTAAAAGAAGATGGTAATAATTTTATATATGGAACACCATCTCACATTCTATATAGTAAAAGGAAATCTCTCTATCCATCTCTAAAGGATAACCTGATGACATGACAAACTACAGAGTTGCCTAAAAGCCTGTATTACCAGGTAGGGTGGAGAATGAGAAACCTAATGGAAAAGACAGAGGAAAAGTCTGAGTGTCAGTACCAGAGCCAGACCCAGGGCTGAAACAGCCAGAGCAGCACACTGTGCTCACAAGGGAACAGGCTGTATCTGCAAAAGAAAACAACAAGACCCAAAAGGGATTATTTATGCCACTCTAGCTATATATTAATTCTTTCTTCATATTCAGATAGCAATAAAGGGAATCATGTGGTATCATGTTAGCCATTAAAGATGTATGTTCTTATCACAGAGATACACTGATTTCATCCTAGCTCTCCCAGTCAGCATAACAGACCTCCTTCTGCCGATTACTGATTGCAGGCTCCTAGCGCATGACCAGATTAGTCTGGTGATGGGGACTGTGTGCTCAGACCTGCACAGTGAGCTACAAGCTGTTAAATATATATGACATTTACCTGAATTCAGCTGGTGTGCTGGAACAACCGTAAGAGCAAGAAATTCTAGATTTAGCTATACATACACATAAGGAACTGGAAAATTCATGACACACTGGAGGTCGGGAAAGCATATCTAACCAAAAGAATGCTTAACAACAGTGAAAATCAATCCTGCACATCAGACGTCCTTTTCGTTTCACACCCAGAGACCAATCATTTGTTGTGCTGCCATGGTGGGTGCTTGCTATCAGTGGAAACGTTTTCCTCTCTACTTGTTTCAGTTTTGAAAAGGCTATGGGAGACGCCTTGGTATTTCCCTTCCATACTAACTACAGGCTGATGATGCACCCAGATAGGTAGTGTGATTAATAATTCAAAGCTATGTTAGCAAGTGACACAGTATCTGCCTCTACACGCACAATTCTGCCCCTGGGTTCAGTGGAAGATGTACACTCCTTAGCTTGATCAGCCCTGGTGTTAATATTTTTCACTTCTCTGTTTTAAGCTGTATGCCAGTGAGATTTGCATAAGCCTTTTTTCATTTTCCTGTTGATTTTTGGTTGTGGGTTGTTGGTTTTGGTTGTTTTCTTTTTTTTTTTTTTTTAATTAAAAAAAAAAAAGTTTAAGATACAGAGATAGCAGATACTTTTCTTCAAAACCATTTCAACGAACAGGGCAGTATTCAAACTTTAGGACAAGTCAACAAATATTAACTTTCAGGCAGTAAGCAAAGAGAAAATCTCACCCCCCAAATAAAGCATCTGAAACACACAGAAGCAGAAAGGGCGCAGAATGTGACATGATGGCCATTCCCAGCATTGTCAGTTCTGCCTTCCTTATGTGCTGTTCTGCCATTGATCATGGACTGGACAAAAAAGCCTTTAAGGTCAGAAGAGCTCTGTGACCAATATATTTAAGCATCCTTCAAGATACTAAGTAGCTTTCAAATGAATGTGTTTATGGAATTGCATTAGAAATATGCCTGTGTATAGGTGAAATGTGAAGGAGGTAGGTGGGAAAGATGGACTCTTGACTTTTTGATTTTATTTTTCACAATGTAACCTTCTTCAAAGAAGGAAAGAACTGCTGTTTGGACATCTCGTTCTGTTGGAATGACCTAAGTAGCCTCTGGAAGGCTCTCCTGTTGCAGATGAAGCACACACTCATAATTTTATGGTCCAGTTTTAGATTTCAAACAACTTGTAAACTGGGTATGGAATTAGCAGAAAGCCTTACCCTTATAGAATGAACCTTCCCAGAGTGGGTACTAGGGCTTTTGTAGTCTGGTTTTACTCTGTATATTCAGCCTCAGTTAAGCTTAATTTTGCTTGGGAAGTTAGTCTGACATTCTTGTTTATTCAAGGACATTTTTTCTTAACTGAAATAAACAAAAAAGTTACCAGACACACTTATTTCTGAATCTGAAATACTTAGAGTACGCAAGTCTTTAATTTTCATAATGTTTCAACTATCAACCAAATCTTAAAATTACTTTTTATACAAATATAAAATTGTATGACAAATGTTTCTTGCTATATGCATCATGTGAAGTTTACAAGCATGCTAGAAATGTTGGCTTAATTTCTTGTATTTCAAGTTTATTGGAATGTGCCTAAAGACCAACCTATTTTTTCCATCTTTTTTCAAGTGTCTGAAAAAAACAACCGTGATCTTGGAAGTAAAGATGCACATTCTTTTGATTTTTCATTTAAAACACTCTGAAGTGAAACATTCCAGTCCTAGGATCACTTCCATGAATTTCTTCATCAAGGGCTTTTGATTAGACCTGGATTTTGCTAGAATCTCTCATCTGTATGTTAATGCCATTTCACTATTCCCGCTCACAGGTACCACCTGCCCTCTGCAATATTGCTCTGCACACCTATTCCAGCTAAACAACTCATATTAATCAGGCAGCATAGCATTTCCAATGAAATCTCTCCTTCTTCCCCTCCTCTTTCACCATGACACAAACCTATTTTTATACCTCTCTGGCTTTAGTATTAAGACATGACATCTTTATTTCCTGGCTGAATACCCGCTGTCATCAATATCAAAATGAGTAAGCAGGCGGGCCTGTTGCATAGCTTCCTTTCCTCCAAATTTCAGTAAGAGCTCAGTGACAAATTTCAGGTTATGCCAAATCTCTATCTTTATCTACCTTGCTCAGCCTCCACAGCTACTGGCAAAAGGCCTTACTTCAGCTACAGTCACATACCATTCCTATCCCAGTGCAGCTGGTCGGCTGTTGAGGGATGATGAACAGATTCTTTTTTGTGTGTGTGTTACATTTTACATAGTAAATATCATTTATAGTAATTGTAGAAGAAACTCAGAAGTTAGATCTTAATATGCATTATGAGCAAATTCTGAGACATTTCACGTGTGTGCCTAAAATCAAATTTCTGAAATCAATATTTAAGCAATTTTATAGCTGTTTGATTTCAAGAGAATTTTGATTGAAGGGAAATCAGCATTGTGGAAAACAGGCATAGATTCAGTAGTTGAAATAGGAGCTACAGTCAGCTGATATCCTGCAAAATTGTACTCTTGAAAATTAAATTCATATTTGCCCTACAGGGATTGAACTTGTGAGATCATCTGTCATATCATGAATATGTAAATAATTGTTTTCCCTTCCATTTTCTTCTGTCAGCGGACAGTGCAGTTTTAAAATTCTTTAGAATTTTAAAATCTCCAACCTAAAAGCTAGCATAGAGGCAAGTTTCAGGCATCAAAAGAAGGCAGAGACAAAGATTATGGGAATGACTGTGAGTATATGCTGATGCCTGGACAAAAGAAATAATTTCTCTGGCTAGGAAAAATTTCAGCAGGATAACATGAGCATGCTTTTCTAATGGCACAGTTGTCTGGAGCTGGCTTTTTGCCTCTTCTGTTGTCAAATGCTGACATATTTCATGTATATTTGGTACTTTTAAAAAAATGTAACAAAAGAAAATTATAATCATAGTAGAGATTAACATTTTACTTAGCTGTACTATAGTTTTCAGTTTTCTTTAACATCACAGAAATTGGTAATTTTCCACATGCTGGAAATACATTACCTTATTATGAAGCTGTGCTTATGTTTTGAGAACAACTTTTTCATTAGTGATAAATGTGAATGAGTTCACTATAAGAGAATAATATCTTCTCTTGTTCACCACAATAAAAAGGCTTCATTCCCATCATTGTTTTGTTCTGAAATTAGATGTTTTATTACAGTAACCATGAAGATTTCATAGTATAAGGATGACAAAGTTTGTAAGCACACATAATATTTACTACTATGTCAGCTGATACAGTTTTAAAGAAATAAAACCAGACAAGCCAAATCTTGAAACTTTTTTTTTTTTTTTTTTTTTTTTTTTCCAGCAGTACTGGCTGACCAACTAGAGGATACTACTTGCCGACATGGTGTAATGAAATATTTTATCAGTGAGGAGGACTGGTAGTCACACGCTTTCTATCTTGTACTTTGTAGGAGCCTTTTAATAGAAAAGAAAAATCAGGAAAGATTTTTTGGGGAATGATGGGAATGATGGGAAACCAGCTCATCATCTAATAGGCAATGGTAATGTAATCTAAAACTTTGAAGTTAATTTCAGTGCTCCATCTACTCTATCAGCCTTTTAAATCAGAAACCAGAAAATCCTGAGGTTTCGCACCTCCTATGTTATCATTGCAAACCAACGATCTATTATTGGAATCTATTTTGTTAGTAGCACAAATTCGACTTGTACTTGAAGAACAAGTGCAACCTGTACTGGCTTTATGGAACAAACAAACATATATGAACAGTGCAAATTATCTTTAAATGACTGTGGAACTGTAGAAGTTTTATGTAGCATCCCATATTAAAATTCTGCTAAGTGAGTACAAAGTTGGTCAACTTAATGTGCATTTATATATTTTTAAGTGAGATACATATTGCATGAATTAAGGAGCTTTGAGAGTTTCATTGTAAATAGATATGTCTTCGTCCCTCTTTGTCAAAGCCCGAGTGTAAGTAATGTATATTATTATTTTCTATAGGATGACCAGCTGCTGCTACAGTCTGATCTCTCACCAAGCCAATAAACGCCAACTTGTGCAGAGAACAGGGATGGAAGAAGCCGTCACTCGTGCAGCGCTTCCCATAGAGACAAGGACATTGCCTGTGAGGTGCTAGGCTGCAAGTCTGCTCCTTTGCACTCCTCATCCTCCTCCACTCTTTGTTACCCCTCCTTCGGTTTTGCCCAGCTGCCAGCCCCTCTGCTGCAGGGTGTCTGTGGGCATCTGTCACACTTCCCAACTCTGTATCTCACTGAAAATGGACACTGTGCTACCTAGAAAAAGACCCCATAATTATATAACTTTGTGGTTCACCTTCCATTTGGTCATTTGAGGGATTTTGTAGCCTGAAATTGTGTTTGTTTCCATGTTCTACTTAGGCAAAGGGTTTCCCTTCCATTGTCAGGCACCTCAACTTAACAGTACTTCATAGCACAATGCAGCTCGTTATCTTGGGTTTGTCCCTTCTGTGAGGACTCTTGCTGTCTATCGCCTTTCTCAATAATGCTCTAGCTGCATGCTGGCTGGAATGCAAAGTTCAGGTTTTGCCTTGAAGGTAAACGTGCACTTCTCTTTGGGGATCTCCACGACAGAATTTGTTATTGAGACATTAGACGTAGAAGATTTTAAACTTTCCCATCAGCTATTTGATGTGCTCATACAAATCACAAAGAAAAATATGGCTTGCTTATGCATGGGGGTACATGCTGTTAAAAAAAATCAACTTCATGAGAAATACCGGTTCTGCTTAAAACATCATGTCAGTTTAATTTAGTGTTAAAAATCCCCTACCCAATAAATAAAGAAGTGAATTTAAATTGATGCCAAGCACCCAGGTTTGGGATATTCTCCTGAAGAGTGGTTAGCCAGCATCAACCAAGGGAGCTTCACCAGTGTCGCTGGAGTTTGTCTTACAGCAGCTGAGGATTTGATCCTGTTATTTGAACAATCCTACAAGAACGCCCAGTGTTTAGGAATTAGGGGAAGCTAGACAGCCATGTGGTGTGACATAAGCCAATGGTTTGGCCTTAATTTTGTCTGATTAAAGTATGTAAAGTAGTGGTCATGAAAACAGTAACTGAAGACAAAGCAGTTTTGTCCTGAAATTGCTTAATGAAGGCAGGACTGACTGAACAGTAGCACTGGTTTTTAGTGACCTTTCATAAAGAAAAGGCAGTCTGTCTGTCATTATGCAAATTCAAGAACATCTGTTCCATGAAGCCCTGTAATAATGCCTGAGGTTTGCATCAGATGAGAATAAAAACTGTTTTGACAAAGGCTACAGAGTATGCTTGTATTAGCCAGACAGCTCCTTTTTCTGCTCCAAGTCTACCTCAAGAGTAAGGGGGGCAGATCTTCAGCTGGAGTAAATTGTCATGGTTCAGTGGAACTGGTTTCTTAGAATGCTATTTTATTCGGTGAATAATGTCGAAACCTAAGAGGTAAATTAGACTTACAACTGCATTATCAGAGCATTAGTATTTCATTATTAACAATGGCAGCAACTGATGGGTGACACAATGTGAAGTGTTTATCGCAGCCTTCCTATGCAATCCACAAAAGCAGCAGCAAACATTGTTTTAATAAGAAGTTTGCCAATGTCTAACTCACATCTGCTTTAGTTTAATTAAAAAAAAAAAAAAAAAAGCAAACAATATTGACAGCAGATATAAACAATAAGTGGATGTCTCAGTTCTGTTTGAATACTTAATAAACCTCAGGAAATACCTATTAAAAACATATTGATTTTTTGCAAGATTGTTACCACCTCTGAATTTAAATGATGGAGGGGCTGGTGTGCTGAGGGTCATGAGTGCTGGGGACTTGTGCACTCCAGTGGTGGCTGATAGAAATAATATGAACGCAGAGATCAGACAGGAACGCAATGTACAGCAGCTCACATCATCCCTTTAGGAAGGGCAGCCACAGGTTCCTCTCACAGGCCTATAAATAGAGCATAGGGGAATTAGAGCAGAACTTCATCTTGCGAACATACATCGCAGCTCTTTTTCAGCATCAGAAGCAGCAACCTCCTTGTGTTTGCAGCCAAACGATAGTTCTGTCCCCAGCTGCAGGGGGAAAGAGGAGGCTGCTTGACTCCTCTGCACTGGGACAGTCACATCTAATGTCAGTCATTGCTAGAGGACCTGTTGGAGAATAACTGACGCCCTTTCAGAGCCCAGCTGAGCAGTGTAGGACTCAAAGAATTATTCCTGACATATCTATTTTTAAAAGTACTTATTAACTTTTACGTCACACAATGATTCCTAGAAATTTTCACAAAGCATAATAGCCCAGGGAATAAAGAAGATACACAGATTTTTGCAAGGGCCCACAATCAGCTGGGAGATTTTATTTGATTTTATGCTGGGTTTTGTTTGTTTATTTGTTTTTTCAAAATCCAGCTTGGATTTTAAAGGGTGAGAATTTAGCCAGCCTGTCTCTAGGAATGCAAACATCAGACATTAGCTCTGTGCTAAGAAGGGAACCTCCGGCTGATCATAGATGTTTAATATAAGCAGGAGGAGTCAGTCTCTGGCTGTGCCCCTGTCTGTTCATTGACTATAGGGTGGAGGTTGGGCAGTTAGCTCACGCTAGCCTCATGGCTTCCAGATAGCTAAAAGCAGGTAAAACAAATACTACTCCAGAGCCTGTAACTTACCCTGTCAGAAAACGCTATGATAAATGATGGGACTTTGCCTTAAATAACTAAATATAGGCAAGAGCCTGGCATTTGTTAAGCTACTTGGCAGTTATTTTGGGGGTGATGGTGAAAACAATGCAAGCCTCTATTTCTGGTCCCCATTCAGGAAGCCACCACCACAGCCAGCGACTGCTGATGTGGGTATTTGTGGGGGATGATCTCTGTCCCCTTTCCCCACTGCAATCCCTTTCCTGCCTCTTGAAAGTGGCCACAGTACAGGACCATCTGCCTTAGCACTATAGTACTGAGATGTTTATCTTGTCTGGGGTGACCTTCATGGGCAGGATGACCACCTAGCAGTGAGTAACTGCACCAGAGCTTTTGGGAAATGTTTCAAACACAGCGTCACTTGTGTTTCTGAGGGTGGCGCGTGAGTAATGAGTTGTTTCTGGTAGTTGTCGTCATGGAGTGGTACACATTCCATGGATATTTTTTCCTGTACCTTGCAGGTTTGGGGGGTGTGTGTGTGTGTGAGCCTGGGGAGTGCTGCTGGTTTCTGTTCTTGTGTTTTACGACATCTCTCATGCATTCCCTCGTGAATTAATTTTACCTTTGGCAGTGATCCCAGCGCCACATAAATTGGTAGTCTGTATTTTTTTCCCCCAATAAATATCTGGAACTAAAATTTTGGGAATAAACTACACAGCAGGTTAAAGATAGAGCTATCAAAATTGTTTCCAGTAAAGAATAGATCACTTTTAAACAGAATAGGTGAATGGAAACACCAGGTGAATGGTTTTAAAGCAGCAACCTGTTTAGTGCTAAAATGGAAAAGTTTTCCACTTCTTCAAATTTACACAGATGTTTTACCCTCAGAATTGGCATTACCAATTCTTAGGTTAAGATAGTGACTTAAAACATGACAGAAAGAGCCAGCAGAATTTTTGTCTTACAAGATATAATCAAAAGGTCAGAATTACTTAAAGTGTGTCAAGGCTTTTGGGAAAAAGGATGCTTTTAATCTGAAATTATCTTGTTGCATTGCTAAATGCAGTTATCACCCAAATATAGAACAATCTATTTGCCGTCTTTTCCTTCTGTGTGTGAATCATCTTGCTTTCCAGGGTGGAAGTGAAAAAGAAAAAAGACAAAGCAATAAGAACCAAAGATCTGCTAAATCAAGTAGTATCTTCATACAGTTTTAAAATAACAGAAGAACAAAATTTCCTGAAGAGTTTATAAAATAAAAATAATTGCGAACTTTTAAAGATGTTTCATACAATCGTTCTAGTCTTCAACCAGCTCTACAATTAAGATGGTCAGGCTAACTTCTTAAAGAAGTAACATGCTAATTCTACATTTCCTCTATTTTCTATTGCTTTCATTGCTAGTGTTCTTGAAAAGTTAAAAGGCACTCACATCAACCAATATATGCCTAAAGCTTTAGCTTCATCTTAACATGTTATTACGTGATTATTATATAATGCATCAGAAATGACTTCTCATTATTGTTTTTAATTATGATGATTAACTTGGATTCCTTCTTCAAGAGTCTAACTCTGCATTTTTATTTTAAATCCCAAGAGAGCTTCCTTCAAACCTGAGACATGCCAGAACCAGCCAGACAAATTATGTCATCAACACATATTTTATTACTGGTTACATGACAAGTTTGCACTCTTTGGTGGATCTGTCCTGGCAGTGAAGTAAACAACCTTGTTTGGCCAGGCTGCCTTGTGGATAGTGAAGAACGCATTTGGTTAACTAGCTTTCTACAGAGGTAGAATGTGAGGAAGCAGAGATAATTTATTTATGGCATAATTCATATTTTAAATCCATCATTTATTTATACTGTTGATGCAGTTTTCTTACTAGCATCTTATCGCAGTTGACTATGCTTTCAAACAAGACCCTGTATATTCCACAAGCTAACACTCAGTCATCATAGGCTGTTAGCACGGTTTTCCAGTGTACACTGCACAAACATACACATCCAGCAGAACATCAGAGCAAAATAATCCTTCATGCATAATTCACACTTCCAGTCTCTGCATGCTTCATGGACTGATGAATTACTCACTTGTGCTGAGGTAATTCAGAATGAACTAAAAAGCAAATTACGGCAGGCATGTGCTATAACATTATTATTCTGTAAGCCTGGATTTTGAAATTACTGTCTCTGAGACCTAAATCTGAAATATAACGAATTCAGCCTCCATGGTATTTCAGTCCAGTGTCTTACGTCTGAGGATATCTGTAGACCCATTTCAAAAGCTTACACAGTCCAGAAACCCAATTTTATTTCTTTCTTTTTGCCTGAAATGGGCCTTGACATTTTAAAATCATTAAATGCAATCTCTTTCAGATGCTCACAAAGGTCACAAAGACTATGGGACTACCCCTGTTACGCTATACCACCATAGCTCTGATCCACTTTAGCAGGGGAACTAAGTGCTCAAGGCATTCAAAATTGAGCTTCTAATGTATTATATGCATTAGTAATAGTCACAGCTCTGCTAGAATTTCCATTACAAGGTCTAGATTACCAAAAGGAACAGGCTGTTTGGGATGCAGTTGACTTTAAAAAAGGGTATATTATTGTGTTGGATCAGGGCCTAAGCAAACACTTGACATTTTCAGGATTTGTCTTTTTTTTTCTTTTTTTTTTTTCTTAAAAATAGGATTTGATTTTTTTTTTTTGTTTAGTGGGGGTGGGGGGGATGAGGATAAGATTTTTTTTAAAAATATGGTTTGGGCACAGTCTGAGGGAACTACCAACATGACAAAACAGGGTGTGGATGGCTCATGATGCGCATTCTTGTTGCACGTAGCATATCGCATATATCAGCAGCTGTTTACAAACCTCTCTTTAATTTCACACCAAAAGTAGCTGATGACAACCTAAGAGAAAAAGGAATAGCACTATAAACCACAACAGCTGTGGCATGAATACCTTTCTTTCATACATGGCATTGTTGTCTGTTTGCCCTTAAAAAGACAATTTTTCAAGTTGCTGAAAGGAAAAGGTTCATCTGTTCAGAGAATACAATCCAGAATGCACAAAATTTGCTAAATTTAATCGGTTTTGCTTAGCACTGGACCAAATTTTAAGGCTGCCTTTTTCATTCAGTGACAGCAGGAGTAAGCCCTAAATCTCATCTCTTCTGGCAGGTCAGACTATGGCCAGACAGAGCTTTTAAAGAAATCCTTGCTCTCCTATTTCCAGCCCTTCCTCCTCCCTCTGGCTGCCTGCTCTTCTCGATGGTGCCAGAGCACTGTTTTCCTGGCCATGTGGCGAAACCTATTTCTTACCCTGATCTTACAGCACATCTGTGGGAACAGCTGTGCTGGCACAACAGAGGCGGCTGTAGAGGTACCGGGTACCCCCAGCAGCGCTCCCACCGAGAAATACCCACCCAGGGCTAACAGCCTAACTTTCACTTGGGTATTTCCATGCCCCAGTAGTCATATCATAGTCTTAAATAACAGCCACCAGAACTACATCAGCATTGCTGTAGGAGAGAAGTGTATGTTATAATCTAGTTTATCCAGAGTAATGCTTGCCAGTCTTGCAGTTTCTCACAGCTCTCCTCAGCTAACAGATAAGGCAGGCATCAGATCCTGGAGATACTTACAAAACCACACAGACCTGAGCATTTATCTGTGCATCTGGGATGTACTGGGGCTCAAAAGCAGTACATGGGCATGCTTAAAGGTCACAAGCACAAACATCCTGAAAAAAAACCCAGCTATTCTTTCTAATGTATTTATTTTTATGTATTACACTATTTTGTCAGAGTAATTCCTCCTTTCTGAAAGTGTTTAAGTGTTTGATTTGTCGTCATCACATCAACAGGAAAGGATGTGGTGTGACCTTCTGTGGGTGGTTTACGTTAAACATTGCAAATCTTTGTGTTCCAAAAACTGAAGTGATACTGCTGTTCTGAGCATACAGTGCCAGTGACAGAGGCTGAAGCATGTATGTGACAGCTACGTAAACATGGCAAAATATGTTTGGAGCCCCCTGTTCTGGAAATGTGTGCAGCCTCTTAGGTTTACCTTCCTGCGAAGTTCCTCTGAATCCATAACAAACAGGACCAAAAATAAGTGAGTTTGCAAATCCACCTGTGTAAAAACATGCAGATGTCAATTAGGAGAAAGCTGGTGTGAACAGGCACTCTAAATGATTTGTGTCCACTTGACCACAAATAATTCTGCAAATGAGGATGACAAAAAGCATCTACCTGTGGAGAGCAGAGGTGCTCCCTGGTTTCCCTTAATATCTGTTGCCCAGTTCTGGTCTTCTTCCAGGTAACAGCATTAACTGAGTCTATTTTTACTACTCTGTGCCCCTTGCAGCTTTCACGTTACTTTCCTGGTGTGCTCTGCACACAATCCAGTCTTGTCCTCCATCCCTGCTGCTGTTCCTTTGCACCTTCTTTTACACCCCAGTATCCGCACACAGCACTCACTTCTGCAGCTTATGCAGTGACTGGCAATTCATTGATTATTGTGAGTCATACCACAGGGACTTTTTCTTTCTAACAATATCTGAGTATCAGGTAGTAGTTTTTCTTCCTTATATTATCTCTGATTGGTTCCATATGCTGTCTACTATGCAATGTGTTTCAGTATGTAGGTGATCATGTGATAATTTTTCCATGGATTTCCACTGCTTAGCTAGAGTTCAACCTTCCTTAGAAGGATTCCTTATATCCAGGTTTCTGTGTTCTATCCTGCAATTATTTTTTAAAAAACTTTTTTAATGGGAATACAGATAACAACCTAACAAAACATTTACTCACCTGAGTATACCTACTGAACACAGATAACTATTTGTTTGCACAAAATGAAACACTATTAATCAAATGCTTTATTGCATTGACACCTTAAGTTGCATTGCACGTATCACCAGACATCATCACATATAGATGAATATGTGAATGCTTGTATGACCTCTGAACCTTGCAATGAAGAGCTGATTTGTAACATCCACTTACCCTGGTAAAAATCCAACCTTTTTTGCAACTGAGGAGTAAGAGTTCAGTAAAGTGGTCTGGACTGATACTAGTGCAACCAAAACCAATGTTTGCATTGAAAGTTTTTTTCCAAAATGTATACACAGTTGGCCTTGCAGGACAAAGAACTCTTGTTTGCAACTCTCTTGATCAAAGCCATAATAAAATGCTACTGCACAGCTTGGAGAAGCCCATCCATATCAGTGACATTTTTTGCCAAGTTCAGCTCCAAGGGAATGCAATTTGCTGTATGTATATTGTACCAAGATAAAGGCCATAGTGCACCAGTGTAGACTGCCACTGGCCTTATTTGTACAGTAATGTGATCGTTTGCAGAGACTGCAAAGGCCACATTCAGTAAAGACTGTAGGTATCTGAAGTGAGAGTTCAGAAGAATATTAGGCTGCGGAGTGAAAAGTGACACCTGGGAATCTCACTTCAACCCTTGTTTCTAATCCACAGCCATGACTGAACTTGTCTGGGAGAAGAGAGGTGATGGAAGTGAAGGTCTGCTCCATGCAGTGACTCTCCTATGGATACAAGAGAGATTCCTCACTCCTCATTTAGGAGTTTACAGCACAGACTTCTGTCTCTGAGCTAATTGTCTAGACTCCCTTTATAGTCATTAGAGAGAAACAGGCACTTCTGAAAGGCAATTTATCTGACCCATTTTAAATGAGTCTGTGAGGAGAAAATGCGCTGCACTTTGGAAATGCCTCTTTCTCACTGGAGACCAGAAAGGGTGTGTGGATGATGACAAAGGCACTGCAAATCAGGCAAGGAGGATGCCACTTCAAATTAAGGATTCACAGATAAATTTGTCCTGGCATTTCCCAGGTTTAGACAAATCCCCGTTTGTCTTCTGTTACGGGTGGGCAGGAGGAGGTGACATCTTACAGACATGTTTCTCTGACCTTTGAAAAGCATTGCACTTCCTGCAGGTTTGTTTCATAGGCATCCAGATCTGTAAGCACCCTTGCGCTGACACCTGAGAAGCAAAGCAGTGCAGAATACACAGGTACTCACAAATGGAAACTGTTGATAAGTGAAATGTGCACGTCCTAACATCTCATCAGCTATACAGTTAATATTATTGTAGGCTGGGGCAGGCATGATTTTGTAGCAAAGATCTGCCAGTGCCAGCGACAAATAAGTACAGGTTTATTCTGAAGAACTGATCTGTAGAAGCAGCATGCAATGCCTAAGGACACCCCGCCATCTGACACCCCCTTTACTTGATCATCATGTTTACCTGATCATCAGATTAACTGTGGCAAAAGTATCACTTCTTACAAGCTAGTTTTGCACCCAGGAAATTTACCTGGGGTTCTTGTAGCCAAACAGAGCTCCTGTCCTGTGCCTCACCACTCCTAACAGCTCTCAGGAGCCAGAAGACGCATCTTCAGAAACCTGGTACCATCAGGTGCCCTGTGCAAGGTCACGGCTTTCACATGGTTCTGTGCTGCCCAAGGCTGAGTTCACAGCCGTGCTCACAAAACACCCCTGGGCACACTGTCCTGCCTGCAGGCTGCTTCCCCTGCCTCAGAGACAGGTCTTTGACCAAGTACACGTGTGAAGAGGCCGAAGAGGAAGACACTTCCCCACGGTGGCTGTTCCCCTCTCACCCCCTGAGTTTCTCTGTACACAACACAAGCCTTTTCCAGATCTTCTCTTTGTTTAACTTACCCTTGGATAGGTCTTGTCATGAATTTGCAACCTAATACCGAGGATGAATATTTATGTGATTAAAATACAGTAGGTGGATAAATTCTATATCTGAATAAATCGACAGGAACTGGTTCAGAAAAGAAAGAAAAATAAAATAAGTGACATTGCTAATATTTAGGCTATGTTTTGGAGTCTACAATTAATTCAGAAAGTCATCTATAGCAAGACAGCAAGATATTTTTAGCATATAACACTTCAATACTACTAAGCTTCTGTAATCCTCAAGTAGTTCTTTTATGGTGCACTTTTTAATTACATTTTACATGTATGTATGGCAGCTTGTAGTCTTCTTAAAATAAATATTTCCCATATATCCATATGCATGATCCACACTTATTTTGTAGTACAAGATGTGCTGACAGAGATCAAAAGATTGCAACACAGCAGAAGGCGTTGTGCTATCTTGCAAGTGTGAAGTAGGTACCTTTATCTGGCTCAGTTTTTAGCATCTGTCTTCCGATTCATTACAGTTCTTGTCCCACATTAAACTATAATCACCTCTCAAGACTCATTTCTTCAGGCACTGACATTGTAGGCTCTTTGGGGTTGTAGCAAATAAAAGCCTAAATGGAAGTGTAAGTCCCAAGGGTGAAAATGCTTAAACTGCAAAGTTTTCTCATTGCAGTCTTCAATAAAGCCTTTGAGCTGGGGGAATACACCAGAGCCTTTCAAGTAGGTTAGACAATAGCTAATAATACCTGTTTTCGTTACAAGGATGTGATACCTTGCCTCTCAGGGTGTGGTTAGCAAAAAAAAACAACCACCTTCTGTTAAAACACCTTTTTCCTTCCAAAAATGAGTGCATGGCATAAGTCTGGAAGCAGGGGTTTTCACTGAAGAGGAGGTGATTTATTTATTTATTTATTTGTTTACCTGTTTACTTGTGCCTCAATATAAAGGTAATCTGATTAGCTTAAAGCTGGGCACCGGCTCATTCAACAGTGAGGCATGCTGAGCACTGCAGTCAGCAAGGAGGTGACCCAAGGAAGCTCACCATGCCTTTTGCCCATCCAACAGGGATGCCAGTACCCAGTCCTGCTGGGAAGACTGAGGAATCAGGGTGCAGCCACCTACAGATGATGTGGGGTGCCCATCCCTGAGGAGGCTGCAGGAGTGGAGGCTCCCTGCAGGGATGCCCCTTGGAGTCTGTAGCCTGCTCATGGCAGCGCTGCCCCTCATCACCCTCTTGTCCCGCTGTCCGGGCACTGGCATCAGCCCTCCTCGTTCGCTCCACTCACCAGCACCACTGATGGGGACAGTGCTGTGGATTTGGCCCTGAGGAGTCACGGGATGTGTTTTGTTTTGCTTAGTCGTCTTTAAAAATATTTCCCTGCTTGATCTGGAGCCTGGCCAAAGGCTGGCTCCATGGAAAGGAGCATGGTGTTGCACTACTGCTAACGCAGTGATGGCAGTGGAACCATAGATATAAATTACAGTAAGAAAAGTCTTAATCCTGTATTTTGTCTGTTTCCACTTTCACCCCTCCCGTTGCTGCCAGCACCTCCTTTTCACACACTTGGAAAGGATTTTGTGAAGTTTTTACTGGCAAATAGCTGTGGTTTCTGTATAACAGTCTTTCTTGTAAAGAATGAAAGACCAAATAAAGAAACAGTTTAGACAAAACTAGTACCAGAACAAGTAAATGGGTGAGACACTGAACTGTGGTATTTCTATGGCACTTCCTAACACAGGCTAAGAAATGGTCCCTCGCCTCTCAGCTTGTCATCTCACACGGTCCACAAGGGAAAGCCCCTGGAGGCTTGCCACCGTTTCAGACATACAGGCTGAGAAAGAAATTTGCATCCAGCAAATGGACAGGACCTTTAGGTGTCTGACTTTCCCTTGGGAATGTGGTGGAGCAGGCACACTTCACCAGGACTGCTTGAGCTGAGCATGGGCTTCCTTACGAAGGAGAGACTCTCTGCAGTCTTCCCCGTTTACTCCGTGCTAAGTCTTAAGAAGCAAGTGAAAAGTAAGTAGCATGAAGCATCGCTACCGAAGCATGAGCTACATAAGCCATAGTCACATCCACTGTGCGAACAACACCTTAGGAGAATAAGAAAATCCTTTAAAACATTTAAATATTGTAATTAAAGTAATAAACAATAGGAAAAGTGGAAATTAATAGTTTAGTGTTTAAAAATATTTTTTAAGCCACCAACCTGCTAGGGAATTTTGTGAGAAAAGGAGAAAAAAACAAATCCCACCTTTTCTCCTAAAGGAAACAAACACTTAAATCCTTGCTCAGGAGATCCATGTTTCCCAGCAATGGGAAGAAAAGAACCTGATATGGAAGCCGCTTACTTTGCATAGTTTTCATAGATTTTTAATAAACTTCCACTACCTCTGAAGGCATTTCACAAGACACTATATGATTAGCTGTTGAAACTGTGGTTCAGCCAATATTTTAAAAGAGTGATACTGAAGTGGAAAACTGAGTTGGTGTTAGTAACCTTGCAAAGAGGAGAAAAACCACCCAACAGTGGAAAATAAGTCTATGACAGGACACTTATCTAGGAGGAAAATAAATCATCCCTACAATCTGTTTTCTGACTTTTTTAAAATTTTAAGCTGCAGTGTGTGCATATCAATAGAAAAGAGCGGGCATTCAACTTGGGTCCCACAGTATGAAAAACACTCTTCTGAAAAAGGGCTTGACAATTTGTAATGTTTTTGCAATTCCTTTTTCCAGAATGAATGGCCTTTCCAGGTCAGTAGTAGATAAATAGAAAGAAATTCTAAAAATTTTAAGGTCACAAGGTCAAGCACTGTTAGGTCAAAAAGTGACAGCTAGGGTTTCTAGTAATTTAATATTTAATGTTTAATGCAATACTGAATTATGCTTATGGCAAAGATTGCTGCATGCTTAATTTTGCACAAAATTCTTACCCTAGAAACAGACAGTTCTTCCCTGTTAGCAGGTATTTTGCATTTTACTTTGGTGATTATTTGAATCTAGACTTCATCCTCTATGCTATTCAAATTATTTTTTTTTAAAAAAGGATTTATTAAATTCTTCTTTGTATTTTTCTCATCACATCACAACCTAGAGGTGCCAACAGCCATTTGTGTAGTTGCTACCTAATGGCATATAAGAACATTTGTTGATTGTCTCTTCTGATAAATTCATGTGTCTTGCTGAACTAGTACCCCAGGAACTAAATGGCAAATGCTGCACAGTTGTGTTAATCCACATTCTTGGACAAATATGGGATAAACCAGGCACAGAACAGGCAAAGGTCACAGTCACTGAGAGCAGCCACCACCGCCTTTCACTGCACTTGAAGGCTCTGAGTCTGGCTGTGCTGGCTGCTGCAGCCATGCTCATCATTTCTTCACAGCTCCTGAGTAAAAAAATATGATGGGTAGCACAGAAGTAACTGCCCTTGCACACCTAGTTATTGTTGTGGACATCGATGCACCTGCTGACCCCCACCTCACTCATGCTGGTAACCCAATGCCTGCCCCCAGCCTTGCACCCTGCACCTTCACACCACAGTCACCAACAAAGACAAAAGAGGAAAATAAAATACAGTTTTCTCTTGCACTTTGGAGAAGATTTGTGCTGAAAGTGGAGATGCTACTACAGCCAGGAACCATTAGATGCTGTGATCTTTTAACTTGAAAACCAACAAAGCTGTCTTCCTGGCCAAATTCCTGGCCAACTAAAGTATGCTTGAGCACCAATTTGGTGGGAGTAGAAGACACATGTGTAGTAGGTCTCTGTTAGTAAGTGAGAAAAACAATGGGAGATTTCAAGGCAACTATAGTTTAAGGCAACAGAATCTCTTACATATTTATGGCTTTTTCTGGATTGGTTCATAAAATGATAGGTAATCCTAGTTTGTAAAAAAACCCAAGTTCATCAGAATGAGTTGAGTTTGGCCAAACTTCCCAAACAAGCCTCCCTACCTGGGAAATTTATTCATGGCACTGAGGTATGGGTAAAGCAGAAAATTAAAGCACGTATGTCACCAAAGTACCACTAGCCCAACACTCCTGAGCTCCTGAAGAGGAGAATCCTAACATCTGTATGCTTCTAATACAGAGATAATAATTAACCTTACTGTGTATTTTACATGCCTGTGCAAATGACACTTCATTGACAATAGCAGCTCTTCTGAAGGGAGCTCATAAGTGCTACAGCATCTGTTTCAGATAGGGAGGGAAAATACTGTGTGCCAAAAGCAACTGGATAGAGGGGTGGCACAGCTGAGCACTAAGAAAATTTCTCAGTCCTCTGCTGAGTCTTCCCAGGTGAAGCGATGTGCCTCTTAACGAGTAAATCCTTTGGGTTTTATTCCCTTCTGATCCTTTTACCTAAGAAGCTGTGGTGAGACATGCCTGCAGGGATAGCTGAGCCATTTGTGTTGAGGCATCAACACATTCATGTTACCAGCTGAGCAGACCAAGAAAAAAAAAAAAAAAAGAAAACCAAAAACCAAAAACCCACACGGAGCAAAGGAGAGAACAATATTTGCATGTCAGGTAATTGTGTCAGGAACACAGCATCGTTTCTAAGCCACAGGCTACTCACAGGGGGTTGTTTGTTGTTGTTATTGCTTTTTTGAAAGAGAGATATTGAACTCTGAGTCTTATCCACGCAATATTAGCAAGCTCTCACAGGTAGGGGTGGTAATTATAAGGCTTCATTCATTGGGAAGAATGTTGAAAGCCTGAGGGGCATGGTTACTTGGTATGGTGTAATTGCACTTCCTTCTAATAAAAGGATGGTGCTTATTTCCCAAAACAGTCTGGCAAGCATAAACAGTTACCTTTACCAGACCCAAACCACTATTCATGTCAGGGGAAAGAGTTTCATTGTCCTCACCGAGTGCTGCTCGATTGGGTTCATAAACCCTGTCAAATAAAGCATTTAAGCATGCAAATAGACTCATTGCTCTAAAAGGGAACATCCATGTGCTTTGCTATGCTAATTATCGAGATCAAGAAATCCGTACAACTACATGAACAATAAGTCAGAAACAAGAACAGAATTGCAAAGACTTCATTTGGAACCAAAATCTAGAAATCTTCAGCTGGACAATACTGAGCTGAGATCCCCACCACATTGGGCCCCTGCACCTTCAAACCTTTTTTTGACTTGAGTAGGGTGCAGCTCTGTCCCTTTCTCAGGCTTTTCTGTAGTTTTGAGGTTCTTTAGGTTCTTTTGGTTGTTTCTAGGTTTCTTTGGGCCTTTTAGTAAATTGTCACCTGACTTTGGCTCCCATCTGAAGAAGGAAATCACATCCCATTTGTTAGAAGGTCTGAACCTTCTCATAAAAATCTTCTAAACTCCAGAGCATTCTTTCCCACAGTGCTCTTGTGAAGGATGTTCTGGGTCCAGGGATCAGACGTCAGTCAAAGAAGACTATAGACTTTATCAAGGATCCTGTACCGAACTTTGAAGAAAAATGCCGAAGATTTAGTTTTTTCTCTACCACTGGGTTTCCAACAGTCTTTTATTTCTTGTGATTAAGTCTGTAAGGAAACAAACATTCTCTTTCTAGCACATATTCTATTTTCTGGAAGACTGGTTTTTTCATCTCTTGATCCAATCTGGTATTTTTTTCTGTATCTTTCCACCTGCTCTCCAAAAAGAGCAGTCTGACAGCTTGTCTTCTTTTTAGGAGATTCCTAAGTAGTCTAATCAAAAGATGGTAGTCTCCCCCCAGATATCCTATTGCTCATCTCACCCTTCCTCTCTAAGGTTTAGTCAGTCACAGGTACTGTCTCTGAGGTGATTAATTTGAGTGGACAATCATCAGATTTAATACCTCTAACCATTCTCCTGATGACAGCTCTAAGGATTTGTGCCATCAGCTTCTGTGGTTTTACCTCAAGATGGAGGAAGCTGATAGCAGAAATTACAAACTCCTGCTTCCCATCTGCTGTCCCATTCAATACAGCAGCAGCAGCATTCTAGCACACACCTGGGGAAAGTCCTCTGTGGCAGGAAAAATGAACTCATCACATGCATATTCCTCAAATCCTTACTTTGGGTGTTAATGTCTAAATAAAAGCCAAGAAAAAAAAAAATCATTAAAATCTGCTTTTTTGGAAATCTGGGTAGGTAGGAAAAAAACACAGCCAGATACCAGGATTATCCGTTCATCCACACTGCAAGTCTTGAAGCCATGGGAAAGGGACTGCATCACCTCAGGGATGCTCTGTCCAGAGCTATCCTGAGAAGGGAACAGTCACCATTTTAAGCCTGTAGCTAAATGTCACAATTTGGCTCTTAATTAGCTTCTTGCATTTAAAAGCTTCTTCCATGGGATTGTATATTTAATAACAACTGAGGGTGGTGTCTTCTAAAATGCTGGGTGTGAGCAGAACCTGAGGGCTCTTCTGTGGTATTCCAGCTGGCTGGTACATCTGAAAGCAAACCTCAGCCTGCTCTAGAAAGATGTATCCCATGCTTTTCATCACCTCCCTGTTTATTCATTCATGTACTAGTGGCCTGTGGCCTGTGACTCAAAGCCTACTGAACTCCACAATAGTTGTTCTTATGAACCTCCATGGGTATTTGATTTACACCACTACCCTACCCCAGCAATTTGTTTTGAAGAGTTTTCCTTTCTAAGCATTGCTACTTTATAGATATTTAAATCAAAGTTTTCAAGGCTCACAATGTGTCCTGTAGCACATTCAGGGAAGAGAGGGGAAATTGCACTACACAAAAAAGTGTAAAACTGAGCAATTCCTTTTTAGTCTGGACAAGGAAATTGTGTTCTGGTTACAGCTAAGAAGGTGTTGACACAAAAGAACACTGCCATGCTGCTCAAAATTAAATTTTATACTTTTCCATAAAAAACTTGTAGTATTATGAGTTTTATGATGGGAATACACTTGTAGACAAACTGTAGTCATATAGAATAATTTCACTGTAACAGAAAAAGAGATAGAATGAAATAACTATCTGTTCATTTATTAAAAACAAAGTAGATAAAAATCTGTCAAATAAGAATGTTTTAGGAGCCCTTCTTATAAGTTAAATTTATTACAATTAGAAATTGTTTTAAAAGGGATATACTCAGTTATTAAATGTGAAGGGGGAAACAATAAAAATTGCCTTCTAAGTAGCAATAAGACTCTTAACTGTCAATTAGTTTTCAGGATATTCTAGTATACTTATTTTAGAACTAATACATGGCACAGCTGTAATAATGGATCACATTTAATCAGAAGTAGCTAATTTAAGAGCTAAAGCTTATTTGCTTGCAGTAGATTTAAAATTATGATTTACCTAAATTTTCTAAATTTGAGGAAGAACTTTATGCAAGTGAATCTTTAGCAGCATGCCTTTGACTAGGCACTGTAGGTTCAGTCCTGAAAGTGGTGGCTCTGTGGTTCCCACCAAAAGTTTTTTGGCTGTTGTTTCATTGCAGAAGGTTCAAACCAAGATGTAATCCCAAGTATTTCAAAATCTGAAGGGAATTTGACTTTGGGAAAAGCATGGGCAGAAGACAGCATGGTTTTGTTCACATTTGCAAAAGCTCTTAGCATGGTCTGTGTCAACATGGGAAAGTCTCTAAAACTTGTGCTCCTGAGCTGTTACACTCCACGAGGACTTGGCCAGAGCAGCTGATGTGAAACAACAAGCCATCTCCTGCCACATGAGCAGTGCCCAGGTCCAAGTCCAGGGCTGGAGCCCTTCCACCTCCCCTGGAGCCCCAGTGGGCTGTCCAGGGCAGGCAGGTGCAGAAACCACTTGTTCACCCTCTGGAGCTGCACTGTTGGTCGTGGACCAGCAGCATGTGTGCCAGGCTGGGCTGGTGACTCATGCCTCCCTCCCCCAGAGCTGCCCCCGCCAACTGCAGGGATTGCCCACCAGTAGGCCAGCGATAATGGGAAAAGAGCAAACGTATGGACACAACCCTGAAGTGGCTGGTCATATGCCAAGGCAGACTTTGAGCTTGTGGTGAAGACACTTTGTGTAGACATAACAAAGAGCAGCTCTCTCCCATTCAGTCGTAGTCAGCCCATGGAGCTTACATCTGTCTCAAAGACAGGAGATTATTTCTGCTGTCTGGTAATAAAATTAGAAATATATTATTTTCCTCCTGAGTCCTTGCAAGATGTGTGTGGATATGTGCATGTGAATGTGAGACTAAGCACAAGCAAATGTGACCTCTAAATATGTTAGCATAGACTAAGCATTTTGTACTGTTTAAACTATTCCATTTTCTAATTTAAAAAAGTCAGGGCATTAGTTCATTGTAATTCTATCTTGGAAGGAAAAAAAAAAAAAAAAGCCAACAAAAAACCAGTAAGCTTAGAAAAGCAAAATACATTAAAGTCTCAATGTACTGGTGAGCACACCACTGTGTGCAGACAAAGCAAACCCAAGTCTCTGCTTGGATTCACAGTCTGCACCTTATATCGGTCAGATTGCAGCAGCGATGAGAGTAGGGAGCAAGTCAGTCCTGCACCCGTGCTTCCAGCTTACCTGTATCATATAACTCGAGTGGCCCACCTTCCCTTCCTGCCCAGGAAGCAAACAGAAAGACACAAACATCCTGGGGAAAATGTAACAAGAAATGTGTAAAACGTAAAATAATTTCACAGGCTATAGTTTGCTTTGTGAGTGCCAAGAGTTTTATGAATGAAGTCTTTATGGTGTTCAACTAATAAACCATGAACATTTGGAGGCTTTAATTACTGCTGTGGTTTACTTTTTTTTTTTTTTTTTTTTTTTTAAGTGTTTCATTTGAAATACCTCCGGTGGGACAGAGTAAATCATAGACCTTTGTGAATAACATTACTCTTTCATGTGGCTCATCTATATTACCCAACAGTAAAATTCAGTGTCAATATTTCTGAGACAATGCGTGCTTAACTTCTTTCTTTTTTTCTGCTCAGGTGCTAATTTATTATTCCTGTGTACCAGGACCTGTCTATTAATGATGCATAATAGGACTACTTTAGCCCACAAAGCGGGAGGAAATGCATATATAAATCATTCTTCACCTCCACCACGCTCTTAGGAAGCACAAAGAGCACACATTAATAATGGCTGTAGTGAAGTCTAGCACTTTGTTGGAACTAACATGAAGAAGAAACATGGTTTCTGGAACATTCAACATTTGAAATAGACATCTGCTAAGTGGTATTTCTGCTGGTTAGCTAACAAGGCTTGCTGGTTTCCTAGGGATGGTTGAAGTTTTGTGGTGCCTCTTCATTCCTGGGCTGCTCCTAGGGCAGTGATTATTGCAGCCAGGTCTGTTTCTGGGGCTCATCTCCTCATTTGCATTCCTGGAGTCCTGCTACTGTACTTTTCAGCCATTCAGTAATGTGATAAGATCTCCCACCAAGGCATCAAAACTTTGTCCAAGGGACATGAGAGGATCTTTTCTAGCTGGAAAAGCCAGCAGGAACAAATCTAGTCCTAACCTCCCACACAAAGAATTTACCTACCAAGTGATGCATTAAAGGCATGTGATCTTTAACCAAGCGCTCTCTTAGACCTTTCCTTTTTAGAACACCTTGGGAATAGATCCAGAAATCCTTCCCAGCCCTCTAGAGTTCAAACTTTCCCCCAGTAAATGACAGCAAACCTGTCCCTCTCCTCTGTGTCTGAATGTGCTGCTGAGGGTCTGTGCTAGCAGAGGGAAAGTGCAACTGTGCTGTGTCAGGTCTCAATCCTGTCCTTGGATCCCATTCCCAGCACTCACCCTCAGCATCTGCTTAGGGAAGGGGTGAACCAAGGTAGTAAGATCCCTCCTGCTTCCAGCAATTAGTGATTTAAGGATTTCTCATGTTGGAGGCTGCATCCAGACTTCCATGTTTAACCTGGCCTCCATGGATTTGTCTACAGTGCACCCTTATCTCCCTCAGACATTCCTGCAGTGAGTTCTCATTGCTCCTCAAATGGTAGCCATTCGACATTGCTCATCACCCTGGACAACCTTCCCTGTACTTAAATAGTGCTGTCAAAGATGAGATAAGCAGAACTGCAAGCAGTTTTCAAGCTGTGGGCACATCAGATATTTATATAGTGGCCTAACGAAGCTCTCTGCCTTGTCCTCTGATCCTTTCCCAATAGTTCATAATATTTTATTTGCCTTTCTGACTACTGCTGAACACTGACCTGGCACTTTCAGAGAACTTCACATTCACTTTCCTGAATGTGGTAAAATAAAATTCAGTTTTTATAAGCTTCTCCTGGACTGTCTGGGTTCAATTATACTCCCCACTGTATCGCCGGAGGCTGGAGAGCTTTTTTGGCACATGCGAAACAAGACTCTTTTCTGTACATACCCCTGTTATTACCAGCCCTTCAAGAGGCTTGTGTAGCCGACATGGCACTGTGTATTCGTATTCTTGGGATGTTCTGGAGCAATATATTGTGAATTTGTGTCCTGCAGAAACGTACATTAGCTGTGGCTTATTCTAAAGACAGTTTGTTCTGTCTTTTGCTGCACTATTTACTGCCCTCCTCCAGAATATCTCCTCCTCTCAGCAGAACACTTAAATTCTTTACTTACGGAGGGTAAAATATTCTTTTCAGGTGGGAACTCACTTCATAAATCTGTGTGTGAATCTCCCCAGTGCCTCAGACTTGATATTTTATATAAACATGCAGATTTACAGCCATATTTTATGCAAACATGTACATTTCATACAAACATTAATGTATGAAGTTCATTAGTGGCTCTTGATTGGGTCTAGACAAAACAAGGATGTCTTCAAGGGATACAATGAGAAGAACTCATTATGTATATGTAGTTAAGCGTGATGAGATCCGTAAACAGAAGTAATATCTTTCATTAGACAACTGGTATAGTTTGAAAAGTAAAAACCCAAGCTCTTGGGCACATAAGATATTCAGATCTGAAAGAAAAACAGCAGCTTTCAAAGCTGAAGAAAAGCACAGACCAATTGTTCAGGGTTTAGTTAAATATGTATCAATTAGATCATCTCCAGAGAAATGACAGCTGGTATCAGTGAAGTAGAGGTAGAGTACCACTAGAAAATGTAGAGTTAGGGTTATTTTTTTCCTCAGCACTTGGCTTTTATCAACATTGAATTTAATTTGCAATTTTATCACCCTGTCTCTCCAGTAATGTGAAAGCTTTCTGCAGCTCTTCACAGCTCACTGTAGATTTCATTATTCTGAATAACTTTGCTGTCAGCAACCTTTATCACCTCACTATTCCTTGCTTTTACCAGATGATTTATGCTGAGTATCCATACATCCTGCTTTATTGCACAATACTGGCATACTGGTACTATATGGTGGTACAGCCATAATCCATGCTGCACTCATCAAGTTTTTGTAAACTTTGAAGCGTAGGAGAATTTCATGAAGATGACCATCACACAATGAGAGTTTTTTCAAACACTTGAGGATATCTGAGGAATGGTTCACTTGACAGCTCAATTTAAAAACAAAAAAAAAACAACAACCAAGCCAGAAAACATAGGGCATGCATTATAGCCCCTCTAATAAATTTTTATTTACATCAGCTGAAGATCTATCTGTGTATATTTTCTGCTTTTAATTATGCATCATGTTCTATAGACCATATCAAAATACTTTCTATTTCACTCTGCATTGTAAATGTACTGACCTATACCTCCCTAAACGTGATCCAGAAACTATACCCTTTGACTTAAGAGTCTCATAACAGAGTGAACTTTAGTGGAATTACATTTGCTGTGCTTTTGGACCTAACCTTGATTTGAACACCAGGCAAACAGAGGTATGGAGGGTTTGTTTACCGCTATTTTCTGTCTCTCAGAATGGAACTAAAAAGAAGCAATTCATCAGTAAATAAATGAGTTGCATAATGGATTGGCATTTTTGGCAGGAAATTCAGTTCCATGATTGGACATAGTATATCTACATGAGATTTGCTTGGGTTTCTGCCAAATATTTAACATAGTCTACATGTATTTTTGGAATTGGACAAGCCATTATTTAAATGCTGTAATCTGCACTTCAGATAGAACAATGAGCCTGACAAGGATGGTAGATAGCTGAAAAAATGCTAATTACCATTATTTTAAGTTTCAGTAAGATCTGATAGTTCTTTTTCTGGAACTCTGTGCCTTCCGAATTTTGTGTTAGAAGTTTGGGAAACATAAGAACTACTATTTTTTTCTGAATTTGCTTATTACCATGGAAATATGAATTCCTATAGACATAATAAATAAGACATGAGTCGCAGTAGACTGCAGACTCTGAATCTGTCCCTGGGCTCTAGACTTTCTGTGCTTGTCTCCTGGAAGGGAAACAATAGATGGGCACCTCTCCAAAATTCCCTGCTTGGCAACAAAACGAGTCTTCGCCCACTGTAAATTGTGGAGTCTTCGCCCACTGTAAATTGTGCAGAG